>JAWDJD010000001.1:491937862-492537862 GCA_035047305.1 Bradypodion pumilum
GTCGCTTCGCAAAATGGCAGCTCGGCTGCCTCGTGGCCACCCCTTTTATAAGGGAGCTGGCCACGCCCCTAACTACCCGGATGCCTTCGTCCTGTGGGGGGCCCCCGCAAAGAGCGCGGTGGCCATTTTGGCGCCGCGCTTGCATTGTCTTTTTGTTTTGTTTACTCTTTGATATCCCATTCTAATTTCTAAAAGGGCACATGGGCAAATCTGAGAGGGTTTCTGTTGTATCCGGCCCTTATAAGCAGCAGTCCAGACAACAATGAACAGAACAACAAGTATTTATTCAACAGTCTTTTAGGATATGCTTACAAGGTGCTCCGGACACAGAGATGGCTATACAATCCCATGTAATCAGTCCCTCTGGAATCTGCTGTGTAGGAGGCAAGGACTAGCTACACCTGGAGCGATAGCATAGTAGAGGAGACCCAGGCTTAGCATATTGCTGGCTACCTGTGGGGAATAGGTAGTATAGATCCAGTCCAGCCCCACCCTTGTTTACTTGTGGGGCTTATATAGTGTCTCCCTGACGGTGGCTCCTTGATACAAAGTAGCGACTCACCAGATAACCATAACTAACCAATCATAACAGGGTATGTATATACAGTAATACCTCATACAAAGTCCGCTTCGTACAACATCGAATTCATACAACATCACCTAATTTCTTGAAAAAAGTTGCCTCATACAAGTTGCTCGACTTTGTATGAGGCATTGGGTTTTTCCCAGGTTGCATTGTGCCTGGGCAGTATAAAAGACAGGACACATGTGTGCATTGCTCTTGTGGGTTTTGCATGAGGCGAAGAGTGTTTAGGAGTGGTTTTGAGTGTGATTTTGGATTGTTTTGAATTTTTTCATCAGAATTTTTAGAAGCATTCCTGGGATTTTTGCAGCATTCTTCAGGTTCTTGGAATCAGGGTTGTTTGACATGTTTTTGTAATGTATTTAGCCTTTAGACAACGATTTCTTAAAAGTTCTGTCAGTTTCCTTGACTTTGCCCTGAAGTCTGCGCTGTTACAGTACAATGTATATCTATGGAAATGACATTGTACAAGGCATTGCAGCAAGGATTTGGATGTAGTATGAGGCATCGTGGCTAGGATTTTGCATGCCTCATACAAAGTCCAAATCCATATAAAGTCCAAACTTGTGGAACCACTGTAATTAACCAAAAGGGAACAGGATCCAAAATTGTAACCAATCACAGGGCTAAGATTAGCATAATGAGCGCGCCCTGGAATGGGGATTTTGTGCCCTTTTGGCTCTTAATTCGGATGGTGGGAAACCACCATTTTCTTCCTTGCAAAATGCAACCCGCACAACTTGCAATAGTGCCTCAATACACAATATTCCTCCACCCTACGTTTTCTGTACAGATCCCCAAGTTAAACTAAGATATTGAATCCTCAACTGATGAACTTATTAACTCCTGGCCATGAAGCTGCTCTACGCCCTCCAAGCTTGTGTTCAGTAACCCATGCACTGTACTAGCGCTCTGTGGCATGAACAAAGATCCTTGCATCTTTGGGGGTCTTGCGTGTGTGTAACCCAATCCTTCGTGTGGCACAACTCCCGGCCTTTTTGAGCTGAGCTAGCTGGTGATGACCCCAAGTGTGATGTGTGCGATGAACCCTCCTGCTCCAAGTCATTGGCCCATTTCTCCCTGAGCAACCCTGGACTCTTAGCCTTGGACCGGAGCTGATTATTCCCCACAGCTGAGGCTTCTTTAGAGAGAACTGCTCCTGAATTTACTTCCAGAGCCACCTGCAAAGAAGGGCTTGATGCACTTTCTCCAGTATGACCCAAGGAAAGCTCCCTTTACATCCACATTCTGTGTCAACATTTTAATTGTACTACAAGCTGAAGTCTGCTTTCTGGTCAGTCTCTAAAAGCTCAGATTTTATAGTGTCTTTGAAAAGCTGCCATTTTTTAACCCAACATGAACAAATCCCATTATTGGCTATCTCAGGGTTCCTCAAACTTGGCTCCCCGGGTGTTCTTGGACTTCAGTTACCAGATGTCCAAGTCAGCTCACCTGCTGATCAGAGCTTCTGGGAATTGAAGTCCAAGAACATGTGGAGAGCCAAGTTTGAGGAACCCTGGGCTATCTCATCTTTGTTTGCTTTTTTCCTTTAACTTTCAGTAAATGGAAGTCCACTATTTTTAGAGCAATCTGTTCCATTTTGAACATAATGTTTCATTAGGAAGTTCCTTCTAATGTTGAATATATTTTCCCCTTGAAATTGGAATCCAGTGATTTGACTAGATCAACAAGAAATTCAAACTTGAAACATACTGTGTGTATGTTTACATATAATTATACTATTGCTAATATAACCTTCTTGAGAGAGAGAGAGAGAGAGAGAAGCTATGTGACTAAAGTGATATGACAAAATTAGGATAGTATGCTTTCTGAGTGACAGTAACCAGAGGATTTTCTTTTGTATTTTTGTATTTTAGCATCTCCACTTCCAGATGAAATTTCATATTCCCATTTATAGATATCTATGGTTCAGGTAAAGGTTTCCTTTTAAGTTTTGCATCCTCTTTAGCCTTTTATGAACCAGCTGTGAAAAATCAATCAGACCTGGTGGAAAGTGAGCCTCCGTGTCTTCTCAATAAGAGAAAAATATCAACTGAATGCTAGCAATTTTCTCTGTGTACAGAAAGATGGATGGTGTTTTCGACTCACCTTTTCTCCTTCCTTTCTACTTGTCCTTTGAAAGTTAGCAGGTGTGTCACAGAGAGCAACACAATAGATTCTTTAGAGAGACAGGAAAGCTCTAGTCTAGTGCTCTGCTGACCTTTAGGTCTCCCCCATGGCTGGTGTTGAACTAGCATTTAAAACAAGCATCCTATGAATGGTTCTCACCATTGTCATATTATGTTAATACCCGTAACCTTTATCCTTTATTAACTGATTAGTCATCTGACCATGTCAGGTTAAAGTGTGATAAAATACATTAGATAAGATATGATTACAGAAACAGAATAAAAACAGATTAAAAGTAGAATGATACAATTACAATAAAATGAGATATAAAATCTACTCAATAAAATTCATCACCTTTGCATGTACCCCTTATCTGATGAAACAGCTTCTCTTTTTAATGGCCCCAACTATAAACTTGACAGTTCTAATAATTACATATTTATTTGTGTCCTGAAGTAAGTAAGTTAATCTTTTATTCGGGTCCCAGTATTTCTTTCTGTCTAGTAATGACTGTAAAAACTGGGTTCTTATTGTGGCAACTAATTGACAACTAAACATGTGCAGTATTTTCTATTTCTGGTGTTCCACAGACACATGTTCTCTCAGAGTATGGGACATGGTTAAATTGCCCACATTTAACCATAAAATCTAACTGCTCAAATCTTGCTCTTGAAAGTCCTGTTCTATGATACACTAAGTCACACCTATTGTCAAGTATTTCTCGATTTGAAAATACTTTTTGTTTTCTGCCAACCATTTCAAAGATCATCTTTGAGAGTGGCTCAATATTTGTTTGAGTATTAACGTCCAGGACACTTTGTTTAAATGTTGCCTTAGCCCTCTCACTAGCTTGGAGTTAATACAGAATGGAGAAATCAAGATGTGTAATGAATTTAAAAAAATGTTTACTCCATATGGAAGATGAGGCCTTATATTTCTGTTCTTCAAGGCACATCCTTGGCAGTCAGTCAGCTTTCATTGAAAGGATTTTCTGCCAGTAATTTTTTTAAAAAACTTAATTACTGTTAAACTGTAAGTGGAGTGAATACCTGCTTCAGCTCAGTCCACTGCCACTGTGGAGTGTTGCTATCAGTCCCTAGGATGAGTCTTTTAAAAATTTCTTGATTTTGTTCAAGTATAAAGGCTTTCATTAAGCCCTAGAGCTCTGCATCATATATCACATTAACATTGGAATGATTTTGGCCTTATAGACCTTTACAATGGGGAACAGAGACCTCGGATGGTTAGAATTAAGTCATTTAATTAATGTTTCAGAACTTGTGGCAGCCTTTATATAAATTTGTTTCTAATGATAAACCCAGTACCCTGTGTTTGGGGTGACATTTCCTGAAAACCACAACTTTAGATTTAACTTTGTTAATATTCATAAAATTAGAAGTACCATAGTCATTAAATTTCCTCATTGGTCTTTTCTGGCCAACTTGAGAGTATGCCATCAAGACCATGTTATCGGTGTATAAGAGAATGTTAGTATATCTGTTTAGATTCTTTGGCATGCACATGTTCATAGAATGTAAAGAACCTTGGATGTCATTAACATAAGGATTGAACGAAGTTGGAGCCAGTATACATCCTTGTCTAACATCTTTATAGGTGGAAATTTGCTGTATAAGTGAACCATTGGCTCCAGTACGAACTTTCAAGCAGTTATTTGTATAAAGGGGGTTTATTAAGGACAACAGCCTGGCTTCCATTTTTAATTTAGAAAGCTTTTCCCATAAGATGTCCCTATTTATAAACTCAAATGCTGCACTGAGGTCTATGAAAGATGTAAATAGATGTTTAGCCTATGAAGGGTATTTTGGTTTGGTGTAAACCAAAACAGTTGTCTGGTGTGAAATATCCAGGTCTAAACCTGGCCTGTCCTTCTACTATTTTTTCTTCAGTCACCCAGTCCTCTATTTCCCCCAAAAGATGTTTTGCATACATCCTGGCAGTAATATTGACAAGGCTTATTGGTTTATAATTTTGGGGAGCTTCTTTGTTCTTTTTTATTTCTAGTACATGGGCCCTCGAAAGAATAAAAGTGAATGTGAATGAAAATTTTCTAATCATTGGAATTCTGGAACAGTTGGAGGATGTGCTGCTTTTGCTAGAAAGATTCTTACCTCATTATTTTAAAGGATGTACTGAAGCGACTGCAAAAATCCAGAATATAGGAAAATCAGAAATCTAATTGTGACAGTGAAAAAGACCATCCCTTATCCAGACTCCCTACAGATCCTTTAAAAGTGCATGAGACATGACTATGAGTTTTACTATTATGTCAAACAGCAGTTTCACCTGCTAAAGCGCAAGTTTGGACTCAGATCTTCAAATGCTAACTTTTCTCCTAGACCATAATTTGTCATTTCGTCTCCTCTGGAAACAGAAGATCCCATACCAGAAGATGAGCAGGATGATGAAAAGTGGCTGGAAGACATCAATAAAAGATCATGCAAGCAACACACTTTCTTCTACCTAGTGCTCCTAGGTATTTCCGAAATAATAAGAAAACTTCTAAAGCATCGTTTAAAAGTTGAACTTATACAGAGTGAGACTTCTGTTAGGAAGGCTATGTTTGAGTAAAATAATTTGTAGTTTCCTTGGCTCCATTGGATTCTAGTAGCAAGGACATAAATGTACCATCTCTTTATTTCATTACTAGTAATGTTTTCATTGTAAAGTATGGTTGTATGTCCTACCTACTTGCAGAGCAATGTAGAACAAAGAGTAAGTCATTTGCAGTTTTCTCAAAACTTGTTTGCCTATACTAGTATTTATATTGAGTCTGTTCTAATCTCATTGGAGCATCTATATAGCAGGATATAGGGATGTTTGTGTGATCATATGAACAAGGAATGGTGTTGTGCTATAGTACATTGCCACTATACACTTGGACTATGAAAAAGCACACTACATTTATCTGTAGATCAGGGGTTCCCAACCTACGACCCGTGGACCACACCTGGCCTGCAGCACCATTCCATCTGGCCCATTTCTGTCTCTGTCGCACCCAGAAGTGGAAGCGTATGCATTTACATCAGCTGTAAAATGTTCCCTCACATGCATAACCTCACCCACGGCTGTACAAGAGAAATGAGAATTTAAGGTAATTGTGTAGTTAGATATCTGGGTACTTCAAAGTTTAGTAATATTTGGAATTACTGAAAGATGGAAAGGACAATGTTCATAGACTCTGTCATGCACCCACCCAAAAGTTTTGCAGTTGAATTTTGGGAAACCATGGGAGGTTAATTATTTAACGGAAGAAATCCTTCTGCCTTATTATTTCTAATATTATTATTAGACAGATGTCTCAAGGAAAGAAGCAAGAAATTTAAACATATTTGGTTGGAAAGGTTACTCTTTCAATGAAAGAATGAAAATTCTTATAATATTGCTGTGCATTGCTACTCACAGAGACGTGGCTTAACTCTTTCATTCCCAACATAGCTATTAAATTGCAAGGCTATACTACAGGACAGGACAAAGGATTCTGGCAAGAAACAAGGTGGGGGAGTGTGTATCTTCGTAAATCACAACTGATGCATGGACTCGGTCAGGTTGGATAGCCACTGTTCCCCAGAGGTAGAGTTTTTAATGATCAAATGTAGACCTTTTTATCTCCCCCAGGAATTTACAGCAGTAGTATTAATGGTGGTGTATGTGGCACCAACTGCAAATGCATGCATGGCCATGGATATTTTGTATGGAAACATCAATACTAATCTGAGCAAATATCCAGAGGCCATGCTGATCATCGCAGGAGACTTTAATCATACAGACTTGAAGGCAGTATTCCCAAACTTTCATCAGCACATTAAATGTGCAACTAGGGGGAGAATACTCTTGACAAGGTGTATACAAACATTAAACGGGCTTATGAGGTTAAGCCCTTGGCACACCTTGGCAGGTCAGATCATGTGTCCCTGCTTTTGACACCAGCATACACACCCCTTAGGAAAAAAGCCCCGATACAAACATGGACTGTTACTGTGTGGCCTGAGGGAACCTCTCAACAGCTGCAGGACTGTTTCCAGGAGACCGATTGGAATGTGTTTGACCATCAAGATCTGGAGACCTACACATCAACAGTCCTGGATTATATTAGATTCTGCACAGCCAACATCACCAGGGAAAAGCATGAAAAGATGTATCTGAACAGGAAGCCCTGGATGATGAGTGAAGTTTGGAGACTGTTGAAGGCCAGAAACTTTTCTTTTAGAACTGGAGACTGGGTATTGTATAGTGTAGAAAGGGTGAACCTGAAGAGGGGTATAAGGAAGGCAAAAGCTGTGTATAGAGGGAAAATTGAAGATCACCTGAGTAGTCACGACACCAGGCAAGTGTGGCAGGGGATCCAGCATCTTACCGACTACAAACCCAGTAATTCATCAACTGTAGAGAGCAGTGCTTCTCTAGTGGAGGAGCTGAATACCTTCTTTGCCCGATTTGAGGTGACACCAGCAGTGGATCCAGCAGTGTTGCCAGAGTCATTGTCATTCCTCTCCATAGGAAATGTTGCCAGGGTGGAAGAGGGAGAAGTGAGGCGAATTAAAAGGGATAAATGCGAGGAAGCCTATGGGTCCTGATGGAGTGGCTGGTAGGGCACTGAGAAACTGCTCAGAACAGCTGGCAGAAACTTTTATGAAGATTTTTAATCGGCCTTTGGCCCAAGCCACTGTCCCACCTTGTCTGAAATCCTCTACTATTATACCTCTGCCTAAAAAAACTAATTAGATAGTCTGAATGATGTCCGCCCTATGGCGCTTATACCTGTCATATTGAAATGCTTTGAAAAGTTGGTGTGGAACTGTATTATGGCTTGTTTACCAGTTGGAGTTGACCCTTGTCAATCTGTATATAAGAGAAAGAGATCCACAGAGGATGCTGTGGCTACGGCCCTACATGCTGTTCTGACCCATTTGGAGAAACAAGGGACTGATGCGAGACTGTTATTTCTAGATTTTAGTTCTGCATCTAATAATATTATTCTGCATAGACTGGTGCCCAAATTATTAGATCTAGGGCTTCCGCCATACTTATGCAGGTGGATGCTAGATTTTCTATCAGATCATTCCCAATGGGTCAGGATGGGCTCTCATGTCTCTGCGGATCTCAGTATAAATGCAGGGACGCCGCAGGGGTGTGTGTGCTGAGCCCACTTCTGTACACGCTTTACACATATGATTGTGTTCCCAATTACCCCAGCAATAAGATCATCAAGTTTGCAGATGACACAATGGTGGCGGGTCTGATTACTGCTGGGGAGGGGGAGTCAGCTTACAGGAAGGAGGTTGAAATGCTGATGGAGTGGTGTAGGGAAAACAATTTATTCCTCAATGTAAAAAAAACAAAAGAGATCATTGTGGACTTTAAAAAATGCAAATTGAACATCCAGCCACTTATTATTGAAGGGAATTGTGTGGAACAGGTCTCGGTGTTTCGATTTCTGGGAATGGACCTAAGGAATGATCTAACATAGGGAGCAAACACCAAAGATCTGATGAAGAGAGCACAGCAGAGGTTATACTTCTTGAGAATCCTCAGGAAGAACAATCTTTCAAAGGGCCTGCTGTTGGCATTCTACCACTGTACCATAGATAATGTGTTCACCTATGGTCTGTGTGTATGGTTTGGGAGTTGTACAGCTAGGGAAAAAACAATGCTGTCCATAGTCGTAAAGGCTGAGGAGGGGATAATTGAGTGTACTCTTCCCACTCTAGATCAAATCTATGCCACCAGGTGTTATTAGAAAGCTGTAGAGATTGCGCAAGATAGTACGCACCCTGGAAATGATCTCTTTCAGCTTTTGCCTTCTAGAAGAAGGTATAGGGTCATCAAGACCAGGATCAGCCATTTGAGAAATAGCTTCTACCCAAAAGCGGTTCTGGCTGTGAATACAGTGCAATGCAGTCTATGAGGGAGCTTCTGTATTTAGTTTTTAGAGTTTTAGAATTTTTAGAGCCTTAGAGTTTTAGAGCTTTTTAGGGGTTAAATGTGTATATTTGGGGTGGAAATATGTTGATAATTTTGTATAGTTGTATTTTGTTTAGGTTTTGTTGAGTTGATAAGTGTCCCCCCACCCAATCTCGTTGTTCCGTGCAGGACAATGACAATAAAGATTTATCTATCTCACTATGTTAATACCCAATATGTCCCTCATAGCTTGCAAGAGATGCTCTTTATGGAGATATGGTTCCTCTTGTTTAAAATGAGTTCAAGGGGAGGTTTTGTCAGCATTTACATGAGCATTTTTACACATACTAAGGAAAAAAGTAATGCAATGAGATAAAAATGGCTCAAAATATATTGGGCAATCACCAAGATGTTAGGCTTTCTATGCTAACATTTTCTATTTCAGCACTGGTTGAATAGCTGAGTGGTTTCAGTGGCTGGGAGTCTGATTCCCAACTATGCCTCCTGAAATTTTCTGGATGCCCCAAGCAGAAAGGAATGGTAAATCATTTTTCAATGTTCTGTATCTAGAAAACTCAGGAAAGGGTTGCCAAAAGTCAGAATCAATCACATGTTGTTGTTTTTGTTTGTCGTTGTTGCCGTCGTCATCACCATTGTCATCGCCGTCTTCATCACCATTGTCATGATACTCAAATCCTAGCCCTGGACCTAATACTGTATTCAATATAATAAAAAGATAACCCTACAAATAATGTAAGGCATTTTGAGATTTCTCGCTTCTTCTCCTTTCCTCCTCTTTGTTCTTTTCACTGAATACCCCTGAATTCTCTTCATATCCATTTGAATTTTTCTTCCTCCTCCATGGAGAGATGTATGCATTACTGAAGTATTGTTTTCTAAATGTACACATTGTTGTACATATTCTCTGTAATTTATACATTCTCTATACATTTTGCATTGAATAAAGAGTGGATAATTCATATATTTTTTAAAAAATATATTTATGGTTATATGCATATTCCATTTGAAATTGACTGCAAGCCTCACGAATGTGAAAATTTCTGTAGCAAGATGGCTTGGTCTTGATCTTTGGCCAGGGTAAAATACCTATTTCTGCCACAAATTTGGGGCAGATGAAATTATTTCCCATTTTTAATCCCAATGGATAATGTTTTGCATGTGAAGATGGAATGCATTTTTTCTTATTCCAGAAGAAGAAATGGTTCTTTCAGGTAGAATCATGAACTTATTGTACAACCTGTCATTAATGGTCTTTTAACCTTTGCTTATCTTTTCAAAAGCTAGCCTGTAGCTTTTTCATACAAGCAAAAGAGATAGAAAGTCTGTTGTATTCCTTGGAGAAACTTAACAAAAAAATAACACAGGAATTTAATTCTAGAAAACCATATTTATGTGCAAGGAGACTACCACCTCCACTCGACCGGCAGCCGGCTGGGAAGGAAGACGAGTGGCACCTGAGGGCAGTTTCAACACCCTCAAAAGCTGCTCACCATGCCGCTGAAACCACCACCTCCACTTGACCGGCGTCCAGCCGGGAAGGAAGACGAGTGGGCAGTGGGAGTGCAGCTGAGCCCAGCTGATGACCATCACAGTGGGGCCTCGAAAAGCCACTCCCGCCACTCCTAATGCTAGCATCAGTGCCTTTGGTTCCCTTCCATGGCCTGGCTGGTCACGGTGGGGTGGGAGCACCGCTGAGGCTTGTCCTGTCACTGCTCAAGTTGATGGGAGCACTCCTGGGGGCAGAAGACCGCCACTGCTAACCAGCTGAAGTGAGCCCCGCCCTTCCTCCCCTTGCCAGGAGAGGTAAAGACCTGCCACCTCCCCGAGGACCATTGCCAACTTCTAGGAGCACTAGGACTTGTGCACGCTCCCCCCCCCCCCCCCGAAGGACTTGGAAGGGACTAAGTTGGGGTATATCTTTATATTGCTATATTGTTATTTTGTGATTATTTGTATTTGGACATTTTGTATTTTATATATTTTGTATTTTCGATGATATTAATTGATGTTTTACATATAATTTTATAATTGTGATTTTGTATATTGTTTGAATTGAGATTTGTATGTTGCTTTTGTACTTTGGATATTGTATTTATATGCTGTAAACCGCTTTGAGTTCCCCTAGGGGAGGTAAAGCGGTATAGAAATGTAAATATAATAATAAAAAAGGAAGAGGTGTGTTTTCACCTCAAGAGGTGTAGAATGATTCCACCATTTTTTTCAAACTCACTTTAGTGTATGGGACCAAAGACAACCGGACAACCGAAGGGTTGGTTTAACTCAGGTTTATTGCATGAGGTTCCAGTGAAGCATGAGGTAATGGTGGTGATACATCTCAATATATACAGTAGCTCTCTACATTTGAATCTTGTAGCACGGTAGCTGATTGGCTGCTACCGGCGTGGCCTCGCCCAGGCACGCCTCTTTCTTCTGCTGCTGAATGCGGGGAAGGTTTTCCCGCGGCTGTCCGTGATTGAGCAATGTGAACCATGTGAGGCTGAACGCTCGCAGCTGCCCTCTATGGGCTGTCTGCTCGCGTTCTTTTACAGCTGGTATCGTTTGTATCTGGAGTGGTTACATACTTGCCTTTACAGTATAATGAACATGCATACATACATACATAACATCCCTCCCCCCTAGGATGGGACGAAGTCCCGCAACCATTGTGGCTTGCCGCACGTGCGCTTGGGACGCGCTTGCGTCTGACCTAGTACTGGAGAGCCTGTGATCCCTGACTCCGCGGGTGCTTGTCCTGCAACAGGAAACGGGGATTCGTTAGTGGCTCTGTGGGGCGTCCGTGCCTGCCTCGCGCCCGGAGATGGGAAGGGAATGAATAGTTGGGAGGTGAACCCCTGCCTGTTGCTCTCTGACCCCGGGGACCCTCCTATTGTGAACCGCGGAACCGATGAGGTCGCCCTTGTGGTTCGGCTACCTTCTGATTCCTGCTCGGGGGACCTTGAGACTGTGGTGGGCGGACTCGCTGACGCCTCCCGTCTTGGGGGTGTCGGTCTCCGGGGAAATGGCGCTATATCGCATTCTGACTCACAGGGGCTACTGGGACTGTAGGTACCAGGGGCTGAACTGAAACCCCTCTTTTCGCTAGGACGGGTGGGGGACCACTCCGCTAACTCCCCCTGGTACTGTAAATCAACGTCTAAGCTTCTATGGGCATCTGTGTCTCGGGGAAACTCCCGCGGGGTATGTGTGTGGTCGGGGCTTTTCCATTTTTTCGGGGACTCCCGCAAAAGATTTCTGTGGATCGATTCCCTTTCCTCCCCCCTTGGTGGGGACCCATGCTCCCCTTTTCCTCCCCCTTGGGTTAAGCGGGTGGGGGAGTACCCTAACGCTGACTCGATACTATTCTCGTCTTCGTCCTGCTCTCCGGGGACCCTGCGCCTGAGTTGGTCCACGTGCCGCCTCCACAGGAAGCCTGTACTGGTCTCTACGCGGTATGAGACGGGGCCGGTTTGTTCTACTACGGTGCCCGGCACCCAGGCTGGCCCCGCGCTGGCGTAGTTCCTGCAATGCACCGGGGCGCCTACGCTGAAACTCTTTGCGGGTACCACCCCTATGTTCCGCCCCTTGTCCTCTACTCTCGTGGGGTCTAGCTTGGAGATTCCCGTGGCCAGCTTCCTGCGCATCAACAGCTCCGCGGGGGAGTACCCTGACGCTAGTGGGGTGACCCTGTATCTTAGCAGGAATTGGCACAATTTCAGGTCGAGGTCTCCGGGCCCCATGCGCAGTAGCGCGTCTTTCATGGTGCGCACGAGGCGCTCTACTTGGCCGTTGGTGGCCGGGTGAAAGGGGGCAGAGGTGACGTGCCGAATGGCGTTGCGCTCCAAGAATGCCCCGAACTCGGCGGACGTGAAACAGCTGGCGTTATCGCTGACGAGGGTGTCGGGTAAACCGAACGTGGAAAAGACCCTCCTTAACTGTTTAATTGTTGTGGCCGAGGAGGTGCTCGAGACTGGAATGACCTCCAACCACTTGGAGAACGCGTCCACCACGAGGAGAAAAAGCGTTCCCCTGAACGGGCCAGCAAAGTCTACATGTATCCGGGACCAGGGCCCCCTAGCCGTGTCCCACTCCCTAGGTGGCGAGCGAGCCTCTTCTGGCCTTGAGCTTTGGCACGCTTCGCAAGTGCCGACCATGTGTTCAATGTCGGCGTCTAGCTGGGGCCACCAAAAGTAACTGCGGGCCAGCGCCTTTGAGCGGACGATCCCCGGGTGGCTGACGTGCAGCAGTTTAAGCACCCTCGGCCGGAGAGGCGTGGGGATCACTACCCGCTGTCCCCACAAAAGGCAACCCCTCTCTAGGGACAACTCTAGTTTCTTTTTGAAAAATGTGTCGAATTCCGCTGCTGGGGAAGACACGGGCCACCCTTTCTGTACCCAGGAGCAAACTGTGGCCAGCGTCTTGTCCTTGCCTGTCGCTTGGGCGATGTCGGCCGGTACTACTGGAGGGGAGTCTAGAACCTCTATCATTAAGACCTGATGGTCCCTCTCTACTCCGCCCACGTGGCAGCCATCCCGGGGAATGGGGGACCTCGACAGGGCGTCGGCATGGCTGATCTCCCTCCCGGGCCGGTATACCAACGCGTGCTGATACGCGTTGAGAAAGATGGCCCACCTGAGCATTCTCGGGGACAGGATCTGGGGTGTGGGCTTATCTGCGGTGAAGATGCCTAACAAAGGCTTATGGTCAGTCACTATGGTGAAGGGGCGGCCGTACACAAAATCATGAAATTTCTTGGTCCCCGCAATTATTGCTAGTGCTTCCCTGTCTGTCTGGGCATAGTTTCTCTCCGCTTGGGACAAAGACCTGGAGTAGAACGCTATCGGGGCCTCCCTACCGTTCTCCAGCACGTGGCATAACACCGCCCCCACCCCCACCGGGGATGCATCGCAAATCAGGACCACTGGGCGTTTGGGATTGAAGTGGGTCAGTACGGCATCTGATGCCAGGAGTCGCTTCAGGTCATTGAAAGCCTTCGCCTGGTCGTCGCCCCACTTCCATGCCTCGTCCTTTTTTAACAATTTGTGCAGCGGTTCTGCCACGGCTGCCTTCCGCGGGAGGAAGGAGTGGTAGAAATTGAGCAGTCCGAGGAACGACTGTAACTCGGGCTTGGAGGTGGGGCGAGGGGCCTTCTTGATGGCGGCTACCTTGGATTGTGCTGGCCTTATTCCCTCGGGCGTGACACGGAACCCCAGGAACTCAACTTCTGTAGCGAAGAAGACGCATTTGTCTTTTCGCAACCGCAACCCCGCCTTTTCGAATATAGTCAGGACCTTTCCCAACCTTGTTGCTAACTCGGCCCGGCTCCCCCCTGTAATCAATACGTCATCAAAATAGGGCAACACCCCCTCTAACCCCTTCAGGAGGCATTCCACAAGTGACTGGAAGATCCCGGGCGCCGAATTCACGCCGAATTGGAGGCGCGATACCTGGAACGCCCCTTTGTGGGTGACTATGGTCTGCGCAGCAGCTGCGGCGGGGGTCACTGGGAGTTGCTGGTAGGCTTGGGCCAGGTCAAGTTTAGCGAAACACCTCCCCCCGTGTAACCTGGCCAACAAGTGGCTGACTACCGGCACCGGATATGCATTAGGGCGGATCGCCTTATTGATGGTGCACTTGTAATCAGCGCATTTGCGGACCTCCCCGTTGGCCTTGAGCGCCGTTACAATCGGAGTTTCCCACTCCGCAGAATCAACAGGAACAAGAATCCCCTGGCCCACCAACTTGTCCAACTCCGCCTCTATTTTGTCCTTTAGTGCGAAAGGCACTCTGCGCGGTTTAAGTCTGATTGGGCGTACTGCAGGGTCCAGGTCGAAAGTCACTGGGGGGCCCTTGAATTTCCCGAGCCCCTTTTTAAAAACCTCGGGGTGCGCATCGCACACGCTCTGTATTGGATCAGTCCCGGCGGCGTGTGCTTTCACGGCGTGAACCCCCCCAATGAACAATCCCAGGGGCTGGAACCATTGAGTCCCAAGGAGGCTGCATTTACCTCCCTTGAGGACGACTAGGGGAAGCGTTGCGGTGTGCTTTTTAAACTGAACCCGGAACTTCCCAACCCCCAACACTGGGATGCGGTTCCCTTGCACGTCCTTCAGTGTGGCCCTCAACGCCTTGAGCTTGGGCCGCATGTGGGGGGGGATTTTCATAAACTCCCCCTGGGAAATAATGGAGTATGAAGAACCCGAGTCCACCTCCATTCTAACAGGGGCCCCTTGGATTACTACCTCAACGAAGTAACGGGGGTGCTCCGTGGAAACGCTGCAAACCGGCGCGTCATCCTCACTGTCGTCGGAGATGCGCCCTACTTCGTCCCGCGTCCTCGTGGTCCGGGTGCCGTCCTTTGGCCTCGTGGTGCGGTCCTGCCTCGTGGTGCGGTCCTGCCTCGCCGAGCGGTCTGGAGAACTCCTGGTGGCCTCGCGCCGTTTCCGGCAGACCTTGGCGATGTGCCCGCGCCGGCCGCAGTTGTGGCACTCGGCATTGCGGAATAGGCATTTGGCGCGGGCGTGGGCGGCGGCGCAGCCGTCGCAGCGCCAGCCCTCTCTCTGGACCCTCCGGACGTCCTCGTCGTCGCCGCTCTCCGCAGACGAGTTCGAAACTCGCCGGGCCGCGCGCACCAAGCTCTCCGCCTTGGCGGTCTTCGGGCGCCAGTCCTGGAGCTCGTGCACCCCGGCAGAAGTGGCCTCCGCGGCCTGTGCCGTGTCGAGGACTTGTTGCCACGAGGGAGGCGGCTCCCTTTTCATCAGCGCGCGCTGAGTCTCTGTGTCCCTCAGACCGCAGAGCAGGCAGTCCCGGAGGGTGATTTCGGGGAGCTCCCACTTGCATGGGCCGGCGGCCAACCGCAGGGCCGCAGCGAACTCATCGACCGATTCCCCAGGTGCCTGGACTCGCCTCCAGAACGCGCTCCGAGCGGGGAACATCGCTATTGCTGGCCGGAGATGGGCGCGCAACGCCGCCAGGAGCTCTGTGGCTTTGAGGTCGCTCACCTTCCTTGGCGCGATCAGGTCCACCAAGGTCCTCTTGGTCTCGTGTCCGAGCATGCGGACGAAAATGGCCCTCTTTTTGGCCTCATCTGAGACTTCGAGCTCCACCAGCGCTGCGTTGAAGTCTATTTCAAACAGCTCCAAGTCTCCCGGCTTCTTGATCACGTAGCCGGCGCATGTCTTGGTCCCGTGGGCAGCCATGATCCCACCTTCGTCGCCAATTTAGTGTATGGGACCAAAGACAACCGGACAACCGAAGGGTTGGTTTAACTCAGGTTTATTGCATGAGGTTCCAGTGAAGCATGAGGTAATGGCGGTGATACATCTCAATATATACAGTAGCTCTCTACATTTGAATCTTGTAGCACGGTAGCTGATTGGCTGCTACCGGCGTGGCCTCGCCCAGGCACGCCTCTTTCTTCTGCTGCTGAATGCGGGGAAGGTTTTCCCGCGGCTGTCCGTGATTGAGCAATGTGAACCATGTGAGGCTGAACGCTCGCAGCTGCCCTCTATGGGCTGTCTGCTCGCGTTCTTTTACAGCTGGTATCGTTTGTATCTGGAGTGGTTACATACTTGCCTTTACAGTATAATGAACATGCATACATACATACATAACACTCACCTTTGCTATTCAACTAAGTAATGATCTGCAATAGAAAGTTTAAAAGCAGTTTTAATTCTTCCAAAGATTAAAAGATGTTTTTCTGGGATTTCTGTTTAGCAAAGCTAAGATAATGTGCACGAACTTTTCAGTTGGTTTCTAGTCTCCTACTCAGATTCTTTAATGCTAGATTGGACATTTTTGTGTCTGGTAAAGTATGAATTAATCTCATAGCTTTCATTTCCTTTTAAAACCTAAAGTTTCCATCTTTTCTTCTTATGGAGAAATTTAGTGTATTTTAGCAAATTCTTATAAAAAATAAAGATAACAAAAAGTTAATCCATATACACTACTCAGATGTATCAGATTCAGATAAGAGGAATTCTTTACAGTGAGGTGCCAGTTTGGTAAAAGAGGAACTTAATGGTCCAAACCCTCTTGTTCAGCAACTCAAATGAAAGCACGGCACCAAAATGGCCACCGTGCTCTTTGCGGGGGGCCCCCACCCGGACTCAGACATCCAGGTGAGTTAGGGGGCGTGGCCACCCCTCTATAAAAGGGGTGGCCACGAGGCAGCCGAGCTGCCATTTTAGAATTGCGACGGAGAGGAGAAGTTTTCCCCTCCACCCCCTCCCTAGTGAACAGTGTGAATTTTTGGTCGCTTCGGGACCGGGTGGGAATTTTTGGCCCGAACCTACAATTGGCACCTTGGTTCTGGCTTTTTTGCCCATCCCACACTGTTACTAGTGTTTGAGCAAAGGGGTTAGTTGACTTTGGTCACTCTGGCAGGTAGCACTGGTAAGGTAAAGATTTATGACCCATAGGTATCCGGCAGGTTCGCAATTGACTGGCCAACACTTAGACAGGTACAGGGGTAATAGCTTTGGCCGGTCAACGACGAACCAGGCAAGGGGTGATGGCAGGAGCTTAACAGCCTGCATCACCTTGAGATTTAATGGATACACGTCATAGGGTGGGGTCAGTAGATAGTTTATTGACTCTGGTCAACAATTTGTTTGTGTCAACAAACAAATTGATACAAATAGTTACATGTAGCCAATTGCCATTGGCATTTTGGGTGGAACCTTACCAGTGTTACTGTGGCCTGCTTGCCTTAAAGAATTACAATTGGATGATTACACCAATTGAAAGTTATAATTCGGACTAGGGCATTATTCAATAAAAGTGGCCCGATGCCTTTATCCATATACTGGTGTCTGAGTCTTTCTTTGGGGGGTGCGCCTGCAAAGACATAATTTTAGGACACAAATTGCCCCAAATTAAGAAAACACTGTAATCATTATCCATTGCACATCAAATCACACAACTAAGTATGCAGTGGATAATGTCTATGATGATGTCTTAATGTGAAGTAATTTGTGCCCCTGAATATTTAAGATTCTAAACCCAAAATTCAATGTGCTAATCTCAAAACATTTTTGTCCAAATTTATGTTTTCTCCTACATTTAGTTTTTAAGATCTGTTGAAGCAATGCAATTGCTATAGAGATGTGTATGGTGAAAAATAGTGTACAGTAATACCTCATACAAAGTCCACTTTGTACAACATCGAATTCGTACAACATCACCTAATTCCTTGAAAAAGATTGCCTCATACAAAGTCGCTGCAACTTTGAGTTTTCCCCCAGGTTGCATTGTGCTTGGGCAGTATAAAAGGCAGGACACATGCGTGCATTGCTCTTGTGGGTTTTGCATGAGTCGTAGAGTGTTTAAGAGTGGTTTTGAGCACAATTTTAGAATATATGGCAACCATGTGTAGAACATACATTGATTAAAGGTGAGAGTAGGCTGGCACCTGATCAACTGAGTTTCTGGAAATAGTAAGAGATGACTGTAATACACCACAATCTCCAGGGCAATGTATATAGCACAGGGGTATTATGTGTATTATGTGTATTATGATTCTTTTTCTTTTTCTTTTTTTTTCTTTTTAAGTTTTATAGTATTGTGATAGAAAAATAAGTAAATAATGAAAATATGTACACATATTAAAAATTAGTTATGAGTTTAGACTTAGATAAACATTTAGAAGAGAATAAATTAATACAATAAGAATTACTTATTGTATTGATTATTGACTTCTGGATTTGAAAACCTGCCTATTGTTACTATTTTACTGTTCCAATTAAAGGTATGATACACCCTATGTTTTAGATTTAATGCAAGGAGCACACATATTTTTTTAAAAGCCATATGAAATATATGAGAAGAATAATGCACAGATGGATTTAGAAGATTTTTTATTACAAAACAATACTCAAGTTGATTCATTGCATTCATTAGTCATTCTTTAAAATCCAAAGAATATTTTTGGCTGTACAGTAAAACCCTGGGTTACAAAATGCCCTGGGTTACGTTTGCCACGGTTTATGACGGCAAATTTGATTAAAACAATTCCCCAGTTTACGACCCAAAATTATGCTATTTTAAACTCGAAAATGGCCACTGCCACCATTTTAGGTTTTAAAATGGCACCCGCCCCCTCCACCCAAAGTCACAATGCAGTACTTACCATTGCAGAGGTGCCATCGATGTCAGCGTTTTTGCTACTATTTCTGGACTGTCCGCCACACCTGCCGGCAGACTTTCTCCACTTGGTTCTCACCTTCCTCTGAGCTCCCTGGACAGCACAACAGCTGGGAATGCACACCTCACCCAGGCGCATGCCTGGAGATGTGTGTGTTTTTGGCTGTAGTACTGTCCAGGGAGCTTGGAGGATAGTGGGAATCGAAAGGAGATGGTCCCCAGACTCTCCCAGTGCCAGTAGGGGCAAAAAATGAGCACAAGGTGCACCTCCCCCAGGTTGGAATCAAGTAGATAAGGTCACCAAACTGTGTGGAATAGTTAGGGAGATCGCTTTGTCGCTTTTGTGGGGGTGGGGGATGATAATGTCTGTCATTTTTGTATTTTTGGCAGTTTTTGGTATTTTTTTCCAGTTCAGACTGTTTCCCTTTTGGCGTGTGTGTGTGGGACAATCATCTCTAGCATTTTTGGATGTTTTTATGGGTTTTGTTGTTGTTGTTTATTTATTTATTTTCAATATTTCTATCCCGCTTCCCTCACTCAAGAGTAACCCGAAGCGTTTTACAAGCAATAAAAACATAACATACAAACATCAATTAAAAACCCTATCTAAAAACTGTTCAAAACCTTTTAAAACTATCTAATAAAAACCACCCTTACCCTCCCACCACCCATATAAAAGAACTACCGGACAGGAACACCCACGCAGGCTAAATAAGCCAGCGGGACTGGGAGGTTGATCCATCCATAACCCACACCCGCTGGCATAGCCATGTTTTTAATATTTTGTGCTTCGATTTACAATCTTTTCATGTGACAACAGAAGCTGTTGGAATGGACCTCCATCGTAATCCGAGGTTTTACTGTATTCCTCATGTTTATTAGGAATTTACAGACCATCCACTGCCACCACTGCTTCTAGATAAGGGTGTTTCCAAAGTAGCATTTGATAGGGTACCAGGACCTAAAACTAGAAATTAAAATGGATCAATCCACATTTGCTTACAGTGAAGGTTCCTGAGTGAATGGCTGAATAACCCTTTTGACCTTGGCCAGTAAGATTAAGTCCCCCAGAGACCAAGCACCAACTCAGTAAAACCTGGTCATTTCTCCACTAATATTCTATTTTAGTTAGAAAGGGTGTTGCCATTTCCCTACTTCCAGACTAAGAAAGAACTACCAGGGAGCTTTAGAAATCTAGTGTGAGTACTTTTTCATGCACTTTGATGAGTTTTCAACAGATCTTAATATGACATAATCGTCACAGCAAGAGCACCACTTCCATTCTTGAGGCACACAGAACAAATGATTCACAAATATTTTCTTTCCCATCCCACCCACCAGCCCTATTTATTCCAACCTAAATTGCTGCCAGAAAGCAGGGGAGATGGTTGGGTTTTCAAGTCATTTTCAGATTTGAATCAAGCTTGCAACCTATCTCCACAACATACTGTGTTGTTGTTTGGCCGCAATAGTGAGAAACACAAAAGACTTTTGCTCTAAATTTTAGACTTGCCTGGATGGACTCCAATTAGCAGGGATCTCTTTGATGTATTGGGAACCCATTCATCTGTAGCTATAAAAAAGGCAATCTGGTGGGGAACAAAGCCTACTGTGAGGTAGTTGAGCAATCTTCTTGGTGGAAACTGCCTGTTGTGGTGATTTCAATGGGAGCTGCTGTTTGACTCCACAGGGAAAATTGCAGGATTAGGGTTTAAAGCTGGTTTATTGTAACTATGCCATCCACACACCCCCACACCCCACCCTCTCTCTAGAAGTACATGTTCAGAAAAAAACATCTTGCAAATCTGATATTTGAGAGAAAACAGAATGGTTGGGAAGAAAAGAAACTCAGAGAGCATCCTGGCTGATCCTCTTGTTCTCAGATGGTACCAGTGAAATTTCATGCTAGCCGCATATGATTATTGGTCTGATGGGAAAACCAGTATAGTTTGAATCATAGTGATTGCTTTATTGGGTTTTGTGGCCCAGAAATCATTTCATCCTGCAGTGCCACCAACAAATCTAACACACGGGGGTGAGGTGGCTTAGTGGTTAAGAAGCTTGCCTTGTTAGCTGGAAGGCCGGCAAGTCGGCAGTTCGAGACCTGGGTACTGCATGACAGATTGAGCACCCATCTTTGTCCCAGATATTGAGTGGGGTTTCTCCTGCAAAAATCCTTTCAACCCGGAATAATTTCTGTCATGAAATTATTATTATTCATAGACATATTATAACATACTTTTAAAATGTTCTTCCCTATACTATTGAAAACAATAACCTTAATTTAGCTTAAAGATGGGGTACACCAAAAGATTCTTTACACCACTGAAAGATGACTACTGTTCACTGCCACTTACTAGGGGAGGGAAATAAAGGGTAAAGTTTGACACCACTTTATCCAGAATCCCCTCAGATTTGTTGCGGTCCTGCTGATCTGAATGTCATGAACCCAATCAGGAAATCACTGGGAGTCAAACTATGCTGGATTTCTCATCAGGCCAATAACTGTTTAGAATATTTTAATGTGGTTTTTATTGTATTGCTTTTATAGTTGATTGTCCTGTTGTGCACTACTGCAAGTAGTGTTTTGACACAAAATTCAATCAATCAATCAATCAGGGGTGGTGATGGAAATAACATATTGTGATTTCATATTTTGTAAGTTTCTCAGTCACCTGAAGCACCATATTTTTGTGGGTACTTCACAAAAGCAACATATATTCTTCTCACACTTTCCCTGGAGTCAAAAAGGCCCATAGCAGTGGGAGATGAGGATCTGAGCTAGAGGTTATTAGTCTGATCTCTCTACAAAAATGATGACCACTTATGCAACTCCAGAAGAAGAATAGAATCCCTCAAAGCCCCCATGAGGGGTTCCATTCCAGATGTGCCCAAGAGTATCTAGCACATCAGTGTGTATGGCAATGTAGCTGCAGTTGTTGTGGATCCACAAAACAATATAACAGCTCTCTAGAGAACATGAGAAGTATACTGGGAGATCATAGATCATAGATTGATCATAGATGGATGGAGTGATAGACTAGGATTCAGGAGTCCTATATTAAAATCCCCACTCAGTATTGGAAACTGAGGAAGGGCATAATAAATAAACAAGTGATTTGATGGCACATCACACAGATACATTTCTAAAACTTCCCACATAAAATAGGGATAGAATTCCTAAAACAGTTCTGGAAAGCGAGAAATAAGCCTTGACAAATCAATGGCTCTGTTTCTATTTCACAATTAGGATGGAGCTCCCCTCTATCACTGTGGGTTATATGTTATACTGCTGATGAAAATACAAAATTAAGATTTCTAACAAACTGTCCATGTAGAATCACATTGGGACAACCAGATCCATGGCTAGTTCTCAACCATAATAGTCAGCTAAATTGAATAAACTTTCACATTCTACCTGTGAAGAACATCAATGGTTTCTTACACTTTAGAATTAAATTATGGCTAAATCCTTTTGGCAGAGCAGCATTGCACAATGTGAATGATGTAATCAGCCACAGCTATGACATCATGACATTCTTTTTCTTTCATGTCAAGGCCAGACATAAGAAGCCACTGCCATGATGTGCCCATTTTGGACCTCCTGATGATGATGACGCCGATGATGCCGATGTGCCTTCTGTTGCTCTGTCCATCTTCTGCTTCTCCTTTAGGAATAAACATAAATAATGGCCAACAAAGCTTGTTCTAAAACTTTCCTCATTCACTCTACAGAACTGATCAAACTGATAAGCCCACCTGAATCTTACTTCAAACTTGTACATGGCCAAGGGATCTCTACTACATTGGAAGGTAGCATTCTGGTACAGGGGCACAAAATAGCCTGGATAGAGCAGACACATTTTTCTTTTAAGAGAAAAGAATAGCAAGGGCTACCGCCCAGATCTAGTTTCCACTAAACCAGGGGTTCCCAAACTATGGCCCTCGGGCCAGGGCCAGCCCACAATGCCTTTCCATCCATCCCATTGCTGTCTCCCCCACACCCAGAAGTGGAAGCGGGCATGTTTACATCAGCTGTAAAATACACCCGTGCATGTGCAAACGTGCCTGTGGCTAACATAAACGCAGAAATGGGTGCATTTATGACAGCCATAAATGTGCCTGCTTCCACTTCCGAGGGTGTCGTCTGTTCCAGGGGTGTTATCAGGCCCACTGCACAAAAAGGATGGCCACCCCTGTACTAAGCTCACTGGGTTTCATCTCCTGTGGAGCTCTGCTGTTGCACAGCATTTCAGCAGGTATATCAAAATGAAAAAAAAAAATCCCTGAAATTTATAGAGTCTACTACAGTGCTATTATAAAAAAGAGATTGCAGGGACCTTAAAAATTACAGGCTGATAAGTTTGCTGTCAAACATTTATAAGTTATTCACAAAAGTAAAAACAAAAAACTCTCAAAAACAGTTGACAAGCAACAACCAAGAGAGCAGGCTGGGTTCAGAAGTAGTTACAGCACTACAGACCACATCTTCACTTTTACCCAATTTATTGAACGTTGCAGAGAATATATACTACCACTAGCAATAGCATTTGTTGACTATGAAAAAACATTCAACAGTAAATGCAGTCATGGAAGCAATCAGTAAATGCTGAATACATCAAGCTGCTCAAGGAAGCAAACTCGAACTGCTCCACTACCATCACCTTATTCGAAAAAAGGATAAGAATACCAGTGGAGAAAAGTGTTAATCTCACCAAAGCTATTCAACACATGTCTAAAAAAAGTTATGTGAAGATTAAACTGGGAAGATGATATCAAACTGAATGGAGAGAAGATAAACCATCTCAGGTTTGCTGATAATATAGTATTATTTGCCAGAGATGCTCAAAAACTCCAAAAAATGCTGTGCGAGTTCAACACAGAAAGTAGGAAAGTTGGCCTAAAATGAATGGCATGAAAACAAGATATATGCTATCTAAAACCAACAAAAATTCCAAATAAAAATTCAGAATGAACCCATCGAGCAGGTCAACAACTACTTCTATCTTGGCCATCTGATTGGGATGAACAACAAGCAGAGAGCAGAACTTACCAGAAGAAAGAAAGCAGGATGGGTGGCATTTAACTTTGCCTCCACCCTCTGGCCCCAATATCACCAGGGGTCGGAACAGCATCAGCTGTGGCCGTCGGGCGGAGGAGCTTGGCTCCTGCCACCCTCCTTCGGGTCCTGCTTCACCCGGGGAGGGATAAAAGACTGGCCGTGGCCCTGAAGACGCCAGGACGCTTTGCCTCCACCCTCTGGCCCCAACATCACCAGAGGTTGGAACAGCATCAGCTGTGGTCATCGGGCGGAGGAGCTTGGCTCCTGCCACCCTCCTTCAGGTCCTGCTTCACCCGGGGAGGGATAAAAGACTGGCCGTGGCCCCAAAGATGCCGGAACACTTTGCCTCCACCCTCTGGCCCCAACATCGCCAGAGCACATCTTTTGAGTTTTGTTCCATTTGACTATGTCGGTTTATTGTGTTGAGTGTTATGTATCTAATTATTTTATTGTATCTTTCACTTTCCTGCTGCTGGTTGCACTGCAGTCAGCATGCACCAATGTTAACCACTTAGAGTCTCCTTTGGCAGAATGAAGCAGTATACAAGACTAAAGTGAAATGAAATGAAATGCAATGAAAGAAAACTTGTTAAATGAGAAAATTGACAAGAAACAACACATCAACCTTTTAAATTCAACAGTATCACCTGTGGTCCCCTATGGGAGTGAAATATGGTCATTAATGAAGGCCAAGGAAGAACTATCAAGAGCCGTAAGAGCCATGGAAAAATCAATGCTAAAGATATCCCTTCGTGACCACATCCCCAACACCCAGATAAGAAAACAAAGTGGAATCATCAAAGCTGTTGCTGAATATCAGAAACAGAATTTGTGTTTGGCTGGACACATCTCTTGAATGACAGACAGGCATTGGACAGCAACAGTCACCAAGTGGTATCCCAGAGAAGTGAAAGGACCCCTTGGCAGGCACCCCAAAAGATGGGAAGACCCAATTGTGAAAAGTTTTGGATGAACCTGAAAAAGAAGAGCAAGGCAGTGAAATGGAAAATGAGTTGCGACCAGCAGGAACATATTCCTTGATTGTCTGGTCAATCAAGGAATCAAGGAGCTCTGCCATGGGAACACCCTATGGTTCTTTGCCTCTGGAGAAATATTTATTTTAATACTCCATCACTTTCCCCATAATACCTTCCCTCAATCTCAATACTTTTCAAGAATATGTTTCAAATTGTATTGCAATTTATGCTGTAAGCCACTCAAGCTTCTTTGCAAAGATAAGTGGGACTGTTTTCACCACTTCAATGCAAAAAACAAACAAACCCAGCAACACATACATAATCAAGAAGTCCATTCCCTGTCCCATACAATTGCATTGTCTGGAATTAAACATCACTAAAGCAATAAGATCCCCTCCCCGCAGGCACTGCTATATTTTAATATTAGCTTTTCTGGATCAAATCCACTTCTTCAAACTGAAGACGCTAAAGCTAATATTGAAATATAACAGTTAGTCTTTGCTACATTACAGTGGAACCCCGCTTAACAAACACTCTGTTTAATGAAAAAATCATACAATGAAGTGTTTGTTATGCAAAGGCGATACCCCACATAACAAAAAATAATTTGTTATACGGGATTTCCACTCAGCAGGGTATACCCCAGTTAATGGAAATCCCATATAACAAACTTTTTTTCATTGTGCAGAGGATCTTCCATTGGATCCGCATAGTGAAGAGCTCCATGGAATGTATTCTACTGTATTATCTTGGGGGTTTTTTTCTTTGCATTTTTTTGTTTTGTTTCTTGCCTGATATGTTAATTTAGGTCACCATTATCCTTTTTAAAACATACAAAATGACAGCTAGGAGGCAATTTTCACAATCCTGTACAATTTGCTCTCAATTTTGGGATCAAATGAGAACTTGGAAAATGTACCCCTTTTCAGACTGCCACTCCCCAAAACTGATACTCACTGGAGGGCTCTGGAAGTTGAAGTCAAAAAGTAACATTCTGAGTTTAGGGCCAGGCCTTGGAAAACACATTTGATTAATTTCTAAAGAGCTGTACCAGCTAGTAGTCCAAATGAATAGATAGTGTTCTTACACAACATCTGAGACATACAATTCCAGAGCCATTTATGTTTTTGGACACAGTTTTCAGAATTTGATGTGCAGATGAAGGACATGAAAAATGACATGTGGCTTGTCTCATATTGATGGCCAATGGTTAAAGTATGTTTACAGGCCAGCAATTTTCTTCATTTCAGACTTCTTTGTTCCATAGATGTCTTTGAAGGCCCCTAATATTAACCAAAAATCTATCTACTTGTTACTGAAAATGTATTGCTTCCTGTCTTACATTGAATATAATGATAAATAGCTTCCCTTGATGCATCTCTAGAAACATTCTCTTTGGACATTGGACTACCACTGCAAAATAGGGGAAATAATGTTCTTTATTTTTCTACAGTACTTCTGTTAATAATAATAATAGTTTGGTGCTGCTAAATCAATTTTATGGTTTCCTTGATAGGGATGACTTAAAGGTGGTTTACCATTACCATATTCCCATATTCTAAAGGTGAAGAGAATTGTTGCTGCCTTTGGTCATCTATCACACCAGGTCTTCATGAACAAAGATTTAACGATCCATACAAAGTTCATGTTATACCAAGTTGTTATTGACCATCTATTGCCAAGACATCAAAAAGCTTGAGCTCTTTCACCAAGCTAAAGTCCATCTTAAACATAAAGTGGGATGACTATGTCACCAACATCACAGTTTTCAAGAAGGCACATGTAAATAGCATTGAAGATTCCATCATAGGCCATCATTTTAGATCGATAGGGCCTGTTCGCTGTATGGATGGTTCCAGGCTTCCTCGTCAAATTCTTTATGGGGAACTTAATTCTGGTACAAGACCTTGTGGAGCTCCTTTGAAGCGTTATAAGGACCAGCTGAAACAAACCATGAAGGTGTTAGGTATAAACCCACAAACATGGGAGGCAGTGGCTGTAGATCACCCACTTTGGTGCCAAACCATCTCTGCTGCTGCCAATCACTTTGAAGGAGAATGCCACAGGCATGAAGAGGCTATGCAACAAGCACGAAAGCTTAGTCAAACTCAACTATGCCCTCCACCATCTATTCAGTGTAATGTGTGTGGCCATATGTTTTGTGCCAGGATTGGTTTATTGAGTCACCAGAGGCACATCCATCAACTGAGAAAATGACTTCCTGGAAAAATGCATGCTTGGATAAGGGTAGCAGCTGATGATGATTCTAAAGGCAACCTTCTCCCAGAAAACACAGTGGGGAATTAAACTCTCAACCTGTTTTTTAACTGACTGCTAAAGGTAAAGGTCTCCCTTGCTCAAATGCTAGTCATGTCCGACTCTAACAGGTGGTGCTCATCTTTGTTTACAGCCAAAAAGCCAGCACTGTCTGTACTTGCAGATGTTTCCATGGTCATGTGGCAGACATGACTAGACACCCAAGAATGCTGTTACCTTTCCTGTCAAAGCACTATCTATTTGCAAATTCTTGCTTTCAAACTGCTAGGTTGACAGGAGCTGGGAGAGACAACAGGCACTCTTTTTGCCATGTAGCACCTAGGTCTCAAACTGCCATCCTGCCAAATGTCTGTTCATCAAGCTCAACATTTTAACCACAAAGCCACAACGGCCCCTAACTGACTGCTACAAACACAATAAAAATAGTGTGCTATCAAATCAATTCTGACTTATGATGATCCTTTCCAGGTGAAGACTATACAGAAATGGTGTATCATTCCTTTCTTTTGGGACTGTGCAGCTTGTCCATGGCTACATAAGCTGGCTTTTCTCCCAGTTTGAGAAAGGGTAAGAATCAAACTGCCTATCTCTGGCTCCACAACCGGATACCTAAACCACTGAGCTATTTAAAACTAAGAGTCACATTTTGGTTATTGTTCTGAAAAGATCTTAATCCATTTGAGGGTCAGGCTCTGTGTTCCTAATTCCAGGAAATATTGCCACTCTGGCTGTGATTGTCTAATTACACCTGTCTTCCATTAACAAGAGTTTGATCGTGGAAGCTATTTTGTCTCTCTAGCTGTCTTTTTGTTTCTTCTTGGACACATTCCTTTCTGGGCTTTGCTTTTGGCCCTGGGTCCTATTCTGAGTGAGACCTGTAATAGACTGCTGCAACTTGATCTCCAGCTGATGCTAATGTAGTAAAATCTCCTACTGTCACTTGCTTTGACAGGGATTTTGTCTCTTACTTGGTCAAACAGATGTGTAGAGCAGTGGACCAGCTGTGGACTCTGACTTGAGGGAGAAAATCTGTCTACACTTTCAGTCCCTCCCTAATTCCATAGACATTTCCCCGCAGCTTGCAGGGCTATGTCAAAACTTTGGGGCGAGATGCTCCCCATCTTGGTCCTAAAGCTACTGCAGTCTCTTTTCCAGCTTTTGCCTTCTGTTCACTTTTCATCTCCCCTGCTATAATCTTCCATCTCCCCTAGCAGCCGTTCCTCAGCACCAGATGCCATCGGGTTCCCACAATTCAATTCTCATGGCAATTGTGTTTACTAATAATAAAGGTAAAGGCCTTCTTTGCCCAAAACCCAGTTGTGTCTGACTCTAGGATACCAGTGCCCATCTCCATCTATAGCCAATGAGCCTGCACTTTCTGTGTCTGTAGACATTTCTGTGTTCATGTGGGAGGCATGACTAGATGTCGGAGTGTATGGGACACTGTTACCTTCCACACTGAAGCAGTACCTATTTATCTACTTGCAATTTCTTAATTTAATTTTAATTTTAATTTAATTTTTGAATTTCTATTTGTACAACCCGACTCAGGGCAGTTCAACAGCATAATCTAAAAACACAATATACAATTTCAATAAAACTAGCATACAAACATACAAAAGATAAAACAGATAAAACCACTTAGTTAAATTCACCCATCCCTATCAATAAAGAAGGGAGGGGATCACTAAACTGGATTAGGCTATAAGCCAGTGGGCAGGGGCCACATTCCATTGGGGTCCTACACCTGCCCTGCCAGCCATGTTTTCAGACCTTTCCTGAAGGACAGCTACTCTGTCTGTAACCTTAGCTCTATTGGCAGGAGTTTCTATAAGGCCCTCCTTCATGTGTTAGAGAGGCGAGCCCCTCTAGCTGATGGTACCATTAGAGAGCCCCTCTGGTCTGCCCTGGTAAAATGGACCAACATTCTTGGGGCGATGCGGTCTCTTAGGTAACCTGGCCCACTACTATGTAGGGCTTTAAAGGTCAAAACCAGAACCTTGAATTGCACCCAGAGGCAAACCGGTAACCAGTGCAGCTCCCGGAGCAGTGGCGAGGTGCGGGCATAATGTCCACATCCCATCACCACCGGTGATGCGGGCAGCCGCATTCTGGACAAGTTGTAGCCTCCGAATGGTCATCAAGGGCAGCTCCATGTAGAGCACATTACAATAATCTAGCCTGGAGGTGACCAGTGCATGAGTGACCATGAGTAAGGAGTCCATGAGTAGGTTGGCAGGAGCTGGGACAGACAACGGCAGCTCACTCTATCACACAATACTCAGGCTTCAAACTGCTGACCTGCCGATCTTCTAGCTAGTCAGCTAGCTTAGCATCTCTATTGAGAATAAAGGTAAAGGTCACCCTTGCCCATCATATTCTACTCTAGGGTTCAATGCTAATCTCTGTTTATAGGCAAAGAGCCAGCATGGTCTGCATTTGCAGACATTTCTGTGGACATGTGCAAGGCATACCTAGCCAGCAGAGTGCACAGAACATTGTTTATCTTCCCACCAAAGTGGTCCCTATTCATCTACTTGCAATTTCTTGCTTTCGAACTGCTAGGTTGGCAGGAGCTGTGACAGAGATGGGAGCACACTCCAATGTGTAGTATTCAGGTCTCAAACTCTGACCTTCCATTCTCTAAATTCATCATCTTAACCACTAAGCCACCAAAGTCTCTTACTGAGAATGGTCCCTCTTTATTCAATGCTATATTACCCTGTCCAGCAGTGGGGGATATATAGCTTCCCAGATGTTACAGGACTGCAGTTCCAATCAGCAGTAGCAAGTACAGTCAATGGTGAAGGAAGACAGAGGTGCAGTTCAGCTACATTTGGAAAGCTACACACTCCCCAGCCGTCCTGCATTCCATCCAAGCATAGAAATTTGTTCAACCACATAATTTGAAAAACCACAATTTAGAAGAACAAGTTGGGACTGACTTTTCTTTCCATCTGTCATCGTTCCCTCGAGCCCTATGGCAGATATTAAAAAATAACATCAACTCCACTTTTTAACGCGTTTCACTGGTGTTCGGGCTAGAAGACGGTAATGTTAGTATGCAGCCATGAGCCTGCCAGACTGTTAGGGCCTTCACACCTGGACAGTTCACTTGGATTTATATGCATTTTCCACTTAGTTTCCAGGGCTATGTCAGCAATTACATTCTGGGAACCCTTAATTTAAGTAGGCTTTGGTAAAACTTAAAGCAAAGAAGGAACAGGTAGTAAGAAAAAGAAAGGAAAAAGTGAGCTTATAAAAAATCTGTCTTTAGGGGCTGTTTTACCTGCTGCTCCTTGGTGGCTAAAAGCAATTCCATGCCAAACTCCTCAAAATGCTTTCACCATTGTGTTCTTTGTAACCTTGTATATTTCCTAGTACACTTGGCTTCATTTTTCCTTCATGAATCCAATCCATTAGGCTTTCTCCCATTTGACATATACTTGTAGGAGCCTGCAAAATGGTCTGTCTAGGTCGAATTGTCACTGTTGATTCTCTCATATGGTTTGGGTGGACTCCTCTGTTGGGCGTTCTTGTTCCTTGTTTTGTTTTCTTACTCATTTTCTAATTCTCCAGATTTGCCTTGTTGTTATTCAGGAGCAGAATAAGCTATGTCGCCCTCTCTGAGGGGGTCTAATGCTTTTTTCTGCATTCAGTTTTCAGAAGTATCAGGCTGATGGAAAAGAAGGACTAAAACTCAGACTGAAAATGCTAGGCTGATGTGCACTTGGCTAGCCTAGCCAGCAAAGGGAAGAAGGTAGAGGAGAGAGTCTAAGCTTCTGTAACAAATCATGCCCAAAGTGGCACATAAATAATCAATATACACATTTCTTAATGCAAATCAATGCTTAGCTGCATCAAAAACATGGAGTATGCTGATAAATTATATCTCACCTAATTTTATTTGACCTAAGCTTCCATGGAGTGTAGATCATATTTTCTGAACCAGTCCAGAAAAGCCTATACTAAATAAAATGTGTTGTCTATTAAGATGCAATATGGCTCCCCCATGTTACATCAAGATACAGGTAAATTAAAAACACAGATTCATAAATGTATCAAACATATTCAGCCTATGGCTACTGGAAGACACAACACTGCAAACTTTGGGTTAAACCATAGGATCAGCAACAAGTCTGACCAGGGAGAAAGGCAACTCGTGTTGCCTATTAGAAAGGCAGCAATACCAATTAGACTCATATACCAACCAATGGACAGTTCACAGGTAATTAGAAGTTTGCCCCCAACATGCTTGGTACTCATTTTACCAAGCTTGGAAGGATGGAAGGCTGAGTCAACTTTGAGTCCATTGGGAATGAACTCAAATTGTGAACAGTTTTGTCTGTAGTACTACAGCTTAACCACAGCATCAAGAAGGCTCTAGCAACCAGCCATTGCCTGATTCTATCTAGAGCAGAGTTTCTCAACCTTTTCAAGTCAGGGGTGAGGTCATGCTCCCTCAAACAGTTGAGGGGGCAGGACTGGTTGTCCCCCTGCCATTTACAGCTGTCGTGATTACATTTATGACAGCCATAAATGAATCTGCCACCAATTCCAGCAGTGGCGGCTTGAGTGAGAGCGGGGACCAGATTATTTGATGCTGTGGGCAGGATCTAGCCCATGGGCCATAGGTTGATAACCCCTGACCTAGAGTATAGACAAGATATCTGATCAGAATTTAGAAAATTACTCCTTCAAAATACAGTTCCCAGGTTCTTGAACCCAGTTACTGTATATCCAAACAGATACTAGCAAACATCCCATGACATGGTTTTGAACTTAGCCATTTAGGTAATAACCACTCTTCCAAATCAATAGAATATCAAGAATACACTAATCAGTAGTTTATATCCAAAGTATGTCATTTACAGTCAAGCAGAAGATAGCCATATTTAAAGGTCTCCCTAGCTTGAAAGTCAGTCAAATGTGATTCTAGGGGCTGGTGCTCAGCTCAACATTTTAACTGCTAAACCACAGTAGCCCCATTTTTACCAAACTACAAATTAAGATTATCAGTGTAAGGGATGCTGTGGGTGCCTCTGCTGTCTGAGGTGTCACAGGAAGTTATTATTCATTGCTGTTACCTGAGTTACAGAAGCCTTCCCTCCAACCAGTTTTGCCTAGATCCTTTGGGCAAAGACTACCCCATTTTAAATATTCCTAGAATCCTTTGATCCAAATCCTGAACTTCTTAAATCTTGTTTAAGTTCCAGTTTCGGTCCTGCTGACTGTTTGTGCTTCTTTTATAATATTGTGTCTTCTCATTTCTTTTCTCCCATTTTCATTTTAATTGTTCTATTATTTACAGGATCTGCACTGGGGATGTAAATGAAACATTGCGTAAAAACATTTGCAACAGTCATACGTATATATAGTCATATAGTCATACCTATATTAAAAACAGTGGTTGCAAAAGAACCTCTTTTTCATGTCTTGTTCTGCCATATCCGAATCCGAATATTGGTGATCATCATGGCAATCAGCCATCAAGACTGTCCTGAGAATATAATGTAATGGCCTTCCATTTGCCTTCCACATCACAGCATGGTACCTGTACCACTAATCCAGTTCCATGAGTCACTTTCTGGTCCTGAGCCCTTTTGGCATGCAAAATCCTCCTTGGCCCCAGGCCAGTATTGATGAAGCTGCTGCCCTCCATCAAGATGGATTCAAGTGGGATTTGAATCTCGTTGTTCTGTGCAGGACAATGAAAATAAAGATTTATCTATCTATCTATCTATCTATCTATCTATTTAATCCACTTGGGGACCATCAACCTTCCATGTGGACTTCAACACCCAAACCATTAGTCCCCAGGAAGGTCAGGTATGTTAACCACCGCCTGACACTTGGCATTGAGTCGCTGGCAGTAGGTCTAAATCCATCAGTGTACTGAAAGCAGTGCTGATTGGCTTAGTGGTTAAGATGCTGAGCTTGGGGATTGGAATGCTAGGGTTCCATACCTGAATGCTGCACAACAGATCTTGGGGACATGAAAGGAGCCTCATTTGGGCATCCCCTGAGCAGAGTTTCTCCAGCAAAAATCCTTTCAACCCAGAGTAATTTCTGACACAAAATGTATTTAGTGTACTGAAATAAATATGAAATAGACTTCAATGAAATTTTTTATAAAGAGCTACCATTACTTAATACAGACAACTTTTATTGTTTCCACTTGTGCATATGTATGCACACAAACACACAAAATTGTCCACAGAATTCCACCCAAAATACTGTGGCTTCCCTTCCATCATTATGCCAAAAGATTGTTTTTCTCTCTGGCGGGCATCATAAATTGATGTTATCCCTGCAGCACCAGTTTCTTTTTTTCCCCTATATACATTTTTATTAATTTTTTAAAAAAACAATAATACAAAAATACGAAATTCAGAAACAATAAAAAACAACTTAGTAAACAACATACATTTGAATTACTCACTAAAAGATTATGTTACAAAGATAGTACTCTTTCAATAAAACTACTTCCCATTCACATATAGCTCAACACTTTGTTTTTGAACTTGAATCACATTAATTATCACAGCCCATCTTCTCCTGATTTTCCATCTCCAAAAATATTCTCAGCTGTGCTGTGATAACCAAGTCCACTATAGTCTATTATGTCTTTGTTTAACAAAAATCAAAACAAATTGCAAAAGAAACAGAAGAAAAAAATCCAATACATTATACAATTACAATAAACACCCTGTGTGCCTACATCTATAAAAGAGTACACGGAATGTCGCATTTTTTTTATTTTGTCTTACCATTTCCAATAATATATTTGTTCCGGTGCCTGACTATCCCCATACTCTCCCTTCAATGAATGATCCACAAACAATCGCCAAATTTTCCAAAATCTGTTTTCCTTAACTCTCCCTTTATATTTATTTATTTCCCACGTTAATTTATCATTCAATGCGAAATCCCACATCTCTTTATACCACTCTTCTATCCTCAATATTGCATCTGATTTACAATTTCTTGCAATACACATTCTTCCAATTATCAACATTAAAGACAATAGTTCCTTTTCATCCTCATTCAAATTTACTTTATCAACATCTGTTAGTAACACCATTCTTATGTCCAATGTACATTTCATCCCCATAATTTCCCATATCTCCTTCTCAATTTTTCCCCAGAAGTCATTTACCACTTTACATTCCCACCACATATGTTCATACGTTCCCAAGGTGCTTTTACATCGCCAACAATTTTTACTTTTAGTATTGTCTATTTGAAATAACCTCTCTGGAGTCAAATACCATTTCCATAACATCTTGTAATTATGCTCCTTTATTCTAACAGACATTGTTTTCATATACCTATTTCTCCATTTATTTTTCCAACTTTTTTCAGGTATCATTATATTCAAATCTCTTTCCCAACAAGATTTCAACGTTTCTTGTGGGTTGCCTTCCTTATTTAATATTTTGTATAATTTGCTAACCATGCCCTTTAATCCCAAATCTCCTTTTCTTATCTTTAATAACAATTCCTCAAATTCAGTTTTATCTCTCTTTAGACTTAATTGCTCCTTATATTTTTCATTCCATTTATCTATCAATGCTATCTGAAACCAATTCAAATTTAACTGCTTATATATTTCCGCTTTTCTCCCTCCGTCTTTACACTCTCTTATCCGGTCTTTCAACAGGGAAACATCATTTCTTGATAATACTTCTTTCCCCCTCTTATCTAATTTTATTGGAAAACTTTTAAGATCCTCTATTTCAATTATCGGAGACACATCGGGACTTAATTCCTTTTTAACTCTTTTCCATACCCCCAACATCGTCTTCAACATCTTATTTTTGACTGCTATTTTTCTATTGCTGCTATCCAAAAATACTCCTCTACCCACATGATCAATTTCCTTCATTTCCAAATCCTCCCATATTACCCTTTCTCTTGCTAAAATTTTCATAATATTCTTAATTTGAAAAACTCTATAATAATTTCTCAAATTTGGTATCCCCAGTCCTCCCTCTTTTTGTGATAAATTCCAGAAAATCTTTGCTATTCGAGATTTCCCCCCTCCCCCTTCATTACAGTAATTATTTATTATATTTTGAAAATCTTTAATCTCTTTATCTTTCATTTGTATAGGCAACGCATCAAATAAGAAATTAATTTTTGGCAGCAGCATCATTTTACTTAACGCTATCCTGCCGAACCAGGATAGCTTAATCCTTTTAAATTGATCTATTTTCTCTTTAATTTCCTTTTTTTGTGTCTCGTAGTTCAATCGTTTAAGCTCTTCCAAATTGTTTGAAATATTTACTCCTAAATATCTCAAAGATTTTTTAACCTGTAACTTATACTTATCTCTTACTCTCTCTTGTTCCTCTTTATCTACATTACAAAATATCATTTCACATTTTTCCCAATTTATTCTCAATCCTGTTATATCCTCGAAATTCTTTAAATGTTCATTTATTTTTTCCAATGCCTTTCCGGGATATTTCATTACTACCAAAGTATCATCAGCATAGAGACTTATCTTATTGTCTAAAACCCCTTTTATCGTATTGTCCCCTCTTATAGCATCTGCTAACAATTCCATAGCCATAATGAATAATATTGGGAACAATGGATACCCCTGTCTTGTCGCTGCCTCCAATCTAATTTCTTCTGTAAATTCATCGTTTACCTTAACTTTAGCGAATCCAAATTGATATAATTGTCCAATTAAATTACAAAATCTATCCCCAAATCCGTAAGATCTAATGATCTCCTTAATTGTCACCCATAGTAATGAATCAAAAGCTTTGAATATATCTAATGATAATATACCAACTTTCTGTTTAGTAGATCCTACTATGTCTAATATATCCAATACCCTCCTTGTCAAGTCCGTCATGTGCCTTCCTTTCAAAAAACCAGCTTGGTCCCTATTTATATAATTTGTCACAAAGCTATTCAATCTGTTTGCAACTATCGCTGTAAAGATCTTGGCGTCCTGATTTATCAGAGAGATTGGCCTATAGGATTCCACCTTTTCTGGATCCTTTCCTGATTTTGGCAATAGCACAATTATGGTTTTATACCATGAAGTCGGTAACTCCCCCCCCATCTATTATAAAATTAAACAACTTCACCAGTCTTGGCACCACACACTCTTTAAACTCCTTATAAAATTCCGCTGTCAAACCATCATCCCCAGGTGATTTGCCTGTCCTCAAGTTGGCTATTGTATCTTTTACCTCTTTTTCCATAATTTTTTCTTCCATTCTATTTTTATGCTCTAAGCTTATCTGTTTTTGCATTCGCTTCTTCAATTGTTCTCTCAACTTTTCTATATTAACCTCCCTTTTTGTGTAAAATTCCTGATAGAAATCTTTTACTATCCTGATCTTGTCCTTAGTCTTATTACACCTCCTACCATTTACATTCACCAAAATCCCCATCTCTCTTTTATTCCTTTTTACTTTAGCAGCTCTTGCCAACAACTTTGAATTTCTATTACTATATTCAAAATATTCTCTCTTCAAATACACCAAATCTTTTTTCACTTTTTGTATATCTTTCCCTACTAATTCATTCTTTAATCTTTGCATTTTCTCAAAAACATCTTTTCTTTTAGTCTTTGCATGCTCTTCTAATAACTGTTTAATCTCATTCTCCATTTTGTGTTGCTTATCTCTAAAGTGCTTATTCTTAATTGAGGCCAACTTGATACATTCCCCTCTAAAAAACAACTTAATGGCATCCCAAACCACATTATAATCAACCTCCCCTGTATTGTTCCAATCCCAATACTCATTCCACTTTTCAATTACTTGTTCTTTACACTTATGATCGTAGAACAATTTTTCATCATATCTCCAATTTCTCCTATATATTTTTTCCTTATCAATTTTTAGTTCCACCCAAAATTTTGGGTGGTCCGATTTTTTAAAAATCCCAATCTCCGCATCTTCTAAATCTTTAATCAAATTTTCCAAAGGAAAAATATAGTCTATTCTAGAATATGTATTATGGACCTGTGAAAAATATGTGTATGCCCTCTCTGATCCCTTGATCTCCCTCCAACTATCCTTCAGACCTAATATCTTCATCCATTTATCTAAAATCTTCATACCAGCTGCTCTCCCAGCTTTTAATAAATTTGTACAGTCCTCTGATGCCTGTATTAAACTAAAATCTCCAGCAACTATCATTTTTGAAGTTCTCTCTTTTTGTAAAATACCATGTACTTTATTTTAAAATGTTTGCTGATGATCATTTGGGACGTATATGTTTACTAACGTTATCTCTTCATCATCTATTTTCCCAATTATAATCAAATATCTACCTTCTGGGTCTGAAACACTTTTTATCATCTCAAAGCCAAGTCTCCTCGAAATCAGGACTGCCACACCCCTCGCTTTTGATGTTCCATATGATTTTTCATATACCTGCATCCAACCCAAAAATAGCCTATTAGTGTCTTCTGATTTTTGATGTGTTTCCTGGAGAAAGACTATATCTGGTCTATCCTTCCTCAGGGCAGATTCTAACCTCCTCCTCTTAACTTGACAGCCGGTACCTTTCACATTCCAGGTCAATACTTTAATATTCTTCAGACCTAAGTCTTGATATCCTTTCTTTCTGACATTCGCAGACTCCTATTCGTGCCTTATCCTCCACCACATATACATTAACTATCATACTACGACAAAGAAAAAAAATTACATTTAACATCTATTCTACCCACACAAAAAACAATCATATCTACCCTCCCCACCCTTCTTTCAAAAAGTGGCCCTTGACTATCAAAGGGGGGAGGGGGTTACATGTGAAAGAATGCATATTATCTATAACTCTAGCGCTGTATCTACTAATATTGTGAAATTTTTACTATTACTAAACAAACTCTATTTCAAATTAAACCATCTCACCCATCCTCTGCAACCACCTGCACCTCTGCTTCCACCTCTGTTCCTCCTGCTGCCCCCCTCTCAGGTTCACCTGCGTATTCTCTCCGCAATCCCCCTGATTCCACCAGCACTTTTCTTAATCCCCTCCATTCTTGAGATGACATTTTGACCAATCCAATCCAGCACAAGTAATCTAAGTAATCCATTTCATCCTCCAGCACATGCATTTTTTTCATAAAAAAATCTGAGTTGTTTGGGAAACTTCCAATGATAATCAATAGATCGCTCCCTTAGGATTTTTGTCACCAGTTTCATCTTAAACCTCCACACTCGTTATTTAACCGATATATCATTGTATACCTCAATCTCACATCCATCATTTTTTAAAATGCCAGATCCAGCCTGTTTTATAAAAGCCATCACCTTTAATTTCTCCGCCCAATTTGCAAATTTTACCAATACATTTCTATGTCCTTTCCCCCCCTTCTTGCCCCCAAACTGAAATAGCTGACAATATCTTCATTTACAAAATTTATCCCCATGTTCAAACCATTTAGCCAATCCACTATTCTCTCTTTCAGCTTATCTGGCATTTTCTCCACAAAATTGTGTATCATCACGTTCTGTTTTCTCATCACCTCTTCAACCATATCTATTTTTTACCCCCTGAATCTCAATTTTTAATTTAACTCCTTTTGTTCCTCGTGAAGCCCTCTCATGTCATCTTGCATCAATTTCATATCATTTTGCACCACATTCAAAACTTTATCCATCCTCTGGTAGTTAGTGTCCACCTTTATAGATAAATCGGTTAACTGTGACACAAGTTTTTTATGACACCCCATTAACTCTTCCTTATCTTTTCCCCCTCACTTCCTTCATTTCACGAAACCCCTTTACATTTACCTCCTCTATTTTACCTATTTTTTCATCAATTTCCCCAACTCCACCATTATTTGCAATTGGTCAAATGAATCAGCTTCTGTCCCTCCTGTTGCTGTTAACTCCATGGGTGTGGACTTCTCTTTCTTTTCCTCCTTCTTCTCTTTCTTTCTCGAATCCAGCTTTTTTGGACTAACCACCTCCTCCTCCTTTCTCTTATCCATTTCTTCTGATAGGTTTTCAAACAGTGCACTCAGAAGATGCACCGTTTTTCAGCCCACTGGTTTCTTTTCCCAGGTGAATTCCAGCTTTTCCAACTCCCAAAAATAGTCAATTAAATCCAAAAGGAGGAGCCAATCATGTTATAATCCAATCGATATCAATTGCTATTCACTTAATTTTATAATCCACTTGTAAAACAGCGTCCGACAACCCAATTTTAGTCTGTATATCCAAAGGAATGGGAGGAGTAAAATGCTTCAGGGCACAGCACAGCCCTCCATTATGATATCAAACAAGAGTTTCAGAACCTCAACACTTTTATCTCTGAGGAGTCCTTCTCCTTAAAGCTGTTCCTGTGTTCCGATACAATCAACTGCAACTTTAATAAGCTCCTTGTTCCCAGCAAGAACAGCAACAATGTATCCAAGTACTAGAGGAGGAGGGAAGCTATAACTTTCTCAATAAAACCACCACTTCACTTTGTATTCCAAGTTGCAGACATCGACAGAATTCAAAATAACAATTCCACTTTCCAGGATGCCCAACCAAATTCTGGTATTCCACAAAAATGGGCCATAAAAAAACCCTAACCCAAAGCAGCTCAAGGGTAAGGACTCCAAACCTTTAAAGTAACCAGAAATTCCAAAGGACCCCTCCGAACGGCGCAGAGTCTTGAAACCACTGAAGTCGAAACCAAACTCTCTCCTTTCTTCTGTTATGCCCGTTCTCTGCAACTCCGGCCGGTATTTTTCAAGTTTAATCCTTCTTTCTCTCCTCTCCAGGCTATCCCACGCTTGCTTCCCAATATCCGGGAGTCTTCTTCCCAGTCCCCTTCTCTGTCTTCAGTTAACTTTCACTTTCCATTCCGCCGCCATTACAGAACCTTGTCCTTCCTTCTCACAACTTTTCAAACACACACACTCTTTTCACTTGCCTTTCCGTCGTGGGTTCTCCCCACTCTTTCGCTTCGGAGATCCAGTAACTGCTGCGTCTTTGCCTGTCCACCTTTATTCTCTTTTAAAAGCCCTCTTTCTCGAGGAAAATTCGCCCATCCGCGGTGCATCTGGCTCCACCCTTGGCACGTCTGGCTCGGCCCTCAGCCCCCGCCACCACCGCTTATCTCACCCAGCGCCGCCACTTCACAGGCTTCAAATCCTCAGTGAGTTCTTTATGAAATCAGGATGGCACAGACCTCTTTTTTTCAATGTTTGAGATGGTTTTAAAGGTAATAAATCTCTTTTATAACCTCTTTATCAGCACGAGCTAACTGTTCCGATGTTACTCCATTGGCATCTTAGCCACGCCACCCAGCACCAGTTTCTGTGAAAAATATTTTCTATGGCTATGTCTGACAAGAGACAATCTTCCACATCTGGGTTGAAGTGTTGTTTTCAGGGGCCTTGTCCTCAAAGAAACCTTTATCTAAATGTGAAGATCTGCTAAATCCAGAAATGTTCTATGCACATTTTCAAAGGCACTAGTTTAAGCTTACTGCTAATAACACACCATGCAGGGAACAAATATTTCCATAGACAGAAACCACATCATTGCAGCATGTAAATACAAACATCCCAGCATGGGAGTGTTTACATTTGAAAAATGTAAAAAAATAAAATAAAGCATTGATGGTAAAAGCAATTTTTCTTCATTGTTACATAGCAGTGAAATCAATCATTTAATGTTATCTGATATCCTTCGTAAATAGCACTACTTTTACTAACCAACTTTATCTTGCAGCTCCAGTGATTCCTCAAGTAGAGACTTAATATTCTAAGCCTGGTGTGTCAGTATTGTTTGAAAATTTTCTGGCATTGCAAAAATTCCAATTCCAATTTTAATTTATATCCTGCCTTTCTCAGGCTGAAGCCAACTCAAGGCAGCAACAACATATTAAACCATACACTAATACATAATAACAATAACATCAATGCTACAATGAAACAGCATCAATAAATACAGGAAAAATACAACACAAACACCAACAGCAGCCAGTCCAAGAGCCCTCCCCCCCAACTCATCTCCCAAAGTTGCAGGAGGGCACAGCAACATGGCAGGGTCTTTTTTCGAGCCTCCCAGACCACGGGAAGTTCCTTTTAAGCTTCCTGCCGATGGAGGGGGTGAGGGGGCACAGCGGCTCGGTGGTGTCATCATCGTCATCTTTTTCAAGCCTCCCGGACCACAGGGAACAGCATCAATAAATACAGGAAAAATACAAAAATACAATACAAACGCCAACAGCAGTCCAAGATGCAACAACATCTGAAGCAGGAAACTCTTCATACTGGAATTAAGATTTCTTTTCACTAGTGCACACATGCTTCAGATTCGGATTCTCAAGCAAACTGTAAGGAAACTCAAGTAACATGTGACTCAAAACAGGACCTTCCTATTTCATACTACGAATTAGCCCCAAATATTGTTTCTTTTTTGGATCTTTAATAAGCTGAAAGTTAAACAAAAATAAAAAATTCACTGACTAAACAAAAAGTAATACAGTGGAACCTCATACAACAATCACCCTATATAGCAATGAAATCACATAACAATTAGGTTTTGGGGGAAATTGGTATCTCACATAACAATTTTCCCTATGGAAAAAAATCACAGAACAATTTTTCAATGGGAAAAACCACTTAGCAAAAAACAACAACACCTGTTTTACGATGCATCCCATAGGGAAAATCGCTATATGATGCATGCATCATATAGCAATTGTTTCATACAACAACGAGCCCCTGGAATGGATTAAAATCATTGTATGAGGTACCACCGTACTGTAATAGAAGCAGGAAGCCCAAAGGAGAAGGAGATTGACAGCTCAAGTTCCAGTGAAAGCCCTGGCTCTGCTGTAAGGCCACTTACAAAGCCCAGGGAAGGCATATATCTGTCCATGTGAACAGCCATTTTGTTGGAGGAGAGAGAAATTGCTATACATCTTCTATTAAAGTGTATAGTAAGATGTACTATTTTCAGAGGATAGATGGTTATCATCATCATCATCATCCCCTTTCTCCACTTCCTTCTTCTGGCAGCTGGAGATCTTAGTCCAATTAGCTGAGTTCCATGTGTGTGAAATTTGATCCATTGTGCAGGATTTGAGTAGAGCAGTTCACAGTAGCATTACAAGTAGGACCTAAGCCATCTATGATCTCAATGAGGAAAGAGGGCAATGTGCATATAAGAACAGCCTTGCTGGAACAGGCCACAGCCCATCCAGTCCAGGATTCTGTCACACACAGTGGCTCACCATTTGCTTCAGGTTTACTTGTAGCAAAAAAAGGAAGAAAGGTGCAGAGAATGTATGCTTCCTCCCATATCCAACTCTGAATCTAGGTTGAAATAAATCAAAATTTAGTGTATGGGACCAAAGACAACAGGACAACCGAAGGGTTGGTTTAACACAGGTTTATTGCATAGTGTTCCGGTGAAGCATGAGGTAATGGCGGTGATACATCTCAATATATACAGTAGCACTCTACATTTGAATCTTGTAGCACGGTAGCTCATTGGCTGCTACCGGCGTGGCCTCGCCCAGGCACGCCTCTTTCTTCTGCTGCTGAATGCGGGGAAGGTTTTCCCGCGGCTGTTTGTAATTGAGCAATGTGGACCATGTGAGACTGAACGCTCGCAGCTGCCCTCTATGGGCTGTCTGCTCGCGTTCCTTTACAGCTGAGATCGTTGGTATTTGGAGTGGTTACATTCTTGCCTTTACAGTATAATGAACATGCACACATACATACATACATAACATCCCTCCCCCCTAGGATGGGACGAAGTCCCGCGACCATTGTGGCTTGCCGCACGTGCGCTTGGGGCGTGCCTGCGTCTGCCCTAGTACTGGAGAGCCTGTGATCCCTGACTCCGCGGGTGCTTGTCCTGCAACGGGAAACGGAGATTCATTAGTGGCTCTGTGGGGCGTCCGTGCCTGCCCTGCGCCCGGGGATGGGAATGGAATGAACAGTTGGGAGGTGAATCCCTGCCTGTTGCTCTCGGACCCCGGGGACCCTCCCATTGTGAACCGTGGAACCGATGAGGTCGCCCTTGTGGTTCTGCTACCTTCTGATCCCCGCTTGGGGGATCTTGAGACTGTGGTGGGCGGACTCGCCGTTGCCTCCCGTCTTGGGGGTGTCGGTCTCCGGGGAATTGGCGCTATATTGCATTCTAACTCACAGGGGCTACTGGGACTGGAAGTACCAGGGGCTGAACTGAAACCCCTCTTTTCGCTAGGACGGGTGGGGGACCACTCCGCTAACTCCCCCTGGTACTGTAAATCAACGTCTAAACTTCTATGGGCATCTGTGTTTCGGGGGAACTTCCGAGGGGTATGTGTGTGGTCGGGGCTCTTCCATTCTGCCGCGGCCTCCCGCAAAAGATCTCTGTGGATCGATTCCCTTTCCTCCCCCCTTGGTGGGGACCCATGCTCCCCCTTTCCTCCCCCTTGGGCTAAACGGGTGGGGGAGTACCCTAACGCTGATTCGATGCTATTTTTGTCTCCGTCCTGCTCTCCGGGGACCCTGCGCCTGAGCTGGTCCACGTGTCGCCTCCACAGGAAACCTGTACTGGTCTCCACGCAGTATGAGACGGGGCCGGTTTGTTCTACTACGGTGCCCGGTACCCAGGCTGGCCCCGCGTTGGCGTAGTTCCTGCAGTGCACCGGGGCACCTACGCTGAAACTCTTTGTGGGTTCCACCCCTATGTTCCACCCTTTGTCCTCTACTCTCGTGGGGTCTAGCTTGGAGATTCCCGTGGCCAGCTTCCTGCGCATCAACAGCTCTGCAGGGGAGTACCCTGACGCCAATGGGGTGACCCTGTACCTTAGCAGGAATTGGCACAATTTCAGGTCGAGGTCTCCATGGCCCATGCGCAGCAGCGCGTCTTTCGTGGTGCGCACGAGGCGCTCTACTTGGCCGTTGGTGGCCGGGTGAAAAGGGGCGGAGGTGACGTGCCGAATGGCGTTGCGCTCCATGAATGCCCCGAACTCGGCGGATGTGAAACAGCTAGCGTTATCGCTGACGAGGGTGTCGGGTAAACCGAACGTGGAAAAGATCCTCCGTAACTGTTTAATTGTTGTGGCCGAGGAGGTGCTCGAGACTGGGATGACCTCTAACCACTTGGAGAACGCGTCCACTACAAGGAGGAAGAGCGTTCCCCTGAACGGGCCAGCAAAATCTACGTGTACTCGGGACCAGGGCCCTCTTGCTGCGTCCCACTCCCTATGTGGCGAGCGGGCCTCTTCTGGCCTGGAGCTTTGGCACGCTTCGCAAGTGCCGACCATGTGTTCGATGTCGGCGTCTAGCTGGGGCCACCAAAAGTAACTGCGGGCCAGTGCCTTAGAGCGGACGATCCCCGGGTGGCTGACGTGCAGCAGTTTAAGCACCCTCGGCCGGAGAGACGTGGGGATCACTACCCGCTGTCCCCACAAAAGGCAACCCCTCTCTAGGGACAACTCTAGTTTCTTTTTGAAAAATGTGTCGAATTCCGCTGCTGGGGAAGACACGGGCCACCCTTTCTGTACCCAGGAGCAAACTGTGGCCAGCGTTTTGTCCTTGCCGGTCGCTTTAGCGATGTCGGCCGGTACTACTGGAGGGGAGTCTAGGACCTCTATCATTAAGACCTGGTGGTCCCTCTCTACCTCGCCCACGTGGCAGCCATCCCGGGGAATGGGGGACCTCGACAGGGCATCCGCATGGCTGATCTCCTTCCCGGGCCGGTATACCAACGCGTGCTGATACGCGTTGAGAAAAATGGCCCACCTGAGCATTCTCGGGGACAGGATTTGGGGTGTGGGCTTATCTGCGGTGAAAATGCCTAGCAGGGGCTTGTGGTCAGTCACTATGGTGAAGGGGCGGCCGTACACAAAATCATGAAATTTCTTGGTCCCCGCAATTATCACTAGTGCTTCCCTGTCTGTCTGGGCATAGTTTCTCTCCGCTTGGGACAAGGACCTAGAGTAGAACGCTATCGGGGCCTCCCTCCCGTTCTCCAGTACGTGGCATAACACCGCCCCCACCCCCACCGGGGATGCATCACATATTAGGACCACTGGGCATTTGGGATTGAAGTGGGTCAGTACAGCATCTGATGCCAGGAGTCGCTTCAGGTCATTGAAAGCCTTCTCCTGGACGTCGCCCCACTTCCATGCCTCGTCCTTTTTTAACAATTTGTGTAGCGGTTCCGCCACTGCTGCCTTCCGCGGAAGGAAGGAGTGGTAAAAATTGAGCAGTCCCAGGAACGACTGCAACTCGGGCTTGGAGGTGGGGCGAGGGGCCTTCTTGATGGCGGCCACCTTGGATTGAGATGGCCTGATTCCCTCGGGAGTAACACGGAACCCTAGGAACTCAACCTCAGTTGCGAAGAAAACGCATTTGTCTTTTCGCAACCGCAACCCCGCCTTTTCGAATATTGCCAGGACCTTTCCCAACCTTGTTGCTAATTCGGCCCGGCTCCCCCCTGTAATCAATACGTCATCAAAGTAGGGTAACACCCCCTCTAACCCCTTCAGGAGGCGTTCCACGAGTGACTGGAAAATCCCGGGCGCCGAATTCACGCCGAATTGGAGGCGCGATACCTGGAACGCCCCTTTGTGGGTGACTATGGTCTGTGCAGCAGCTGCGGCGGGGGTCACCGGGAGTTGCTGGTAGGCTTGGGCCAGGTCGAGTTTAGCGAAACACCTCCCCCCGTGTAACCTGGCCAACAAGTGGCTGACTACCGGCACCGGATACGCATTAGGGCGGATCGCCTTATTGATGGTGCACTTGTAATCAGCGCATATGCTGACCTCCCCATTGGCCTTGAGCGCTGTTACAATTGGAGTTTCCCACTCCGCAGAATCAACAGGAACAAGAATCCCCTGGCCCACCAATTTGTCCAACTCCGCCTCTATTTTGTCCTTTAGTGCAAAAGGCACTCTGCACGGTTTAAGTCTGATTGGACGTACTCCAGGGTCCAGGTCGAAAGTCACTGGGGGCCCCTTGAATTTTCCGAGCCCCTTTTTGAAAACCTCGGGGTGCGCGTCGCACACGCTCTGTATTGGATCAGTCCCGGTGGCGTGTGCTCCCACGGCGTGCACCCCCCCCAATGAACAACCCCAGGGGCTGGAACCATTGAGTCCCGAGGAGGCTGCATTTTCCTCCCTTGAGGACGACTAGGGGAAGCGTTGCGGTGTGCTTTTTAAACTGGACCTGGAACTTCCCAATCCCCAACACTGGGATGCGGTTCCCTTGCACGTCCTTCAGTGTGGCCCTCAACGCTTTGAGCTTGGGCCGCACTCGGGGGGCGATTTTCATGAACTCCCCCTGGGAAATAATAGAGTAAGACGAACCCGAGTCCACCTCCATTCTAACAGGGGCCCCTTGTATTACTACCTCAACGAAGTATCGGGGCTGCTCCGTGGAAACGCTGCAAACCGGAGCGTCGTCCTCGCTGTCGTCGGAGATGCGCCCTACGCCGTCCCGCGTCCTCGTGGTCCGGGTGCCGTCCTTTGGCCTCGTGCCGTCCTTTGGCCTCGTGGTGCGGTCCTGCCTCGCCGAGCGGTCTGGAGAACTCCTTGTGGCCTCGCGCCGCTTCCGGCAGACCTTGGCGATGTGCCCGCGCCGGCCGCAGTTGTGGCACTCGGCCTTGCGGAATGGGCATTTGGCGCGGGCGTGGGCGGGGCCGCAGCCGTCGCAGCGCCAGCCCTCTCTCTGGACCCTCCGGACGTCCTCGTCGTCGCCACTCTCCGCAGACGAGTCCGAGGCCCGCCGAGCCGCGCGCACCGAGCTCTCTGCCTTGGCGGGCTTCGGGCGCCAGTCCTGGAGCTCTTGCACCCCGGCAGTCGTGGCCTCCGCGGCCTGCGCCATGTCGAGGACTTGTTGCCACGTGGGAGGCGGCTCCCTTTTCATCAGCGCGCGCTGAGTCTCTGTGTCCCTCAGACCGCAGAGCAGGCAGTCCCGGAGGGTGACTTCTGGGATCTCCCACTTGCATGGGCCAGCGGCCAGCCGCAGGGCCGCGGCGAACTCAGCGACCGACTCCCCGGGCGCCTGGACTCGCCTCCAGAACGCGCTCCGAGCGGGGAACATCGCTATCGCTGGCCGGAGATGGGCGCACAACGCTGCCAGGAGCTCTGTGGCTTTGAGGTCGCCCACCTTCCTCGGCGCGATCAGGTCCACCAAGGTCCTCTTGGTCTCGTGTCCGAGCATGCGGACGAAAATGGCCCTCTTCTTGGCCTCATCTGAGACTTCGAGCTTCACCAGCGCTGCGTTGAAGTCTATCTCAAACAGCTCCAAGTCTCCCGGCTTCCTGATCTCGTAGCCGGCGCATGTCTTGGTCCCGTGGGCAGCCATATCCCACCTTCGTCGCCAATTTAGTGTATGGGACCAAAGACAACAGGACAACCGAAGGGTTGGTTTAACGCAGGTTTATTGCATAGTGTTCCGGTGAAGCATGAGGTAATGGCGGTGATACATCTCAATATATACAGTAGCACTCTACATTTGAATCTTGTAGCATGGTAGCTCATTGGCTGCTACCGGCGTGGCCTCGCCCAGGCACGCCTCTTTCTTCTGCTGCTGAATGCGGGGAAGGTTTTCCCGCGGCTGTTTGTAATTGAGCAATGTGGACCATGTGAGACTGAACGCTCGCAGCTGCCCTCTATGGGCTGTCTGCTCGCGTTCCTTTACAGCTGAGATCGTTGGTATTTGGAGTGGTTACATTCTTGCCTTTACAGTATAATGAACATGCACACATACATACATACATAACACAAAACAAATCACTTCATCTTAAAGAAAACTAGCTGAACGATGGAGGTGATGATAAATACACCCTGAAAGTAATTTTTCATCGAGCCTTTAATACCAAAACCCTTTTTCTGTATCTTGTTGCATTAGATGCTTTCCACATTCTAATATTCCGTTTGAGATTATTGTCTTCTCATTGTCAGTTTTTCCCCTCTAGATGAAATGTAAATTGAATCTGAAGAGTACTGACAGAGATCTCCAAGGAAAAATTCCTAGTCTGAATTCAATATGGTTTCATAATTGGTTGACTTGAAGGAAGTGAGGTACACTCTACCCACTTCTGATTCCACCCTTAGTGCTTTGAAGACCACTTTTTTACCTTTCCTTCTTTACCTTTGTATTCCACTATCAATCACTTTTAAAAGATTTCTTTTAAAAATCCAATTATGCTCATACCATACAAATGCTAATGTATTCTTACAGAAACACTGATGGTGAACACCTGTGCCATGGTAAATACTTATAGCTCAGTTGGTCTTACACTTGTTACGTCTAGTTTCACTTGTAGACAATTTGTTTTCTTTTTGAACTTTGTTGACAACCCATAAAGGAAATGTGGAGTGAATTTTGTAATGTCTGTATGCACCGTAGACCAATATGTGAATGCCTCTTCTTTTTCATATTGATTGAACAACTTGATAATATGCCCTTTCTACCAGACACATGTTATGGTAAAAAAAACCATATAGGCAAAATTCTGTTGCTTCATTCTACTTTCACTTGCAGTGTTACGCTGCTTTCAAATATTTGTGGTCTAGGCATATTTTCAAGGCATATAGATTGAAGATTTTTTGTTCTTTTGAAAGTAAGTAAGAAAGGTTGTTTTAATTTTTTTCTAATTTGTATTGCTGCCCAACTCCGAAGACTCTGGGCAGCTCACAGAAAATATTAAGATCTCATTAATATTTTTGCAGCCTTATCCTATGCACATTTAGGCCCATTAAAATCCACCGATTTCAATGGATTTAAATAAGCACAACATTGCATTGGAATAAGCTGTCATCTGGTTCAACCACAGATGGTAAGGAATAACTTTTCTCTCTTAAGGTGTGAAGATATAAATTTCTACATTTGTACATAAGGAAAATAACAGATGGTACTAGTTTGATTTTTTTTAAAAAAAGAACTATACTTTATCCTCAACAAAACAATAAGTAATACTTAGTGTTTGTCTCTTCTACATACTGTCTGTCTTCGTCAAGCCAGTATATATGAGATTTCCCTTCATATTATCTGCATAGCAACCATTTTGGGAGAAATCAATGTCTGACCCAAGATCACCTTGGATGAGCAAAGTTTTGGACCTGAGTCTCTTGCTCAATGCATCACATTGGCACACTGATCATACAAAATAACCTGATCTTATGGTTTGGTGTAACAAAATAGAGCCAAAGTAGAATCAAGTGTTAAGCATTATCTGCAAGTATATTGCGATATGTCATGACATTGCACTGCCATGATGATACAAAATGCCTGAAGCTAATATGTGAGGACCTGTTGTGAAAGACTTGTAGTCCCTTCGCAACACTAGGCTCCACAGAATAAATAATAATTCAAGATATTGTGTAATGTGATGGCTGGCAAGGTTCCCAATATTGCTGTAACTGAACACAAGGAAGCCCTCCTTTTTGAAGTTCATATGTTCAAGTCCAATTAAAGATGTTATTTTCAAAGGCACAAAACACCTTAGGGCTTTGCTACTGAAAGGATCAGGTGCTTCATCATGAACTTGTCTGGATGTTCAGATTTTCAGGATAGGTCCTCTTGCAAATTTCATAATCTATTGAATCATGTCTCCCTGACATATGAGAGATCTTCTACAAAGTATACAGTTTTCCTAGTTGCAATCAGTCCCCACTTTCACTGCTTTTTGAGAATATATCACTTTAAATAGGTCTTTTAAACTGTGATTGTTGTGCTGACTTTAATCACTGTGATTACTGAGAATCTAATTGCCATATCATTTTAATCTGCTTTTCATCTGTTCTTGAGCCATTCAGGACCAGTTTGTTTTAATTATGCTTGTTAACTGCATTGGGCACTGTTTCTTAATGGGAAAAGAGAGTAGGAAGAAACAAAAAAAACCCAATAAGGGCAAGAATGTTAGTGGCAAATGGTTTATGATGTCAAGGAAACTCCACATGCATATAGAATCCTTTCACACATTAAACTGTGTATTGAAGAGGAGTTGTAGGACAGAGCAGTATGATAAAGCTAGAGTTGTGGATAGACAGGCTTATGTGTGAAATGAATATTTGTTAGTTATACTGTATATGTTTTTGCATCTATGTAAGGAGATTGGAGATGTCATGAGAAGTGCAAGGAAATGGGAACATACAGTGTATAGCATGAGAGGTACAAGGAAATGGTCAGTACATGTCTCTAATAAAGATTAGTTGGCTTTCTGATGTGCATCTGTTTTTCCATGCATCTTGCTTCAGAACAGAAGGACACAAGAAGACCACTGAATAAAATCACGGTCTACTACATCTGGGCACAGAATTGGCCAACTAATTGTTTCTGGGAGTCCATTTAAAAAAATTCAGAGGTGTAACAACAAATACTCACTAGATTCTTTATTCTTATCAATATGGTACACATGGCATGCTATTAAGTTTGAACTGACTTATGGTGACCCTAGTAAGTGATAAATTTATGGCACAATTTTACCAGTGAGTTTTCATGGCCAAGTAGGGATTTGAATTCCTGTGTCCAAGTCCATCATTTTACCCACCATACCTGGGTGCTTGATTTATTGATGTCTCAAGTTGAGAAGGCATCTTACCAAAGAATTTCCAAGTCCTACAAGAGTCCTTGATTCTAGGAAAGAATGAGAGAGAGAGAGAGAGAGAGAGAGAGAGAGCAACATTTGTTCTCATGAAGGCCTCCGTAATCAATATAAACAATCTTTTTACAAAACCCCTTTCCTTTTAAAAGTAAAGCTTATGTATGTGCACAGAAGCATAGAACACTTGGCTTATTGTGAAGCGACAACAAAAATGTTTTTTCGAACTCCTATGAAGCAGCAGCCATTGGCACTTTGTGCAATTTGTGTTATTTTATTGAAGCATTATTTGTGTCCAAGTATTATTTGCACAGTCTGACTTTAGTTGCACAATGAATCATTTTCATGTTCATTCCCTTCACTTGGCAGCCCCAAATACTCTGTTTTTCTGTAAAGTGAGAATAATAATTTTGTGGCATCTCATTGTGACATGCAAGGACAAGACAAAAAGGAATTACCTCATCAGTAAATATGAAAGTATTAGTTTTTCCATACCCTTGTATTGTTCCCCAGCAATTCAGTTTTAGATGACAGTAATAACTGCAACTCTGACTTATGACAACCTTTCCCAGAGTTTCTAAGTAAGGAATACACAGAGGTGGTTTACTACTCCCTTCTTCTCCAGCTGCAGTGGATAGTGCAGCTTACCCAAATAATAATAATAATCATAATAATAATAAATTTTAATTTATATCCCACCCTACTCGGTGCAAGCCGACTCAGGGCTGCATTACAACATTTGAAATAAAAATACAAAATAACTCCACAAAGTACAATAAGTAAAGTAATAAATACAGAATGTCAATAATACAATCTAACCTCACAACATACAATAGAGTAAGGCAATAAGTACATAAATAATCAGAAAAAATGCAACACAGTTCTCATCTACCTCAAGACCAAGAGTGGCCGAGAGAGAGAGAGCTACTACCAATATCGCCTCCTCCCTCCTGTCAACCAGCCAAGAGCGGGCAGGCGAGTGTCTGAGTTCCATAGCAGTGGTGGCAAGGTCTTAATATAGCTATTATATACAGGCTGCCCTTTCACCCAGTGGGGAATTGAACTCCCAAATACTGGCTCTGCAGACAATTAACTAAACCATTGAACTACCTAGCCAGCTGTGTTTCAAATATTATATATTCCTAGAATTTTTATTTAGCTATCATTTCTTCCACTCAGGGCAAGTGGCATTACACATGCATGAATGCATACCTACTTATATGTAAATATATTTACATATAGCTCAACAAGCATGCTGAACCCTGGACTTGTCTTCACCCCTCCCCCAATTATTTTAATATAGTAGTTCATTAACTCATTAAACTGAAGAAATCATAGTATGTAACATCTAACAGTGCTATGCAGTTCTTTTTCTGTTTGTTATCTTATAAAATTAGCTGGTAAATTGTATGTCCTTCCTTCCCATCAGAGTGTTGCACAATTGACATATATGAAAAATGGGTAACATTCAGTTAAAATGTTAAAACATTTAGACTGTTTCAGATCAGAAGCAGGCTACTTGAATAGCATTATCTCAGTTGTTTACTAGATTTTCTTTTGAACATGTGGGGTATCATAAATTGCATTAATATAAATGCTGCATTGATTGAATATCTCCACATTCACTGAAAATGTATCATGTATCCAAGTAGCCCAGTTTTGCTTGATTATTTTTTGACCTTCCTACTTCACTTCAAAGTTTAGTAAATGACTTCCAGCCATAATCTTGTCCTGGTGGGAGAACATTCTTCAACAATGAGTCCGCTGCATTCTTGTTTTTGCTGACTATGAAGAGTTTCTTCATCTTAACATAGAACACAACCTAATATATGCAGAGAAAATCAGGATGATAAATATCAAATAATAACAATAAAAAAAACAAAGAGACAAAAGCAGATAGTGTCAGATAATCTTAAAAGCATGACAATATTTATAAACACTATAATCAGCAGTAAGAGAAGACAGTAACAGTAAGGCGAAAATTTTCAGAACAAAACCACACAGTTCTAATGATCTTATACATCACTGGTGGTGAACCTATGGCACGCATGCCAGAGGTGGCACTCAGAGCTCTCTCTGTGGGCACCCATGCAGTCACCCTAGCACTTGAGTTTGCCCCGTCCCTCTGCCCAGGAGCCCAAAGGGAGTGCTTCCTCCCTCCCCCCCAACACAGAGCTCACCCCACCCCTCTGTCCAGCAGCCCAATGGGGGACCATTTCCTTCCTCCCCTGTTGCTGTGTTGGCACGGTATTGTGTATGGGAACACTATGTCTTTAAGAATGAATGTAACCACTTCAATGTAAGAATGTACCCTTGTAATGACTACAATGTTTCTCAGCTGTAATGGAACGCGAGCTAGCTACCCATAGAGGGCAGCTGCGAGCGTTCAGCTCACATGGTTCAATTTCCCCAATTACTGTCAGCCGCGGGAACATTCCCGCCATGGCTACACCTGGTGAAGAAGGACGTAACTCAGAATGATATCACGCAGGCGGTGGCCAATGGGCTACCCTGCATCCATATGCAAAATGTGTTGTTGCTGTATAAAAGGAGCTGTACCTCCGCCATTACCACATGTTCAGATTGCATACCACCAAATAAAGATGTTTTTAGCTTTGTAACAGCTGACTGCTGCGTATCAATCTGCCGACATCAAACACTTTGTGATAAATAAGTGGGTTTTGGGTTGCAGTTTGGGCACTTCGTCTCCAAAAGGTTTGCCATGACTGTTATAGGTCTTGAAAGGCTTGCTTACACAGGTAAGTATTTAGCGACTTACAAAATGTAAATAATGTAAATAATGTTGGACCAATTCTAATCTCCCCTGGTAGTTCACCCCCAGGAGACACCATCCGCAGCCACCATCACAGCGAGGCCCGAGACGGCGCCTTTGACCAACTCCTCGCAGCTGAAGGGAGGCGAGAGCTGCTGCATGCATGCAAGGGATCAGTAATCAAACTGAAATAATATAGTTGACTTAACATAGATGACTTATAGCAACTGACATAATGACATCAGTTCTAAACTGATACTGTGTTCTAAACTGTGATAATATGCACGATGTTACCTTGTTTTAAACTGTGATGATATGTATGATGGGGGGGGAATGGTGTAGAAACCGGCAAAGCATGCCAGGGAGTTTGCCAAGAGAACCCTATTGACCAAAGCAAAGGAAAAACAAAGGGACAAATCAGAGGAAACAGGAAGGATGCTCAGCACATTAGATGGACAGAAAGGGATGGGCAGGAAAGGGGGAGGAGAAATACAGTGTTGTAAGGAACAATATTGCATAGGGACATGGAATGTCAGATCTATGAACCAAGGAAAGCTGGAAGTGGTAAAAAAGGAAATGGAAAGAATAAGTATTGACATCTTGGGAATCAGTGAGCTAAAATGGACAGGTATGGGCGAATTCAGCTCTGGAAACCATCATATCTACTACTGTGGATAAGAAAACCTCAGAAGAAACAGAGTGGCCATAATTGTAAATAAAAGAGTAAGAAAAGCAGTAATGGGATACAATCTCAAAAATGATAGAATGATGTCAGTCAGACTACAAGGCAAACCATTTAATATCACTGTAATCCAAATATATGCACCAACTACTAGTGCAGATCAAGCCACAGTAGACCAGTTCTATGAGGACCTACAACATCTCATAGAACAGACACCAAGAAACGATGTCCACATTATCTTAGGAGACTGGAATGCAAAAGTAGGAAATCAAAAAGTGGACGAAATAACAGGTGAGTTTGGTCTGAGAACACTGAGAACACAAAACGTAGCAGGGCAAAGACTGATAGAGTTCTGCCAAAATAACACACTAGTCATAGCAAACACCCTTTTCCAGCAACACAAGAGGAGACTCTACACATGGACATCACCAGATGGCCAACATCAAAACCAAATTGACTACATACTCTGCAGCCAAAGATGGAGAACCTCCATACAGTCAGCAAAAACAAGACCTGGAGTGGACTGTGGCTCAGATCACAATCTACTGATTGCAAAATTCAGACTCAGACTGAAGAAAATAGGGAAAACTAATAGGCTGGATAAATATGATCTAGACAACATACCCAAGGAATACACGGTAGAGGTGAGGAACAGATTCAATGGTCTGGACCAGATAAACAGAGTACCAGAAGAATTATGGACAGAAATGAGAGACATTATGCAGGAGGCAGCAAGGAAAACTATACCAAAAGAAAAGGAGTGCAAGAAAGCAAAGTGGTTGTCGGATGAGGCTCTTAAAATAGCAGAGGAAAGAAGGAACACAAAAGGCAAAGGAGAAAGGAAAAAATACAATCACTTAAATAAAGAATTTCAAACAAAAGCAAGGAGAGATAAGGAAAGCTACCTAAATGAACAGTGCAAATAAATAGAGAAAAACAACATAAGAGGCAGGACTAGAGATCTCTTTTAAAAAATCGGGGAAGTCAAGGGAATGTTCAAAGCAAAAATGACCACGATAAAAGACAAAGATGGCAAAGAGTTAGCGGATGCAGAAGAGATAAAGAAAAGATGGAAAGAGTACACAGAGGAACTTTACAAAAAAGACCTAAACACCCCGGATAATAACAATGAGGGGGAAATTGTACTTGAACCAGACATCCTAGAGAGTGAAGTCAGAAAGGCCCTAAAAAGCATGGCAAATAACAAAGCAAGTGGAGATGATGATATCCCAGTTGAATTCTTCAAAGCCCTAAAAGATGATGGAATCAAGCTACTACATGCTATATGCCAGCAGATTTGGAAAACGAAACAGTGGCCACAGGATTGGAAAAGATCAGTATACGTCCCAATCCCAAAAAAGGGCAATGCCAAAGAATGTTCAAATTATCGAACAATTGCGCTCATCCCACAAGCTAGCAAAGTGATGCTCAAGATAATACAGGATAGACTGCAGCAGCATGTAGAAAGAGAACTACCAGAGGTGCAGGCTGGGTTCAGAAGAGGCAGGGGGACCGGAGACCACATTGCCAACATACGTTGGATCATGGAGAAAACAAAGGAATACCAGAAACAAGCTTACTTCTGCTTCATTGACTACACCAAGGCCTTTGATTATGTGGACCACAACAAAATGTGGCAAGTAATTAAAGAGATGGGAATACCAGAACACCTCATATGTCTCATGAGAAATCTGTACATGAGTCAAGAAGCAACAGTTAGAACAGAGTATGGAATGACGGAGTGGTTTGGAATAGGAAAAGGAGTGAGACAAGGCTGCATTCTGTCACCCTGCTTATTCAACTTATACACAGAGCACATAATGCGCAATGCAGGGATGGAGGAATCACAATATGGGATCAAAATTGCTGGGAGAAACATCAACAATTTGAGATATGCAGACGATCCCACCCTAATGGCAGAAAGTGAGGAAGACCTAAAGAAGCTCCTGATTAGGTTGAAAGAAGAGAGTGCAAAAGCTGGCCTGAGGCTCAACATCAAGAAAACCAAGATAATGGCCACAGGCCCCATCAGTCCCTGGAAAATAGATGGGGAAGAAGTAGAAGCAGTAACAGATTTTACTTTCTTAGGATCCAAGATCTCTGCAGATGGAGTTTGCAGCCATGAAATAAAAAGGCGACTGATTCTTGGGAGACAAGCTATGAGAAACCTGGGGAACATAGTGAAAAGTAGAGACATCTCACTGCAAACAAAGGTCCGCATAGTCAAAGCAATGGTATTTCCGGTGGTAATGTATGGCTGTGAGAGCTGGACCATTAGAAAGGCTGAGCGAAGAAAAATAGATGCCTTTGAGATGTGGTGCTGGAGGAGAGTTTTGAGAGTCCCCTGGACAGCGAGGGGAACAAATAGGTCAATATTAGAAGAGATTAGCCCTGAGTGCTCCTTAGAAGGACAAATAACAAAGATGAAGTTGAAATATTTTGGACATCAAATGAGAAGAGAGGATTCACTTGAGAAGGCCTTGATGCTGGGGAAGGTGGAGGGCAAAAGAAGAAGGGGACGGCCAAAGATGAGATGGCTAGATGGTATTGTAGACACAATGGGCACGGGGCTGTGTGGACTAAGGAGGATGGTGGAGGACAGGGGTGCCTGGAGAGCGATGGTCCATGGGGTCGCAAAGAGTCGGAATCGACTGTGCGACTGAACAACAAAGTTCATTCCAGAAGGGTGGGGGGTATAGTGAAGAACACTCTCAATGTGTTTATTGCCTTTTTGCCTCTCTAGGTGTAACCACTCAGAGCTAATATACATGGGTGCCCCTGAGTATAACTTCTGAGGAAGAGGAGCTCGCTCTGATAGCTTGGTCCCAAACCATTCAAGTCTGTGTGTGCATTTCATTTTCATTTTTGAAATGCACACACTCTCATCTGAGATTTTCCACCATCACCTGATGTAGCGGGAGGGTCCTTTTAGCAAGCCCCTGGAGAGTCATACACAAACATAGACATGCATGCAGAAACAAACAGACAAACAAAAACACACAAACAGCCTCAGATCTATTTCAGGGCTGGAGAGTACTCTGAAGACAAAGAGACCCAGCTGGTTTTATTAACTGCCCAGTAGCAAAGCAGGAAGTGGGGCGGGGATTGTGCTGGTTGGTTCAAGCAGTCATGTGACTTTACATAATACTGGATGAGCAGTGACATAATACGCATAAGGTGTGCTCCTGAACACAACATGCAATAACAGGAAATTAGTGACCTTCTATTTTAGGAGATGACTCATCTGCCTGGCCTTCTGCACAGTAAAACACAGCCCAGCATTCCAAGCTGCCTCTTCCCGATAGGAAGGCCATTTGGGGAGACTGTGAAAAGACCCTAACATCCCAACAATCACCACCTCAGTCCTTTACTCTACTTGCTGGATGAGCACCTTTCGGGATAAGATAAACTTCTGAACTTCTGAAGGTCCTGCTAAACGTTCAGGCCCCTTCTTCCCTTCCTCTCTTCTGGACAGCTGTAGAATTAAGTTTCCTTTCTTTGGAACTTAGTTGGGGTGGAAACTCTTGGCCACAAACAACTTCTCCTTATTAGTTATTGACCCCTACTCTCTTGCTGCAGTACATACACATAGCACTGGGTGTATGTATGGAGAACATGAATAAAGAAAAATAAAAATAAAAGGAGGATGATTGAAGAAGAAGAAAGAATACAGAGTCTTGAACATAACACCCAACACACCCCATATAGACACTTCCCCATCTTTAAAAGAACAACTGCCTTAGGAAAATACTCTCTGAATAATTCTGGTTTTAAAAGTTGAACACATCCTCCAGAGGCAGAGAAAAAATATGTTAAGAGCAAGAAGGGCTGGACTGATTCACTTCAGTCTTTATGTCATATAGTCACTAAGAAGATAGATCAAATTCACCTGTTTTATAAGGTGAGCAAATAATCTTGTATACAATTCTTTGAGGGAAAATTTTAGCCCATCCTCCTGGTAGAACATCTTAATCCAGTTTTGGTGGGAACATCAAGTCTACATTACTGCTTAGCACCATTGTACTCTTTCTCTGCACCAGAATTAGGATAGGGAGCCTTTCCCTTCAATGTGCAGTGACTTCATGATAATGTCTAAAAATCTAATCGGAGAGAGCATGACAGTATCTGTCCTCACTCTGGCATAAAGGCAGGGAGCAATGACACTGAGTAATGGTGGGAAGTTACATCATCAAGACTGGGAATATATAAGAAAATATTCCTTGGAAATAGTTGTCTTTAAACATCTCCCCTCTCAGTAAAATGTTATTTAATTTACTATTGGGTTTTTATTGCCTTAGACAGGTAACTGTGAGAATCTGCCTTGTCAAAAAGAATTGGCCAGCTTTGTAATATTTTCCCTTGGATTCAAGACTGTCAAACAAGGATTGGTCATGACTTTATTAGCTGTCATGTAGGATTACAGTGAGGGGCAGCAGTGATGACTTTATAGAAACTTCAGCTGCAATTAGACTACATTCATCTCAGCCAATAACCGGAGCAAAATACATCAATGGCTGTTCTTTGCAAAGCCCTAGTTTGTTAAAGCATCTTTTCACTTTCTGCCTAAATATGTTTTGCACTGGGCTAGAAATGTTTTCTTAGGGTAAATCAGGGTGCGTTTAGACACCCAAACTAGATTAGGCTGGATATGGCTAACAGGTTTGCTTAACGTCTTGTAGAAGTGAGGTATGCTTAGTGTGATACTTGCATCCATATGCAAGCAACTGGTGATTTTGGTGTAGGAAACCACATGGCACTTCAGGTGACACTGATTACTCTTTTCCTCCCTTTAAGAAGAAGAAAAATAACAACTAGTACAGTAAGTGTCAGCCTGGCAGATTTCAAATATCTCCCAAGTTGGCAGCCTGGCTTGGCCCCATCGAATCTGATTGTCATCTCCCGATGTTTTCCTGATCTTATCTCCTCCAACATGGGCTTTGCCTCCTTTGAAGAAGCTCTCCCCTAACTTAACAAAAACCGAGGTGTTTATACACAATTTCCCCCTCTTACTCCCTCCTTAGGAAATTTCTGGTGGCTTTGGACTCAGATCTTGAGATAACACATATCTCCTCAAAAACTTTCAAGGTGAAGGCATGTTGGCAAAGTGCCAAGCTCTCATTTTGTCCCCCCTCCCATCTTGTTGGCAGGGTCTTTGACCAATGATTTGAAAGGGCAATGAACTTGAGTTCCAAAATTCACTCCCATTCATTGAATTTTGAGAACCTCTCAGGTGTTTCTCTGTCCACTAGAAGCACTAATCCTGATGATGTAATGCTTCCAGGAATCTCTTTGAATCGCTGTGCTTCTAAAGCTCTGTTTCTCAACCTTGAGACACGGTCACAAGTAACTTAAAACAAAGTAACTTTTCCAGGTTCATGACATGCAGCACCAGTCTCAGAAAGTGAATCCTGACTTTATTCTTACATTTTAAACAAGAACACTCAAAAGCTTTCTCCTGTGCCACATGGTAGCCATGTGGTAACAAGATCCCCCACCCTCAAACTTACAGAAAGTTTGCACATTTCCAAGACTGCATGTGTGTATGTTTTTCTCAAAAATGTAACATTTCCTTTTATTGTACAAACTTGAAAATGGAGTAGCAGTGGATGTGGTGTTTGTGTCTTTTTGGTTCAATTTGCTAACTTTTCTTTGAAAAGGGCAGTAAATTCAAATTGCACCTCACTACTACCCCTTAAGAAATGGACTTCACTAGCACTTGAACTCACTTCAAGCAGACTTGGCACAGACATCTTCCATTAATTTTAGGGATTTTTTCCAGCATAATGCATAAAATGTTCATCCATTAGCCTGAAGAAGTGGGTTTCGATTCACAATAGCTCACATAGATGGATTCTCCCACCCCCAGTGGTCCAAATAAAGGTTTTTATCTGTGTAAATTATGCAATATTACCATTCATCCTTTTGCTTCTATCAATTTTGAACTCTTGCCAGATGATGTTCTCTTCCAATCTAAACCTATCCTGAAGGCATAGACTTCATTCAGCTGAGTGATGCCTCCATATAAACTTAAATATAAATGTAGGAGATACCGGAATTCATGCCTTATGTCTGGGAAGCCTAAACTCAGAAAAATAATAATGTTGATTTATTTGGTAATAAAACAGAACAGGAAACAAGATGTAGTATTTTTCTTTTTTAGTATTTATTCATTTGACAGCTGTCGGATTCAATGCTGGAAGAAAAAACCTAGAACTGCTGTTTGGGCAAAATAGTGCTGGTTTTTTGTAATGTTATGGGCCTATCCATACATGTCACAAAAATCACACAGATGCTACAACCAAATGATTCCATAGAGTTCTGGTTTCTAATCAATTAGAAGCATATCTTTTCCTCTTCTCAAGGATGGGCAAATTTACTTAAATAGAACGATTATAAAAATAAAATGAATGAATGCCTGAAAACATAAAGACATTTTTATTAATATACTGTGTATCAATAAAAGAAAAAGTTCAAAACTGACCAAACAGTGAGAAATACACAAAAGCAGAGAAAACCGTTTGCGATGTGTTGTAATATGAAGAACTCTTATTTATTTTTAAACAAAAATTATTATTATTGTCTTTTTAGAATCTTTATTGCAAATAACTCAAAAATAGTTCTTGTATTGCCTCATTGAATTTTTGATTAAACAAAATATAAAGATCCTTGAACAAAAAACGTAGGTCTTATATATGCCTAATATCATGTATGAGTAAAGGATCCAGCCCCTCCCTCCCCATCCAAAGACCTTGGCCTGGAGAGGAAGAAAAGCAATCAGAAAGGCCCAGCTCTTCTGCTCATTCCATCCAGAGAGGCCCACAGGGGAGGTGAGTAAAGGATCCAGCCCCTCCCTCCCCATCCAAAGACCTGGGCCTAGAGAGGAAGAAAAGCAATCAGAAAGGCCCAGCACTACTGCTCATTCCATGCAGAGAGGCCCACAGGGGAGGTGAGTAAAGGATCCTGCCCCTCCCTCCCCATCCAAAGACCTGGGCCTGGAGAGGAAGAAAAGCAATCAGAAAGGCCCAGCTCTTCTGCTCATTCACTCTTGAACGACGACGTCTAAGAGGTGACCTGATTGAAGTTTATAAAATCATGCACGGTGTGGACAAAGTAGATAAGGAAAAACTGTTTTCCCTATCACATAACACTAGAACTAGGGGACACTCGATGAAACTTTTGGGTACTAGTTCTCAAACAAATAAGAGAAAGTATTTTTTCACCCAGAGGATTACTGGTCTATGGAACTCCCTGCCAGAAGAAGTGGTGACAGCTGTCAGTCTTGACAGCTTTAAGAAAGGATTAGACAAGTTCATGGAGGACAAGAGTATCAATGGCTATAATTATGGATACTTAAGGACAACCTCCGGGTTGGAGAGATAGGCAGGATATCTCTCAATATCATTTCCAGGGAATCCTAAGCAGGTGAAGGCATCTGCTTGGGAATACCCTGAAGGAAATGGTGAGCCACTGTGTGAGACAGAATGCTGGACTGGATGGGCTGTGGCCTGTTCCAGCAAGGCTGTTCTTATGTTCTTATGTTCTTATTATGTTCATCCAGAGAGGCCCACAGGGGAGGTGAGTAAAGGATCCAGCCCCTCCCTCCCCATCCAAAGACCTGGGCCTGGAGAGGAAGAAAAGCAATCAGAAAGGCCCAGCTCTTCTGCTCATTCCATCCAGAGAGGCCCACAGGGGAGGTGAGTAAAGGATCCAGCCCCTCCCTCCCCATCCAAAGACCTGGGCCTGGAGAGGAAGAAAAGCAATCAGAAAGGCCCAGCTCTACTGCTCATTCCATCCAGAGAGGCCCACAGGGGAGGTGAGTAAAGGATCCAGCCCCTCCCTCCCCATCCAAAGACCTGGGCCTAGAGAGGAAGAAAAGCAATCAGAAAGGCCCAGCTCTACTGCTCATTCCATCCAGAGAGGCCCACAGGTGAGGTGAGTAAAGGACTCTGCCCCTCCCTCCCCATCCAAAGACCTGGGGCCAGAGAGAAGGACACCTCCGGAGACCCCCGAACACCCCCAGGAGATACCATCCACAACCACCATCACAGCGAGGCCCGAGCCGGCACCTTTGACTGACTCCATGCGGCCGAAGGGAGGCAAGAGCTGCTGCGTGCATGCAAAGGATAAGTAACCGAACTGAAATAATATAGTTGACTAAACATAGATGGCTTATGGCAACTGACATAGTGACTGTACAAGAAACTGACTTACATAGAGACCTGATATAGTGGACTTTTTCTTTCTTTCTTTCCCTTTCACTAATTAGTTCAACTGTTACTTTGATACTATGTGATAAACTGTGATATTGTGCATGATAATACTTTGCTTTAAAACTGTTTAAACTGTGATAACATGTGTGATGGGAAAAGACTGGCATAGAGACCGGCAAGTCACGCCACAAAGTTTGCCAAGAGAACCCTATGGACCAAAACAAAAGGCAAAACAAGGGGATGCTCAGCACAGCAGATCTGAAAAGGGGGAGGGATATGAAAGGGAGAGGAGAAATACAGTGTTGCAGGGAACAATACTGCATAGGGACATGGAATGTGAGGTCTATGAATCAAGGAAAACTGGAAGTGGTAAAAAATGAGATGGAAAGAATAAGCATTGACATCTTGGGCATCAGTGAGCTAAAATGGACAGGGATGGGTGAATTCAGCTCTGGAAACCATCATATCTACTACTGTGAGCAAGAAAACCTTAGAAGAAATGGAGTAGCCATAATTGTCAATAAAAGAGTGAGAAAAGCAGTAATGGGATACAATCTCAAAAATGACAGAATGATGTCAGTCAGATTTCAAGGCAAACCTTTCAATGTCACTGTGATCCAAATATACGCACCAACCACTGGTGCAGATGAAGCCACAATGGACCAGTTCTATGAGGACTTACAACACCTCATAGAACAGACACCAAGAAATGATGTCCAAATTATATTAGGAGACTGGAATGCCAAAGTAGGAAATCAAAAAGTGGAGGGAATAACAGGCAAATTTGGTCTTGGAACACAGAATGAAGCAGGGCAAAGATTGATAGAGTTCTGCCAAGAGAACGCACTGGTCATAGCAAACACTCTCTTCCAACAACACAAGAGGCGACTTTACACATGGACATCACCAGATGGCCAACACCGAAACCAGATTGACTACATACTCTGCAGCCAAAGATGGAGAACCTCCATACAGTCAGCAAAAACAAGACCTGGAGCAGACTGTGGCTCAGATCACAACCTACTGATCGCAAAATTCAGGCTTAGACTAAAGAAAATAGGGAAAACACGGAGACCAGAAAGATATCACCTAGACAGCATCCCTAAAGAATACACGGTGGAGGTGATGAACAGATTTAATGGCTTAGACTCGGTAGACAGAGTACTGGAAGAATTATGGACGGAGATGAGGGACATCATGCAGGAAGCAGCAAAGAAAACCATACCAAAAGAAAAGAAGGGTAAGAAAGCAAAGTGGTTGTCTGATGAGGCACTTAAAATAGCAGAGGAAAGAAGGAACGCAAAAGTCAAAGGAGAAAGGAAAAACTACAATCATTTGAACACAGAATTTCAAAGAAAAGCAAGGAGAGATAAGGAAAACTACCTAAAAGAACAGTGCAGAGAAATGGAGGAAAACAACAAAAGAGGCAGAACCAGAGATCTTTTCAAAAAAATCGGGGAAATCAAGGGAACATTTAAAGCAGAAATGACCATGGTAAGGGACAAAGACGGAAAGGAGCTAGCTGATGCAGAAGAAATTAAGAAAAGATGGAAAGAGTACACAGAGGAACTTTACAAAAAGGACCTCAACACTCCTGATAATCACAATGATGAAGAAATTGAACTTGAGCCAGACATCCTGGAGAGCGAAGTCATAAAGGCCCTAAAGAGCACTGCAAACAACAAAGCTAGTGGAGATGATGGTATCCCAGTTGAATTTTTCAAAGCGCTAAATGATGATGGCGTCAAATTACTGCATTCAATATGCCAGCAGATTTGGAAAACAAAACAGTGGCCACAGGATTGGAAAAGATCAATATACGTCCCAATCCCAAAAAAGGGCAATGCCAAAGAATGTTCAAATTATCGAACAATCGCACTCATCCCACATGCCAGCAAGGTGATGCTCAAGATAATGCAGGATAGACTGCAGCAGCATGTGGAGAGAGAATTACCAGAGGTGCAGGCTGGTTTCAGAAGAGGCAGGGAGACTAGAGACCACATCGCCAACATACGCTGGATCATGGAGAAAACAAAGGAATACCAGAAACAAGTTTACTTTTGTTTTATTGACTACACTAAGGCATTTGACTGTGTGGACCACAACAAGATGTGGCAAGTAATTAAAGAGATGGGAATACCAGAGCACCTCATATGCCTCCTGAGAAATCTGTACATGAACCAAGAAGCAACAGTTAGGACAGAACATGGAATAACAGAGTGGTTTGGAATAGGAAAAGGAGTAAGACAAGGCTGCATTTTGTCACCATGCTTATTCAACCTATACACAGAGCACATAATGCGCAGTGCAGGGATGGAGGAATCACAATATGGGATTAAAATCGCTGGGAGAAACATCAATAATCTGAGATATGCAGACGATACCACCCTAATGGCAGAAAGTGAGGAAGACCTAAAGAATCTCTTGATTGGGCTGAAGGAGGAGAGTGCAAAAGCTGGCTTGAGACTCAATATCAAGAAAACCAAGATAATGGCAACAGGCCCCATCAGTTCCTGGAAAATAGACGGGGAAGAGGTAGAAGCAGGGACAGATTTTACTTTCTTAGGATCAAAGATCACTGCAGATGGGGATTGTAGCCATGAAATAAAAAGGCGACTGATTCTTGGGAGACAAGCAATGAGAAACCTGGGGAACACAGTGAAAAGCAGAGACATTACATTGCAAACAAAAATTAGAATAGTCAAAGCAATGGTTTTCCCAGTAGTAATGCATGGATGTGAGAGCTGGACAATTAGGAAGGCTGAACGCAGAAGAATAGACGCCTTTGAAATGTGATGTTGGAGGAGGGTTTTGAGAGTCCCCTGGACAGCGAGGAGAACAAATAGGTCAATCTTAGAAGAAATTAACCCTGAATGCTCATTGGAAGGTCAAATAGTAAAGATGAAGCTAAAATACTTTGGACATCAAATGAGAAGGGAGGATTCACTTGAGAAGGCATTGATGTTGGGAAAGGTGGAGGGCAAAAGAAGAAGGGGGAGGCCAAGGATGAGATGGCTAGATGGTATTGTAGACACAATGGGCACAGAGCTTGGAGGGCTGAGGGGGATGGTGGAGGACAGAGGCGCCTGGAGGAAAATGGTCCATGGGGTCGCAAAGGGTCGGAGTCGACTGTGCGACTGAACAGCAACAAATCATGTATGAAGTTATGACGTGGTCCCGAAACCTTTCTAGTAATAGGTTTTTTGTCTTGCTTCCTCGGGAGACATTCATAACATGTTCTATAATACAAAAAATATGTAATTACAATCCAATTAGCATAACCTATTGACTATACACGTTCGCAATTATCAAAAAACATTCAGAAAAGTATAGCTATAGTTCTATATCTACAAAAGCAGGCTACTGCAAGTGGGACGACAGTTTGAGCGTAATCATAATTCAATGAGGCAATACAAGACCTATTTTTGAGTTATTTGCAATAAAGACTTTAAGAAGACAATAATAATAATTTTTGTTGAAAAAATAAATGAGTTCTTAGTATTACAAGGACACAAGTGTGTTTTTTACAACACATCGCAAATGGTTTTCTCTGCTTTTCAGTAAAAGAAACGACAGCACTGTCTGGTTAAAAGTCTTTCTGCAGCAAGGAAGAAGGCAAACTTAAGTTTAAATATCTTTGCCTCCCAGTAGAAAGAGCATAAGGAGGGAGTTTTAGAACTTGATACCACTCTGAATGGTCCCTTTATATGTACCTCAAAGGATGGCAAAACGAAGAACACTATCACTACTATTAGTTATGCCAATTAGGGTCAAGACAAATTGCAGCTCATCAACAGACAATCAAAACTTGCCAACCCCTGAGTTAATGGAGAGACATGATAGAACTTTTCACTGGTGTATGAAACAGATGTGTGTGTTTTAACCAAGCTCTTACAAGTATTTTACAAAACATACTCCCTACTTCATGGCAAGCTGGGATCCACGTTAAACAAATTCATGCCAATGGCATTTCTCCTGCTTCAGGGGGGAAAAACCTGCATTCTAGGATACGAGTTGCAGCCTATGATGACTCCCTAGAACCACAGACATTAAATAATACACATTATTTGTTTAAGACTTTGCACCCATTATGTCTGTTTATTGTTTGCCACATTTTGTTCTTCTAAGGAAGAGAAACACAATGCATGTGGTCATTCAACAAAAAAGCTGCAAGATCAAATGATTGTAAACTGCCCTGAGTCGGCATTGGCTGAGTGAGCGGTGAAGAAATCTTAAATAAATAAATAAATAAATAAATAAATAAATAAATAAATAAATAAATAAATAAATAAATAAATGCTGACACTGCGTTTTGAGATTTGGTTAAGTCACTCAACACTCTTGTAACACTATTTCCTGCACAAAGCATGCAATAGCTACAGTATGTGTCCTAATTTGTAGAGGAAGGCCTGCTTGTTGAAACATTTTAAAAGATCTGAAGACGTACAGAATAGTATTTGAGGATGTCTCCTATTTGAAAGTTTACCCAATCCAGGTCGGGTTTAAAGATAAATAACTGTATAAACAGCTGGGGGCCTTACAGCTTGCCTGGAAGAATTTAGCACCATGATAACAGATGGCAGTGCAAAACACTACTTGCTGTTATGGTGTTGTTCCTGTGGTTACATAGTTCCTTCAAAGCTGCAACCCTGAGACATCTAATTTTGTAGACAAAACCCATGTTTTCTACTTGATGGTTAGACCTAAAACAAAAAAGCAGGCTAATTTGTATCAAGTAGAAAAAGGCAAACTCATTTATGATAACATGCCTTCTTTACCATTCCTATGAAAACTTCCACTTCTAAATGTATTGTGTAGGTTTGCATGTATTTAAATCATCAACATTATTTCTAAATTTGCACCTGTGCATAGAAAAAAGTAGCACATGCAAATATGTATGGTTTGTCGTCTTTTTTGTCAATTGATAAATGTCCACGTTCACAACAAACAGCCAGGCACTTAAGAATTAAAAATGAGTGAGGATTTTGCCAGAGATACATTGCAGTGACGTAAAGTCTCTTTTTTTAATAAAAAAAACCCAACCTGTAACAAGTAGGAAGAGATCTCTTAATGTAAGAAGTAAAGTGCATGATTGACATTAACTGCAATCTGACAACATAAAAGTCCAGAACAAAATGAAATAATACACAAATATGATGATCAATCATATATTATTACAACCTTTGTGCTCTGACTCATGACATTTTTATGAGTCACTTCTTCAGTTGTCTACCATTTCAGTGTAGGAGGAGGAGGAGAAAAGTTTCCTAACTATGTCAGTTTCCAGTAATGATTAATGGTTTCCAAATGCAGTTTTCCCCATATCATAGAAAGGGGGAAGTGGAAAGGGCAGAATATTTAGTAGCTGGGAGAATCACATTTAAAAAAAACCACTGCCCAACGATTGTTTCTAGGTAGCACCTTTCCTGAATCTTTAATCAAAGACAAGCGGAATCATCTGTTGGAGATGTGATACTTGAGGATTTCCTGCATTCAGTGCAGGCTTCATGGTCTACACAACACCGTCTAATTCTATAATCCCACATTCCTAAGGGACACTGTAGTGATTCCACCCATTTTGAGCTTGCATGTGTTGCTTTTGTGTATAACTCATACCTGTCAAGTATCCTGTTTTGGTTGGGATTTCCCGTAATTCACCGCTCTGTCACACTCCTTCCCGCCGTCATCCTGTGTTTGAACGGCCAGGAAAGGGGTTACTGTGTATGCGCGCCACTGCCTCTGATGGGCCACTGCCTCTGATGGGCATGCATGCACAGTAACCCCTTTCCTGGCCAAAGGGATTTCTACGTATGCACACAGGGGTTACTGTGCATGCGTGCAGGGGTTACTGCACATGCGCATTGCTGCCTCTGATGTCAGAGGCAGTTGTGTGCATGCGCCAACACCGGCACCCAGAAACCTTCCCATATTTGGACACCGGCAACTTGACAGGTATGGTATAATTGCCTATATCAGGTTTGTATATAAACAATTTTGAATGCCTCTTTTGAGGATGGAAATAGACAGAGTGCTACGGTGATTGGCAGTTGAGTAGCCAAATGGTGACTAGTTAACATGATTGGAATGTTGTGCTAAAGTGATCTCGGAGTCTAGTGAGAGTTAAGTTGAGATAAGACCATGTAGAGCAGTGGTGCCCAATGTGGGGCACATGCCCCACAAGGGGAAATCAATTCCCAGAAGCCTGAATCAGTACATTGGCTGATCATTGCTTTGGGGAATTGACTTAGGAATCTGGGAATTGAAGTCCAAAAACCAAAGGTTGGGAAGCACTGGTCTAGAGGGAGACAGCTAAACATTAGAACAAAGAGATGAAGGGGGCCTAGAATTGTGATTGATGCTGGTAGTCTGTGACAGAAACTCTGTCACAGAGTTTATGAAGATAAGTCTGTCCCTAGTATTTGGAGTTAGTTATAAAAAAGATTGACAGACTAACACAACTACTTTGTACTTTAAATACTAAAAAATATATATTTAGATCTTACTGATGTTTAACCTTTATTGTTCATATCCGTAAACCTAACAGGGGGCTGTGGGTGCCCCACCCCCAAAGGAGGCTTTGAAGGTGTCGATCAACAATGAGACCTTCTCAATTGTGGCCCCATCACTTCAGAATGTGCTTCCATTTTAGATTGCCCAAGCTCTTTCCCTCCAGATTGTACACATAACTTGTACACAATGCAGCAAAATTACACAAACCTCCAAATTGTTGAGGAAAGACTGTTTAGCAACAATTGGTCACTGCTTATGACATTTATTTAAAAATCAGTCAATGTAGCCTACATTCTGGCATAATGTCCATAAAAGTTCCAATGGCCCCATTCTTGAGCTGGTCAGCAACAAATGGATAATTGACCATATTTGCATTGTAGTGACAGAAAATTCACCAAACTGGTAACCCGGTCCAAAAGCTGTTCTCTGAGAATGAAGGATGGATAATTTTCAAAATGGCAGCCATGGACAAATCTAGACTTGTGAAATACAAACTGCATTTGCTAGTGAAGATAACAAACTGGATATACCATATGCTACATTTCACCTTGTGCCAAATGCCAGCCTCTTTCTCTATCCAAAAACCATTCCCAAGAAATAAATTAAACTATTCTCGTCACTCTTCCTGAAAAAGGCTTCAAATGTTATGATTCAAGTAGTATTTCAGGTGGCCAAGGAATTGCATCTCACGTTGGTAGATATGGTACTTTAAAATATTGAGCTGAAGATAATGTTACATCTTGCATGCATGTATGCTATTGTAAACTATGGGAATCAAGCAATAATCCACCAAATATATTTCCTTGAAATGATTTACAGAAGCTTGGGTTGGGACTGCTGTTTTTGATGTGATGATAAGCTCTTTTTTCCTCTAACTTTTCATTTGCTAGCTAATCCATGTTTCATTAAATTTTAAAGCACCTGATATATTAATGTAATTGGTTTTCTCAGTGCTTTCTGTGGAGAAATTGTTTTCCCAGGATTGTTTGCCGCATTTTCTATTGAAAGGCTAAGAGGTAGAAAATGAACCTCACTATTTTAATGGCTGGATAAAATATGGAGAATTCAATCTATGCTTGTGATGCTTCTCAAGAGTTATGGGCAGTAATCCCATTGGCCTTACCTAGTTTCAATTTTGAAAATTTTTCATGCTAAATCCGTCCTATTTTAAAGGTCACCTCTCAGCTACATACAGTCTTTGGAAGAATTCAGTATAAGTCTTTGTTCTTCCCACCTGACTTGTTGAATTTTTCAGGATTAGGCCAAAGTTTAAAAGGAGGTTAAGGGTTAGAAGTGTTATATCTAATGACTCAAAATTGCTTTCCTTTTGTGGGAGGGTGGGGAAAACATACTAACTATATGCTAGAATACTAGCATTCCTGCATTCCAAGTTAGTTTTTAAAATATTAATTCCAAGTCAAGTTGCCCAATGTTCAGAATATAAAAGAGATGAAAATTCAGCTTTTGACCAAAATATTAACTGACGAGAGGAGAAAGAAAATACAGTAAACATATGAGATATAGGGACAGAATTGTGAAACATATTATTTCATAATTTTCAAAAGGAGAATTTATTTATTTATTTATTTTATTTATTTTTCATGCTTATATACCGCCCACTCAGGTACAACCCAACTCAGGGCGGTTTACATAGCGGACAGTAAATACATAAAAGACACATGATAAAAAAGTTAAAAGTTAAAAAAGTTAAAAAAAACACCCCTAAAAGGTGCGCAAGAACCGAAGGGACCTTGGGGGAAGGCACACTTCTCTATACCAACCACCCAACGGTACCCCCATCCCCACCCACACCCCAAACTTGGCCCGCCAGCCAGGTCTTTAGTTCCTTCCTAAAGGGCAACAACTCCCTTTGTTGAATTGTTGAGAGAGCCTACTAAAAAATTACTGGCTTACCTACCTCTCTCTCTCAAGAACAAGACAGAATGTTTATGCTTTTTAATTGGCTTTCTTGAAACTTGTGCAAATTATTTTTGCAGAAAACTAGAATATGGGCAATCATGTTTGCCTACATTAATGCTGTGTAAACATGACTGAAATACTTAATTTAATTAGCCTAAAATTTCCTATTCCTCCTCCCTTTCCCCTTCATGTTCTGAGAGTCCCTATTGATCTCGTTTGCCCTCAAAAAGCATTTGAGAGCCTTTGGGCAGAGAAAATGAGCATTTCATATCAGGAAATGATCACTGGATTACTACAAGTAGCCTAACCTAGTAGGGGGCAACCAATCGATTTCTCAATATGGATGCTCCTCCACCTTCTAACTGAGGTTTTTTACTTTAGTTTATTTATTAATTAATAAAATAGATGTCTTATTGAAGAATAATGCCATAGAGTATTAACATATATGAGCTAGAAAGAACCTACAGATTTATGGACAAGTCTAGCCAAGTTATCCTGCTATGGTATTAGAGTAGACCATACTGCCAGTGACTCAATGCTAAACATACCTGTCAAGTTTTGGACATGAAAACAAGGGAAATTTTAGGCCACACCCCTCTCTCTGAGGTCATACCACCTCCTCCCCAAAATCCAGACATATCCAAAAGCCTAGAAGAGAAGGAACCACAGAGGATAGCCTGGTAGAGGAAGAACCACCCTAAAGGCAGGATTACTTCCCTTCACAGGAAAAAAGCAGCCAGACTTACTGTAATAATTCAATACTATATTCCCCCTGTTCTCCCCTTATTCGACTGCATTTCATATTATGGTGATTTTTCATGGAACTGTTTTTTACACTTTAATCAGTTAAATGTCTACTGTCTTAGGCTTTTGTGCCTCAATTTCATTTTTTAAAACTCTGTGTTTAAGACAAAACCACGGAGGTATGCTATTTATGCCGTATGCAAATATACTTGAAGCCCTCCCTCTCTTGGAAAAGAGGGTGTTAAAGGGAAGTCAATGAGCCAATCAGCTTCAAGTATATTTGCATACAGCATAAACAGGATACTTCCATGGTTTTCTCTTAAACACAGAGTTTTTAAAAATGAAATTGAGGCACAAAAGGCTAAGACAGTAGACATTTAACTGATTAAAGTGTAAAAAACAGTTCCATGAAAAATCACCATAATATGAAATGCAGTCGAATAAGGGGAGAATAGATAAGTAAGCCTAGCTTGCTAACTGCCTTTTTCCCTGTGAGGGGAAAGGAGAGTGTCTTAGGGATGGTTTTTTCTCCACTACGGGGAGCCCAACACTCCTCTGCTCTGGTATAAGGCACACACCTCATGAATAAAGATATAGAACAATAATATATGGGAGATTTACATGTCCTTGGGTTTTTTTTAAAAAAAAAATGTGATTGGGGGAAGAGGGGCTCTAAACTATGGGGTTTTCCTGGGCAACACAGGATACGTGACACCTATGATGAAGAGTATCAGACTGTGGTTAATGGATTTGTGGCCTTGGCAAAATCCACAGGGATGGGTGATCGTCCCCAAGTGGATTAAATCCTATTTGAATCCATCTTGATGGAGGGCAGCAGCTTCATCAATACTGGCCCATACCTGTCAAGTATCCCGGATTGGCTGGGATTTCCCGTATTTCCGCGCTGCTTCCTCCACTTTCCCGCTACCTTCCCATACATACCTGTCAACTTTTGGATTTGAAAATAAGGGAAATTTTGGCCACACCCCTCTGTGGGTGTGGCCAAATCTGTGGGCATGGCCAAATATAGCCATGTGACTTGCTGGGCGCTAGTCATGCCTGCCACATGGACATGAAAATGTCTGAAAACACAGAGAGCACTGGCTCTTTGGTTGTAAATGGAGATGAGCACTGCACCCTAGAGTTGGATACAACTGGCAGATTTTACTTTCTTAGGATCAAAGATCGCTGCAGATGGTGATTGCAGCCATGAAATAAAAAGATGACTAAAGCTTGGGAAACAAGCTATGAGAAACCTGGGGAACATAGTTAAAAGTAGAGGCATCACCTTGGAAACAAAAAATTGCATAATCAAAGCAATGGTATTCCCGGTGGTAATGTATGGGTGTGAGAGTTGGACCATTAGGAAAACTGAGCACAGAAAAATAGATACCTTTGAAATGTGGTGTTAGAAATAGGTCAATCTAGAAGAAATCAACCATGACTGCTCACTAAAGGTCAAATAGTAAAGATGACACTAAAGTACTTTGGACATCAAATGAGAAGAGAGGATTCACTTGAGAAGGTCTTGACGCTGGGAAAGGTGGAGGACAATTGCGAACCTGCCGGATACCTCTGGGTCATAAATCTTTACCTTACCAGTGCTACCCGCCAAAGTGACCAAAGTCAACTAACCCCTTTGCTCAAACACTAGTAACAGTGTGGGATGGGCAAAAAAGCCAGAACCAAGGTGCCAATTGTAGGTTCGGGCCAAAAATTCCCACCCTATGGGTCATAAATCTTTACCTTACCAGTGCTACCCGCCACACGGGAAGGCGTCCATGATGACTCACTGCCCCCCCAGACCCGTCAGCTCGGTCACCAGGCCTGCTTGTACCTCATCCAGAAAGAGGTACATACCTCTAGCCGACAGGTGGACCCCATATCCTGCCTACAGGTCAAAATTTCTGTAAGCCTATCCTCAGATATCTAATGGCTGTCCCCAAGCCATTCTCAGCAAGGAGCTGGGCAACAGCCCTGTCCACTGACCGCCGGGACGGTCCGAACCGTGGAGATCCATGTCTCCTCTAAATTGGTGTCTCGGCATGTTGTTAGACCATAGTGACCATGTGTAACCCATAAATGATATAAAACGCCAGGTCACTGCACCTCGACAGTTTAAGGAAAGGTCAGTGATCCGTGTGAGATCATTGCCGCCGAGGTACAGAATAAGAACATCAGGCGGTCCAGCATCACTGATGGACATCAGGAAAGGCAACAGTTCCCGCCCTTTCATGCCGCGCATACATACCACTGCATACGTGCAGATGCACACAGCCCGAGCTGGGGTCCACACTCTGTCGCCGCAGCATATACTGCTGCCCAGTGTACATAACTGCGGCCCACCAGCCCCACTGCCACCGGTGTGCGGAGACACACAGGATCTGTAAAAGAGGAGAAGGGGTTAAGGACATAACTAGGTACTCATACAGTGAGGGGACATACATATAGAAAAATTACACACACACCCCCACGTGCCCACCTATATCCACCTCCGAGTACCCCAAACGCAGCCGTGGTCAATGCAACGCCTATCCTAAATAAATGGGTGCCATAACGGGCCCCACACTGTGAAGCGCGGTACCGGTCACCCTTCGGAACTTAAATTTGGTAAGGGTAGACCCATTCTGGTGGCAGAAAAACAGGCTAGGGCGCGCAGCAGGCACTGCCAATCGCATGTAGGGCACCAACCGGAACGATGTCAGCAAATGTACGTCATGGCAGTATACACCACTGCCCACTCCATGCTGATCGGCTTTCGAGGGACGAATCCCCAACTGAGCCCACTCTTGTTTGATATAGACATCTTCGAGTTCCAGTGCCCTACAAAACACATCCCCCTTTGACCATGGGACCAGCTCGCTAAGTCGTCGAGCTCCAGAAAAAGGCTACATCGGTAGCTGCATGAAAAGAGACTCCTCCTACCTACTGCAATATAATCTATGCCAACCTCGTGCAAGGTGGGTCAGAATATCTGTGAGAATAGGGCGACGTGTGTCAGGCTACAGCCACGTACACGTGTCCACCCCCTAATACATGGCTTATTCAGAAGACCCTCGCATAGTCAGGAAAGCCCTGTGCTTTGGCCATGAGTATCAATGCTCAAAACCTGGTGGCTATGGTGCGTGGAGCCAACCCCAGATCATAGGGCAGACTATACAATCTAAAACCCAGTCGACCAATGTCAGCCGCATTTTGGGCAATTGCCTTTACCAACAAAAAGGCTCTAAAGTGAAGGATTGGATACCGATGTGCAGTGCGCATGCGAGTTACCAATACATGCAATTCACCCAGTTCACGTCTCCTTGCCAAATGACCATATCACAGCCAGGAGTAGAGAGGGTAGCTCACAAGCGTCTGGAGCCCTGCTGTGGAACCGGGCGATCTGCAGGCAGGGGAAAGCATAAGCAATATCGTTATAAATGACTGGCACATGTTTAGCCCAAAGAAGCGCCTTAAAGCGCATGAACCCCAGGACAATATGCAAGCTGAAGCCATGACTCAGGTGATTTAGATGTTCAGCATTGACAACGTGCACCACCGCAGCATTACCACACCAAAAGTGAAGCACAGAATCAGGCCGCCTGTCCCCCAGAGCATAAAGGGTACCCAGAATTGAGAAGATATGTTAGAAACATAAGATCGCGTAAGCGATCCGTGCCCTGACATCCCTGGGGCCAATGACCATAGACCCCTGTCCTAAATTAAATCTCCCCACCTGGGGAGCCGGAGGCATCCGACTGTACTTGTAACTGGGGCTGACCAGAAGCTCAGACCTCCCGATGCAACAGCATGGAAGTCCTGCGGTAATGTGAGCCAAACCAACAGGTCTGCTCGTAAACCCCTAATCAGCTGTACCCCGCGGCTTCGTTTAATGAGACCCGCCCTAGCGTGACCCAAACACTAGGCGTAAGCACTGCCTGGTATTACCACTCTGCAGGTGAAGTAGATGCAGCCCTGCATCACGTGTGACTCTCGTAGAGGCACCTTCCACTTGGCAACATTGCCACCTTGCAGCAGGGGCCGCTCACCCTGACCGACAATTCGGTCACCTGGCCCTCTTGCATGTCATTCAAAAGAGAGGTGCCTCGACTTGTTAACCAGTGAACCCCATCTCCAGAATACAGGCCAAATTCCTGTAACCCTATCCCCAGACTACAAATGGCTGTCCCCGGGCCATTCTACATAAAGAACCAGGCAGTAGCCCTGTTCACTGACCGTCGGGCACGGTCCAAACGCTGGGACAAAGTGTCACCCATGATATTGCATCGGCATGATATATGACCATAGCAATCATGTAGACGGCCAAAAATGGCAAAGAAACGCCAGGTCACTGCACTCAGAAGTCTTTAAGTCCGGGCCAGCAATCCGGGTAAGATCACCGCCTCCGAAGTGCAGCATTAAAACATGTGGCAGCCCAGCATCCCCAATGGACATCAGGAATGTCAACAGTTTCCGCCACTTCTATTCCATGCACCCATACCATTGCATACGCACGGTTACGCGTCGTCCGAGATGGGGTCCCCATTCTAACGAAGTGGCATACTGCACTGCCCCAGTGCACAGAGTTGTGGCCCACCAGCCACACTACCACCAGTGTGTGGGAACACACTGTGTCTGTAAAATAAGGAGGGAGAATAGAGGGCAGACAAGGCACTCATTCAGTGCAGGGACGAATGGACAGAGGAAATTGGGCAAATCCACACCTGCCCCTGCAACATATGTCGGGCTCTGGGCACCCAAACGGAACCGCAGCTGATGCGGCACCCAACCAGGAGGAATGGGTACCAATTCCAGTTCAGTCAGGGTAGACCCGGCTTGGTGGCAGATGACAGGCCGGGACGCGAACCAAGGTCTGCCACAAACACCTGTGGGGGAGCGACCAGACATATGGCATCGCCAGGCTAGTAGCCTCTTCCGGCTGATCGGCCCTTGAGGAGCGAAGCCTCACCAGTGCCCACTCCTGATCGCGCAACCAATGATCTAGCGCCAGTGCCCTGCAAAACATGTCCCCCGTTGAAGGTAGTAGCAGCTAACTCAATCTGGGAGCTCCAGATCAAGGTACAGGTGGTTGCCCGAAAGTGGACTCTCCGCACGCAGCATAAGTGTTGCCGCGTAAGAGGCATACAGTAACCACACTCGCTAACAGGGGTCATCGCTGGCCTCATAGGGGAAGGGGCCGCCCTAAGCCTAAGGTCTTGACGTATGCTAACCATGACGGGCCAGGGAAAACAACCACGGCCCTGCCATCATTGTCCAGCACTGCACCATTGGAACAGCCAAATGAGGACGGGCCCTCATACATCCCGCCATGGATGCCCAATAGGCCGGCAACCAATCGGCCCCGAAGGGGGGCAGGGTGCAGCGATGGGGCAACTCCTTGACCCTGTCGTCCTACCCCTAATTCCCTAATCAGTGTGTTCACAATGCAGAAGGGAGAAAACGTGAATATATTCCCCAAACCACAGTGCCTAGCTAATAGCCCAGTACAAGTGGGCACTCAGGGGCATAGAGCAACCGGCCGACAGCAGAACCACCGTTGGCACTGATTGTAGTGGATAAACACATAACCGGCCCTACGGGCCCAGGGGAAGTAAATAAATGCATAGGGGTGGTGACCCCATTAAGAACCAAAGTGTAATTGTCCTGCTGCGACTATGGCCACTACACACACACACCCCAGCGTGACAATCTAGTGTCAGAGATGTGCTAACTTGACCAGGATACTCACTCTGTGCACCCCCATGAGCTGCCCCCACTGGGGGTTCCGGCCCGTGGCGGGCGTCGGAGTTCGCAATGTCCCTCTCGCTTCATGTTCCCGTGCATCCCGGGCCAGATGGGGAGCCACGAGGTGCCAGCCTACGCTAGCCTGAAGGCCTCCAGCAGCTCAACCCTGTTGGCGGCCCACTACGCAGCCATGGCCAGCACGTAGGCCGGAACTGCCAAGTTGGCGCGTCCACCATCCGAGGTGGTGGAGTAGCGACCAGTGATGCCTCCATTGCCGAATTGGAGGCAAGGAAGCATCCGCAACATCTAACTCACCAAGACGAGGTGGGCCGGATGGGCCGGATGTCCCCACCGGGTATTTGATATGGGGTAACCCATGGTAATCCCCGGCCATAATAGGGGCATGCCTATCAATACGGCCCATGAGGGGCCAGAATGACGGCGGGGCGGAAACCCACACCATGCCGAGGTGGGTCGCTATGCCCAATCTGGGCCGATAAGCAGCGGGGGTAAGAACCCCAGTGGGGCAGGACTGTGCCACCCCCCACCTGAGCCCCCAGCCTGAGCTCGTGGGACCTGTGGGGTTGCCATCCGAGCCCTCCAGCCCGGTGGAACTCCTGCAAAATAAATGGGTGGGCTGAGCCCACCACATTGAAGCATCCCGTTCTGCAGTGCTCGGAATCGAACCGCTGACTTTCAGCCTCTCAGTCAGCCTCTTAGCCACCTGAACCACTGCAGTCCGGAGCGAAATCAAGCCTCTTGCAAAGAGGCAAGCAAAGTAAAAAGAAGCCCCGAACAGAGGCTAATAGGGGAGGAAGCGACGGCACAAATTTCTCCGCCCTGTCGCTTCTAAAAGCCAATCGAGCCTCTAGCACAGAGGTGAGAAGAAAATGAAGCCTCGAACAGAGGCTAGCGAAATCAAGCCTCTTGGAAAGAGGCAAAAAGGGGAGGGTTGTCTCCCAAGCCGAAAGCTGCTCGCAAATGATCCCTGGCCAGGGATCCAACTCACAATCCTGTGCCCTGAGTACCGCAGTATCAAAGAGCAAAGGAACTCCGTTAGAAAAGCTAAAGGTACGAAGGAAAGATAAGCAAAGATCAAAAACGCGACGGAGCAAACTTCTCCGCTCCGTCGCATTCTAAAATGGCAGCTCGGCTGCCTCGTGGCCACCCCTTTTATAGAGGAGTGGCCACGCCCCCTAACTACCCAGATGTCCAAGTCCGGGTGGGGTGGGGCCGCAAAGAGCGCGGCAGCCATTTTGGCACCGCGCTTTCATTTGTGCAACACTTTCACAGATGGCAATAAGGCTAGCTGTTGCCACGACAAATTAGAAATGAATGTATAAATAAAATTAGAATGTACAAATAAACAGTAAATATCAATCAAATCTGCAGAGATGCCACTAAGGTTAAAGAGACAGGGACATAAAGGTGGTGTGTTCCTTTTCTGTCTTGTCTGCTCATTTGCCTCCTTTCCTGTAAACCAAGAGTGGATTTCTTGTGGCCCTCCAGATGTTGCTATGCTGGCCAGAACTAAGGGGAGCACATTAAAGGATATAGCTGAATAACTCAACCTCCCCTAAATCACTTGGAGGACCCTGAATAGCCTGAGGGTTGAAGTCCCTAAATGCAAGACTAACATGCTCAAGTGGGGACTACTGGTGGACAACAGCCTGCACTGTGAATGTGGAGAAGTACAGCATCCAGCTCATGTACTGGTCTGCCGATTACTGCCAGAAACATGTACCAATGAGGACTTAATGTTGGCCAATGACAAAGCTAAGAAAGTGGCTTCATTTTGGCAGTCTAGGGTTTGATCGGGACATGAAAGAAGAAGTAGTAGGCCAGAAAACATCTGTAGCATAACAGTTGCCCATTCTTCCTATGGACAGATGTTCTTAGGCTTGATTTGCATTTTTCCGACACACCTCTCCACCCTCTTTTTTTTTTTTTTTGATTAAAGTGTAGATAGAAGTAGCAGAACCCATGTTTCCTTTCTGTTAAAAGTGCGGAATACTTCAAGGAGCTGTCTTCATCAGGGTGCCTGATGAAAATGGAGAAAAGCGGTACAAGGAAGACTAGTTATTCAACAGCAATGACTAGCTGTTTGCTGTCAATGTAAAACGTATGTAAATCTGGTCCAGATGATTAATCATCTTTGGTCTGGTTTGACTGAAAAGCAAAGAATGGTGTGGCTTGCTTTGTCTCATATTCAAAAACAGAAGCTTGGCATGCTTTTAAACCTAACTCGCATGGGTTTCTAGGAATCAAACATGGTGGTGATCAATATTGCCATGTAGAGCTTTATTCTTGGCATGTTTTATATGCAGCTGTCTTCCAGAGCCATTAAAAATAATCCCGTAAAACCCTTGGTTTGTATTTTCCTGTTCTTTTTTTTAAAAAAAATCTTGGACAAAGAAGTAGATTAATGCAAAGTCAGCATAGCAGAGTTATATCTACTTCTGTAACTTTGTTATGCATTTGTTTTTGTTATGTTAAAACTTCAGTCATCTATCTTCTGGCTCTTTGGATAACAAGAAAAGAAGAGGTTATGCTAAGAGGTTAGATCATTAAAAACATTTCAGCAAAGAAAATCTAGACTGAAGCAAAGGCACTATTAATACAATCTGCTATATTTGCACTCAGAAATAAGTTCTATTAACTTCAAAGAGGTTTACTCCCAGCAAGAATATAATGAATCATAGGTTTTCTCATCCTTTATGAGAAAGCTTGTCTTAACACATTGAGACACATCCTATTGACTGCAAGAATTTGTGCTCATATTTAAAAATAAAATGAACTGTATTGTTAGGACATTTTTTGTTGTTCTTCTCTTAAGACACAGAAAGGACCTGAAAACAAAAGCAAATCTTAAGTACAAATATGAACAATGAAATACAACCAAGAAAGGCATTGCACAGAGAAGGAGGAAGAAAGACAGGCACCTCTAGTTGTAGTAGCAAGATGATACAGCATTGTCATTCAACCAAAGAAGTGAGTGTGGCATTCCAAAGTGTTTACACAGAACACATTTCCATGAGACAACCAAGTGACATTTTAATATTTTGTCACAGTGAAATACCTTTCCTTGGAAATTCTGCATATCCATATAGATTTTGAAACCAGTTCCTGCCACCAAAAGGTAGCCCAAGGCGATTGATTCTCCATAACGTTATTTTAAAGTCTGCTCTTACAAATCATCATTATTCTATGAAAACCTCAAGCTGGCCCATAGTTCTGATCACACATGTGCTTGATCATGGTCTTCTGCTTTCCATCAAGTGAGGCCCTAGCTCAACTTGTCCTTTTGCCCTAAAGCAGGTCATCTAAGTTCAGGGATAAGTTGTAATAGGGCAAGATAGAGAAATCTGCATTGTATCCCTGTCTCTGGTTATTCCAAACTGGCATCCAACCTCCTAGATTAAAACCAGCTCATGATCATTGCACTTTTAAAAGAAACAAAAAAAGAACAGAGGGGAAAGGAGGGTGGTGGAAGAATGAAATAAGAAACCCTTCATTTGGATTCAATTTTACATCTTCATGTTTCTATCTTCAGATAAAGTTCCAATTTTAATTTGAAAGCAGGACATCCCTCGTCCTGGCTCTAAACTTTGGCAACAAGGGACTGTGGTGCATCAGTGGTTCAGAAGCTCACGTTAGCTGGAAGGCTGGCAAGTTAGCAGTTTGAGACCTGGGTACTGCATGATGGATTGAGCGCCTGTCTCTGTCCCAGCTCTTGGGGACATGAAAGGAGCCTCATTTGGGCATTCCCTGGGTGGAGTTTCTTCTGAAAAAATCATTTCAACCCAGAATAATTTCTGACATGATATTATTACTATTACTTTGAAAAAGGAAAGACCCTGGTATTCTAGAAAATTCAGCATGAAGACATCAAAAGTCACCCAAGCAGCCTGGGTAACTTCCAGTGACCCAGGGTGAAACATCACATGTGTGTCCAAACTGGTGTCTAGGTCAGTCCAAACTGGTGTCTAGGTCAAGGCAGAAATAAGATTCAGAGCATTAAGCTCTGTTTGAAATCTCAAGTGAACTCAATCACCTTTAATCCCGTGTTATTGACAATATCCTGGCCATGATTACGAATGAATGCTTGTGTAAAAGGGAAAAGGAATTTGCTCCTCTTTGGAGAATTCAAAAACTTCCTTTCAGGGGTTACATGGCCCAGAGTGATTTACACTTTTTTTCCTTTCCTTCCATGCTCAGAATGGCTTTGAAAGCACCTTTTAATCCAATTGTCAAGTGTGCTAACCGACAGCCACAAGGGAGAGGCCAGACGTCAAAATAGTATGAGGGAATATGGGCATCAAGTTGTCTGCTGAAGGAGAATACTAGTCCAAGTCATTGTTTTGACAATGCAGTCAGTTTGATCTTGGGAAACCGAAATCCATTTTGCACAGGCTAAATACAGACCTCCTGGAACAAAAGGCGAGGCAGCTGCTACAGGCAGACTGTTTATCTTGAAATCATAACTGGGAAGATGAGACCAACAATAATTTATTCTTGACTTCTGTGTAGCAGTGGGACGGAAAAACTGTTCAATGTGGAATAGTATCTTTTACCCAACTGTTTCCACTTCATATCATTGATTATTACATCATTTTCTCAGACAGAATTCTCAATGTAGCTGAAAAATATGCCAAAAGAGATAGAAAAGTGCCTAGACAGATTCTGCTTAACACTATAGCATGAAAAGTCTCTCTTATTCCATCTCTTGACAAAATAATGCATATGTGTATTCATTGTATGAATGCTGCAGTACTTTTATTTTTATTTAATTTTATTTATAAATCAAAGCAGATACAAAAACACAAAAATAGGTATCTTCAAACTTAATACCATAAAACAACACAACAACTACAGTACAAGTAAAATAATAAAAATGGGGACAAAAAGTACTTTCCCCCCAAAGGAATAAAAACAATGATTTTTTATTTCATTTATAGAATCCCATCCCACTTCTAAAACTGTCCTGTCTCTTGCAAAGGTGTACAGCTCTTCCCCTTTATTAAAATAAAATCAATACATTCTCCTCAAATATCTTTTAAAATATCCTTATTTAGTTAATTCCTTCTTTACTTTGAAATTACATAATAATTTATCATTAATGGCAATATTCCAAACTTCTTTCTTCCATTCATATATCTGAAAATCATACTTTGCTTCCAGTTTCCTATTATTAACAATCTAGCTGCTGTTAATTAAACCAAAATTAATTCCTTCATATTCCAGTTCCATTGCTCATTATCAAATATTGATAACAATTCTATTTTTGGATATAACTCTATATTTTACCAGTATATCCTTTATTTCCTTAAACACTCACTGAACACATATGAAAGTACATGCCAATTTTCAGACATTTTCTCCACTAAAATTAGAATCTATGTGATTTAAATTAACCGGAATTAAATACCAAACTCCAGACTAATTTATAAAAATTCTTCTTTAGCCTAATAGACATCAGCTTCAGTATTCTTATATTCCATATATTTTACACCACCTCAGTAGTTATGTTCTCTCCCAATGGCTGTGTCACGTGAATGAACATGTGCACATGTTTTGCCGCCCATCCGCCCAAAGGGGGCAACCATCCAGAGGCCTCCGGTGTTTCAGGGAGGAGCCTATGCTCTATAATAGACTAGCAGATTTTGCCCAGCGGTGCCGGGCTGTTTTAAATGGTTTTGGAAGGGGTTTTTTCTTAATGTTGGTAAAGAGCCAGGCTGTTTTAAATTGTGTTGTAAGGGTTTTTTTTTTTTTTTTGGTAATTTATGTAAAAAAGAGGTGTATTGGTGGTTAGGGGTGGTTTGGGATGTGCACAACCACCACTACCCATACAATACCACTCCAACCACCAACACACACATTAAAAATTCCTGGCAAGGCAGGAGTGGTGTGTGTGTGTGTGTGTGTGTGTGTGTGTGTGTGTGTGTGTGTGTGTGTGTGTGTGTGTGTGTGTGTGTGTGTGTGTGTGTGTGTGTGTGTGTGTGTGTGTGTGTGTTGTCCCCCCAACCTTTCCAGAGCCAGGGGACCCTGCAGAGAGGGGATCCCCCCCGCAGGACACCCCGTTATTAAAGAGAAGAAACCAAGCTCTTTCTTCTTTTAAAACAGAGTGTTTGGGAGGGGGGTGTATTCAATCTCCTCTTCCTGGTCCCCTGGGTTTGGTAGGGTTGGGGGGACAAAAGGGGTCTGTCCCCCCAACCCTTCCAGAGCCAGGGGACCCAGCAGAGAAGGGATCGTCTCCCCTCCCCCCCCAAGAAACACTCCGTTTTTAAAGAGAAGAAACCAAGTGCTCTTTTAAAATGGAGTGTGTGTGTGTGTGGGGGGGGTTGTATTTGATCTCCTCTCCCTGGTCCCCTGGGTTTGGTAGGGTTGGGGGGGACAAAAGGGGTCTGTCCCCCCAACCCTTCTGGACCCAGCACCTTTCATTGCCTCCCTCACCCACCCCCTAACCCTTACCTAACCCTTATCTTTTCCTGGCTCCCTCCAGCTGGGTCTTTCAAAGTCTTTCCCTCCGGCTCCCACCATTTTTTAAAAAAAGTCAGCACGCGTTCCCAGCCTCCTCTGTGCTTGTATCTCTCAGCCAGATTGGCTGAGGGGTTGCACAGTGCAAAGGATGCTGGGAATTGAAGTCATTTTTCTTTGTTCACGTTCGGGGGGCTCCTGCCCCACTGCCACATTTCAACCCAACAGTTACCTGCGAAACCGGTTCGGGTGAGTGCAGGGAGGCTCGGTCGGGGCCAGTGGGGACTGTGCAACATCCTTTGTCACATTCCAACGGTTAACGCACAGATTTATAGGTATAGATAGATAAATCTTTAGATAGATAAATCTTTATTGTCATTGTCCTGCACAGAACAACGAGATTGGGGGGGGGAACACTTAACAACCCAACAAAACCTAAACAAAATACAACTATACAAAATTATCAACATACTCCCACCCCACATATACACATTTAACCCCTAAAAGCTCTAAAACTCTAAAAACTCTAAAACCCTAAAAACTATATACAGAAGCTCCCTATAAGAGAGTTCCCACCTCGCCCTCTCTCTTCTGCTTTGTAATCTGCAAAGTGCAAAAGCACTTACATTTGAGCTGCCTCGTGTGACGCACGTGGAATAAATCTCTACTAGGAGAGAGCCTTGAACAATGGTGCCCAAGTGACATGCTTCTTCTGCTGTCGGCATGGAGAAGAAAACCTTTCTGCAACCTGTGTGGGACTTGCTGGTGCCCATGGCCTTGGCCACCCCAGATCCAGCGGACTTGGTGGCCAGGATAATGGCCCTTGAGTGGGCCGCTGCTCTATGTCTGGCACCATATCCATCAACCCAAGTAACAAGACATTGGGTGACCCCGTCAGATGATGCCCTGACCTGGAAAAAGATTGCCCAGGCCCTCCAGAAGCATGTGGATGCTCTGGAGGTGACAGCAGCATCTCAAGAAATGGATGTGCCTGTGCAGATGCCATCGACAGCATCCGCACGGGACATGGAAATTCAAGAAACCACCCAGTAGGCTGGTGCTTCCATGCCAACTGAAACTATGCTGCAACTTTTTCAGAATTTTGGTAGGTTCCATCATACCCAGCTGTTGCAGCCAGACTGGCCCGCACCTGTGGAGCATATTTTGCAGTTTATGGTTCACTTGTATGGCTTGGGGATATCCCCCCCCCGGATCATCCGCTCTAAATTGTCTGCTCTAAAATTTTATACTAAATCAATGGGACATGCCGATACAATTGCTGATTTCCAGATTGTTAAGACATTGGAGGGATGGTCTAGAGAGTGGGGTAGGTCTTACGACCACTGCTTACCAATTTCCCCTAAATTGCTCACAGATATGTCAGCCATTTCTACCTGTGTGAGCTAATTTGGTAAAGGTTTCCCTTGCTCGAAAGCCAGTCGTATCCGACTCTAGGGTGCAGTGCTCATCTCTGTTTCTAAGCCGAAGAGCCAGCGCTGTCTGCTTCTGCAGACGTTTCCGTGGTCATGTGGCAGGCATGACTAGACACCGGAGCGCACGTAACGCTAATTTGAGGCAGTCCTAATCCATGCTTTGGCAACAGTGCCATTTTTGGAGCCCTCCATTTGGCCAAATTTTTATCCCCATCAAAGATGGGTGAGGCCAGACAAGTTTTGCAAATAGCCAATATGAAACCTGGTGACCAGGAGCTGGAGTTGATGATCTGCTGGTCAAAAACTGATCAACTGGGCAAGGGTGCCCAAGTGACCTTGCTTCACATTGGCCCTGCTTCTGTTTGCCATTGTGTCACCTTAGAGGCATATCTCAGACTGTGAGGAACCAACACTGGCCCTTTATTCTGACATTCAGACCATAGCCCATTGACATGATACCAGATCTGGGCAATGACCAAGAGGATCTTGACTCATTTAGGAGTAGATGTGTGGCTTTTCGGCATGCACTCTTTTCGGATCATGGCCACATCCACCGTGGCAGAGGTGGTTATTCCCATGAGGACACTCAAAGGGTGGGCTGGTGGAAGTCGGGTGTTACTGAATGAATATTAGAGCTATGAAGTATTGAACAAAGGACTGCTGCTTTTTCCCTTGCTTTCCAGGTTGTGTTCCTCATCGCCAGTGGCAGATTGTGATCATTGGATACAGCTGCATTTTCTGGGCTGAATAACATGTGACCCGATCCCCATGGGGCAAGGACCTTAGTCTGCATGGCAGAGCATATGTGGATTGGCACAAGGGAGCAGGGCATGCGCTGGGGAGAGCTGGTGCCATTAGTGAACTCGGCAAGAGGAGGCACGCCTCTGGATATTATGGTCATCCACCTGGGTAGCAATGATTTGTGCCTCATGAAGGACATTGAACTGAGCACGACTGTGAAAAGGGACCCGTCCCATGTGAAGTGTTGGTGGCCCAACCTCTGCTTGGTGTGGTCAGAGATCCTTCCCCATTTTACTTGGCTCTCCACTGGAGACCCACGCAGAATTGACAAGGTGCGGCACAGCATGAACAAAGCTGTGGCTAAGTTTATGGCAGAAGGATTTGGCACAGTTATTCAGCATCCCAAAATTAAAATTGAATTTCCTGGTCTTTACAGGCAGGACGGAGTACATTTATCAGAGGAAGGTTTACAAAAATTCCTCAATGACCTGTGATGGGGCATCAAGGCCAAATTATCAGCTTGAGGTGGGGGCATCTGTCCATAAATGAACATCCTTGGTAACAGTAGTGGGGAAAATGGTAATCAAAACTATGTTAATTGAGCATACGTAATGGGGGTTCCAGACAATAACAGAAGGACATGGTAATATTGTATTGTTATGTTTATTAATAATGTCGCCCATGTTTTGACCAACAGATGGTTGTCGTCTGCTTCCTGGGGGAGGGAGGGATTGGGCCACAAATCAAATTTCTACAATGCCTTGAGAGACTCTTGTCTAATCTCATCTTCTGGTAATATTTTGCATATCTTATTTATTGTCCTTGTCATTATTTTATTTTCATCTACCTTTTTGTTCTGTACTACTATTTCTTTAATAGCTCCTTACATTTGCCAATTATTTTAACCCACTCTTTTGACTATTGCTCCAACTGAATGAAGTTAGTAACAGTAAAGATATCCTTTGCTCAAAAGCCAGTCATGTCTGACTCTAAGGGGTGGTCTTGCAGCACTTGAGTATCGAACTGCTGACCTGCTAGCCATCCAGTTGTCAAGTTAAGCATCTTAACCACTAAACTACCATGGCCTCTTCAAATCATGATAATGCCTGTACTCCCAGTTCTTTCTATATTTGCTCTCTACCCAGCATCTTTTCTAACCAAACCTTCAATCACTTTTTTCTATTTTTAATAAATATTTCAACATTTTTTTCAAATTCCCTAGACATTTCTTCAATTCTGTCACTGGATATAATGGCGAAATGGGTGGAATAAATAGCAATTAGCAATTACACAAGGAATCCTTGTGGTGCAGTAGCTAAAATGACCTACTGCAGCAAAAGCTGCTCTTGTTATGAGTTCACTTCTAACAGGATTAAGGTTGACTCAACCTTCCATCCTTCCAAGGCTGATAAAATGACTATCCATTGTGTGGGAGGCAAAAAATGCTAGTCATATAGCTCCTTACATTTAAACTCATCTATGGGGCTGTATTTAAGTGCAATTGCTATAAATGTCCTATAGTTATCTCAAATTAAAAACAATTTTTTTAAGTAAAGGGGTTTTGATTTTATAACATTCTTGATAAATTGATTAAAGAGAATATTCTAAAGGGCGTATTCTTATTTTTCACATGTTCACGGATCCTATTCTAGAATAGATTATGTGTTTTTAATGGAAAATATGGTTAAAAATATTGAGAAGATTGAAATAGGAATTTTTAAGGAATCAGACCACGCTAAAGTAATTTTGGAATTGAGGCTACAAAATTATAATAGAAGAGGAAGAAATTGGAGATATGATCCTAATTTAGTTAAGGATCAAAAAAGTAAAGAACAAATTCTAGGAAGCTGGATGGAAAGTTGGCATTGGAACGATAACGATGAGGTAAATTTTAATGTGGTTTGGGATACCATGAATTCGTTTTTTAGAGGTGAAAGTATAAAGTTGGCAAGTAACAGGTATAAAAAGTATAGGTTAGTACAGGATGAAAAAGAAAAGGAAATAAAACAACTACAAGAAGAACATTCAAAAAAGAAGGATAAAATAATTTTCTCTAAATTACAAAGATTGAAGGCAGAATTGATGGGTAAGGATATAGAAAAGGTAAAAAGAGACTTGATATATTTAAATAGAGAATATTTTGAATTCAGCAATAAAAACTCAAAATTATTGGCAAGAGCTGCAAAAGCTAAAAGGGAAAAAAGGGAAATTGGAGTTTTGGTTAACAATCAAGGGGTAAGATGCAATAAAATTAGAGACAAATGTAAAATTGTGAAGGAATTTTATCAAGCCTTATATGCAAAAAAAGAGATTGATGTGGGGAAGCTTAAAATGATCCTGGAGAAGCAAATAACGAGTGGAATAAAACAGGAACACAGGGATAAAATGGAAGAACAAGTTTCAGAGAAGGAGGTAAAGGAGGTAATTACTGATTTGAAGTTGGGGAAAGCCCCGGGAGAGGATGGATTACCGACTGATTTTTATAAGGAATTTAAAGATGTTGTGGTACCAAAGTTGGTAAAGTTATATAACTATATATTAGATGGTGGACAAATTCCGACTTCATGGTATAGGACCACGATCGTTCTGCTGCCAAAATTGGGAAAGAATTTGGAAAAAGTGGAATCTTAAAGACCAATTTCTCTTATAAATCAAGATGCTAAGATCTTCACAGCAATATTGGCTAATCGGTTAAATAAATTTATGGGTGAATATATAAATGCAGATCAAGTAGGATTTTTAAAAGGGAGACACATGGCTGATTTGACTAGGAGAGTGTTAGATTTAATTGATAATGCAAACCAAACAAATGAAAAGGTGGGCTTAATTTCTTTGGACATATTTAAGGCATTTGACTCTTTACAATGGTCTTCGATTAAGGAAATAGTTAAAAGCTACAGATTTGGGGACAGATTTAAAAGGGTAATCGATTTGTTATATCAGAAAGGGATTGCAAAGATCAGAGTAAATGATGAAGTCACAGATGAGGTAAAGCTTGAGGCAGGTACCAGGCAGGGCTGTCCTTTGTCCCCTATTTTGTTTATTATGGCAATGGAAATTTTGGCCAAAAGTATAAGAGAAGATGCAAAAATAGAAGGGATATTGGGTAATAAGATAAGTATGTATGCAGATGATACATTGATATCGGCTAAGCATCCTGAGAGGGTTATGGATAGGATTAAAACGCAACTTGAGGATTTCGAGGATATCACGGGTTTGATGATAAATTGGGATAAATCGGAAATGATGCTGTGTAACATGGGAGAAGGGGAGAGGGAAAATATTGCGGCATTAACCAATATACAAATCAAAGATAAGTTGAAATATTTGGGGATAATTATATCAAATAGATTGGAAGAACTTAAAAGATTAAATTATGATAGCCTGAAAATGGAATTTAAGGCTAGAATACAAAGTCTTCTAAAGTTGAAGTTGTCATGGTTCGGGAGGATTGCAATTTGCAAAATGATGTTGTTACCGAGAATTAATTTTTTATTCTACACACTTTTTATGTATGTCTGTATATTTTTAAAAAAGTTAATAAAAATATATTTTTAAAAAAGAGAGAATATTCTCATTACTATCAGCATCTTGTGTCTCCATTCACAATTATTTATTTATTTATTTATTTATCATTCACATTTGTAACTGCCGCCCACTCAGGCAGAACCCGACTCAGGGCGGCATTACAGCAGCTCAAGAAAATACATAAAAACATTATAAAAACCTTATAAAACCCACCCAATAAAAAACCCACCCAATAAGAAAAAACCGACATCCACCCCCATTTAAAACCCATATCCCACTAACCCGTCCCACCTACCACACAAAGGGAAAGAAAGAGAGTCTTATAAAAGCCAGCCGGCGGGGGCCATAGTCCCGTTCGGGCCCCACACCTGCCCTGCCAGCCAGGTCTTTACTCCTTTCCTGAAGGGCAGCAATTCACTTTGAAGTCTTAGATCTGTTGGTAGGAGGTTCCAGAGAGTTGGTGCGGACACGGAGAAGGCCCTCCTTCGGGTGCCAGTCAAATGTGCACCCCTCGTTGATGGCACCACCAGAGAGCCTCTCCGGTCCGCTCTGGTTGGACGGGCAGTCACTCTTGGGACGATGCGGTCTCTAAGGTATCCTGGCCCCCTGCCATATAGGGCTTTAAAGGTCAAAACCAGCACCTTAAATTGCACCCGGAGACAAACTGGTAACCAGTGCAGCTCCCGAAGCAGCGGTGAGGCATGGGCATATCGCCCACACCCCATCACCACCCGGGCCGCTGCATTCTGGACCAGCTGCAGCCTCTGAATGGTCGTCAAGGGCAGCCCCATGTAGAGCGCATTACAATAATCTAGTCGGGAAGTAACCAGAGCATGAGTGACCATAAGCAAGGAGCCCCGGTCCAGGAGCGTGCGCAGTTGGCGAATCACCCGAAGTTGGGCAAAAGCCCCCCTGGCCACGGCTGCCACTTGTTCTTCCAGCAGGAGCCGTGAGTCCAGGAGGACCCCCAAGTTGCGCACTGGGTCTGTCTGGGGCAAAACAGCCCCATCCAGTACCAAAGATGGTAACTCCTTGGATAACATGGGGCCCCTTATCCACAGCCACTCTGTCTTGCTGGGATTCAGCCGAAGCCCATTGGCCCCCATCCAGACCCCAATGGCCTCCAGGCATCCGGATAGGATTTCAACAGCATCACTGGGGTCCCCACGGGCCGAGATGTACAATTGAGTATCATCTGCGTACTGATGGTACCGCACCCCGTGGGAACGAATGATCTCACCCAGCGGCTTCATGTAGATGTTAAATAAGAGAGGAGAGAGCACAGATCCCTGAGGCACCCCATATTTGAGAAGCCTAGGGCTGGACCTCTCACTCTCTAACCACACCGACTGGGTACGGCCCTCCAGAAATGAGGAAAACCAGGACAACACAGTGCCCTGGATCCCCAGTCCTTCGAGCCGTTCCAGCAGGATACCGTGGTCGACGGTATCGAAGGCCGCTGAGAGGTCAAGAAGAGCAAGGACGGATGGACAACCCCCGTCCCGCTCCCGCCAGAGATCATCCATCAGTGCGACCAATGCCGTCTCCGTTCCATATCCAGGCCTGAATCCCGATTGAAAGGGGTCTAGATAATCCGCTTCCTCCAGGACACTCTGCAGCTGGCGCGCCACCGCCTTCTCCAAAACCTTACCCAGAAAGGGCAGGTTGGAAACCGGCCTATAGTTGTTAAGGACAGCTGGGTCGAGGGACATTTTCTTCAGGAGGGGGCGCACCAAAGCATGTTTTAGCTGTGCAGGAAATACCCCCTCCCATAAAGATGCATTTACTATCCCTCCAACCCAGCCCCCTGTTACCTCCTTGGAGGCTTTCACCAACCAGGTGGGACAGGGGTCCAGAGGACATGTAGTGGCACGAACATCTGCAAGGAGCCTGTCCACTTCCTCAGGGACAACAGGATCAAACCGATCCCAGATCGAACAGCAAGACTGTGCTCCGGCACCCCCCCGACCCTCCCCATCCACGCCAGGATTCAATCCTGAACGAATCCGATCGATTTTCTCCACCAGATGGTCAGCAAAGTCCTCAGCCGACCCCTGCCAACCGGGCACCGATCTCCCTCTACCAAGAAGGGACCTGGTTACCCGGAACAGGGCGGCTGGGCGATTATCAGCGGAGGCAATAAGGGTGGAGAAGTATTGCCGCCTCACCACCCCCATCGCCACTAGGTAGGCCCTAATAGCGGCTCTAGCTAGTGTCCAATCGGAGTCATCCTGGGTCTTCACCCAGCGGCGCTCTAGGCGTCTCTTTGCCCGTTTGAGTTCCCGAAGTTCCTCTGTGAACCACGGAGATGACCTAGTTCCCCGGGCGCGGAGAGGCCGCAGTGGCGCGATTTCATCCAAGGCCGCTATTGTCGTCCTATTCCATAGGTCGACGAGTGCCTCGTTTAGCCGATCCAGAGGTACATCCCCCAGTTCCCTCTGGAAACCATCTGGATCCATTAGTTGCCGAGGGCGGACCATTTTAATAGGCCCTGCCTCCCTACGATGAAGTGTCGCCCCCAGGAAGTCAAGAGTCACCAGATAGTGATCTGACCATGGCACAGGTGAGATGACTAAGTCCTGTAATCTCAGGTCACTCTGCCACTGCTCCGACAAGAAAACTAAGTCTGGCATGTGACCGCTGCCCCTGGTCGGACCCCGAACTACCTGAGTCAGGCCCATGGCTGCCATGGAAGCCATGAACTCCCTTGCCCCCTCAGAGGCCACCCCCAACGATGGCAAATTGAAGTCCCCCAGAACCATAAGCCTCGGGAACTCCAACGCCAGCATCGAGGCGGCCTCGAGGAGCTCAGGCAGGGCATCCCTTACTCTGCAAGGGGGCAGGTACAGGAGCAAGATCCCCAGCTGACCCTTGGGGCCCAACCGTAGAAGCAGGGCCTCACAACCAGACACTTGTGGAGCAGTGGCCCTAGCGACTCCCAAAGACTCCCTGGCAACAATGGCGACACCACCGCCCCTCCCCTCACCTCTAGGCTGGTGCCAAATACCGAACCCAGCTGGACACATATCCGAAAGAGGTACTCCATCCTCAGGTGTCAGCCAGGTTTCGGTGATGCATGCCAGGTCGGCCCGCCCATCCTGGATGGCATCTTGAATCAGGGGGGCCTTATTGCAAACCGACCTGGCATTCACCAGCAGCAGCCTAAGGGCGGGGTCACTCTGGATCTGCTGCTCAGGACCCAGAGATGTACCTGCAAGGCTGGAATGAGGGACCACTCTTAAACATCGGACCCGCATTCCCCGAGTGCGGCCCGCCCCACGGTACCCGCCATACCGCCCCATGCCCGTCGCAACACCTATATTAGTCTCCGGAACCTCCCAAGACGGAATGCTGCCCCTCCTTCCCGGCTGGCAAGGCCAACACTCTCTCTTCCCTCCCCCTCCGCCATCCACCCCCAAATCCAGCGCCGAACAAAATTTCCGGGCCTCCGGCGGCGCCTCTCCTTTAAGCCCCCCAACAGGCAGGGTCCAAAGGGGGATGGGACACCCCTGCCTCCCATTCCCAGGCCGAATAGCGTGGGCCCCCGGGAAGAGGCAGCGCCTCTTTATCTCCCCGCCGGTGGTGGGGGCGGGGGGAGCGCGGCTGCGGCGTCGGCGGCGTCCCTTCTTGGAGCCTCCCGGGCCACGGGAGGCTCCATTTATCTCCCCGCCGATGAAGGGGGCGGGGAGAGCGCGGCGGCGGCGATGGCGGCGGCGGCGTCCTTCTTCGGAGCCTCCCGGGCCACGGGAGGCTCCCCCTATCTCCCCGCCGGTGGTGGGGGCGGGGAGAGCGCGGCGGCGACGATGGCGGCGGCGGCGTCTCTCTTCGGAGCCTCCCGGGCCACGGGAGGCTCCCTCTATCTCCCCGCCGGTGGTGGGGGCGGGGAGAGCGCGGCGGCGGCGATGGCGGCAGCGGCGTCTGTCTTCGGAGCCTCCCGGGCCACGGGAGGCTCCCCTTATCTCCCCGCCGGTGGTGGGGGCGGGGAGAGCGCGGCGGCGGCGATGGCGGCGGCGGCGTCTCTCTTCGGAGCCCCCCGGGCCACGGGAGGCTCCCTTTATCTCCCCGCCGGTGGTGGGGGCGGGGAGAGCGCGGCGGCGGCGATGGCGGCAGCGGCGTCTTTCTTCGGAGCCTCCCGGGCCACGGGAGGCTCCCCTTATCTCCCCGCCGGTGGTGGGGGCGGGGAGAGCGCGGCGGCGGTGATGGCGGCGGCGTCTCTCTTCGGAGCCTCCCGGGCCACGGGAGGCTCCCTTTATCTCCCCGCCGGTGGTGGGGGCAGGGAGAGCGCGGCGGCGGCGATGGCGGCGGCGGCGTCTTTCTTCGGAGCCTCCCGGGCCACGGGAGGCTCCCCTTATCTCCCCGCCGGTGGTGGGGGCGGGGAGAGCGCGGCGGCGGCGATGGCGGCGGCGGCGTCTCTCTTCGGAGCCTCCCGGGCCACGGGAGGCTCCCTTTATCTCCCCGCCGGTGGTGGGGGCGGGGAGAGCGCGGCGGCGGCGATGGCGGCGGCGGCGTCTTTCTTCGGAGCCTCCCGGGCCACGGGAGGCTCCCCTTATCTCCCCGCCGGTGATGGGGGCGGGGAGAGCGCGGCGGCGGCGATCTTATTACCCAATTATGCTGCTTTGTCCTTATTAAAAAGCCAAGCCAAGCCAAACCACACAAACCAAGACATGACACAAACACATACAGAGGGACATGCATGTACATAGGAGGGTTGATGGAGATGAGGCAGTATCCTGAGGTGACTTACCTATTAAGCCATTTCACTATATTGCCAAATTTAAACCAGAAGGCTTGCTTTAGATTTGTTCCAGTGATTTCATGTGCTGGAACCAATCTGAACAGAGTGGTACACCAAAAAAGGTAGTAACTCCTAACAGGGGCTCAGGAAGGTATGAATAGAACCTCTATGAGGGCAGGCTGGTTGGCTCCAACAAGACAATGTCTGATCTCTGTCTTACAGAGGACCAAAGGGTGGCCAAATACACATGTCTTCAGCCTCTCAAATATTTGAAAATATTTGAAAATACCAGTGCCACTGCCCGCCTGTGAGGGTATTCAAATCTGGATCTCCTGTGTCCTGTTCCATCACTCTGCCTACTGGACAACAATGTGTATTGTTTGATTCATCATCTAGGATGAATCAGAGCTGTTGGTAATGATGGTTTTTCAATAAGTTGTGAGATGAACAAAAGAACATTCTGAGGTCAAAACAAGAGACAGAAGACCAGCATTCCAAATATATATCCAATGATGAATGTTTCTCGACTCTTACTTAATTTAAGAAACCTTCCTTTTTTTTTTCAATTACAGCAAATGCCTTTGAGGTATAAGCTTTAAAACAAACAGAAAGGAATATAGGAAATCTCATATAAGTTATTAATTATATCCTATGAACGTCGTGTGAAAAGAATTTCCCTTCAGGTCATTTGACTTCTTTTATCAGAATGAATCACTAGCGCCATTTGTTTGCTTGTGTGCTTGGCACATGACATAATAGTGTCAGAGGTGGCGTAAATACCTGTACATGCACACATAGTCAGATTCGAACACAGTGACCCAAATTGTGTCTACAGCTACAGCTGCCAAGTCAACTGGCAATGACATTAATCAAAAAGGGCTTAGTTCAGAACCATATTACATAGCACCTTAGGGAGGTTTACGGTGGCTTAGTCCTTTCATCCTTAAAGAGCTAAATTCAAAGCATGCCTGCATTATAACAAAAAACAAATTTGATTTTCTCATCCCACGGATAGGCCCAGCATTGAATATTAAAGCTGTTCAATTTACTAATTGGCAAACTGTGGTCTAAAGGGGCCTGAGAGTTTATAATTTTTGAGGGATAATTAATTTCAGAACTGATAACAATGGCCAAACAGACTGGAAAGGAAGCAGAAGGTAGAAAGTGAGGTGAAGGTGGTCTTGTCTCACTAGTGCCAAGAGAAAACAAGCATTCTTGGCAGATCACCTCAGATCAGGCAGATTGCCTCATGCCAACAGTTGAGAGGGAAAGACAGTGTACCAAAAACATCCCAAAGTAAAGAACATTTTGATTGTGTTTTAAGAATGGCTATTGTAAACTGTCCTTTCAGATTAGGTACTGGGAAATGTGGGGTATTCCACCTATCTAAATAAATAAATAAATAAATCGCTGTAATCTTACTGCACTATTTTTGGGAATGGGAGGAAATCAGATTTTTTTTTTATTTCTGAAAATATTGTCACATTTTTTTCACCATCCTCACACAGAGTAAAATTGCACAACGTAATTTCGGCCAATAAATTGACACGTGGAGCACTTCCAGGTGTAGTGATACCTTTTTCCTTCTTTGTGTGGCATGCACAATAACATTACCTGATAAATCTCATGGGGCAATTTCCCAGTGTCCCCCTGCCCCATCTACAGCTTTACCATCTACAGTTTTACAGCAGTGGTCCCCAACCTTCTGGGATGTGAGGTCTGCATTGCAGTGCCCAATGGCTAAAGAAGACCATATCTTCAATCTACATTTACAAAATAATTAACCTACTAATTTACATCAAAAGTCAACATTCAGAGGTCAATGAAGAAATGTCAATGTTAGAAGTACCTGAGCTCTGCTGACTAGCAAAGTGTTCAGAATGGCCAAATGGCTACTTTGGAGGACAGGGCCGCCATCAGATATTTCTGGGCCCCATACTGAGCAATCCTATTGCCCCCCCACACACACACACACATACACATAGTAATGTCACAATTATGGCCGGTGGCGGAAGGGCCCCTGTCAGCTCCGGGCCCTATATGGCAGTACTGGTAGTACTGCCCTGACGGCGGCCCTGATGAAGGATAACACCAGGAAGAGGCTGACAGAAGGAACCATGGAGACCAGAAGAAACAATGTAAGAAAGGGGGAAGAAAAATAACAGTAGATGGCATACCCATCAAACACGGGTCCGCAAAATACGGGAACTTACTGCACATGTGTGGGCATGTATGCCCAGTAACCTATTTGCACATGTGCACCATGGCCATGCATGCACAGTAGCCTGTTCGTGAATGTGCATAGTGGCCGCGCATGCACAGTAAGCCCTTTCCCTGCCGTTCAAATACGGGACAGCAGTGGGAAAGGGGAGGAACGAGCACTAAAAAATGGGAAATCCTGGCCAATACGGGATACTTGACAGGTATGGTAGATGGTACTGCTTGAGGCAGGAAGACCAATACAGGTCTGAGAGGAAAGGTGGTGAGGGTGACAGCATTAAACAAACAGGTTGGAGGGCTGCAAAGAGCTTGGTGGCAACATGAAATCCATGGACTGTAACTTGGGGTTCCTCTGTTTAAGAAAGCAGAGACACCAACCCTTTTTAGAGGAGTCAAAAAGTTGTATACATTGTCCCACAGGGTTAGGCTCACTTTTTAGTAATTTTCCACCTTTATAAAGGAACCTATTTTCAGTATGTACAGTAATGTTAAACAATTCAATTTATCACTCTGCCTGATTGGGATGGATAATCCCAGGTTTATAACTGCACTCATTCTTAGCATTAATAAGATGACTTTGAACCAGTTACCATCTCCCCCTTTTACCAACCTGCATATCTAAGAATAAATATGAAGATTGGAAGATAGCCATGTTTCCCACTATAGGAAAGATAGGATCTGAGTGTAAACGGTCAGTTTGTCAGTGCACTGTAACCTTTGCTATGGTTACCTTTTTATTAATATAGAGCAGGCATGCCCTAAACTACAGCCCGTGGGCCAGTCCCAGCTCCCGAAGCCATTTCATCCAGCCCCCGATGCCCTCACCAAACCAGGAAGTAAATATGGACCCTTTTGTGTATGTGCAGAAGCGGACATTTTATTTCCTGGTTTGGCGTGGATGCTTTTGCACATGTGTGAAAGTGGCCATTTTGTTTCCTGCACAAAACCAGGACACAAAATTGCCACTTTCATGTATGTGCAGAAGCATCCATGCCACACATGCACAAACATGCTGTGTTCCATGGCCATGGTCTGGCTTGCTCAACTATCCTGGAGATGTGGTCAGACCCCCAACCCGAAAATTTTGAACACCCCTCATATAGAGACTATGGTGGCTCACGTGGTTAAGATGCTAAACTCACTGACTGGAAGGTGAGAGTTTGATTCCTGGGTATTGCATGACAGAGTGAGCTCCAGTCTCTGTCCCAGTTCATGCCAACCTAGCAGTTCAAAAACAAGAAATTTAAAGGAGTTAAATAGGGACCACTTTGGTGGGAAGGTAAACAGCATTCTGTACACTCCGGTGTTGAGGCATGCCTGCCACATGTCCACAGAAATGTCTGCAGATGCAGACAGCACTGGCTCTTTGGCTATAAACATAGATGAACACTGAACCCTAGAGTCAGATAAGACAGGCTTTCGAGCAAGGGTGACCTTTGAAAAATATACCTTTGAGTGTAGTGCAATTTAAAGTTAACCATATTATAAGCAATCTCAGAAACACTAGGCAAAGTAGGAAATAATATTTTACATAAATAATAATGATTTGCCCCTTTCAAGATGATGTAAATTTAAAAACAGCATGCTTCTGGTATAACCTTATAAAACTTCCCTGTGGCTAATTAAAATATAAATGAACAATATGAAATGGTACCTGACCTCTGTTTCAGAATAAGAGTCTAGATTGGTAATTAATTTTGTTTAATTGAATGGCAATGGAAATTAAAAGCCATTAATTTGAGTAAGGGAATAATAGTAATTCTCCTAATTAGAGGTAATAGTCTCTTAAGACGAGCTGTTTTTAACCTTATGTCAAATAAATAAAATATTGAACAGAAAATTAAATTATTGAGGTTGATATTTGTTTATACGGTTCTGTAATTTTTGGTATTATTTTATTTGATCAATCTTTGTTATTTTATGTATGTTTGTAATTTCTGTCATCTTTTTATTTATTGTGAGCCATCTAGAGTAGTGTTGGACACTAATTATGGCAAGATACTAAGTAAGTAAGTAAATAAATAAATATGGCTTCTTTTGAATTGTAGTTCAAAAGTCACATAAGCTAAAGGAAGACTCCTTGTTCAATGTATAGTTTTTTCATACATTGTATCAAGGGACAGAAATACTTTGTGGTTAAGCAAATGGTTATATAAAGAGTTATGATGCAGACCTCCTTATGAAATCTGTGTACTCAGTATGTTTTAAAGACCATTAAAATGTACTTCCTGTAGCACATATTTATTTATTTATTTGTTCCTCACTTTTTGGACCAGGAAAAAGTCCCTAAATATCAACTTCTCTGTTAATTCAAAGTTTGTGGAATCTTTGTGACATTGGATTATTTGTAAATATCAATAGGACCACTGATTTATCTGGTTCCATCCACCCCATTAGTGGGACAGCCCTTCGCTCAAGGTTCAAGGGATGCTCTAGTCCAGGGATGACCAACCTTTGGTTTTTGGACTTCAATTCACAGAAGCCTAATTCAATTCCCCAAACCACTGATCAGCAAATGTACTGATTTAGGCTTCTGTGAATTGAAGTCCAGAATGAAAGCTTGGGAAACGCTGGTGTAGAGTCATATATTTTTCATACCTGTGATTCAACTATCCAAATAAAAAGACTATCCAAATTAAAAAAAAACCTGAAAAGATTATCCAAAAAACAACAACTATCCAAATAAAAAGTTTGCTTGGCAACTTCACACTTTAGAGATTGAAAGGTAGACATTTAAAAGTAATCTGAATTGTTACTGCTAGCTGTAGGAAGCTGCATTGATATGCATGTTTGTCTGTCATTCTGTGACATCTTGCCCCCTGCATCTGTTGTATATAAACCATGCCTGGAAATTTTAGTCCTTGTCGGATGAAGTGGACTTGATCCACGAAAACTAACAGTAAAAATATAGCAGTCTTTAAAGTGCTGCAGTGTTTTTATTTATTCTTTGTTTTTGTTTTCAGATTGCCCAAATAAAAAGGAAGTAGTAGAATACTACTTAGTAGAAGTAGAAGCCTTAGTAGAATACTGTCATGAGCAAATCTGCCAAGCTTGGTTTTGCTCAAATTCTAACTGTTTAGGAAGCTCATTCTATCCCAGCTCTAGAAATCAGCTGACTTTATTTTAGACTTCAGAAAAATTGGTTGGCACTGCTTCTTTTTAAATAAATATAATTTCTCCATTGAATAAGGGAACTGATGAAAATCTTTTTCAAATATAAACACTTTTTTATTTAAAATGTATGAACCAGAATTCTGTCACACTACAAGCTGCAGGAATTGTTGCCCAGGTTGTCCACCATTTTTCAATCAATTCCACTCTGTCTAGTTTCAGTTTTTGTGCTATTATTGTCATTATTCATGTCCTGTCTCTCACCTTTGAATGTCCTTATAAGCACCTCTGCCTCATTGCTCTCCTTCTCAAAATTTGTCTATGTTTATGTTATGTTTATGCTTATTGAATTTATACCGCACCCTATTCAGTGCAAGGCCAACTCAGGGCGGCATCACAACATATTAAATACAATTAAAGCATAACAATACAATAGGAAAAAATACAGTGTCAGAATACAATATCATAAATGTATAGGAATGTACAGTACAATTACAATAACATTTTACAAGTTACAGATCAAGAAGAAATTACGGTGATCCAGAGAGAAGGGATCGGAGCCCAAGGCTCAACAACCATAGACGGGCCTTAACCAGGACCGGGCTCAATGACCACGTTATTATTATTTTTTCCTGCTCTAGCACCACTACTCAGTAGCAAAATGATCTGAAGTAGAGGATGATGAATGTTTGACACTCACCACTTCAAAATAGTGTAGTTGTGAGTACCTCTATCCTGTTTCTCGGGATATGAGTTCTATTGGTTTATTTGGTTACAATGCTTTATGCTGTCTTTAAAGGTGGACATTAAACTTTTGAATAATAAAATATTATATACAATGAACATTCTTTTTCACCACTCTTGTTACTCTCTTTTTTACTTAAAGTATTTCAAGATTTCCCGAAAATAAGTGAATGCAAATTCCATTAAATCCTTCACTTGTTTGCCACCAGCCAGGAGCAAGCACAGAGAAGGGGTGGGGCTTTAAGCCTCTAGTTGTGCTGACCTACCCCAGAGGCACTACATAGAGAGTCTATTCAAGGAGACTCCAAATAGCAAAGTCCAAAGAGGAAGCTGGGTTCTGGTTACCAGTAGTTCAAGCAGCATCTAGTTCAAAGGATGTCCAGGGGCATTGTCAGGGTTGACAGAGTAGTCAGGGTCATGGCAGGCAGGTCAGGGTCTAGACAGGCAATCTCAAGAGATATCCAAAGTCAAGCAGGATATCAGTCTTCGCACTGAAGAATTGTACCAATGCAGGAATGCTGCAACATTAGCCTCCAAGCTAATCGCTATCAGCTGGGAGCCTTCTTTGGTAACCAGTTCTAGCTTGCTTGCATCACAGGTGTAACTCTTTTCAGAATCTTTCCCTGACTGAGAGCTTATCACTGTCAGAGTCAGACTTCTGATCTGACAGTCATCTGCCTGGGGAAACAGAGTTGAGCCAGAAGCAGGCTGAGATTCCTGGTTCAGGACATTCTCAGTTTCCAGTGCAAGCAGAACTGGGTTGGGCATAGGAACTACCTGCTTAACCAGATCATCTTCGGAGTCTGATGAGGATTGGATCACAACACTAGTTCTGGGAGCCCTAAAAGCCATGATGATTTCCAATATTTGGAATCTGATACAGCACAATAAGAAGAAAATTTATTCAAAAGAAAGTCCACTGAGTTCAGTATTGTTTTCGCCAAGTAAGTGGAAGCAGAACTGGAGTCTAAATGATATCATAATTAAAGAAACCTTTGACTGAAAAGGGAACATGAGTTACAGGTGTGGTTTTTTTTCTTTTCTTTTTTTTACAATTGCCACTGCATGTAATAGTGCAAAGTGAGCACAGAACAAAGTACAGAACAGAAAATGAAAAATAAAACTTTTTAAAAAGCTTTAAGATTTGGGTATAGCATCCCTGATTCAGCACATTTCAGCTAATCGCCAAGGCCCAATAATCTATAAGCTTAATTGAACCCATAGTCAATTCTCCCTGCTTATTGTTACTTTAAAACCTTAAGAAGTGTGTGTGTGTGTGTGTGTGTGTGTGTGAAGCTGATGTGGATAACCTGCTACCTCTATGGAAACCTCAGGCAATATGCTTGACCTTCTTGACTCTCAATCAACTAAGCAAGGAAATTAGTTTAAAGAGAAAGCAAGTCCTCACGGCAATCCAGATGGTGAGCTGAACATTTTACTCTTATGAGTAAAATAACAGAAAGGGGAGTTAATAATAACTGTAAAGTCAGTTGCTTAAAACAAAACAAAAAATCACATCTGTGCCTTCAACTTTGATTCCAAGTGTCAAACCAGCACAGATGGAAAATAACCAAGCCATAACCCCTGCCTTCATTCAAATGCATTTCTAATAGTAGAGGGATGTGTGTGGAGCTAACCTTTATCTCACCATATATAAATGGGTTAAAAAAAACACTTTGTAGAAATTTATAGTACCTTGAGGCGTTTTGAGCACAGCTGGAGCTATAGATATTGAGAAAAGTTCTTTCACTGGGTTTTTAAAAGAGAACTCCCAATGCATTTAGTGGGTAAAGAGCTACAGTGCTTCGATATTGCAGAATCTTAAAGCAGTTGGGCACCCTTGCTTTCTTCATGGAACAATATTTTTTACTGTCATAGCACATACAAAAGTTTGGAGTCTAAACCTGTCCAGATCTGTATTCATTCAGTTTATAGGAATGAGAATGCTGTGACCAGGTTGATATATGGAATGAGCAGATTCAGTCCTTTCACTCTGACCCGTGCCTAGCTACACTGGCTTCCTGTTGTCTATCAAGTTGAAGGAGTATACTTTAACATAAACGTTAGGTGAAAGTAAAGGTAAAGGTTGCCCTTACTTGAAAGCCAGTTGTATTCAACTCTAGGGTTCAGTGCTCATCTCTGTTTACAGCCAAAGAGCCAGTGCTGTCTGCACCTGCAGACATTTCTGTGGACATTTGGCAGGCATCACTAGACACTGGAGTACACGGAATGCTGTCTACTTTCCCAACCAAGTGGTCCCTACTTGGAATTTCTTGCTTTCAAACTGCTAGGTTGTTAGGAGCTGGGACAGAAACGAGAGCTCTCTCCACCATGCAGTCCTCGGTTTTTGAACTGCTAACCTGCCAACCTTACAGTCATCAAGTTCAGCGTCTTAACCACTAACACATTGCAATCCCTAACAAAAAGGTAAAGGTAAGTAAAGGTTTCCCTTGCCCGAAAGCCAGTCGTATCTGACTCTAGGGTTCAGTGCTCATCTCTGTTTCAAAGCCGAAGAGCCAGCATTGTCTGCTTCTGCAGACGTTTCCATGGTCATGTGGCAGGCATGACTAGAAACTGGAGCACATGGAACGCTGTTACCTTCCCACTGAAATGGTCCCTTTTTATCTACTTGCAATTTCTTGCTTTCAAACTGCTAGGTTGGCAGGAGCTGGGACAAAGACGGAAGTTTATTCCATCGTGCAGTATTCGGGAATCAAACTATTACTTGTTACTTATTGGAGCACATCTCCCAAAGATTTACTACCTGCATCATCCGGTCCTCCCAGATAATGCAGCCCCAAGTGCTGAAACCATGAATGGCCAAGAATGTTATATTAAGAAGATAGCCTTCTTGGCTGGTGACCCCTACACTTGTGTCAGACTTCCTCCTTGGACATTTTTTTTAAAATGCCTAAATTGGAGTTATGAAGGAAGGCATATAAGGACTTTTCTCCCTATAATTATTGATTTCCTTTGTATCTTTCTTTAGTTTCAGGACTCAAAGTTCTATAGTTTGTTTCTATTAATAACTAGAATTTTTTGCCCGGCCTTGCCGGGCAGGTATATTTTATGTTTTTGTTGGTGGTTGTTTTTGGGTGGCATTTGCACGTGCACACACACACAGGGAGAGAAACACAGAGAGGGGGGAGAGAAAGCCATGCAGGGAGAGGAGGGGCTCCCCCTCTCCCTCCCCGAAGCCATGGTGAGGCCGGTACTGGCCTTCAAGGCAGCAGGGAGATGATGGGCTCTCCCCGCTACCCGGCCAAAGCCATGCAGGGAGAGGAGGCAGAGCCCCTACTCCCCTCACAGCCACGGTGAGGCCAGCACTGGCCTTTGGGTCACCGGGGAGACAACAATCTCTCCTCTACCATGCCAAAGCCGTGTGGGTAGAGGAGGGGCTGCCCCTCCCCCTGAAGCCACGGCAAGGCCGGCGCTGGCCTTCATTGCTGGGGCCACGTGGATGGATTTTCTCCAGGAGACAAAGGCCGAGAATGGCACTCCATTCTCTGCCATCATCTCCCGGAGGGAAGCCATCACCTTCCACGGATTGCGGGGGCCGAAGCTTTCGGCCTCTACCCTCCATGGAAGGCAATGGCTTCCCTCCAGGAGTTGAAGGCCAGGAATGGAGTGCCATTCTCATCCTTCGTCTTCCGGAGGGAAGCGGTTAATTTTCCTCAGTGGGCGGGGACCAAAGCTTTCAGCGTCCGCCCTCTGTGGAAAGTGATGGCTTACCTCTGGGAGTCAAAGGCCGAGAACAGAGTGCCATTCTTGGCCTTTGTCTTCCGGACGCATTGGCCATTTTTTTAAAGCATGCACCACTTACCCCACCTCTTCCGTGCTTGCATCCTTCAGCCTGATTGGCTGAGGGGTGGGGCGGTGCGGAGGATGCTAGTATTGGATGGTAGTATTTTTGTTCTGGTTTGTGGGGTAGGTGCCACACTCTCGGCTGTCGGACCCTTGCGGTGATGCTCACAGGGTCGAAAGGTAAGTGTGACCAACTCGGTACAGAATGGTTGGGCCGGGTGTGGACATGCATGGCCCAACACCCTTCTTTTTATATATATGTATATAATTTTTATTGAATTTTTCAAAAATATATAAACATACAATAACAATACATCATAAAAATACATATTTTTAACAAAAAAATAACTAACATATTTGATAGTTGATCCCATACATTTTTATACTCATCTTTATAATAAAACATCCCATATTGAAAACTGGTTTAGTAGTTAACATCTATCCTACTTCCAGAATTTTCTCAAATATCTTGATCTATTGCTACCACTAAATCTATTCATAATATACCATTCAATAATAGTTTAGTACAAGTACAACCATCAAAATCCATTGCAGGCGCACCCCCCAAAGAAAGACTCAGACACCAGTATATGGATAAAGGCATTGGGCCACATTTATTGAATAATGCCCTAGTCCGAATTATAACTTTCAATTGGTACTCAGCCAATTATAATTCTTAAGGCAAGCAGGCCGCAGTAACACTGGTAAGGTTCCTCCCAAAATTGCCAATGGCAATTGGCTACAATGTATCCATTTGTATCAATTTGTTTGTTGAGACAAATTGTTGGCCGTAGTCAATATCTAACTAATGACCCCACCCTCTGACACGTATCTGTAAAATCACGGGGTGATGCATGCTGAAGAGCTCCTGCCATCACCCCTTTGCCTGGTTCGTCGTTGACCGGTCAACGTTATTACACCTGTACCTGTCTAAGTGTTGGCCAGTCAATTGCGAACCTGCCGGATACCTGTGGGTCATAAATCTTTACCTTACCAGTGCTACCCGCCACACGGGGAGGCATCCATGATGACTCACCGCCCCCCCCAAGACCGTCAGCTCGGTCACCAGGCCTGCTTGCATCACACCCAGAACGAGGTACATACCTCTAGCCGACAGGTGGACCACTTCTCCTGCCTACCAGCAAAATTTTTGTGTAAGCCTAGCATCCGGTCTCCAATGGCCATCTCACAGCCATGCTCAGAACGGGACGGAGCCACAGCCCCGTCCACTGACTGCCGGAACAGTCCGAACTAGGGAGATCCACATCTCCCCTAAATTGGTGTCTCGGCACGATGTTAGACCATAGCGACCGTATGTAAGCCATACGTGATATAAAATGCCAGGTCACAGCCCCTCGACGGTTTAGTAACAGCAGTGATCGCTACTGATAAGATCGCTGCCGCCGAGGTGCCTGTAAAACATTGGGCAGTCCAGCATCCCTGTCAGACAGCAGGAATGGCCAAAGTTCCCGCCCCCCTGTGCCGCAACATACCATACCATAGCATACGTGCGGATGCACACAGCCCAGCCGGGGTCCACTCTCTGTCGCTGCAGCATATACTGCTGCCCAGTGTACATAGCTGCGGCCCACCAGCCCCCTGCCACCGGTGTGTTAAGACCCCTGGGATCTGTAAAAGAGGAGAAAAAAGGTGAAGGACATGACTAGGTACTCGTTCAGTGAGGGGACGTACATATCTGAAATTGCGCGTAGACGCATATCCACCTCCGAGTACCCCAAACGTAGCCGCAATCAATGCGACGCCTATCTTAAGTAAATGGTGCCAAAATGGGCCCCACACCGCGAAACGCGGTACCGGTCACCCTCAGGGACTTTACTATGGTAAGGGTAGACCCATCCCGGTGGCAGAAAACAGGCTGGGGCGCGCAGCAGGCATTGTCGAAAATTCATGTAGGGCACCAACCGGACAGATGTCTCAAAAACTTCGTAGCAGTATACACCACTGCCTACACCGTGCTGAATAACCCATGAGGACCGCATCCCCACTCGAGCCCACTCATGTGTGACAGAGACATCTTCGAGTTCCAGTGCCCTACGAGACACATCCACCTTACACAGGTGGCACCAACTCTGGCACCCACTCACTGATGCGGAGCGCTCCAAAAAGGCTACCGTGGTAGCTGCATGGCCAAGAGCCACCTCACACCTATCTGTACATAAGTAATGCCAGCCTCGTGCAAGGTGGGTCAGAAACTCTGGGAACAGGGGTGACGCGTGTACGGGCGGCGGACACGTTCCCGTGTCCACCCCTCCCAAACACGATGCATGAACGCATAGTAATACGCCTTACGCGTGCGAGGTGCCAATGAACTGTCCGGTTCCCTTCTCCTCACCAAACGTCCAGCCATCGGCCAAAGGTGGCGAGTGGAATCCCTCTGCTTCCGGAGTAAGGCACGGAACCGGGTGATCTGCAGGTGGTGGAAAGCAGCAGTAATGTCATTATAAATACCTAGAACATGTCTGGCCTAGAACGGCACATTTATGCGTAGGCTTCTCAAAAGAATAGACAAACTAATGTCATGACCCTGGGGGATTTGCATGTCTGGGTGTTGACAACGTGCACCACTGCCGCATTGTCACACCGAAATTGGACCACTGAGTAGGCCCAATCATTGCACCATAGCATCAGTGCTCTCCAAAATGGGGAAAAATGCAAGGAAGGTAAGATCGCGGAGGTGATCCGTGCACCCACCCTCAGAGTAAACCCCCATAAGTCCGTGAGCCGGAGGTATCCGACCATACTTGAAATCAAGGGCAGACCATCAGGTCTGACCCCGTTAAACCCAGGAGTAATTTGATCCAGACCGGACAAAATTAAGGTGGCCATGAATTAACTGCAGCTCACGAGGGCACACTTTATGTCTGGCAATCAATGCCAAACTCGCCGCGGAGCTCCAAGCCACCATATTCATGGTTAACCCGGATGCCCGCGCGACAGAGTCGATTCAGAAATGTGAGCTTAGTAGATGGGACCTCGGTCTATTCAGGTGCCAAGGGGACACCCAGTTCCCACCTGAGTGTCTGAATTGTAATGAGGAGACGCGTGCACATGTCCAAGCCCCGTTCACCCTCGAACCAAAAGTCATCGAGGTAATGGGCTAGAGACCGAGACCCCGACCTGTGAGCAAATGGCCACTGAGTGAAGTCCCCAATCGGTCGAGTGCTGAACATGAATTAACTCAATCAGAAGGGGGTTGGCCTTATCTAAGTAAAATTCCCCTCGGAACCTAAAAAAACCAATAGATCTAAATCATTGGGTGCACTGGCAATAATCTGAAAGCCGAGTGCATATCACACTGTGCCAAAACAGCACCAGAACTGCATGAGCGTGCCACCCATAGTAGCCGAACCAACTACGAGTACCTGACTGAACAAGGTCATCAGGAATGGCATCCCTGAATGGAGAACCTACAGGGTAAGCTGAATGGAGGATTAAATGACATTCACCCTAGTTCTAGCTCAGTATGAGCTTCATGGGGGAGACATTCGACTTAGGAAAGGTGTTTCCAAGAAGGGCCCCCGCTACTCTCATAGCCCCAACTCCCTTAGCTGTGGACAGTGGAGCCCCCTCTTCGTTACCCTGCAAGGGAACCAGATTAGTAGCATCCTGGGACCCCCAACACCCCCGAATGGATACAAAAGCCCCCATAGAAAACCCTCCAGCAGGTATCCCGCCCAATCCCTTCTTGGATGAACTGAGTGCCATCTCTCCAGGCTGACTATACTAATTGGGGCGGTGGGGGGCTTATGACAAGGTTAGTTGCTTCAGACGGAGCTCAGATCGCCCCTGTGCACCCCTACCTCAGCCCCGTAACCCACCAACCCACGGGCACGTGGAGGCGGCGTGAGGGCCAGCGCAAAAGGGGACACGAAGTCGGTAACGACCGTGGTGCTTAGTACACGCATCGTCAGCTGAGCAGGCCGAACACATCAGGCAGGCTGGAACCCCCTGCCCGACCAGTTAGCGTGGAGCCTGTGTCTGAGCAGCCCGCTGCTCAGCATGACCACCATGGTACCTATCACCAGGCACCAGTCACATAGGAGTGATGTACACGAGCACACTCGCTGACAGGGCTCAACCCATCTCCCCTCAGGGTATAGAGCCACCCTAATCCACATTCCTCACCGTAAGCCAACTGCCATGGGCCCATCTAATCAACCATCGCCCTGCAAATATTAGCGATGGATGGAAGCACCAGGATGGCCCAAGCAGGTCAAGCACTGCGGCATACCTCCATACGTACAAGGTATGCCGCCAACCAGTTGGCCCGAGGTGCGCGGTGGCTCACGACGATGGGACATCTCTTTGTCTCAGTCGCCCTGTCCCTCTCTCTCCTCCTAGTGGGCTCGCAGTTCAATAGGGAGAATATCCACATGTCCCCCTCCAGCCCTTACCCCTCATGGCCTGCGGCTAATAATCACCCAGCGGCAAGTAATAGCCGGCCATCGGCAAAGCCCTCAACGGGACATTCTGCATAAAGGGCATGCGCAGCAGGACCCGGACAGCCCCTGCGATGCTCAGCACTATCCCGGGGGCGGACACCCCAGTGCGTGGTGGCTTACTACAGCGGGACCACACATGTCTCTGTCCTCCTGTCTGCACCGCCTATCCTTATTGGGATCTCGGTTCATAGGGAGAATATATCCACGTACTCCCCCCACCAAATCTTTTCTCTCATGACCTGGAACAAATGATCACCGGGGTTCAATGAATAACCAGACGTCGGCAAAGCCGTCACCGGTACATGATGTACACGGGGCATACGCAGCAGACCTGGACAGCCCATGCGATGCCACGTACTGCCCCAAGGGCGGAAACCCCCACCCCCAACGTCGTGCCAGAATGCAACCAAGGGGCACTGGGACAGGCTGGCAAGTGATGCCCACCAGCCTCAAATTGGCGAAGCCATGACCACTGAACCCCACCGCTGGAAGTGGACTGTGATGTGGGTGCATTCAACTTGAACCTAATACTCACTAGTTGCACCCCCGTGAGCCGCCCCCACTGGGGGTTCCGGCCCACGGCGGGCGTCGGAGCTCGCGACCGAAATCGAGCTCTGGGGCCACATCCGACCACACCCCAGTTGCATTTCTGGACAAACAGGGAGCTGCGAGACAGCGGCAGACACAGGCCAGAGTGTCTCAAGCAGCTCGACCCGGCTGGCCACCTGTTGCAGAGTGGCAGCAGTCGAAGTAGCCGGTAGACACGAAGGGCCCCGGTAGACAGGGAAGGGCCCCCTCCCACTGGATTGCCCATGATGCCTCCAGCACAGCTAAACATGCTAACCAGGCATCCCCTGCCACGGAAACCCCTAGTATAAGGTGGGCCAGGTGGGCCGGCCGGCTGGCTAGGGATTGGGCCAGAGGCCCCAATTTGAGATCCTGGGCCAGAATAGGGGCCATGCCCAAAACTCCGGCCCCTGAGGGGGTAAAACGTGCTGTGTGCCAGCACCAGGCCCTCCCCTCAATCGTTCTGGCCCATGGCCGGCAACTGCGGGCCGAGGGCCGAATCCCCTGAAGGGCCGGCCTGAGGCTGAGAACTGAGGGCCATATCCCAATCTGCCCCACCCCACGGGTAATGGTGGGTAAAGGTGTTGTCTTGCTCCATTGCAGGGGCGCAGCAATGGCAAGGTGGGCCACACGGCCCACTGGTAGATACACTGGGGACCCCCATTTGGGAGCCAGGTCCTGAAGAGGACAATGCCCAAAACTCCGGCCCATGAGGGGCCGGAGGCAAGCCCTGCTGGGTGACCGCCCCAGGCCCTCCCCCGTTGTCCGGACCCATGGCCGGCAATTGCGGGCCGGGGGCCGAAGCCCCTGCAGGGCCATCCTGAGGCTGGTCGCCGTGGCCTTCCTATTGGAAGGCATCTCTGAAGGAAGACGATCCCTGTCCGGGGATCGCAAGCGCCGAACTGGCTAAAAAGCCGAAGACTGGAGAAACGAAGAGTGACGGAGAAAACTTCTCCTCTCCGTCGCTATTTCTAAAATGGCAGCTCGGCTGCCTCATGGCCACCCCTTTTATAGAGGGGTGGCCACGCCCCCTAACTCACCCGGATGTCTGAGTCCCGGTGGGGGGGGGCCCGCAAAGAGCGTGGTGGCCATTTTGGCGCCGCGCTTTCAAAGTACACATAAAATACACCCTGTGATTTATTTACATTGCCCTGGAAAGCTCAGAATATCTCATTATTCACCTCCAAAAGCTACTTTGTTCTGGTACAGGTCTGTTTCTTTCTGGGCCCGCAAGGAAGTGATCCACGAAAGGTTTCCAAATATTCCAAAATCTGTTCTCTTTCAGCTTATCTCTTTTTTCTTTTATTTCCCATGTCAGTTTATCGTTCAAAGCTAAATTCTACATTTCTTTATACCATTCCTCCGTTTGTATAGTTACCTCATTTTTCCAATGTCTGGTAATACATTGTCTACCCGTTGTTAACATTATTTCTAATAACTCTTTTTCTTCCTTGTTTAAATTCATCCCATCCACATCTGTAAGCATAATGGTACCAGACACCAGTTTGATCTTTTTGCCCAATATTTCATTAATCTCTTTTTCTATTCTGCCCCAAAAATCCTTTATCAATTTACAACCCCACCACATATGTTCATACGTTCCTATAGTATCTTTACATCTCCAACGTAAATTGTTCTTTTTGTTATCAATCTGGTGTAACCTCACTGGTGTCAGATACCATCTCCACAGCATTTTATAGTTATGTTCTTTAATTCTAACTGACATAGTTCTCATTATCCTCTTTTTCCATTTATTTCTCCATACATCTTTTTCTATCTTTATATTCAAATACTGCTCCCACTTCAATTTCAAATCCTCCTGTGGATCACCCTCCCTATTTATTAAAATATAGAGTTTACTTACTAAGCCCTTAATACTTCTATCACCTTTCCTAATTTAATACTAGTTCTTCAAACTCCGTCTTTTCTCTATCTATATCTATTACTCTTGCATATTTGACATTCCAATTATTAACCTTCATTATCTGAAACCAATTCAATTTCAACTGTTCGAACAACTTTTTCTTCCTACTTTCAACACTGCAAATCCATAACCAGTCTTTCATCAGGAAAACATCATTTTCTTCCAATATTTCCTTTATTTCTTTGTTGATTTTTAATGGAAAACAGGCCATATCTGCCCAACATCCTTCTTATAGGTAAAGATATGTTATTTCAGTGGGGTTTTTTTTGTGTCAGTTGTCTTTGCAGGCGCACCCCCCAATAAAGGACTCAGACACTGATAAAAGTGGATAACGGCATTGGGCCACATTTATTGATTCATGCCCTAGTCTGAATTATAAATTTCTATTGGTAATTGACCAATCATAATTCTTAAGGGAAGCAGGCCGAAGTAACACTGGTAAGGTACCACCCAAAATTGCCAACGGCAATTGCTACAATGTATCCATTTGTATCAATTTGTTTGTTGACCACAAACAAATTGTTGACCGTAGTCAATATCTAACTAATGACCCCACCCTCTGACGCGTATCCGTAAAATCACGGGGTGATGCATGCTGTCTAGCTATAGCCATCACCCCGTCGCCTAGTTCGTCATTGACCGGACAACGTTTAACCAACTTATGCCTGTCTAGTGTTGTCCAGTCAATTGCGGACTTGCCGGATACCTGTGGGTCATAATGTTTACCTTACCAGTGCTACCCGCCCATGTGACCAAAGTCAACAGCAGCAACAGAAAAAAACCCTATGTCAAACCATAGCAACAGTGTGGGATGGGCGAAAAAACCAGGACCCGGAAGCCAATATGGGTCCCAGCCAAAAATTCCCACCCGGCCCCGAAGCGACCAAAACATCACACTGTTAACTAGGGAGGGGGTGGAGGGGAAAAACTTCTCCGCTCCGTCGCTTCGCAAAATGGCAGCTCGGCTGCCTCATGGCCACCCCTTTTATAAGGGAGCTGGCCACGCCCCTAACTACCCGGATGCCTTCGTCCGGTGGGGGGGCCCCCGCAAAGAGTGCGGCGGCCATTTTGGCGCCACGCTTGCATTGCAGGCGCACCCCCCAATAAAGGACTCAGACACTGATAAAAGTGGATAACGGCATTGGGCCACATTTATTGATTCATGCCCTACTCCGAATTATAAATTTCTATTGGTAATTGACCAATCATAATTCTTAAGGCAAGCAGGCCGAAGTAACACTGGTAAGGTACCACCCAAAATTGCCAACGGCAATTGCTACAATGTATCCATTTGTATCAATTTGTTTGTTGACAACAAACAAATTGTTGACCGTAGTCAATATCTAACTAATGACCCCACCCTCTGACACGTATCTGTAAAATCACGGGGTGATGCATGCTGTCTAGCTATAGCCATCACCCCGTCGCCTAGTTCGTCGTTGACCGGACAACGTTTAACCAACTTATGCCTGTCTAGTGTTGTCCAGTCAATTGCGAACTTGCCGGATACCTGTGGGTCATAATGTTTACCTTACCAGTGCTACCCGCCACACGGAAGGGCTTCAAAGAAGGCTCGACGCCCCCCCCCCAGACCGTCAGCTCGGTCAACAGGCCTGCTCACCAATCACCCAACAGGAGGTCCATACCTCCTCGCGACAGATAGGCCCCATCCCCTGCATACAAGTCATAATTTTGTAGGCTAATAGCGGGGTGACGACTGACCCTCCCCCAAGCCCTGTCGACAAGGAACCGCGCCACTGCCCTATTCACCATGCGTCTAGCGCGGTCAAGGGCCAGGAGATCAACACCCCCTCTGTAGGAATGGCGCGGGACCATGTCCGACCAAACAAGGGTTGTGGCGGGCCAGACGTAATGCAGGTAGGCGAGGTCCCCGCAAATCGCATGCTTCAGCGATAAGCCGGTGACCTGGCCCAAATCATTGCCCCCCAGGTGTATGATCAGAATGTCAGGTGGGTCAGCATTCTGGCCTGAAAAAAGGAAAGGCAGCAGCTCCCGCCATAACATCCCGGGCTTACCATGCCATGTGAGACTTGCGTATGCACCCAGTCCCAGTCGGGGTCCCCACTCTGTCGCCGCAGCGTAACGCGCTGCCCTGTGCACGTAGCTATGGCCCACCAGCCATACTGTCACCGGTGTAATACGACACCCAGGGTCTGTAAAGAAAGTTGAGGAAAAGAAGGTAAGGTGACTGAATTGGTACTCACGGCGGAAGTGGGCGCACATAAAACTGAAAACATTGCGAACCCCACCTTCCCATGCTGCGTATGCCAGCCCCGGAGTACCCAAAAGCAGCTGCGGTTGAGGCCGCCCCTATACGGAATGAATGGGTGCCATAGCAGGCACCTGGGAGGCCCACACTGGCCAGCGCTTTGCCCATCACCTTCCAAAATTGAAATTTAGTAAGGGGAGACCCATCTTGGTGACAGAAAAACGGGCCATGGTGCGTGCCACGCAGTGCCAGGAACTCCTGTAGGGCACCAACCGGACAGATGTCTGCCAAAGAACACCGTAGCAGTCGCACACCACTGCCTACGCCATGCTGATCCGTCTTAGAGGAGCGTATCCTCAACTGAGCCCAGTCTTTGACAACACAGACATCCTCGAGTTCCAGTGCCCTACGACTTGCATCCGCCTTAGACAGCATCCAAGCTCGCTGATGCGGAGTGCTCCAAAAATGCCACCGTTGTGGCTGCATGAAATAGGGCTGCCTCATATGTATCAAAACAGAGGCAAGGCCAGCCCCGGGCCAACTGGGTAAGAACCCCTGGGGAAATCGGGTGGCGGTCGTCAGGGCAATGCCCGCGCACGCGCACCCACCCCTCCAAAACATGTCTCAAACGGAAGTCAGAGGTGCTGTCCACATGACCTCCCACTTTGGCCATAAAAGCCACCGCTGAAAGCTTAGATGCTATGGTGCGAGGTGCAAGGCCCTGAGCATGCAGGTAAACCATGAACCGCAGAACATGGGTTACCGGGATCGGCCAGGTTCCTGGCAGATGAAATTGGGTACAGAATGCCCTGAAAGAATTAATTGCGTGGTGATACGCCTTACGCGTGCGTGGCGCTAGCGACAGGCCAATCGCCCGGTTCACCTCTCCTTGCCAATAGTCCATATCTCCTCCGGGAGTGGCGAGGGAAATTCCTCCGCATCCGGGGCCAAGGCACGGAACCGGGGGATCTGTAGGCGGGACAAAGCGTCAGCAATATCATTATTAACCCCTGGGACATGCCTGGCCCTGAACATGACGTTGAGGCGCAGGCTGTGCAATACAAACTGGCGCACTAGGTCCATAACCCTGGGCGATTTAGAAGTCTGTGCATTGACAATGTGGACCACAGCCGCGTTGTCACACCAGAAATGCACGACCGAGTTGGCCCACTCCTCGCCCCATAGCATCAAAGCACCCAGGATAGGGAAAAACTCCAGATATGTGAGATCACGCAGGCGACCCGTGCCTGCCCAGGCCGGTGGCCACCCACCATAGGCCCACTTCCCATTGAAGTACATCCATAACCCAGGGATCCCGAGGCATCAGACTGAATCTGAAAACGAGGGGAAGCCAGGAGGTCATCCCTCCAAAATGAGACCCCACTGAACTCCCTCAGGAACTGTAACCAGACAAGCATGTCTGCCCTGATACCCCGGGTAAGCCGAACCCTAAGGTGAGGCCTGGATAATCCTGCCATGGCGTCGCACAGGCGCCGGGCAAAAGCCCTGCCCGGTGCGACCACCCTGCAAGCAAAATTAAGGTGACCATGTAGCACCTGCAGTTCTCTCAGTGATGCCTTGCGCTTGGCCAGCAAGTCCGAGATAAGGGCCACTATCCTTGACACCTTATCCCGCGGTAACCTAGACGTCTGCGCTATCGTGTCAATCTCCACCCCCAGGAAGACTAGCTGGGTAGATGGGCCCTCGGTCTTTTCGGGCGCTAAAGGGACACCGAGTTCCTCCATTAGCGTCTGAAATGTGTTGAGGAGACGTGTACACGTGTCCCAGCCCCGTTCACCCCCGAATAAAAAGTCATCCAGGTAATGGGCTACAGACCGGGACCCTGACCTGCGGACGAAAGCCCACTCTAGGAAGGTACTGAAACGCTCGAAAGCCGAGCATGATATGGAACAGCCAAAAGGCATGGCCTTATCAAAGTAATATTCGCCCTGAAATTTGAAACCCAGCAATTCAAAGTCGCCCGGGTGCACCGGCAAGAGGCGAAAAGCCGACTTAATGTCGCACTTAGCCAGCAGCGCACCCGGGCCACATGAGCGCACCATACGCAGCGCGTGGTCGAAAGAAGTATACCTGACTGAGCAAAGGTCATCAGGGATAGCATCATTGACCGATCGGCCGGCTGGGTAGGACAAGTGATGGATAAGGCGAAACTCGCCTGGGGACTTTTTGGGAACCAAGCCCAGGGGCGATACCTTAAGGTTGGGGAACGGGGGTGCAGGGAAAGGGCCAGCGACCCTGCCCGCATCGACCTCCTTATTAATGCTGGCAGCAGCCACCTCCTCCCTCCCCCTAAGGGACAAAAGGTTGGGGGCATCCTGAGGGGACCTATCACCCATGAAAGGGATACGGAACCCCTGCCTAAAGCCCTGAAGGAGATAATCCACATCCTCCCCTTTCGGGTACAATGTGAGCCAACGCTCCAACATGTCCACATTAATTGGGGAGGGAGCCTTTCGGTGAACCAGCTCCATCTGCGGCAGTCTTGCCAGCCCACTGTCTGCCCCTCCCTCTGCCCCGCGTCCCTCCAGGCCTGGGACAGGCAGAGGCTGCGTGGGGGCCCGCACAGGTGGGACACTCATGTCTGTACTTGCAATTCTTCCTATTGCAGGAACCATAGGACGAGAAAGTCCAGCACAGCAGGCGGGCTGGAACCCCCTGCCCCGCCACCTGGCGGGGAACCTGTGCTGGAGCCGCTCGCTGGACCACAGGGTAGGAAACACCCCCCACCCCGGGGCCCTGGGTGGTACCGCCGCACCACCCACGCGAGGCCAAGGCCATTGGAAAGCCCCCCCCAACGTGGCCACATGTGTAGGTGCACTAGTTTGGACCGCATACTCACATGCTGCACCCCCGCGGGCCGCCCCCACCGGGGGTTCCGGCCCACTTGGGGCGTCGGAGCTCACGACCGCCGTAGAGCTCGTCGCTGGGGCCTGACCCGCACTGGCCTGTTGGTTGGGGAGCTGCGAGGCAGTGACCAAAGTCGCACCACGCGCCTCAAGCTGCTCGACCCGTCCCGTCGCCTGCCGCTGCCCAGCAGACGACGCGTCAAAATGAACCCCAAAGGGAGCCCCAGCGTGGCTGGCCCGAGCCAGGGCAGCCTCGAGGGCTGCAACGCGGGCCAGTAAGGCCTCCACACTGACGTGGGGCCAAGGGCCAGCCGGCCCGCCTGCTACAGGCGTGGGTACAGGTCCTTGTACCCCGGGGCCTGAATAGGGCCATGACCCCACACCCAGGCCCGGTTGGGCCGATGTAGGCACCTGCCAGGGAAGGGGACCACACCACCCCCCAAGGCTGGAAAGCCCCGGAGTGAGCTGCGCCCCTATAGAGGAAGGCCCAGTAGAATGGGCACCCAGAGCGGTGTCCACCGCTTGCTGGCCGCGGGCTGCAGCCCTTGCTGGACCCATGCTTGGGTCCCCAGCCTCCGGCCAAGGGGGAATAGACCCCATCCCACCGGTCCCGGTGGGTGCAGGCAAAGGCGGCTGCTGGGGAGGCGCAGCCGCGGTCCTCCGACCCGGATTGCGCCTCCAAACCGCGCGAGCCGCGCTTGCGGCCACCTTCTTCTTCGAAGGCATCTCAGTCCAACCTATGGGAAGCCGAAAGAAGAAAATCAGCAGCCAAAAGGCTTCCCAGTCAAGGCAAAAGCGACGGAGGTAAGAGGGGAAAACTTCTCCGCTCTGTCGCTTCGCAAAATGGCAGCTCGGCTGCCTCGTGGCCACCCCTTTTATAAGGGAGCTGGCCACGCCCCTAACTACCCGGATGCCTTTGTCCAGTGGGGGGGCCCCCGCAAAGAGCGCGGCAGCCATTTTGGCGCCGCGCTTGCATTATATTTATTTTATCTATTTTACCACTAAGCCACCACAGTGATAACCCCACCAACACAGCAACACACACACACACACACACACACACACACACACACACACACACACACACACACACACACACACACACACACACACACACACACACCGGATGGACAATATATAAATGTATTAAATAAATACAATAATTTAAGAAATGAATAATATAGTTGTAGCCCATGTATCTCACACAAACCACATATTCTGTTCACTTACTACGGTTTGCATGCCGAAGTTGTCTTTTGTTGCATCAGATTACATTAGGCACAATTATCAACCACAGGGATGTAAGCGGCAGGTGGGGATATAATACTTAGCAATGCATTTAGTCTTTGTCTCTCTACTTTTAAACATATTGCTTCATTAATGCAACATTTCCAAAAATTTGGTTTCTTTCAAATAATTTTTGCAAGAATTTGTTTGATATCAAATTGAATAAGAATGGTTGAAACTAGATAGGTGAATTTTGAGAACAACTAGTAAACTAGTTTTCATGGAGAGATATTAGCTCAGTCACTGATCCCATGATTTGCATGCATAAGGTTCTGTTTTATAACAATTTGCAGTTAAAAGGGTAGCAGGATTGGGAAGTAAATGTCCACATTAGAATGTATGGAGCTGAAGTAAAGGTAAATGTATCCCTTATCTATATCTACAGATGCTTCCATGGTCATGTGGCAGGCACGACTAGATGCCAGAGTGCATGGAATGCTGTTACCTTTCCTGCTGAAGTGGTAGCTATTTATCTACTTGCAATTTCTTGCTTTCGAACTGCTAGGTTGGCAGGAGCTGGGACAGAGATGGGAGCTTGCTCCATCATGTAGTACTCGGGTCTTGAACTGTTGACCCACCAACATTCCAGTCATCAAGTTCAGCATCTTAATCACTAAGCCACCACAGTCCATTTTAACTAAAAATACACACAAATTGTTTCTTGACCAGTCCAGAGAAGGGGAAGGCAAACTGCAACTTCCCTGCGTCCCCCTCTTGTGGTTCTCCTCAATCCACCAGCTCCTCCATTGACATATTCCAAATGTCTTTGCCAAAATGAAGTGCTTCTTAACCTCCAAAGAGTCAAGGAGATCTTTATGCCATCTTTTTTTGCCTCTATTATGTGTTTTACTCCTCAGATGCAGGTTCATGACCAGTAATAACTTTCTGTTTCCTCCTTTTAAAGAAATTATACTTAAGCACTTTCTGATATGATCTGCATGAAATTTTTGAGTCAATCATTTCCAAATCTTACGGCTGTTCCAGAGTTAATGTCCAGCATAAATTTGGGCCAATGTTTTAGAAAGGTGAAGGACTGCCTGGAAATAGCAGTTTACTTTGTGTTTTCTTCTGGATAAGAACCATCTGGCTTAGTAGCAACCAACAGTGGCTACAGTAGAATGAGAAGCAACTTCAGTACTATTAGCAATTCAAATTGAGTTATCAAATTGGCACTTTATTTGAATCATTCATCAGGATTTGATTAAAGGCTAACACTTTCCCTCTCAAAAATAAAAATCTTCCAAATATAACAGCCTTTCCTCTCTTTCTGCAGAAAGGAACTATATACACCAAGAAACTGGATCCATTTGATGAAGCAATATCAAAATGAGATGCTCACTGTGAAGAAAAAAATGGGTTTTATCTAATTAAAAAACCCATCATCCTTAGGATAGCCAATTTATTCTATGGTCTTCTTTGGGGTCATCATTTTAATGAAGTGTATGACCATCCCTTGTAATTTACATGAATAGGTTTGACACTGAACCCCTTAGCAAAACTTGTTGTTGTTGCTGTTGCTGCTGTTGCTTGAGATTATATTTCTCCTTCAGAGGGTGTGAGCCCTATATTCTGTCTTGACCTTACAGGAAAAAAGGGGTGTTGTGTATGAAAGTATATGCCTTTAAGAGAAACTGTAACAGGAAGAATGAAAGAATGTAACCTCAATTGAATACAATGTAACTCAATGTAAGTCAGCTGGATGGAACGCGATTCACCTGCCACTAGATGGCAGTGACTCGCGACCACATGGTATTAATCATCCAATCACAGCCTACCGCGGGAAACATTCCTGCTACAGGTAAACCAGGTAAAGAATGAGTGGTGTCACCATGACATCAGTCATACAGGAACCAATGGGGAACCATGTGGCTAGATTCAAATGTACAACTCTGTATAAAAGGAGCTGCGCCTCCGCCATTACCTCATGTTCAGATTGCATACCTTGCAATAAAGATGTGTTTGGCCCCGTAACTGCTGCCTACTGTGTATCAATCTGCAAAAATCAAATTGGCGATGAAGGTGGGATAATGGTGTCCCAGATCACCCTCGCCCCATTCGACACCTCAAAGCCAGAGACATGGGACCTCTATGAAGAGCAGTTCCTATACGCTATGGATGCTGAGGGCGTTGATAACGAAGCAAAGCGATGAGCCTGCCTACTGGCTCAGTGCAGGCTGCCGACACTGGAGCTGGCGAAGAACATTCTGATGCTGAAGCCGCTCCATTCGGTACCTCTCACAGAAATCCTCGCAGCACTAAGAGGGCATTTCTGCCCAAAAGTGTCGGTGTTCCCAGCGAGGCTGGCGTTCCACCGGCGTGACCAGTGGGCCAGAGAGTCTGTGGCTGAGTTCGTTGCCGCCCTGCGGGTGGCTGCTGTCCCCTGCCGGTGGGGCGTGTTCCTCAGTGAGGCCTTGCGGGACTGACTGTTGCTTGGGTTGCGAGATGAGGAGGCCCAGAGGAGGCTCCTGGCCCAAGAAGAGGACATTACCTTCGAGCAGGTACTGAGGGCCACTCAGGCCACTGAATCGGTCAAAGACGTGGTGCAGTCATGCAGGACCAAGACCCCCACTTCAGGTTACTCAATGCCGGGGGCCCCGGTTCACAGCTGCTCAGCACACAAAGGGCGGGAACCAGGAGCTGCCGCAGCCGCCGCCACGTCCTCATCAGACTACAGCGAAAGTGATGGGGAACCAGACGTCCAAAAGATCCGGAGATGGCAGGTCGGCAAGCAAGACACCGCCGAAGGAAACCGACAGTGCGACTGGTGCGGGGGCACCCACGACCAAAGGAAGGGGAAGAGCCGAAGGTGCCTGACGACAAGGTGCCTGACAACTTTGATTTTGATTTAACAGACCGGTTGGTGTTTGCGGAGTGGTCCCCCACCGATCCGAGCGAGAAGCAGGGTTTTGATTTAGCCCCAGGTACCCTCAGTTCCATTAATTTGGAGTTCACCTCCAGCCCCGGAGAGTGAGGCATCGTTCTGTTGAGTCAACCGCCACCCCCAGAAACAGGCGGGATCGTGAGTTGAGGAATTCCGCTAACGAGTCTCCTTGTCCTCCCATTGCAGGATGAGGAACCATGGAGCACAGGACCCCTAGTACCCCTGACCTCGGCCAGGCAGCCACCCAACCTAAGCGTAACTGCGGAAAGCCACATTGGCTGAGGGACTTCGTCCCATCCTAGGGGGGAGGAATGTTGTGTATGAAAGTATATGCTTTTAAGAGAAACTGTAACAGGAAGAATGAAAGAATGTAACCTCAATTGAATACAATGTAACTAAATATAAGTCAGCTGGATGAAACGTGATTCACCTGCCACTAGATGGCAGTGACTTGTGACCACATGGTATTAATCATCCAATCACAGCCTACCGCAGGAAACATTCCCGCCACAGGTAAACCAGGTAAAGAATGAGGGACATCACCATGATACTGCGTATCAATCTGCAAACAACAAAAGGGGGTGAGAGATAAAACTATAGCAAACAAGCAAAGCACCCAAAGCAAGGAAACAAGTAATGTGTGGTTGCTAAGACTAAGAAGTGAAAGTGAATCAAATCTTTTGTTGTCTTTAAAAGAAAATAAAAGAATGTCACCAAATAGTGCTGCCATAAAATGCATAATTATGAGACTTGAGCGATTTTAATGCTTACTTGAATGGTGGTTTCAGTGCATTATGCCCAAGCTGATCAAATTTGTACTTCAGCATACCTGCCAAACTGCATGACATGATGAACCCGTGTGATGCCTGCCAATGTATTTCATTCCTGACCCATGACATTCTTTGTTATTTCAGTTGTCTTGGCTCTGTCCTGGGCACAGACTGATAATCCTTTTGGAACTATGCCAATCGGCATGGCAATTCCAATGAGCAGGTATTTGGGGGATCTGATCTGAGGCTCAGCAAAATATGGTTTGGATGATCCGCTTTTTATGACACTTTAAAGATGAGAAGATTGAGAAGCCAGGCAACTGATGGTATTTTCAGAGACTTATTTTTCCTCATTAAAGACTCATTCACCATCACATTGGCCCATGGCTTCTGTTACTTTTTTTAAAAAAAAAATTTATTCAGTTTTTGCACAAAATACATATATAAACACATCAAAACTAATATAATAAAACTAATAAAAAGCAATAACATAAGCAAAAAACAATATTCCATTAATTCAACAGAAACAAAATTTATCTAATGTTGCATAATTGATACATGCCAGCTTCTAATCTCTAAATTATCTTTTTCTTGAACTGCATGAGTAAAAGCTTAGAACACATCAACATTTGTATTTTATCTCTCCTACACAGATGTAGTGAAAAGGGGAAATATAAAGAAAAGGGAGGGGAAAACGGAAAAACAAGAAACAATTCACCATGTGGTATATACATTGCCTATGGGGGGATGCAGCTCATCTCATCCTTCTTTCAATATTTCTAAAAATCCAATTGATCTGGTACTGGCTTACTTCCTGCTCCTTTCTTTAATGCAAAGTCCACAAATGGTTTCCAAATTAACCAAAATCTGTTCTCTGTAATTAATCCTTCACCCCCACCCTCAAATCCCAAATTAATTTGTCATTTAAGGCCAATTGCCAAGTTTCCTTATACCATTCTTCAATACTAATTTTATCAGTTTCTTTCCACTTCCTTGCTATACACTGTCTCCCAGTTGTCATCAAAATTGAAACCAATTCTATTTTATCCTTATCCAATTTTGTCCTCAAAATCTGTAAAGATAGCAGTACCTGAACCAATTTTAACATTCACTCCTAATATTCCCATAATCTCTTTTTCAATCTTCTCCCCAAACTTCTGTACAACAATACAATTCCACCACATATGTATATTCTGTTCCCGTTGTTTTTCTACATCTCCAACAAGTATTACTTTTGGTTTTGTCAATTTGATTCAGTCGGACTGGAGTCAGGTACCACCTCCACAACAGTTTATAATTATGTTCCTTGACTCTTACTGATAGTGTACTTATAATCCTCCTTTTCCAAATAGATCTCCATTTTGTTTAGGCATTTTTTACATTAAGGTCTTGTTCCCAAATTATGGCTTGTGTTACTGCTGGAACAAAAAAAAAAGTGGGAAGAAGAAGGGCTATTTAGTTGGTTTAATTTTTAAACTCAAAACTGTGACAGCAAATAGGAATGGGATAAACTGACCTAGAGCTTAATCCTCAAACAAAGTGAACCTAAACTGTGCTCAACACACATGACTAATCTAAAATCAACAAACATACTAATACAATTTCTGATTTGAAATGCTAAAAGAGCGGAGAGGCTGTTTGAACCAATTCAAGAACAATTTTGTTTAGATGGGAAACAGATGTATTTGCAACTTCATAAATAACCCAGGTGCCATTTCATTTCTAGATTAGGGTCAAGGCTCTTAGGTAAATTGTCCTCATAACAGAATATTATTTTAAAACGATGGCATAATTGGACTGTTGAATTTTAACATATATTCTGAGAGGGAGAAAGGGGAGTGCCAACTTTTAAGAGATCCTGACAATCAAAATCATTTATTCCTTGTGTGCGGAGGGAAGAGATACAGTCCACATAGCTAACTTCAGAATCAGAACTATATTTGATCAAGTATTCAATGTGTTATTAAATAAGAGACTGATACTTTCACAGTGGGGTGGGGGTGGGGGGGTACTGCAGTGGCCCAAGTGGCTAAATCGCTGACTGGAAGGTGGGAGGCCAGCAGTTCAATTCCCTGAGTACTGCAATATGGAAAGAGCTCCCATCTTTGTCCCAGCTCCTGCCAACCTAGCAGTTCGAAAGCAAGAAATTGCAAGTAGATAAATAGGGACCACTTATGTGGGAAGGTAAACAGCATTCTGTGCATTCAGGTGTCTAGTCATGCCTGACACATGACCACGGAAACGTCTGCAGAAGCAGACAGCACTGGCTCTTTGGCTTTGAAACAGAGGTGAGCACTGAACCCTAGAGTCAGATATGACTAGCTTTCAAGCAAGGGAAACCTTTAACTTTACCTTACTTTCACAGGAAAGCCTCACCACTAAGGACTGACAAAGGAACTCTGTTGTGTCATTTTATTGACTATGTTCCCAGAATGTGCACCATAGATTAGCTGTGACACAGTTTTAGAAAGGAGTGCTTTTCCTCCCTGGGATGAAGGGGAGGCAGTTGGTGATGAGTGCAATTGTCAGGGCAAGGCACAGAGCTTATTTAAGCATGCCTTGGCTGAGCCTCAGTCTCTTTGGCTAATTGGATTGATGAGAAGCCGCCTGCCCTGTAGCCTAGAATTCCTTAGTGGGTTGTCATTTTGGGTTGGATAGGAATTTTTAAGACTCATTTCCAATTGGCTATAGGTAGTGGGGTAGCTTTTCATCTGCCCTATTGTAGGTCCATGGGATTTTGGTTTAAGAAGGGCATGGTCAATAATTAGGCCACATAGTGCTGGTTGGATGGGGTTAGCAGTGAATCCTTTTAAAGAATCTATTGATGAGGTAGCACTGATTGACTGATACATTTCATGCAAATCAGTTAGGAATACAGGGCACACCATGAAACATCTTTGGGAAATGGCCTAAAAATTGTCTCTTCAAGTAGCAGCTGGCCTGGACAGTAGCTGACAAGGGGCAAGGATCCATTTGTCCAGACCAAAAATGGGTGGATTAGCTCTGGTATGAGGAATAGTACTACCAGGCCTCAGTGCAGGTTAGGGGTTAAGAACATAAGAACAGCCTTGCTGGAACAGGCCACAGCCCATCCAGTTCAGCATTCTGTCTCACACAGTGGCTCACCATTTGCTTCAGGGTATTCCCAATCAGATGCCTTCACCTGCTAAGGATTCCCTGGAAATGGCATTGAGAGATATCCTGCCTATCTCTCCAACCCGGAGGTTGTCCTTAGGTATCCATAATTATAGCCATTGATACCCTTGTTCTCCATGAACTTGTCAAACCCTTTCTTAAAGCTGTCAAGACTGACAGCTGTCACCACTTCTTCTGGCAGGGAGTTCCATAGACCAGTGATCCTCTGGGTGAAAAAGTACTTTCTCTTATTTGTTTGAGAACTAGTACACAAAGGTTCATGGAGTTAAAGGTTTAAATAAAATTGTGACCCAAGCCTTTGACCAAAAATTGAATATGTCCTGCCTCTATATTTCACTGGTGGGGAGAGAATGGTGGTCATACATGTAAGTGATAAGTAGAGTTTGGAAAAGTGTTGTTTTGGACTACAAATTGTAAAATTGTGAGCATGCATGCCCACTGGGTTTTTAGGATCTCTAGATGAAGCACTACATTTTCCAAGTTCTTGGCAAGATGATTTGATTAAGATTCTGGTAGTCTGTTCCATTGGTTGTTGAGCCTTTGACACCAAATGTGGGAGTAGAGGAAAGAGGTTCCTCAGCCACCTTGAGTGTATTTAGCACTCATTACAACACCACTGGCTGCCAGAAGCATCAAAACCTTGTAAAGCTACCAACAGAGCTGACTGGCTATGCTGGGGAGAAGAGTCTTCATGGAAGTCCATGGAAGGAAGACTCTGAGACCGTTACATTGGCTCATAGGTGGGTCTCCACTATTTATCTTCTTTTGATAATACTGAATCTGACATCCTCCTGTCCCTTAATGTTATTATGTCCTTGAATCCCTTCTGACCTTGTCCTTCCCACTCCATCTTTCCAAAATGTTAGTTGCCCCTCAGGTCTGTGTCAGGTCTCAATCCCAGTGTATTCCACAGTCAGTCCCTTCACATAACAGAGTAGGGGGCACAACCTGTTACAGTGGAAACTTGGTTTAAGATATTAATGCGTTCTCTGGGATTTTTTTTTCATACTATGAGAAATTTGTAAACCGAATTCCCCATAGGAATGCATTGAATGCAGTTTCCCATAGAAATGCATTGAAAACCAATCAATCCATTCCAAAAACAATCTGTAAACTGAGGCATTGTTGTCAATGGATTTTCATTCGTAAATCAAAAATTATGTTAACTGAGGCATACGTAAACAGAGGTTCCGCTGTATTTTTGTTCTCAGAGAAGTAGGACTGGTTTGAGCCATCTCCAGGAAGGAGCAGCTGGACCATCCCAATGTTGAATGGGACATTCAGTGTGCCATAGGTGTTGTGTTCTGTAAAGCTGTGCCTTTAACAATGTACCATTGCCATGTGTTAACAATGTAACCTTTCTGTGTGCAACATTATAACCTTCAGCTGTATCAATGTAAACCTGATAAGGGGACGCGAGCTAGTGACCACTAGATGGCAATAGCGAGCGTCCAGCTCTCATGGCTCAGATTCACCTGGTTCAGCAGCGCGGGAAGATCCCCCGCCACCTCTTCACCTGGTCAAGAAGGGCGTGACCTTCCTACGACGTCACGCGGGCAGCAACCAATAGTCTGTCGACGAGCCACTTTCAAATGTATAGCCAGCTGTATATATTGAGCTACCCATCCGCCATTACCACATGTTCCTCCGGATCATCATGCAATAAACCTGTGTTAAGCCAACCCTTCGGCTGTTTCATTGTCTTCGGTCCCTTACATTAAATTGGCGACGAAGGTGGGATCATGGCAGCCCACGGGACCAAGACATGCGCCGGTTTCGAAATCAGGAAACCGGGCGACTGGGAGATCTTCGAGATGGACTTCCAGGCAGCACGGATTGAGTCCGAAGTCACGGAAGAGGCAAAGAAAAGGGCCATCTTCACCAGGATGCTCGGACAAGAAACCAAAAGGACCTTGGTGGACCTGATTGCACCAAGGAGGGTCAGCGAATTCAAGGCCAAGGAACTCATGCAGATGCTGCGTGAGCACGTCCGGCCCGCCACGGCGATGTTTCCTGCTCGGAGTGTGTTTTGGAGGCGAGTCCAAGCGCCCGGGAAGACGGTCGCCGCATTCGTGGCGACCCTGCGGCTGGCGGCCGGCCCGTGCAAATGGGAGAATGCCGAAATCACCCTCCGGGACTGTGTGCTGTGCGGCCTGAACAACGCCGAAACCCAGCACACATTAATGAACCAAGAGCCGCCTCCCACGTTGCAGGAGGTCGTCAGAGCGGCCCAGGCCGCAGAAGCTACAAAGGCCGGGGTCCAAGAACTCCAGGACTGGCGGCCGAAGTCGAGCAAGGCAGAGACGCCGGTACAGGCGGCCCGGCGAACTTCGAGGTCGTCCACAGAGAGCAGCGACGACGAGGACGTCCGGAGGGTCCGGAAGGAGAGCCGGCGGTGCGACGGCTGTGGAGCGGCCCACGACCGCATAAAGTGCCCGTTCCGGAAGGCCGAGTGCCACAACTGCGGGCGCCGCGGGCACATTGCCAAGGTGTGCAGGAAGAAGCGCGAGAACCGGCGGAGCTCAGCAGACCGTTCCGCGGGACAAGACCGCTCAACGAGGCCCAAGGACGGCGCTCAGGCCACGCGGAAGCAGGACGGCGTGGGCCGCATCTCCGATGGCAGCGAGGATGACGCCCCAGTGTTCAGCGTGTCTGCCGGACACCCCCGCTACTTTGTTGAGGTACTAGTCCAAGGGGTTCCCATTAGGATGGAAATTGACTCGGGGTCCTCATATTCAATCATTTCCCAGAGGGAGTTTTTGGGAATTGCCCCCCACAAGCGACCCAAGCTCAAAGCGTTGAGGTCCACACTATGGGACGTGCAAGGGAACAGCATTCCAGTGTTGGGGGTTGGAGAATTTCAGGTTAAATTCAAGAAGCACGCCGCGTCCCTCCCCCTAGTCGTGCTCAAAGGGGGAGATTGCAGCCTCCTCGGGACTCAATGGTTCCAGCCCCTGGGTTTGTTTATTGTGGGGGTGCACGCCGTTGGGATGCACGCCGTTGGGACTGATCCAATTCAGGAGTGTGCGAGGCGCACCCCGAAGTTTTCAAAAAAGGACTGGGGAAATTCAAGGGGCCCCCAGTGGCATTCGACCTGGACCCGGAGGTCCGCCCAATTCGCCTTAAACCACGCCGGGTGCTGTTCGCACTTAAGGACAAGATAGAGGCGGAACTGGACAAATTGGTGGGCCAGGGAATCCTTGTGCCTGTTGATTCCGCGGAGTGGGAAACTCCAATTGTAACCGCACTTAAGGCCAATGGGAGGTCCGCATATGCGCCGTCTACAAGTGCACCATCAACAAGGCGATCCGCCCGAATGCATATCCGGTGCCGGTAGTCAGCCATCTGCTGGCAGGTTACACGGGGGAAAGTGCTTCGCTAAGCTCGACTTAGCACAGGCCTACCAGCAGCTTACGGTGTCCCCTGCCGCAGCTGCTGTGCAGACCATAGTCACCCATAAGGGGGCGTTCCAGGTAACGCGCCTCCAGTTCGGCGTGAATTCGGCGCCTGGAATTTTCCAGTCACTCGTGGAACGCCTCCTGAAGGGGCTGGAGGGGGTGTTGCCTTATTTTGATGATGTGTTAATAACGGGGGGGAGTCGGGTTGAATTGGCCAAGAGGTTGGGGAAGGTCCTGACAATATTCGAAAAAGCGGGGCTGAGACTGCGAAAGGATAAATGCGTCTTCTTCGCAACCGAGGTTGAATTCCTAGGGTTTTGTGTGACTCCAGAGGGAATAAAACCATCCAAGTCCAAGGTGGCAGCCATTAAGAAAGCCCCCCGCCCCACCTCCAAGCCTGAGCTGCAGTCGTTCCTAGGGCTGCTCAACTTTTACCACTCCTTCCTCCCCCGGAAGGCAGCGGTGGCTGAACCGCTACACAAACTGCTAAAGAAAGACCAGGCATGGAAGTGGGGCGATGACCAAGAAAGGGCATTTAGTGAGCTAAAAAGCCTCCTAGCGTCCGATGCCATACTGACCCACTTGAACCCCAAACGCCCGGTAGTTCTGACCTGTGATGCATCCCCGGTGGGGGTGGGGGCGGTGCTGTGCCACGTGTTGAAAAACGGAAGGGAGGCCCCGATAGCATTTTACTCCAGGTCCCTGTCCCAAGCGGAGAGGAACTACGCACAGACAGACAGGGAGGCACTAGCAATAGTCGCGGGGACAAAAAAAATTCACGATTTTCTGTATGGCCGCCCCTTCACCATTGTAACGGACCACAAGCCCCTGCTAGGCATTTTTACCGCAGATAAGCCCACCCCTCAGATCCTGTCCCCGAGGATGCTCAGGTGGGCCATTTTTCTCAACGCGTACCAGCACGCGTTGGTCTACCAGCCCGGGAAAGAGATCAGCCATGCGGACGCTCTATCAAGGTCTCCCCTCCCCCTAACGCCCAGCCAGGTGAGCAAGGGGGAGCGGGACCATCAGGTTCTTATGATAGAGGTGCTGGATTCACCCCCTGTAATGCCCGCCGACATTGCCAAAGTGACAGAGAAGGACAAGACGTTAGCGGCAGTTAGCTCCTGGGTGCAGAAAGGGTGGCCGGCGTCCTCCCCAGCGGAGGAGTTCGCCCCATTTTTCAGAAAAAAGCTAGAACTGTCCCTAGAGAGGGGGTGCCTCTTGTGGGGGCAGCGGGTGGTGATTCCCACTTCCCTTCGGCCGCGGGTGCTCAAACTGCTGCACGTCAGCCACCCCGGCATCGTGCGATCCAAGGCGCTGGCCCGGAGTTACATCTGGTGGCCCCAGCTGGACGGCGACATCGAGCACATGGTCGGCACTTGTGAGAGTTGCCAATGCTCCAGACCAGAGGAGGCCCGCCTTCCCCACAGGGAATGGGATGCGGCTAAGGGGCCGTGGTCCCGGGTGCACGTTGATTTCGCGGGCCCGTTCAGAGGCACCCTGTTCCTTCTTGTAGTGGACGCCTTCTCCAAGTGGTTGGAGGTTATTCCAGTCACGAGCACCTCCTCGGCCCAGACCATTAGGCATTTGCGGAGGCTCTTTTCCACGTTCTGCATACCCGACACATTAATTAGCGACAACGCTAGTTGTTTCACGTCCTCCGAGTTTAGGGCATTCATGGAGATTAACGCCGTTCGGCATATCACCTCCGCCCCGTTTCACCCAGCCACCAATGGCCAAGTAGAGCGCCTCGTCCGCACCACGAAGGACGCGTTGCGGCGCATGGGCCCCGGGGATCTGAACCTACAAGTGTGTCAGTTTCTGCTAGGGTACAGGGTGACCCCGTTGGCATCAGGATACTCCCCCGCAGAGCTCTTAATGCGTAGGAAACTGACCACCATCCTTACTAGGCTAGACCCCATGAGGGTAGAGGACAAAGGAAGGAACATCGGGCTGGAGGCCACAAAGGGTTTCAGTGTAGGCGCCCCCATGCATTGCAGGAATTACGCCAGCAACCGGGCGTAGTTGTGGAGCAAACCGGCCCCGTGTCGTACCGCGTGGAAACCAGTACAGGGCTCCTGTGGAGGCGGCACGCGGACCAGCTCCGACGCAGGGTCTCCGATGAGCAGGGCACAGACCAAACAGAGAAAAATCAGCGTTAGGGTTCTCCCCCACCCGTTCAGCCCAAGGGGGAGGAAAAGGGGACCGCGGGCCCCCACCAAGGGGGGAGGAGGATGTTCTCGTAGATATCCTAGGGGATCTTTCTGAGGAGGAGGAGGAACCCGACCCCATACATATCTCGCGGAATATCCCCACAAATGCGGATACCCCTACTAAGTTAGATTTTGATTTTCAGAACCGGGGGGGGGGGGGGGGTTCGGAGTGGTCCCCCACCCGTCCAAGCGAGAAGAGGGGTTTTTCGTTAGCCCCGATTGCCCCCGGTCTGCCCACAATGGAGTTTTTCCCTTCCCCTAAGGCCGCCAGACTGCGGCAAGCCACTAACAAGTCTCCCTCTCCCATTTCAGGACAAGGGACCAGGGAACAAAGAAGCGGTAGCGCCCCCGGGGGGGGGGGGTCAGCCCTCTTCACGGCCCAAACGCACATGCAACAAGCCATCTTGGCTGAGAGACTTCGTCTCATCCTAGGGGGGAGGGATGTTGTGTTCTGTAAAGCTGTGCCTTTAACAATGTACCATTGCCATGTGTTAACAATGTAACCTTTCTGTGTGCAACATTATAACCTTCAGCTGTATCAATGTAAACCTGATAAGGGGACGCGAGCTAGTGACCACTAGATGGCAATAGCGAGCGTCCAGCTCTCATGGCTCAGATTCACCTGGTTCAGCAGCGCGGGAAGATCCCCCGCCACCTCTTCACCTGGTCAAGAAGGGCGTGACCTTCCTACGACGTCACGCGGGCAGCAACCAATAGTCTGTCGACGAGCCACTTTCAAATGTATAGCCAGCTGTATATATTGAGCTACCCATCCGCCATTACCACATGTTCCTCCGGATCATCATGCAATAAACCTGTGTTAAGCCAACCCTTCGGCTGTTTCATTGTGTTCGGTCCCTTACACTAAAATAGGTTAACACATAGCTTAATCAAGCTATTCACCATATAGTGCAATAGCTAAAATTATGTGGCTTGGCATAGTACATCATAGTACGATAGGCCCACTCTATCATTAGGGATTTGGTGTATCACCTCCTCAAAAGATTTAATAGGCCTTTTCTAATGAGATTTATGACACTAGGTAAGAGGAGTTTATTCAATAGAAATATCTGAGTGCTAGGTAATGTTGACATTCATTAATATGGTTGTGATTTTTTTGTAAACCCAGAAAAATGCCAGCAGTATTTCAAGAATGCTATCATTCACTTGAATTTGACACCATTCACTGAGGTAATACCAGGAAAGTAAAAAAATGTATAGGTTTCTCCAATAATTCATCTGAGATTGTCAGCAGAAACTTCTGAATGTCAGTATTCACCAGATGTTTGACATTAACTGTGACATATATAAAAAGGAGAAGACTTTCTTTATGTTTCAGTATAACATCCACCACTGGTAAAATTTGATATTTATGCATGACTGTTCTTTTTCTTAGAAATGTATCTCCTTAATAATAATAATAATTGTGAGCTGTCAAGTCAATTCTGACTTATGGCAATCATGAATACTAGAGAATATTCAGAATTGGTTTACCATTTTGTTCTTCTGGGGGTACCATTTTGTTCTTCTGGGGGTACACTGGGACTGTACAGCTTGCCCTTGGCTACATAGGCTGGATCTTCTCTCATGAGGGACAGTGGCGGGGTAGTGGTAGTGGTGTTGAATTCTCTGCCAGATTTATTTTATTTTTTTATTTTTTTATTTCAATTTCTATACTGCCCATTTGGCCAAGGCCAACTCAGGGCGGTTCACAGTCATAATAAAAACATGATTAAAAACTACTTAAAAAACTATCCTCCCCCTTAAAAAGGGTGCAGGGACCGATGGGGCTGGAATTTCACTATGCTAGCCACCCAACGGAAGTCACCCTTCCACCTGCACCCCATACTTGGCATGCCAGCCAGGTTTTAAGTTCTTTTCTGAAGGGCAGCAGTTCTGTCTGGAGAAAAAAAATGAAAAAAATTCATTTTTTTCAGATTCTATACCGCCCACTTGGCCAAGGCCAACTCAGGGCGGTTCACAGCATAATGAAAACACAATTAAAAACATAGTCAAAACTGCTTTAAAAACTACCCACCCACTCACTAAAAAAGGGTCCAGGGGACTAGAGTGCTGGGATTCACTATACCAGCCACCCCACGGAAGTTACCCCTCCACCTGCACCCCATACTTGGCCTGCCAGCCGGGTTTTAAGTTCTTTTCTGAAGGGCAGCAGTTCTGTCTGGAGATGTAGCTCTGTTGGTAACAGGTTCCAGAGAGCCGGTGCGGACATGGAGAAGGCCCTCCTCCTTGTGCTAGAGAGGCGAGCCCCTCTAGCAGATGGTACAATAAGAGAGCCCCTCCGGTCCACCCTGGTTGGATGGACAGACGTCCTTAGGGCGATGTGGTCTCTTAGATATCCTGGCCCACTGTCATGTAGGGCTTTAAAGGTCAAAACCAGCACCTTGAATTGCACCCCGAGGCAAACTGGTAACCAGTGCAGCTCCTGAAGTAGTGGCGAGGCATGGGCATAACGTCCACACCCCATCATCACCTGGGCCGCCGCATTCTGGACCAGCTGTAGCCTCTGAATGGTCATCAAGGGCTGCCTCATGTAGAGTGCATTGCAGTAATCTAATCTGTTGGGAGCAAAAATGCTAATTAACTTGTGAACTGCCCAGAGTGGACTAAGTACTATGAGGTGGTATATAACTGAAATTGTTATTAGAGAATAAACAAAACAAAGCACAAACACAAATAAAAACCCTGTAGCTCAGGGGTGGCCAAACTACAGCCCGTGGGTGGCCAAATCATTTGGCCCGTGCTATCCTCGCTACTTCTAGAAGTGGAAGTGAAATGTGCCCATGCATGTGCAAATGTTTCCGGAAGTGGAAGTAAAATGCACCCACACAGGGAGTGCCATAAATGCACTTGTGGCTGTCATAAACACTGTTTATGACAGCCACAGGTTCATTTCATGGTGGGAAGAACCACGTAAATGGCCCACTTAACCAAGTGATTGGCCCATGGCACAAAAAAATTGGGAACCCCTGCTGTAGCACTTTGAATACTATCTGTTATATTTTAATGTTAGCTTTCATGGATCAAGTCCACTTCATCAGGCATGGGAGTGAAACTTCATGGCATTAATTTACGGTATATACATCAGGTACAGCGGTACAGAGTGATTGGTTAGCTAACATTAAAATATAACAGTTAGTCTTCAAAGTGCTACACATTTTTGTTTTTGTGGTATTCTCTGATATGGTTGAAACAGAGATTAAAACGGGTAGTATTCCATGAGATTGCTATTGCTATTGTTTTAACAAATACAAACACACACTCACAGTACTCTCTACCTAGAAAACCCTTGAAAGGGTCGCCATAAATCAGAATTGACTTGACAACACTTTATTATATATTAAATTATCTTGAATTCAAATTTTTTAGACTGCAACATTTGTTCTGCTATCACAGTCCTGATATTTTTGTTTCCATTAATATTTGTACATATGGCAAGTGGTTTCCGTGTTGAAAATTAACAGTGTCAGTACTGAAAATTTGCTTATGAAGATGAGGAAAAATTGAGATACTTTGGTTTTGTGTTAAGAATTTGGATGAGAGGACATGTTCTACCTATTCAAGAAGTAAGCTTTGTTTGAACACATTGTGGTTTATACAAATTAGCCTCAGCTCTAGTCACAATAAAATCAAAATATGTTAACCTGTATAATACTGCCTTATGTTAACAACATGTCCATCAGTTACCATTCCAAGACCTATTAATTGTTGCTGTCTGTGCAAATAGCTTTTTTCAATAAATGCCAGAAATGAGAAAAAAGCATATCTGCTATCACTGGATCTGAACACAAGTGTCTCATCATCATCATCATCATCATCATCATCATCTAGATAGGGCCCAGAGGGCCACACATTGTCATAAATAAGGCTCTCCATCAAGTTCATTGTAGATTGCCACATCACCATCCATTGCAACAAAATCTGCAACATCCACTCCCTTAAATTCCACCATGAGAGGTGAGCTGTCAAATGGGGCTGCCACATTTTACTCTTGGGTTGTAACAAATCCCAGTTTCTTCAAGCACTTCTGTATTGAACTTTATTCCAAGCAGAACTAATCCAGAGAACAGCATCCAGAGTAGTAATTGATGCAGTGAATGATTTTCCTTTTGCAGACTAACCATAGGTTTACCTTTTAGCAATAACCCACTGCACATGTTGCCCTTGGTAGTACATTTTGAATGTTTTGATTACGCCTTGGTCGAAAGGTTGAATTTTTGATGTAGTGTATGGAGGCAAAAATTTCAGTTTCACATTTGTAAGATGATTCACTTGGAGATGTCTAGGACAATTGTCAATTACAAATAGAATGGACCATTTTTTCTTCTTCTTTTCTTGGTCGATACCTCTTATCTACTCTTCAAATAGAGCACCATTAATCCATGCAGATTTGTTAGATTTCCAAATGAAAGGAAGGTCTTCAGTCTGTAGGATCTTGAATGAGTGTGGCTTTGCTGATTTACCAATCACCAAAGGTTTTAGCTTCTCTCTGGTTAAGCTAATGCACAGCATAACTGTGAAATGTTCTTTAGAAAGTTTTCCACTCATACATTTGCTATCCTTTATAATGAGGATCTTGTCAGGCATCACCTTGAAAAAAGAGTCCACATTCTTCAGCATTAAAGATGTCAGCATCTTTGAAGCCACTGTAAAAGTCTGGAAGCTGCCAAATCAAAGTAAACAAATTATTATATTTGATATCCTTCTTGAAAGAAACAAATTACTACCAATTCTGCATTTCATATTTCTTGCCCTTGGTGCAGATTGGGTTCAACTGGTCATATGTAAGAGAGTAAATTAATACCAAATGTCATGTCAAGCTCCAGGTGGTCAAGATACAATTTACAATTACAAAGGTGGTCATTATAGAGAGGTTGGATTTTTATTGTGTACATATGGTGTATGTCCAGTCTATGAAAAGTATGTCAATTTAGGGAGGTGGTCAATATAGGGAGATTGTCAAGTATGGAGGTTTTACTGTATATAGCATTATTTGCAATATTTTTCTGGGGGAGATTAAGATTTAATCAACTGTCAGATTAAGTTCTGAAATAATCTAGGTCTGTCATTGTTCAGTTGCACAGTTGAATCCAACCCTTTGTGACCCCATGGAACACATCATATGAGACTTCTTTGTCATCCACTATGCTTCATAGTCCACTCAGATCTATCAGCTTTGGCCCAGCAGCTTCATTTTTTCTGGGAATACTTGTACTTGCCCTCTGCTCTTCCTCAGTAGCATCTTGAACAAATTCTGGCCTGGAGAACTTGTCTTCTAGCATCATATATTTTAGTCTTTTGATACTGCCCTTAGGATTTTCTTGGCAAAGATACTGGATTGGGTTGCCATTTCCTTTTCCAGTAGATCATGTTTAGTCTGAGTTCTCAACTATGGCTTGTCTGTCTTGGGTGGCCCTACAAATAGCCTCATCAAACCACACAAGCCCCCTCACCACAGCAAGGCAATGATTCTTGAGGGTCATCTACTATGTCTACTAGATTATATTTATGGACACTCCTTTTAATTCACATCATTTTTCAAACTGAGATCCCATTTTAAATTTCACTTTTTAAAAAAGGTTAAGTCCTGTTTTCCACTCTTGTTGCAAAACATTCTATTTTTACACAAAGTCAAGCAATCTACCATTGTGCAAATGGCACAAAATGCTCAAAACTAGTACACCTGCTGCTTTGTTTTAAGAATTTGGAATATTTAATGAGGTGTTTCTACAATTTTTAATGATCATCCAGTCTCTCTGCACATGGTAGGTGTGGATAGTTTCCTTCTCATAAAAAAATGTTAGAAATATTTTCTGCCAATTATAAAGATGTGGGAGACATCTTTATATTGCTTTTGGATTGTGACATGGAATCTTTAAGGGCTATGAAATTATTTTTTGAAGGATGCCATTATGTCAAAATAGCCTAGGCTAGTAAGAAGAAAGTATCTTGTAAGAGTTCTTTCCACCTCTGTGTGAGTTTCTGACCCCTTTGCTGTACAGCCCATGGGTATCTTGGTCGCAACTCATAGTTTGCTGCCATAAATCCTGCTCTTCTCATAAATAACTTGAAAACCCATATTTTTAGGGGTTCCAAAATGGTTACATGTATTTGGGAAATCACATTACCTCTAAATCTCAGGGCTCCAAACAATTGTCATGACACTGAAAAAAATAGATTCTACATGGATTTGTGATTATCTGTTTTAACACATACAAACACACACTCACTGACTTTCCACTGCATCAAATATCTGGAGAAGAATTTGGTAAGATGGTCAATCACATAAAATATAGCAATCGTGCAGCCTAAAGTGGGCAAAGACAAAAACACATAACTTCTCTTCACCTAAAGATGTCTATGCGTCTGGAAGATCTGTCCAGAAGGAAATCTGCATTCCCATCTTTCATTGCAGCAGCAACAGCAAGCTAGATCATGATAGAACTAGTAAAACTGAATGCAAAGATGCAGTAGACTTTCTATACAAAGACATAATTAATATTTTATCCAGATTCTGGCATCATAGCTTCACAGGCCATGAATGGGAGGCTGTGAACTGATAGGATGAAAGAGGTAAAATACATTGTTATCTTCCTGCAAAGAAAGGGATAATGGGGTAAAATGAAAAAAATGAAAAACTGTAGCAATAAAAAAGAAACAACAGACTGTAAAAACTTAATTCTCAGTGGTTTCTCTAAAGGACTCTGGCATAGTTGCATACATAATATTTTCCAAGTGGACAACAAAGGAAGGAAAAGAGAATAGTATTCACACACACACACACACACACACACACACACACACACACACACACACACACACACACACACACACACACACACACAGTCTAATCAGTCTTCTACAGATTAAAAAAATTGTGTGTGTGTATGTCTACACACAGAGATGCAAAGAGGTAAAGGAAAATCTCATCCTTGTAAGTGGTAATGCTTTAAGCTAACTTAGATAAAGCAAATTTACAGCAGAGGCTCAAAATAATACATTTACAACCCATTATTGTACTTGTTTCATGCAGTATAATTGCTTTTGTGTTAAATGATTTTCTTAAATACCGTACATTTCAGGAACTTGATGTAGGCTAGCTGCTGCTGAGATAAAAGCTCCCCATAAAGGATTTTTCCTTTTAGAAGAAGGGGAAAATGAAGAATTTTCAGGCATAACCTAGAGATTGGTTTCTCCAAGAATAAACCATTGTTTCTTGATGAATGTACTTACAGTTAGCATTAGAGTAAAACTTGTCTATTATTTTGTGATTCTAAGAGAGAATAACATAGCTATTACACACTTTAGTATTCTAATACTCTGTGCTTCAGTAAACTCATGTTATTTAAAGAGAAATATTCAATTCTTAAAACTGTGAAGAAATTGTGAGGAGGCAATGGCTGATGTTCGATGAGGTGTTGATCTTTGGTGTCAGGTATGGCTAAGAATATTAAGCACAGTGCCTCTCTGAGATCACAATCATAACTCTAACTCACAAGTCACTGAAGTTCTGGCCTACCAGCCAGGTACTGGTGGGTGAGAGTTTTTTTCCCCATATAATAACTATGTAGTATGGTTTTACTTCTGTGATGACTCACCAGGAATGAATTATCCCAATCTCCGTTTTGTTTTGTTGCAATCCAGCAGTACAAAGAAAAGTTAGGACAGGTGTCAGGCATGCTCTCTAGATACTAAGTCCATATGACAGTGAGAATGTCCTGGTCAGACTATCCTCTGTGCTCCTTTTCTGGATCAGAGCCTGTCTATACTGGCATATATCCCACTTCTTCAATCATTTCGCTGCAGTTCAGGTCAAGTCAAGTAACGGAACCTACATGTGTTTTCAATTAAAGCACTCCATTCCATCATTTTTTATTCCTGTCTCACTACTTCCTGGCACACTGCTACAGTTACATTTATTTTTGCATACAGCTAATTATCTCATTCTGAAGCTGATGTAGTTCACACCCAAACTGAGTTCTGGGCAGTGCTATCAGAGGTGACAGCACTATGACATATGCAGTGGGTTGTGCCATTAAAATGGACACTGGAGAAAACACCTTCCTATACTTCCACCAAGCCTAATTTTTTTATAGGTTCCCTAACAGAAACAGCACAATTCTAGGTGTGCCATGCTAAGCTGATACATTGATGTTCCACTAATATATGTTGATTACTTTATCTAACAACAACAAAAGGAAAGTTGTCTTGGCCCAATAAATGATGGCTCCTCCTCCTTATTTGCATGCAAATTGGTAAACCTTGCTCATATGTAAACCATGTACATTTACTCATGAGGAAAATGGGTAAACTTTACTTGCAGAAAAAATGGTGAACTGAAAAGAGGCAGGAATAGCCTCCTTGATCCCATGATACATCTGGTAGGCAGACTAGACTGACTTCCTACACAAAATTGCTCATTCTGGTGAACACTGTTTATCTGTCTATCTCTCTGTCCTTCCTTCCTTCCTTCTCTCTCTCTCTCTCTCCCTCCCCCCCTCTCTCTCAAACACACACATACTGCATATTTAGAAAATTGCAAAAGAAAAAAAAATCAGAAACGTAATAAAGAAATTTTTATCATAAGTTTGCCACTCTTTCCCTCAGAAAGAGACACAAATCTTGCTTTGAGCACATGAAAAGGTTTCTTGGGGAGATTTCATCAAATAAATTTCTTCTTTGGTGTCTAGGCCAGACGTGAAATTGCCAAAATGAAGCCACCTTTTGGTGAATTCATTCTGCAGTTCCTTTTGCCTGACCTAGTGTGAGAAAGATTAGCCAGCAACATAAGGTTGTCATTATCAGGATACGCCCGATTGTGGTTCAAAAATGCCAGACTCTTTGAGGAGGCTCTTTCTGTGTACCCCATCAAAGAAACTAAAAAGGGTAGAAAGGGGGCACATCCAGATACATCCGCTATAGAAAAATAGGGAAGGGGTGGGAAGGAGAATGTCAGTAATCAAGCAGGGGACAAATAGGAGACCCATCATTTTTTGCCACTCGGAGTAGTGGTTCTCGGTGTGTGTGTGTGTGTTGTTCTTTGGTTTTATGGTGTCTGTTTTGCTCTTTTTAACATTGTGAGCCACCTGGAGTGGAAGTGTATCCCAGATGGGCAGAGTATAAGTCTAATAATAATAATAATAATAATAATAATAATAATAATAATAATAATAATAATAATAATAATAATAATAATAATAATAATAATAATAATAATAATAATAATAATAATAATAATAATAATAATAAACTGAGGTGATTTAAAGACCAATGTGGACCTTTATCATGAAATAATAACATTTCTAATGTGAATAGAACAGTTATTCAAGTGAGGAATAACACATTCCTTTGAAGAATTGGCATTCAAAAACATGCTAGCCTTGTGGGTTGGAAGAAATGAAACCTAATTTGTGATGGGCATGTGATACTGTATGATCATTGACTGGATTCCTTTAGGGGAATGGCAAGAGGGTGGACCATGTGTGAGGAGATAAAACCCAGAGGGAGGAGCCAAGATGCTCTCTTGATCTGATGTTTTGTGCTGAGGGTGAGCTGTGAAATTAGACAACATGTCGTTGCTTAACCCAGAAGGGGGCCCACTGGGTTTCCCCAGTTAGAGAAACTTTATTTGTTTTGATGTGCTTTCTGAACTTTTGAAAAACTTTATTCTGCAACTTACTTTGATTACAATATACTTTTAAAATACCCAAAGATGACTGGAGTGCTTAATTTCCTATGTGCTATCTTGCTTACAACCTAGATTTAGATCAGGAGTGAGAAGGCAAGCTTAAAAAGCCTGGACTGTTTAGCATGGAGAGCAAGCAGTATCAGGGGGATCCCATTACGAGGAGGCCAAGGTGCTACTCATGAATAAAAGGATCCTGACAGGTCAGGCAAAAGAAACTGCAGAATCAACTCAACAAAAGGTCACCTCATTTTGGCAGTTTTCACATCTGGCCTAGACAACGAAGAAGCAGCTACATAAATGATGGACATCCTGGAATGAGTGTGCAAAAGAATCCAAATATATTTACTCTTCACCATGCCATTCTCCACTACAATTTCTAGTATTATTGGCACACCCATATAGGTGTAATGCAGATATACTCCGGAAAAAAAGAAATAGAGTCAATTCATAACAGAGGTAAGAGAAGTGACAGTGTCTAGTCACAAGGGGAGTTTATTTTATGATAGAACTCACTATACCTCCTAGAGGAAAATGTGTTAAGCCTTTCTGCTTTGTTGTAATTAGCTGCAAGCATTAAAATAATGTTACTGTTCAGGGTGAAATGCACCAGATGTCCTTCACTACCTAGGCATAGTGGGGTGCTCTGGCAAGCACATTAAAATGGTTCCCCATTGTGCTAAGGCTTTGAAGACATATGGTACTTTTTACCTTTTACTAATATTTCGACTTACCCATTGCTTTCTCTAGCAATATTAAGCAGTGTTTGAATGTGAAGTGTTCATTTTGGTGATAAATTGCAATAATTATTGCCAAAAGATCTGCCCCTGCTGGTCATTTGCAAGGAACCTGGAAGACTCCATTATAAATCGGAGTCAATGACCTTTGGTGAAGGCAGTTTGTTTGCCCTGATGTGTAGGTCACAAAAGCAACATCACTATCAATAGAGTAATCTGGAAGCTGCCTTAACAATGAAGGTGTCTGAATTTGCTGTGGTGCTCTGTGTAGAACTCTTGCTCCAGCCCTAAAGGTACCCACCTTTGGTTGTATGACTCCTAGCCTGCTTGGACTATGTCTTGTCTGCTAACTTAGTTTTATTTCTCTATCTACTCTTGGCTTTGACTTTGGATTTGGATATAGCTAAAGATTGCCATTTGGCCTTTAGCTTTCTGGCATGTGCCTGGTGCCTGTGTTGCTAGTTGGTCTCCAACATCGTAGACTCTGATACTCGCCTCTCCAGCACAAGGAAAAGGGCCTTCTCGGTCATAGCCCCCACACTATGGAACCTCCTCCCAGTAGAACTACGCCTCCAGACCCAGTTGCTACCATTTAGGAAAGAGCTGAAGATGTTGTTGGCAAAATGGGTCTTGGGGACAGGATTGTCAACAAGTTCCCCTTTTTGGCTTGTCTGAGGCTGCCCCCTCCTGTAATTTTTAAAAGGTTTTTGTAGATTTTATATTTGTTTTTAGATGTCACCGGGGGGGGGGGGTTAATATTGTTATGTTTTTAAAGTTTTTTTAAACTGTTTTACCTGGATATTGGTTTTTACTTGTGTACACCGCCCAGAGTCCTTTGGATAGGGTGATATATAAATCTATTAAATTAAATTAATTAAATTACTCCTGAGGGGAAGAGAGACAGCCATGGAGGGCAGGCAGCTCAGAAGACCACAACACCAATGCTGCAAACCCTCTGGTCAGTCTCCAACAGCCAAAGGGGAAGAGAGGCAGCCACAGAGGGCAGGTGGGCCAGAAGACCACGCCATTGCCACCACGAGTCCTCCGGCCAGTCTTCAACAGCCAGAGGGGAAGACAGGTATCTGTGGAGGGCAGGCAACTCAGAAGACCATGGCACTAGTGCCGCAAGCCCTCCGGCCAGTCTAAAAAAAACAGAGGGGAAGGGAGGAAGCTATGGAGGGTGGGCGGCTGGCTCAGAAGACCATGCTGCCGCCGCTGTGAGCTCTTCGGCCAGTCTCCAACAATTGGAGGTCTCCAGCCCTTCCCACACATGCTGTGGGTCTGCCTCCTCCACCTGGCCTTCCATGTCCTGCTCAGAGAACAGAAGCCACAAAAACTCCAGTTTCTGAGGCAGAAGAGTGTGGTGTGGAAGCTTCCACTGGCCGGAGATCAAGATGGAGGTGGTAGAAACAGCAGTTCTTCCATCTCCAATTCCAGTTGTGGTTGGGTCAGCATCGTGAGGAGCCTTTCAGCAGAGCGGTGAATTGGAGCGAGCTACAGGTCATGGAGCAGGGTTTGGCCTCTTGGGACTGGTGGCAGGTGCCTCGGCCACACGGTGGCCAGGGACAGTTGCATCGGCTACACGGGGGCCAGTGGCAGGGGCCCTGAGGTGGCAGAGTTTTAGACAGACTGGGATTTTGTGATCTGTGGTTCCATTTGGGCTGTTTATGCCATGGACTGGCTGCTGGGATGGATGTGAAGGACTGTGGGAAGAACTCGCATTAAGGATTGGGGGTGTGACATCACTCCCTGGCCAGCCTAGGCCTTGGACTTTCTGGTGGACGATATGTGGGACTTTTTCAAATGAATGACTTGCTTCTTTTTCTTCAATGTTTTTATGATTGTTGTGATTTATGATGCAGTGATTTATATGATGTTGTGATTTACGTGATATTGTGATTCATTTATTATGAGTATGATATGTGTATTTCCTGATATGATATGTATAATGTGTATTAGATGCTGCATTGTTCTGTGAGCCACCTGGAGTTGCGTTGTCAAGTGGGCGGCACACTCCTCCTCCTCCTCCTCCTCCTCATCATCATCATCATCTAATGGCCAATGTCTTATAACTGGTATCAACTAGAAAACAGATTATTGAATCAATTAGTAATTGATAAGTCAACACTTCTGCAAATCTGTCTAAATCAATGGGTCCACTGTAGCTGGGACTAACCAGTGGATATTGGTGAATATGTTCAACTGTAGGTACATACCATTCAAATGATTTTGTACCTTGGATTCTACTCAGGATGGAACTAGAAGCTAGTCTCATAATCATATTCTAAACAAAAGAACATAATTCTTTTATTGATTTCAACAGACCTGGAGTACATATAAATTCATTACCAGCTAAAGTCACAGACATCTAATATGGAAAAGCTTGTACAGTCTTCACTTTACTAGAACCAGTCATGCTGGCTGGGAGATTCTGAGACATGGAATCCAAAAGGGAATTTTTCAAAGAACTCATTGTGTTCATCCAGCAGTTTAGCATTAATTTCTAATTAATGAACTCAGCTTAACATTTGAAATTTTAGACATTTATTCTGTCTCTCTGCATCACAAATAGGCTTTCTTTTTAAGGTGTCTTTGTTTTTGATGTGTTTATATGAAAAATTTAATATTTATGTTTGTTTGTATCTGTTGAGTTTTATGGTGTTAGCTGCCCTGAGTAGGAAAGTTTTTCCTAAAGGGGTGGGATATAAGTTTAATAAATAGATAAATAATATAATAAATGAAATAAATGAATTTGAAGGATACTGTACCTGATTTTGGTTTGTGATCAAAGTATAATCATTGGATCTATCTGTCTATCATATTTACATGCTGCCCATCTGGGATATGTTCCCACTCTGGGCAGTTTACATAATTTCAAATAATATGCATAGTATAAAGATAGTACAACAGAGGTGTTGCTATGATGAAGATCAGTTGATTTCAACTGAGGGAAAAAAGGCATATCAGGAGGATTATAAGCCCAGTATGGAAGATCTCCATTAGAAAATGGGAAACAGCTACACATTGTCCAGTGCCAGAGATACTGAAGGATTCTGGCATTGAAAATAAATTAACACAGCAAAAGGTTGAAGCCAGCATCAGCAGAATATAGAAGAAGCACAGAGTGAATAGAAAAGGGCAGGAAAGCAAGTAGGAAGGGGAAGAAATAGAGGTGGAGACAAAGAGATAACAAACAGTACAGAAGGGAGAGATCTAGAACCATGTTGCAAATATAAAGCATGGTGCATAGGGCAAACTTAATTGTCAACAGAACATTGGGTCATAGACTGAAATACATGGATGTTTACTTTGCAACATTATTACCTACTTTCCTGGAGAGTGGCCATAAAATAACTTGCACCCAAAACATAGAATGACCCATGGCAAGCCTCAAGGTGACAGGTTCTTTCACTTAAAATCTGTTCTTGCATAGCTGCATTATTTAAGTTTACCTAACTCCTTGAAATTAAATTAAAACACCATGTGTATGTGTGTTCAAATAAGACAGCCAGCTAGCTGCCTTTGCCTGTAACACCCAGATAAGATCCAATAATAATCTCCATAGTTAATGGTCCAGATTTACATCTGTTCAATAGCAGCAGAAACTGGCTACAGAAAACTAAGAATGGATGTGAAAGAACAACACAGAAGCAAAAGACCATCCCAGGTTGAAACGCAATTAAAACAGCACATTTCCAAATATTAAATTAATTTCATTCCCATTGACTAAAGAATGTTGGAACTGTTTAATTTGTCCCTCTATCATGGAAGGATGCATCCTAATGATTAAATAAATACTGCAGCTAAGACTCATTAAATTGGAAGCATCTTTGCAAGAACCAAAGAATCCATAACTGTGGCAACTCATCAAACATGTGGCTTATATGATTTTGCAAATTCACATACTTCCAAGAAGATGAAAATTCCCATGAAGCAAACAGAGGAAAAGTTATTGCTTTCTGTTAGTCCATGTGTTGGCAAGCACCAGGCACCTCAAGCACAAACATTTCTATTCAAGTGATTTCCTGAACTGTCAGTAACACTGAGAAATAGCTTCACTTTCAAGCAAGCAAAACTAATCTGATAATTAAACATCATTCGGGGAAGTACACCATAAACAGACAACATACATTTGAGTTTGGTAAGTATGTCGGTTGTATAGTCCTCCTACCCTTATGTCTGAATTCAAAATACTTCATTCTTCCAGCCATGTAGGCCACCTAGAAAAAAGTATGAAAAGAACTTAAAATGCCTGTAGCAGTTTCTTTCTGAACACTTCTCGTAACTCTGCTTGAAACCTAAATACATTATTTATTCTTATTTCTCCCTATTTGATGGGAAAAGCCACCACTCACTGTGAATACAAATTGCCAGTAACAATGCCTCCATATTTTACAAAATTTACTTCCACAGAATAAGCCACCTTCCTTTTGTGACTAAAATAAAAAAGGGATTTTACAAATCACTTCATCATAGGTGAGAGAAAGGAATCTCTAAATTTAAAAATATGATCTTGTCAATGTAGTTCTTGAAATGAGCAAGATGACGCTAACCTAATTCTTTGTTTCATACATATCTTTGTACGGGATAGAGAAAGAAAAGCATATTATTCTCATTGTCTGTTTTTTTTATTTTGCTGCTTCTTTCCACGTTTTTCTTTTTTTTACCTCTAACTTAAAGTGATGAGAACATGGCCATTGCTATCACAAATTCCTTTAACTCTAGGACTGTTGCAAATGTTTCTCTGGTACACAGGCAAAGCTTTTTGATACCACTTTAACTGCAATGATTTAATCACAATGACTACTTCTTCTTAATTTAATTTTTAAATTTTTATGACAGCCACTCAGGCCTACCCGACTCAGGGCGGCTTACAACAAATTAAAAACACATAAGAACAGATTAAGAACCCCACCCAATTCATAAAAGAATAATAGGGATACAAGCAACACAGAGGGAGGGACACTAACTTGAAATGAGCCAACAGGTTGGGGCCATATTCCCACTAAGGCCACACACCTGCCCCGCCAGCCATGTTATCAAACCTTTCCTGAATTGCAGCAATTCTGTCTGTAACCTCAATTCTGTTGGCAGGAGGTTCCAGAGGGCTGGAGAGGGCACGGAGAAAGCCTTTGTGTGCTAGAGAGGCAGATGGTGGGCCCCTCTCCTCCTCTAAAAATGGCATGATCTGGTGAGTTCAGAAAGTTTCTTATAAAAATAATCCTTCCCTCTAAGTACTTCAAATTGTCATCCAGTGTTCAGCTTCAACAAAATGATAATGGAAAGTTCTAGTGTGGAAGATTATGCTAAAAATGAAAGAATATTAAGTTAAACGTATAGTCCCTACTAATAAATTAAATAATTAATTTTAAGAACATCAGATCTTTTTGATTCACCATTTTGGAGTGTATATTTGAAGAGTTTCTCCATCTTTAATAAAATTATATCAACAATTATGACGTACCGAAAATTTGCTAATTGCTTAATTATGGACAGTAGCATTAATTTGACTACTTCTGGGCTCTTTAATTGCAGAATTAGAACTACAGTACCCTTGCCTATTGCATTGGGTGGATTTTGAACAATTTCCTTTATAAAGGTTGCAAAAAGAATCCAGATGGGCTTTCAAGTTGCATCTGGAATATAAATTCTCTAAAATTCACATTTTTACAAAATTGGGGTGAAATGGAAACAAAGAATAAGTGTTTTTATCCTATCCTTTCTTAGCTCTGCCAAGACACATACAACAGTGTAAGTACTGTACAGTAGGATGATCTCAGCTCTAGAAAAATACAGGCAGACCGAACCCTAATGCCAAAAATTATTGCTCTTATTAAAAGGAATGGCCAGCCAATTAATCCTGGATTTAAAACAATAATTAATGTGTAGATAAGTGCAAAGAGGAATGGCCTAAATTTTTTTCTGAAGCATACAAGAAAAGTGCTGGAGTAAATGTTCATTTTCCTTTTCATTTGTTTCCTTCAAATCATAATGTCCCTTTGATCTCTTTATTTCACAATTGAGATTGTTGTTTTTTAACTGTGTTAAGAAAATGGCCTTTCTTGTCCATGTCTGCATGTGCATATAAATACCCACCCCCAATCTTTACACATGCATTTATGTTATAACAGTTTAAATCTATATATAGTAAATAGGAGACTGAATAATTCCCTGGGACTGTTTACCACTTTAAGAGTCAGGCTGCAATGGTGAAGACCCAAAAATTGTTAGATCAGGAGAAACAATAACAGCTGTTTTCCTGACAGTGCCTCACACACCACACCCCCAAAATGAAGAATTTATAATACAGTGTGGCTCAAGTGGCTTAGACTGGGAGGCGGAAGGTCAGTAGTTCGATTCCTGAGTACTGCATGACAGAATGAGCTCCCGTCTTTGTCCCAGCTCCTGCCAACCTAGCAGTTCGAAAGCAAGAAATTGCAAGTAGAAAAATAGGGACCACTTCTGTGGGAAGGTAACATAATTCCGTGTCTAGTCATGCCTGCCACATGACCACGGAAATGTCTGCAGAAGCAGATAGCGCTGGCTCTTTGGCTTTGAAACAGAGATGAGCACTGTACCCTAGAGTCGAATACGACTGGCTTTCAAGCAAGGGAAACCTTTACCTTTACTAATATTATACACCAATCCATTGAAGAGTTGGTGTGATGTTGTGCTTTGAGTCTTCAAATGGAATTTAAGAGACGCAGACTCAAGTTAAGTTGTTATCAAACAACCCTATAGTGACAAGATGAATGGGGTAGTTGAGTCTATGACTGGCATCTAACCACTGTTAACATTGAGAAAGCCTATTCCCAGCCACAGAACAAAAACAGTGATTTCACAGCTTAAATGTGTGAGCTTCTAAATATTTGTTCTCTGTTTTTCTTTTCATTTTTCATGTTTTTTTAACAATAAGATACACTACAGAATCCCTTTGTGAGTCCCTATTTGGCCTGGAAGGAGTCAAAATCCTGAGAATATTTTTTTTTTATTGAGAACATTCAGGGCTGGGACAAATACAAGGCTTCTGTGATTCTGTAAGTTTTTCGAAACACTTTGAATATGTCTTACAAACTTTTATACCAATTCCCTGTAGATAGATGGCAAATGTTCCATTTTCTAGAGGTTTGTCACTCCATTGTTTTCTTTGAAGCAGATCCATTTTGTTTTACTACTTTTGACAACAGATATTACTTATGGTTCCTCTGCGGTTCTTCCCCACGAAGCTACAATCTATCAAATCTGTGATAAGACGTCACAGTTTCTCATTGTTTAGAGGCTTTCATTTTTGGGAACAATTTTTCAGTCCCAAAGCCTGAATTCTTTCTGAATAAAAAAAGGGGTGGGCCCAACCATTCTCTTTCAAAAGAAACAATATTGGTCTTTTCAATTTATAGGAGGTATGTTAAAGTGGGGAAGTTTGGGGTTGCCTTTTCAGAAAGGGAGAATAAAACAGTCTTATGTTTTAAATAATCATAAGTTAAAAATTCTATTGCACAAATGTCTCCACATTGGGCACAGAGCAAGAGACTTATATCTGTTACAATTGCACCATGTTTGGTGCCGATCTTAATTTTTGTTTGAATTGACACCATTTTTTGAATTGTGTCACATAATGTTGATTTGCTCTGCTAGTACAAGATTTCATGGATCAAACATTGCTCCATGGGCCACACACAGTCCTAGAGCTCTTTCTATGTAGTCTTCTAACCTGTTTGTTTACTGATACCACCCTAAAGCCATTTCCTCTCAGACCGATACTGTTCTTCCTGCCTCAGGCAGCATTTTATACTGTTTTTCCTTTCCCTTCCTTACACAAAAACACAATAGCTACTTACAATAGTGAGAGGTCTGGCCCTAGGGTTCTCCAATATGGGGTGCCTCAGGGGTCGGTACTCTCTCCTCTCCTATTCAACATCTACATGAAGCAGCTGGATGAGATCATCCATTCCCACAGGGTGCGGTACCATCAGTATGCGGATGACACTCAGTTGTACATCTCGGCCCGTGGGGACCCAAGTGATGCTGTCAATGTCCTGTCCCGGTGCCTGGAGGCTGTGGGGGTCTGGATGGGGGCCAACGGGTTACAGCTGAATCCTAGCAAGACTGAGTGGCTGTGGGTTCGGGGTCCCATACTATCCTGGGAGCTGCCATCCTTGGTCTTGGATGGGGTTACCTTGCCCCAGACAGACCCAGTGCACAACTTGGGGGTCTTCCTGGATGTGCGTCTGCTGCTGGAAGAGCAGGTGGAGGCCGTGACCAGGAGAGCCTTTGCACAACTTCGTGTAATTCGCCAGTTGTGCCTTCTCCTGGATAGGGATTTCTTGCTCATGGTCACACATGCTCTGGTCACCTCCAGACTTGATTATTGTAATGCGCTCTACATGGGGCTGCCCTTGTTGACCATTCGGAGGCTGCAGATGGCCCAGAACGCGGCGGCTTGGGTAGTGATGCGGTGCAGGCATTATGCTCATGCCTTGCCTCTGCTCTGGGAGCTGCACTGGTTACCAGTTTGCCTCTGGGTGCAATTCAAGGTGCTGGTTGTGACCTTTAAAGCCCTACATGGTAGTGGGCCAGGTTACCTAAGAGACCGCATCACCCTAAAGACGTCTGTCCATCCAACCAGAGCAGACCAGAGGGGCTCTCTCATTGTACCATCTGCTAGAGGGGCTCGCCTCTCCAGCACAAGGAGGAGGGTCTTCTCTGTGTCCGCACCGGCTCTCTGGAACCTCTTACCAACAGTTACATTTGCAGACGTAATTGCTGCCCTTCAGGAAAGAACTTAAAACCTGGCTGGCAGGCCAAGTATGGGGTGCAGGTGGAGGGGTAACTTCCACGGGGTGGCTGGTATAGCGAATCCCAGCACTCTAGTCCCCTGGACCCTTTTTTAGTGAGTGGGTGGGTAGTTTTTAAAGCAGTTTTAACTATGTTTTTAATTGTGTTTTTATTATGCTGTGAACCGCCCTGAGTTGGCCTTGGCCAAGTGGGCGGTATAGAAACTGAAAAAAACCCCGAATAAATACATTTTTAATTCTGGTCTTCATGGTTCCTTTAGTCAGCCCTATTGGTCTTACCCAGTGGTGAGCATCAAAAAAATTCCTACCACACTGTGGGCATGGCCAAGTAACTGGGTGGGCATGGCCTGTTGGCCGTGTGACTGCTCTTCACTATAGCAGCCGTGTGACTGCTCTTACCCAGTGGTGAGCATCAAAAAAATTCCTACCACACTGTGGGCATGGCCAAGTAACTGGGTGGGCATGGCCTGTTGGCCGTGTGACTGCACTTCACTATGGCCTGTTGGCCGTGTGACTGCTCTTCACAACCACTCTGGAGTGGTTGAGGAGGCACTTTGGGGTGAAACACAGCCCTGGAAAAGCCTTGGATGAAGGGGGAAATGGCTTCGGAGGGGGGTATTTACTATAGAGCTATGAAAATAGAAACCTTTTCTATTTTCATCACTCTATAGTGAACCTCTGAAGCCATTTCCCCCTTGCCCAAGGCCTTTCCAGGGCTCTGTTTCACCCCAAAGCACCTCCCCAGCCACTCCAGAGTGGCTGAGAATGTGCTTTGGGGTGAAACGGAGCCCAGGAAAAGCCTTGGAGGGGGGGGGGGAATGGCTTCTGAGGTTGGCTATAGAGTGATGAAAATAGAAAAGGTTTCTATTTTCATAGCTCTATAGTGAATACCCCCCTCCAAAGCCATTTCCCCCTTCATCCAAGGCTTTTCCAGGGCTGTGTTTCACCCCAAAGTGCCTCCTCAACCACTCCAAAGTGGCTGGGGATACGCTTTGGGGTGAAATGGAGCCCAGGAAAAGCCTTTGATGAAGGGGGAAATGGAGCCAGCCCCCTCCGAAGCCTCTTCTAGGAGGAGGAGGTGGGTGGGGTGGGGAGGTGGCTGTCCCCAGCCATTTTTACTACTGGTACATGCATACTGCCAACCTAGCAGTTCGAAAGCAAGAAATTGCTAGTAGATAAATAGGGACCACTTCGGTGGGAAGGTAACAGCGTTCCGTGTGCTCCGGTGTCTAGTCATGCCTGCCACATGACCATGGAAATGTCTGCAGAAGCAGACAGCGCTGGCTCTTCGGCTTAGAAATAGAGATGAGCACTGCACCCTAGAGTCGGATACGACTGGCTTTCGAGCAAGGGAAACCTTTACCTTTACACGCATACTGGTACGAACCTGATGATGCCAACCACTGGTCTAATCCTCCGATACTAACATTTTGGCCATTCAGGGTACTTTGCTATCATTAACATTTATCCAATGACCTCTGAATGTTAACTTTGGATCTAAATTGGTACGTGTTATGTACTGAATGCTTTGTGATAAGTATCCCTTTAACGGATTTGTATCTGTCTATTGTATCTACTGTAAGCAATCAGTGTTTCATTGTAACCAGCTATTAAGAACAATGATGTGCCTGCAGTAGCAGCGTTGGACACAGGATACCCATTCACCTGCATACCTGAAGGGCAGGATACTACTGCCTCTACTGCATCGGGCAGGATACTACTGCCTCTACTGCATTGGGCAGGATACTACTGCCTCTACTGCATCTGGAGAAGATGGGCATGGACTGTTACCCGGGCTATTCAAAATGTACTATAAATAAGGCTGTTGTTTCACCTGTACCTCATGTTCACTCTACTATGATGCAATAAACCTGGTTTTAGCCCTTACTGCGGCTCCTGCTTGTCTTCTGTTGCAAGACACCAAATTGGCGACGAAGGTGGGGCGGCGTCCTGACAAGTGAACATCGCGCCCTTCGACATCACAAAACCTGAGAGATGGGAACTCTATGAGGAGCAGTTCCTCTACGCTTTGGACCTCGAGGGCATTGAGGAGGAATCCCAGCGGCAGGCATTCCTACTGGCCCAGTGCGGCTTAGAGACTTTGGAACTGGCAACCAACCTCCTGATGCTGAGACTACTCAGGGCACTGCCCCTAGACGAGATCCTCGCCGAGTTGAGGAAGCACTTTCGCCCAAAAGTGTCCATGTTTCCGGCAAGGTTGGCATTCTAGCAGTGGTGCCAGCGGGCCGGTGAGTCTGTGGCAGACTTTGTGGCAGCCTTGCGGGTGGCTGCCGTGCCGTGCCGGTGGGAAGCATCCCTGAGCGAGGCGCTGAGGGACAGGCTCCTGCTGGGCCTGCGAGATGAAGGGGCCAAGAAAAAAATACTGGCCAAAGATGAGAGCATCTCATTCGAGCATGTCCTGCACATTGCCCAAGCCGCCAAGTCAGTGCAACAAGGCGAACGGGTGTGCCGGGCCAGGACCACCACAGTTGCTCCCCCCCCCCGCCGGCAGTCCCAGTCCACAGCTCCTCCTCCAATGGAGAGCGAGGGGCCTCCAAGTCCTCCACGTCCACCTCCGACTGCAGCAAGGACGAGGATGTGCAACGGGTGCAGAGGAGACCGGAGAGGTGAGACCGCGCCAGAGAGAACCGCCGCTGCAGTGGATGTGGGGCATCCCAAGACTGGAGCCAATGTTCATTCTGGAAGGCGGAGTGCCACAACTGCAGGTGGCGCGGGCACATTGCAAGGGGCTGCAAGCAGCGTCGAGACGACGGCAAGGGCCAGGCAGAATGGCCCCAACGCAAGGCAGACGGGGTCGGGCACATCTTCGATGATGAGCCCCAGGAGCACCGTGCATCTCGACGGGTTCCCGAGAGCCGCGACCAAGCGGTCCACAGTGTGCAGTTGCAGCAGCCCCGATTTTTTGTTGAGGTACTGGTTCAGGGGGCCCTAATAAGGATGGAGATCGACTCGGGGTCGGCGTACTCCATCATCTCCCACAGGGAATTTCTGTGTATTCCCCCGAAGTCACGCCCCAAGCTGAAGGCCTTTAAGACTATTTTGCGGGATGTCCAGGGCAAAGGTATACCAGTGTTGGGGGTGGGAGAGTTCAAGGTTCAGTTTAAGAGGCGCTCCGCGCAGTTGCCCCTAGTAGTTCTAAAGGAAGGGTCCTGCTGCCTCCTGGGGACACAGTGGTTCGGGCCCCTAGGAGTTTTCATTGGAGGCATACACACCGTGCAGGCTGACCCGATCATGGAGGTGTGTAACGCACATCCTGCCATTTTTTAGAAGGGGCTAGGGAAGTTTAAAGGGCCCCCAGTTTCTTTTGAGTTGGACCCCGACATTTGACCCATCAGGATGAAGCCAAGAAGAGTGCCTTTCGCACTAAAGGACAAAATAGAGACTGAACTGGACAAATTGGTGGGTCAGGGGATTTTGGTGCCGGTGGATTCTGCCGAGTGGGAAACCCCCATTGTTACGGCGCTTAAGGCTAATGGGGAGGTTAGAATCTGCGCTGACTACAAGTGCACGATTAACAAGGCAATCCGCCCAAATGCGTATCCAGTACCAGTGGTAAGCCACCTGCTTGCAACTCTGCATGGGGGGAGGTGTTTCGCCAAACTAGACTTGGCCCAGGCATACCAACAATTGTCGGTAACCCCAGCTACAGCCGCCGCTCAGACAATTGTGACCCATAAGGGAGCTTTCAAAGTGAAGCGCCTACAATTCGGCATAAATTTGGCTCCGGGGATCTTTCAGTACCTTGTAGAAAGGTTGTTAAAAGGGCTCCCAGGTGTTTTCCCCTACTTTGATGACATTCTGATTACAGCGGGGTGGGGGGAGCAGGAATTGGCCAAGAGGTTAGACCATGTGCTAACAGTGTTCGAAAAAGCGGGGCTCAGGCTGAGAAAGGATAAATGTGTATTTTTTGCTGAGGAAGTAGAGTTTCTGGGTTTTAGAATAGCCCCTGAGGGCATTAAGCCAGCTGAATCCAAGGTAGCGGCAGTGAAAGATGCTCCTCGCCCCACCACCAAGCCCGAATTGCAGTCCTTCCTAGGACTCCTTAACTTCTATCACTCGTTCCTCCCAGGAAAGGTGTCCATTGTGGAACCATTGCATAGATTACTCAAGAAGGATGCGGCTTGGCAGTGGGGGGACAGTCAGGAACGGGCATTCCAGGGGCTCAAACAGCTTCTATCTTCCAAGGCTGTGTTGACCCACTTCGACCCAAAGAAACCTGTTGTGCTGGTCTGTGATGCCTCACTGGTGGGGGTGGGGGCAGTCCTCTGCCACGTGCTAGAGAGCGGGCAAGAGGCCCCAGTGGCATACTATTCGAGATCCCTGTCCAAGGCAGAGCGCAACTACGTGCAAACTGACAGGGAGGCCCTAGCGATCATTGCAGGAACCAAGAAGTTCCACGACTTTCTCTATGGTAGGCCATTCAAAGTCGTGACCGACCACAAGCCCCTCTTAGGAATCTTCACTACAGATAAGACAACCCCGCAGATCTTGTCCCCAAGGAAGCTGTGTTGGGCGATCTTCCTCAACGCGCTGACCTACCGCCCCGGCAAGGAGATTAGTCATGCCGATGCTCTTTCCAGGTCACCCCTCCCACAGGCAGGGGATTCCAAGTGCGAGGTAGAACAGGACCACCAGGTGCTCCTGATTGAGGCCCTAGAGTCACCCCCAATCCTGCCAGCTGAGATCGCCAAGGCTACGGCGAAAGATAAGTCGTTGACCCTAGTCAGTTCATGGGTACAGAAAGGCTGGCTGGCAAGCTCCCCTACGGAGGAATTCAGGATTTACGGTAGGTGGAGAGACGAGCTCTCCCTAGAAAGGGGCTGTTTACTCTGGGGGCAGTGGGTGGTAATCCCCGAAGTTCTGAGGTCCCGGGTGCTAAAGATGCTGCATATCAGCCACTCGGGGATTGTGCGCACCAAGGCGCTAGCTAGGAGTTACGTCTGGTGGCCCAAACTGGACACAGATATAGAACACGTGGTAGGCACTTGTGAGAGCTGCCAGAGCACCCGCCCCGAGGAGTCCCAACTTCCGCACAGAGAATGGGACACGGCCAGGGGTCCGTGGTCACGCTTACACGTGGATTTTGCGGGTCCTTTCAGAGGCACCCTTTTCCTCATAATAGTGGACTCCTACTCCAAGTGGTTGGAGGTAATCCCAATGGCTAGTACATCGTCAGCTGCAACGATTAAGCAATTACGCAAGGTATTCAGCTGCTTCAGTTTACCTGACGTACTTGTGAGCGACAACGCCACAACTTTCACATCAGCGGAGTTCCAGGGTTTCATAGAGATTAATAAGATTTGCCACATTACTGTGGCCCCATTTCACCCCGCTACAAATGGTCAAGCGGAACGCCTGGTGCGAACAACGAAGGACGCACTGCGTAGGATGGGCCCCGGGGAGTTGAACCTGCAACTCTGCCAATTCCTGTTAAGGTACCAAGTAACCCCCTTAGCATCAGGGCTCTCGCCCGCCGAGCTCCTCATGCGGAGGAAACCCGCCACGATCCTCTCAAGGCTAGACCCAACCAGGGTGGAGGACACAGGTAGAAACATAGAAACGGGGGGCACCAAGAGTTTCGAGATTGGCCAGCCAGTACATTGCTGAAACTACGCGGCTGGTGGCCCGACCTGGGTACCGGGAATAGTGGTCGGACAGACGGGGCCAGTATCCTACAATGTCGAGACAGGTACAGGGCTCCTCTGGAGGAGGCATGCTGACCAACTCAGAGGCAGAGTAGTGGAAAGGCAAGACGCGAGTAGCCAGAGGGAGCACTCAGTGTTAGGGTTCTCCCCCACCCGCTTATCCCAAGGGGGAGACACAGGCCGCAGGGGGGAGGAAAATGATACAAACCCGCATTCTTTGGACATGCCGGGTAACAGGGACAATTTGGAAGAGAGGGATTTCGAGGAGTTGTTAGATTTTGAGTTAGGAGACCGGGGGGATTTTTCGGAGTGGTCCCCCACCCATCCAAGCGAGGAGCAGGGTTTTTCGTTAGTCCCTGAAGCCCCCGGTCTAACATCCCTGGTGTTTACTCCCACACTTAGACCTCCCCAATTCCCGGCTTACGACTCGCAGAACTCAGTCACATTCCTCCAATGCAGGAACTCCGGCCCAGAGTGCGGCCACCCCTCACCCAAAGCGAACGTGCGGAAAGCCTCGATGGCTGGAGGACTTCATCCTCACCTAGGGGGGAGGGATGTTATGTACTGAATGCTTTGTGATAAGTATCCCTTTAATGGATTTGTATCTGTCTATTGTATCTACTGTAAGCAATCAGTGTTTCATTGTAACCAGCTATTGAGAACAATGCTACGCCTGCAGTAGCAGCGTTGGACACAGGATACCCATTCACCTGCATACCTGAAGGGCAGGATACTACTGCCTCTACTGCATCGGGCAGGATACTACTGCCTCTACTGCATTGGGCAGGATACTACTGCCTCTACTGCATCTGGAGAAGATGGGCGTGGACTGTTACCCGGGCTATTCAAAATGTACTATAAATAAGGCTGTTGTTTCACCTGTACCTCATGTTCACTCTACTACGATGCAATAAACCTGGTTTTAGCCCTTACTGCGGCTTCTACTTGTCTTCTGTTGCAAGACACCAAAGTAGGTTTAGAATTTTGTTGCATTTTAATTAAGATGTGGTCCTGTTTAGGCATTGGGCACTCTAAAGCAACCCCCAAGCCCCTGAAAACTGGGGATAATTGATGAAGATTAAAGTCATGTTTGCTTTATACTTTGCCACAATAGCATTAATGCAAACTCTTTTGGCAGACACAGAGCAGTAGCTTATAGCATTATTTTATACATTATAACTGAGACATCACATGTCAGCCTGTGTTTCAAGGTGCATCCTGGAACAGAGACTTTATTCAGCTGAGTCAGAATTAATGTATTGGGATCTGTCTTTAATGCCTGCTTTTTTCTTTGTTGTTCTTTGTGTTTGTGGGAATCCCATTGCTTGGTGACCTTTAATTAAAGAGTCACTAGGGGAACAGGCACTATCACTCCCTAGAAAATAGATGGGGAAGAAGTAGAAGCAGTGATAGACTTTACATTCTTAGGATCCAAGATCACTGCAGATGGAGATTGCAGCCATGAAATAAAAAGGCAGCTAATACTTGGGAGACAAGCTTTGAGAAACCTGTGGAACATAATTAAAAGTAGAGACATCACCTTGCAAACAAAAGTCTGCATAATCAAAGTAATGGTATTTCTGGTAGCAATGTATGGTTGTGAGAGCTGGACCATAAGGAAAGCTGAGCGCAGAAGAATAGACACCTTTGAAATGTGGTGTTGGAGGAGATTTTTGAGAGTATCTTGGACAGCAAAGAGAATAAATACTGTAGGTCTTAAAAGAAATCAACCCCAACTGCTCCTTCGAAGGTCAAATATTGAAGTAGGGCCACAGCCAGGATTCTAGATGTGGGTGAGCAGATATTTTTAGGGTGGGCAACAAAGCCTCTTTTCAATGCATTCCTATGGGAAACCACACTTTGCTAGGGTAGGGCAAACTGCTGACTCAGTGTGGGCCAAGCCCACCTTGGTCCCACCCTGGCTACAGCCCTTTATTGAAGATGAAGCTAAAGTACTTTGGACATCAAATGAGAAGAGAGGATTCACTTGAGAAAGCCTTGATGCTGGGAAAGGTCAAGGGCAGTGAAAGAGATGGTTAGATGGTATTGTTGATGCAATGGGCACATAGTTTAGTGTCCCCTTAGTGTCCCTTTAGCTCACTGAGCCTGCTTGCTGGAGGGCTTCAAAAGGGAGACGCTGCCAAAGCCCTGCTGCCACCACCGCCGTGTTGCCTCTCCTCAGGGCTCACTCCACTGGCCCTGAGGATGGGAGGCAGGTGCGTTCCCTTAGCCTCACCGAGCCTGTTTGCCGGAGGGCTTCAAAAGGGAGATGCTGCCTGGAGCCCCGCTGCTGCCGCGTTGCCTCTCCTCAGGGCTTACTCCATCGGCCCTGAGGGTGGGAGGCAGGTGCCATTCCAAGCTCCTTCCCCTGGTCCCACTGGCCAGGGGAAGTGGGGGCACCTGGGGGAGTGGACTGAGGTTGTTCGGTGCCTTTCTTGGGTTTCGCTGGCCACGGACTTTTTCCTCCTCGCTATGTGGTCCTTGGTCCCTTGTCTGCCCGCCTTTGGCCGGTTTTTGATGGGAGGGAGGAGGATTGTGTGTGATGTTAAAAGACATTTGATGCTGATGTATATTTTTGAATTTTTTACCAGGTGATTTGTACTGTTTATTATTGTTCTGATTTATTTTTTGTATTGCTATATTGTATTTTGGGATTATTGTATTGTATCAATTATGTTGTTTGCCGCCTTGAGTCGGCCTCGGTTGAGAAAGGCGAGGTATAAATTAACATTTATTATTATTATTATTATTATTATTATTATTATTATTATTATTATTATTATTATTATTATTATTATTATTATTATTATTATTATTATTATTATTATTATTATAGCTGGGCAGGTTGAGAAGTTTGGTGGAGGATAGGGGCGACTGGTGTGCAATGGTCCATGGGGTCACAAAGGGTTGAACTCAACTATGCAACTGAACAACAACAGGGGAACAAATAAAATAATAGTGTCTCTCTTGGCCCCCAAATTGATGACATTGTATATGTCCCACTATTGTCAAGTCATGACTATTTTCTTTCCCCCCACTCACACGAACATTGTTGTTGTTCAAACATACAAAACATAGTCAATGCAAACAATATTATGAAAACATTGACTGGTATTATATAACACAGGGATTCCCAATTTATGGCCTGTGGCACCACTTCATGTGGCCTGCTGCCGCTGCTGCACCCGGAAGTGGATGCATTTACAACAGCCGTAAAACACGCCCACACATGCGTACATGCGGTTACGTCAGCCATAAATGTGCTTGTGGCTGTCGTAAACATGGAAGCGGATGCATTTACTTCTGCTTCCGGGTGTGTGATCTGGCATGCTCAGCTGTCGGGGGGGGGGGGGCATGGTCAGGCTCATGGCATAAAAAGGTTGGGAACCCCTGATATAACAGATAAAGGTAAGACTTTTGTTGTTGCTGCTGCTGTTGGATAGAGATGTGGAAACACACAGAAAACTGTTGCTGACCTGAATGACAATTATCTCAGAGTATTGCCAAAAAGACAGGGAGCAGGTTGACCTGGATCTTCATACCTTTTATTAAGGTACAGACTCACATCTGTAAGCAATATATAACCATCCCGGATAAGTTAGTGGCCTAAAAGCAATCCGTTCTGGAGCTTAATGCTTCCACGATTATCCATTACTCCAAACTGAAACAGAAAAGCCAACTCTTTAAAATGCATGCCAATACAAATGAAGAATGTTTACACTGTACTTCTGTCAACAGAGCATTTCACTTTTGGTCGGTCTGAAAGATTTCATGCCCAATCAGACAAGAAGAGTTTGCTGAGAAGAAATTGATCTTAATTCAGGTAGTCTTCTTCAACTTGCAATAAAAAAGTTATGGCTATCCCAAAATCATTGGGGGGGGGGACAGGGACTGGAAAAAGATTCCCTTCCCCAGCACCCATTTAGCTTGATTTAAAAGTAAATGTTTCCCTTGCTCGAAAGCCAGTCGTATCCAACTCTAGGGTGCAGTGCTGATCTATGTTTCAAAGCCAAAGAGCCAGCGCTGTCTGCTTCTGCAGACATTTCCATGGTCATGTGGCAGGCATGACTAGACCCCGGAGCACACGGAACACTGTTACCTTCCCACCGAAGTGGTCCCTATTTATCTACTTGCAATTTCTTGCTTTCGAACTGCTAGGTTGGAAGGATTATAAAAAGAAAATAATACCAATTTAATAGAATGTAGACTTTTAAAAAAATGACCAGCAAGTGATTCAATCTTATGAGAGTCTTCTCTACTTTTCAGTTTCAGACTCAGTAAGAAAAACTACAAAGTGTTTACATCCAGCTGTAAATTTTTCTAACTCTGATTTTGTTCTGAATTCAACTCATTTTAGGACAATGGCTTTCCTGTGTAATAAGTAGAAGAAACTTAGAGACACAGGACATCGTGTGTTGCAAATAAAAGAACCTTTGGGCAGGAGTTATGTTCCTTTTGTGCCAGGGCAGGAGGAGAAGTCTCAAAGTGAATGTGCCTAGTTTTGCTAAGATAAGATGAGGGACAGAAAAATAAAACTTTAGTTTGGAAATAAGTGCTCTGTATCTTCTGTAGGCAAAGAATCTTTTTTCTCTTTTTGACCTCATTCTCCTTGCTTTTCACAGTTTTTAATTTTATTGCTTCCATTGTCCTTAGTTCAAATAACACATCACATAAAATATGGAACAGCAGAGTGGTATTTTGTGCTGCAGGGAATATAAAAAGAAATGTCTGCCAACATTACCAATTCTCTGTCATACATTTCCCTCCTTTATATTGCACATTAGTGAGCTCAAAAAAGGGAATCAGTTAACCAAAAATATTTCTCTTTCTTTGCTTCGCCTAGAGACTCGCTGCAGAGGAACAATCACCCAATCAGCACGTGACCATAATTTTCAGTAGTGATGGCCATTGCAATGTGATATTTATGGTTCTGTTAAGCAGACAGTTCTCATAGAAGATCACTTATTCTTGGGTCCACCTTGAGGAGCAAACCCATTCCAGAGCAGCTTGACCTTCACAAAGAAAAGAGAACTGTTCCCACTGTCTTCTCCAAGATTGATTATTTTACCTTACTGCATAATCCATGGTGTCTGTCTCCACCACTCTGGATTAAGAGACCTGAAGCCAAGTCTCTTGTGATCACCCAAGGGTTGTGAGGGTCCCTGCCTAATCCATCAGAATGGACTCATTTTTATTTCTAACTGGCACTTCTTGACCTGCATACAGGTTTCTCAGAAGACAGGTGAGGTGGTCTAGTACTCCCATCTCCTTAAAGATTTGTCACTGTTTGTTATAATCAAAGGTTTTAATGTAGTCAATGAGACTGAAGTAGAATAACTAACTCGTTTAAAGAGCAGACTTTTTTCTGAATGGTTGCCCCTGCTTAACAACTAAAACTAACCAAAAACTCGCTTAGCAACTAAATTGGGGTTTACAATCCCCCAGACCCTCCAGAAATCATAATTGGTCATTTACAATGGCAGCAATGGCACTTTTTCCAAGTGTTTCACTTAAAGAGCAACTCGCTTAAAGAGCAATCCCATCGAACACATTATGCTCATTAAGAGAGGTACCACTGTAGATGCTTTCCTGGTACCTCCTTGATTTCTTCATAATCTGGGGAATGTTAAGAATTTGGACTCTAGTTCTCCTGCCTCTTCAGAACCCAATTTGTACTTCTGGTAGTTCTCAATCTGCATACTGCTGAAGCCTAGGGTCTTGAGCATGACCATGCTAGCATGTGAAATGAGTGCTATTTTACAATACCTTGAACATTTTTTGACTTTGCCCTTCTTTGGAATTAGAACATAAAGTGACATTTTCCAATAATGTGGTCACTGTCGCACTTTCCAAATTTGCTGGCATATTGATTACAGTGCTTTAGCAGCATCATATTTTAAGGGTTTAAATAGCACAACTGAAATCCTGTCATCTCCACTGGCTTTGTTGTTAGTAATGGTTTCTATGGTTCACTTGACTTCACACTCCAGGATGTCTGGCTTGGGGTCAGGGATCACACTATTGTGGCTGTCAGGGACATTAAAGTACTTCTTGTATATTTCTTCTATGTATTCCAGACACCCTTTCCTAATCTCTTCTGATTCCGTTCCCTTGATTTCTCCAATTTTCTTAAAGAGATTTCTAGTACTTCACCTTCTACTGTTTTTCTCCATTACTTTGCATTGTTCATTTAAGAAGGCCTCATTCAGGCACTTTAGCAAGTTTAATCCCTTAAATCTGTTCTTCACCTCCACTGCCTACTCATAAGGGATATGATATAGGTTATACCTGAGAGGCCTAATGCATTTCACTACTTTCTTCATTCTAAGCCTGAGTTTTGCAATAAGTAGCTCATGAGCAGAGTCACAGTCTGTTCCAGATCTCATTTTATATATGTTATTATATACATTAATAAACTGTGCTTCCAGTCCATACCTGCTCTGGCAGAAATTTCATGCACTACCCAAGGCCCCACCACTCATTAAGTTGTGGCCCATGTTTAAATCTATGTATATCAACTCTTTATTTTTGGGTCTCTCTCTCTCTCTCTCTAACAGATTTGTTATCCTCTTCTCAAAGAAATTTGCAAAATATTTGTTTGATCTTTACCACTGGCCTGAATCTGTTTTTTGAATAATGAATAAATTTCAACAGGAACTTCCTTGAAGAAGACACTTAAAGATTTCTAACTCTTTGTTGCCAGTTGTTTGAAATTAGTACAAATGCTGAACAGTCAAATTGGCCAAGAAGAAGCAAATGCTGGTCTAATTACTGACTAATTGGTCAACATATAACATAGAAGGGCCTCTATCACTAAGCTATAGTGTTCAATATTAGTCAGCTCCAGATAAGATGCTGAGCAAATGGCAACTATCAACTACAAGGGAGATATACTAGAGAATAGTGTAGGGTCTGTTAAAGACATACAGTAAACTGGTTCAACAGCTGCCACCACATTCTTGGCTCTTTGAGGAGATATCAAAGCGGTGGATTTACACAACTAAGGTTACACCAAATCCATTTTGTTTCGATGAAATGTGAGTGTTGTAGTTGGCTAAAAGCAAAGTACTTAATTCTTACAGCCTGCATTTGTCTGTGCCGTGCTCAGCAGTGAGACAAGAGGGCCACAGAGGAAATTTCTCCCACAGAGCAAAGAAAATCTTTAAATGGATTCCAGCCTTCATTAGTGGTAGCTCAACAGTCAGGTCCAGTTCTCATGAGACCTGCTAAAAATGACAGAAGAAAATAAGCAGTGCCAGGTTTGTTGTGACAAATATGGCAGTTACTGAAACAATGAATGTTCAAGTGGCCAATTGAATCTGACCAAGGAAAGCATTGATTCAGAGTATTGATCCTTCGACCCCACTTGATGTCAAAAATGGAATTAAGTGAACTTGTAAGGAGGGAAAGAGGAAGAAAGGGATACAGATACAAGAGATCTCTACACAGTGAACAACTTCCTCTCTTAGGGAAGGGATATATCATAATATCATACATATATTCAAATAATAGATCCTCATCAGCAGAGGGAGTCTTAGGCACTCTAGAGATTATTGAACTACATCTCCCATTATTTCTAAAACATTTGTCACATGGCCTGGAGCATATGGGACTTTAGAAAAGGTAAAGGTTTCCCTTGCTCGAAAGCCAGTCGTATCCAACTCTAGGGTGCACTGCTCATCTCTGTTTCTAAGCCGAAGAGCCAGCTTTGTCTGCTTCTGCAGACATTTCCGTGGTCATGTGGCAGGCATGACTAGACACCGGAGCACATGGAACGCTGTTACCTTCCCACCGAAGTGGTCCCTATTTATCTACTTGCAATTTCTTGCTTTCGAACTGCTAGGTTGGCAGGAGATATGGGACTTTATGTTCAATAAAATCTGGTTGCTCAGGTTGGTTCCCCAGCTGCTCCAAACTAGGCTTGAAGAGGTGCAGCAACTCTGTCAATTTAATTTGTGAATTACAACAATTTTAAAAAATTGCAATGTTAACAAGTTCAGATTGACATGGGTGAGTAGATCCAGTGGTGGGATTCAAATTTTTTTACTACCTACTCTTTGGGCATGAAATGGTGGGCATGACCATGGTATGGTGTGCATGGTCAGTGGGAAATCCCTGCGCTATTTCAAAACTTGGATGGGCGGGGCCAGCCAGAATTTCTGCTACTGGTTCTGGCAAACTTGATCGAACCTGCTGCATCCCACCACCGAGTAGATCTAGACTGAAGTCAGCCTGGATGTATGTAGAATGGTTGTATTTGGAGGGGGAAGTTGACAATCATACATAATGAAAACAGTGTACGAAAATATTTGAGTAGAAACAAACTCAAATACGGACACAGAATTTGGCCAGGACAAGAATGTTGGTGGAAATCTTTAAGAAAAGGAGAAGAAAACACAGTCTTCTGATTTTAACATCTTTCTTCTTACCTAAACCCAGAAGCAGAAAGCCTAGGGCAGTGATGGCAAACCTTGGCACTCCAGATGTTCTTGAACTTCAATTTCCAGAAGCCCTGATCAGCAGGAGTGTTGACTTGGGTTTCTGGGAATTGAAGTCCAAGAACACCTGGAGTGCCAAGGTTCACCATCACTAGGCTAGGTGGTTTCAAGCCATGCCCTGTAAGTTTCTTTTGAAGATACCACCTGGATATGTATCTATTTACTTATAGATGCCATGATTCAGCCATCCATCCTTCCAAGGTTGGTAAAATGTGTACCCAGCATGTTGGGGGCAAAATGCTAATTAACTTATGAACCACACAGAGAGTGCACTATGGTTGCTTTTGTTTGCTATGTCAAAAGAAAAACCAAGGAGCATTCCTGGTATGGTGTTGGATTCAGTTTGACCATGAATAATTTCATTGGGATTGAGGAATGAATATGTTATCTTTCCATTGACTTTCCACTTACTTTGATGTCTTTCTTTCATTTCCTTCCATCTCTTTCTTTTTCTGTCATCTTTTCTCTTTTCTATTTCTTCCCATTTCACTTTATTTTCCTACTTTTTCTCCTTTTCTCTTCTCTTTCTTATCCTTATGTTGGTACATACAGCATGATAATCAGCACAGATGTCAGTTCTGTTGGAAAGGAGACAGGGAAAGAATTGGTAGCTTTTCTTATGCTTAACTCTTCTAAGTTAATATAAACATTGAATAAACTATTAATAAGGAGAAGGAGAGAGAGAGAAACATATAACAATACAGAAAGCTGAGCTGTATGCCTAGAGTTAAGGAAATGACGTGATATGAATGTTAATGAATGACAGTTATTTAACCAGTGCCATTCATGACACTTTTTATTTTGTTTTATTTATTTATTTATTTTGGCTTCTAGGCACGGAGTATGGCTAGAATACAAACAGGCTTATCACAGATGGTGGAGAAAGCATCTGTTCTAAGAAATATCATTTCAGCCACATTACTGAGCTATATTATCTTAATGTATATGAGGGCCTCTAAATTGTTAGATAATTACATAGCTGGATGTTAATGTGTAGCTTTTTTATGACATTGATTATGCCTTTATGGATTTTGTGATTTTGTGCAGCAAACCTCTTGTGTTTAAAAGAAAATCAAGTATGTGATATTTGCATTCTTCACAAGCTGGGCTTGGTGCTATCTTGGAAAGTCAAAGATGGTGATTAACATAATAATTTACTAAACAGAGATGAGTAGTGAGTCAAAAAGAATAACTGTATGATCGGAAGCAGTTAGTCAGAAATTATAAATACGTAGGCAGCAGAAAAAGCGTAGTAATAATAAGGGATGTTTTAAGGGACGAATCATATTACATGAATAGCAGACATTTAATGGCTCCTTTCAGTAAGTGAATTCATATGCAACCATATTTTGGAAAAGACACTTATTGCTATGATGATATGACTAATAAATGCATTACTGATGCAATATGCAGTGAAATGAGGTTGTATTTTTCTAAGATGCCAAGGCCACAGCAAGCTAGGAAAGATTGTGAAGATCATTGAATCTTGAAATTTCCATTTCAGTTTGGGATTGGGCGGGGAGGGGGGGATTTTCAGATCATACTTTGACTGATTAAAGTCTCGGTATCACTGGAAATGTAGAAGCAACTGCAAGTGGTTCAAAACAAAGAACCTTAAATACTTCTAGATTGAACCTAGTCAAGGACAGCAGTTGCCCCTGCAAACAATAGATATAGGTAAAGGTTAAGGTTTCCCTTGCTCGAAAGCAAGTCGTATCCGACTCTAGGGTGCAGTGCTCATCTCTGTTTCTAAGCCGAAGAGCCAGCGCTGTCTGCTTCTGCAGACGTTTCCGTGGTCATGTGGCAGGCATGACTAGACACTAAACAATAGATATAGAATGGCTTAAATAAATTGGTTTTACACTTGGGCCATGACTTTATTAACTATGTAATCCCAAAACCAAGGGGCCATTCAACAATTATGTGATCTTCAATGGTGGGGAGGGTGTGTGACATCTGAATTAGGGGAAATTATGGGGGAAGGGGGATCGGGTCAAAGATTACATAATCCATTTGGAGCTGTTGTGGTTTTGAAACATGGCACTTTTTTAGGTTTAAAAATGATCTCTGGAAATTTTGATCCAATTTGAGATTATTGAATTGCTTGTGCAGTCTGCATTAGGCACCAATACTGAAAATCTCTAAAAATTAGAGTTTCGATACAAAAGCTCTGGATTACGTAATTTTAAAGGGAGGGAGGTTCAAAGCAAAAAATTATGGTCAGATTACATGAGGGCAGGGGGTCAATTTCCCTGCAAAAATGGATCATGTAATTGTTGAATGGCCCCCAAGGGCTATGTTCGCTTAGTGGTTAAGATACTGAGTTTGCGACCGGAAGGTTGGCAGGTCAGCAGTTTGTGACCGGGTGCTGTGCAATGGAGGGACCGCCCATCATCTGTCTCAGCCCCTGTCAACCTAGCAGTTTGAGAGCAAGAAATTGCAAGTAGATAAATAGGCACTGCTTCAGAGTGAAAGGTAACAGTGTTCTGTGTGCTCCGATGTCTAGTCATGCCTGCCACATCACCCCGAAAATGTCTGCAGACACAGATAATAATGGAAATGAGCACCACACCCAAGAGTCAGATACAACTGACCTTCAAACAAGGGAGACCTTTACTAATCTCAAAACCCGTGGTGGGACCTAAGATAATGCATAAAAACATGAGACTGGAGCAAGTGGATCAGCCCCTCTCCAGGTCAGATTAGGCAAAGCCCAGGGCCATGCTTTCTATTGCCAGCCTTGCACTGGTGAGGCATCATCAGACCCACCCACATCCTAATTCTCATGAATCAAAGGTGGTCATATCCTGAACCTGCCTCACAAGCCCCCCAACCCCCATCTTATGTACCCAAATTTTACAATTCACAGTAGCCATTCAGGGAGCCCAGTTGCAAAATGACAGCCTGTGAGCCTCTTCCTGCACTATTCACAGAATTATGATGTTTAACATTACTCTGCCCCCAAACTGCCTTTGAGCCCATAAGAAACAAAACAGGACCAAAGTAACCCACCCAGGGTACCATTGTTCAATGTGTCTATCAGGGAGACTAGACCCAAAATTTCTATTCAGCACCTTAAGATGGCCAGACTGTCACTCAGTCTTACAAGGTGGGCAAGCAGTCTAGTGGCAGCAGAATCTGAAGAAGCAAGCTTTGGGCTGGGCTTTCCTTTTAAGGCCTCTTGACCACCCTTCCAAAGCCAGGACACAGTGATGTCCTTGTGTGAGCTGCCTGCCCTGCCTCCCAATTACTGGAAAGGGAGAATGACCCCACTTCTTTCCAGCTGCATAAGAAACATGGAGACAGCAATACTATTCCATTCTCTGCTATAAACCACTATATTTGCTTTGTTGTTCAGTCGCACAGTTGAGTCTGACCCTTTGCGACTCCATGGACCACCACATGTCATCTGCTATCCTCCATAGTCCACCCAGCTTTACGCTCACTGCATTGATGATGTCATATAGCCATTTCATTCTCTGCTGCCCCTGTCTCCTTTCGCCTTCAATCTTTCTCAGCATCAAGGCCTTCTTCAGTGAGTCCTCTCTTCTCATTTGGTGACCAAGTGCTTGAGCTTCAGTATTTGTCCTTCCGAGGAGCAATCAGGCTTGATTTCCTTTAGGATTGACTGATTTGATCTCCTTGCAGTCCAGGGGACTCTCAAGAGTCTTCTCCAGCACCACAGTATCTGCTTTAGACCTTCACTTTGGGAAAATGTTAAGAGAATAATGATATTGCCCTATGGCAGCAACAAGGCAGTTCCATTTCCCCATTTCTAGTCTCTCCTATCCTAGATATTGTGTGGACAACTCAGACTGGCCGGGCTTGATGGGCTTTAGGTTCTTTTAAGGATCTCAGAGACAAAATGAGCACTCAATGAGTAAGCAGCAAAGTTTTATTTGGACACTTTTCTAAGTGAAATCATATCAGAGACAGAGAGCATATCAGAATAAAAGGCAAAATCTGAATGCAAGCAAGCTTTTCCATATTTTCCTAATCAGCATGTGTTCATTCCCTCTGCCCCTTCTTCTCATGCTATGTGGGAGCTCAGACTAGGTATCAAGGGACATGGGTTTTTTTTAGTCAATGAGAGAGCTCCAAAATCTGGATCTAAACCTCTTCACCTTATATACTGTAAAAACGCTGTTTTATCAGTCTTGGCTCTACATCCCTTCACTTGAAGGATATCCCAAACTCATCAACAACCATGTAGAGTAATTACTTAATTAATTGCAGCTGGACTCAATTACATCAGCCCATAGTCACTAATGGTCACTATCTGTGTGAATACATAGGGGCACTGTGACCCGGCATCTCCCTTCCTTTGTCCAGTTTGGAATTTCCTACTCATCATACATCTGACCTAGTGTGAGAAATATTAGAAGGCAACACAAGGTTGCCATTACCAGGGTACGCCCGATTGTGGGTCAAAATTACCACAATTTTCAAGGAAGCTCTTTCTACATTTGTCTGAAAAGAGATTCTTCTCTTGCAGTTGCCTTTATACACCATGGTGCTGTCATTTAATTTCTGGCACTGCATATTAAATTAAAGCTAATTGGAAAGCTCAGTGGTTTAGGATCTGACTGCAGAATCAGAGGCTTAGAATTTGATTCCCCACTATGCTGCAAGACAGAAGAGTCAGCCGTGTAGACTTGGGCAAGCTGTATAGTCCCAGGGTTCCCCGGAAGAAAGTAATGGTAGCCCACTTCTGTGTATTCTTTACATAGGTCTGGAAACAGTCACGATAATTTAGCATGGACTTGATAACACATAAGTATTATTGATAGGATAAATTAAATGAGGGATGTTTCACATGTCACTGAATATAAGACTGTAAGAGCCTTATGATTCAAAAGATATCATCCCCGCCCCAGCCCACTTATTTCAGTATCATGCTGGTCCAGATTCACTTGCATAATCATTTAAAGTGTTACATTGATATGCATATTAATGCTACCTTGAAAGCAGCACAGAGATGAATTGCTATACAATAGAGGCAAGATAAAGCACTTGAAAGGAATGAATGAGCAGAGTTTAGAGTGGGTGTGATCTTTGATAAGGGCATGGTGAAGAAAGGAAGGCAGCAAAGCTCAAGTGGAATTGGCCACCCTCCTAATATCCATTGAAAGGAAGATTACAATAGAATGAAAGGGAATGGATAGGTCTTGATTTAATCAGTGATGGCTTTTAACAACATTCCCAAAGAATTCCCCCCCCCCTGTATTGTAAAAATTAGGTCACATACATAACTTGACTGCTGAATTAGTATGCACTAGGCTGAAACAAAAAGGGAAGAAGTAATTTTTATAAGGGCTTTATAGGACCAGAGGCCAGTGTCCTTCTATTATTTTATGCTACCCAAAAATCATTCCAATATGGATAGGTTATCCTGCTATGGTAACAGAGTAGACCATACTGACAGCGACTCAGTGCCGAGTGTCAGGTTGCGGTAAACTAACCTGACAACCCTGAGGGCTAACAGCTTGAGTGTCAAAGTCCACAGAGAAGGGTGATGGTCCCCAAAAGGATTAAATCCCACTTGAATCCATCTTGATGGAGGGCAGCTGCTTCATCAATCCTGGCCTGGGGCTGAGGAGGACTTTGTGTGCCAAAAGGGCTCAGGACCAGAAGTGTCTTGCAGAACTGGATTAATAGTATGGGTGTCATGGTGCAATGCAGAAGGCAGATGCATTATATTATCAGGACAGTCTTCATGGCTGATTGTCATGATGATCAACTATCTTTGGATTTGGATATGGCAGAAGAAGAAGAAAAACCAATGAAGACAACTATGCAAGAAGATTTCCTTGGACAACCTTTGTTTGCCCCTAATAGCACCACTGTGTTCATTCAGTAATTTCTGATAGGTTGTGCTCAGCTTTGCACACTAGTTCAGGTAGCAAATCATGAAAATTCCCCTTGCTAGTTAAGGGACTGGTAGTTGTAGGTTACAAAAGTAACTTTTCCAAGCTCTTTGAAGAAGAAAAAAGCAATTCTATAAAATTGATTTCATTGACTCCCAGTGATTACCTCTGATAACTGAAACATACAGGATACTTTGTGTTATGGCTCTTTTATGTTCATTATATGATAGGGTCAGCTAGCTATTAAGTTCTTCGGCACCTGACTTTGGATTCGCTTACAGCACTAAATGTGACTGGAAATCAAAAACATAGCCCATTGACTCCATAGTGTGCATGGCTGCAGGATCAGAAAGATGGAGACATCAGTGCTTGCAAAATCTCTACTGAAATTTTCTGACATTGCCTGAATGAAACTATAGCAAGGAGAAATAGAAGAAATCAGCATGAAAGAAAGGGCAAAATTAAATGTGATGTGCCTTACCATGGCATAACTGCTTTTTTCTCTTTAGAAATTTTATTAGGCTGCAATTCTATACTTAATACAAACTGTGTTAACTAACATATATCCCATTACAAATGGGGCCTTTTTCCCTTCCTTTTTGAGGGTGTGGTACAAATGGAGGTATAACTCAATAATCTTCTAGTCTGCAGTGCAGATACATGCAAATCCAGTAAGATAGTGTGAAAAAAATAGTCTCTGTTGGAACATAATCTATCTTGCTATTCTTGACTTGATGGAACATACCTTGCAATACTGTAATGCAGCAGAAGAAAATAGTATATTACAGCTTTGAAGTGAGCTTTTTAAAAACATATTTTGTCTCATTTTAAAGAAGTGAGACCAGCACAATTGATTAGAGTGCAAGTAGAAGCTCCTTACTAATTTCAGCAAATGATGCTTTCATGTTTACTTTTGTATATGACAAATTAATAGACAGGAATTCAGGGAACGAAGCCAGACTCTTTGTCCTTTCCTCTGGTGGAGTTTCTACACCACTCTTTCCATTTATATAGCAATAATTCTGTGCTGGATTGTTTACAGAAAAATTTAAAGAAGCCTTAGTCAAAATGCAGTACAATGTACAAGTTGGATATATCTAGTCAGAACAATTAGTGGACCATTAATTAATTTTTGTTGTCATTTATTTTAAGTTGTTGTTTGTTTTATTAAATTGATGTATTTGTCTGTACACAATCCAGATTGGGAAATATCCCAGATGAGTGGTATAAAAATGAAGTAAGCAAGCAAGCAAGCAAGTAAACTGGAGTTTCTCCTCCCCCCCCCATAGGAATGTGATCTCACCACTCACCAGAGTCTAACCCAGTGATTCCCAACATGGGGCACATGGTCCACAGGGCGACTTCAATTCCCAGAAGCTTAAGTCAGAACATTGGCTGATCAGTGCTTTGGAGAATTGACTTAGGCTTCTGGGAATTGACTTAAAAAAATGAAGTAAAAAAAAAAGATTGGGAAGCACTGGTCTCAGCCCAAGATGCCAAATCTTTGTGTGGTTTTGTCATCATTTTAATTATTTGTGAAAAGCATAATACAACTTTTTGTATCTGCTTCAAACTATTGTATTTTTCCTTTCAGAATCCAGAGACCCACCTAGACAACCTGAAGATAGTCTGATTGGTTACAGGGATGAAAGCAATCCATCTGCCATCGGTGAGTGACAGTACAACTATAATTTTACAGAAATCATATCTGTGCATATTTAATAGAAATATGAAAAAAGCATCACAAATTTTTGCATGTTTTATCCCACTGTACCTCCCACAAATGCTATTAATTCATGGTAGTCCACAGCACAGAAGATTTATTTATTTATTTATTTATTTATTGTTTAGATTTCTATACCGCTTTACTCCCCGAAAAGGGAACTCGAAGCGGTTTACAATAATAATGCTAAACAATACAAATACGATACAAATAATACAAAGCAATATACAAATAAGATACAAAATGTCAATGATACAACATATCAATTACAGCAAAACAATGCATAAATACAATGGGGGAAGAAAAAACAAAGTCAGGAATCATACAGTACAAGTTAAATCAGAATAAGCAAAAAGATCCAGGGGGGGGGGAGGTCGGAGCCCAAGCTCAACGACCTTAACAAGCCTAACATAGCCAAAGGCTGAATGTCCATAACCACAGCAAAGCCAGGGAACACCTGGCCCTTACACAGCTGCAGCTGCTCCTGCGCTCTTTTGAAGCCCTCCTGGCCGGCGGGGCCAGGAGGGAATGGACTGCCGGCGGCCTCAGCTGTCGCTCGTCTCCCATCCTGGGCCGGTGGAATGAGCCCAGGAGAGACGCGGCGAAGACCCTCAGGAATGGCAGGTCTGGTGCTCTTTTGAAGATATTCCTGGAGCTTTCCCTTTTATTGCATCAAAGCAAATCAAGTCATGATTTACTGTCTGTCCCTCATATGGACGGGATCATAGTCGTTCTTCCCTAATACAGTGGCTGATATCATGTTGTTTAGCATAATAAGTCACTGATCCAAATGGAACTATTTGCAGCTGGGCCTACTCTAGTTTCCATGTGGAGGTTTATTTCAGTTATTGTTGGCTTTCCTTTTAATTATGTTTTGTACACCACTCAGAGTAGCTTGCTAGTGGATGGCACATATAAATGAATGAATAACTAGTAAATTGAACCTAATGTAGGCTCATTAGAATCAATGGAGCTTACAGAGGAAGTTGGCTCACCAAAACCCCAATGATTCATAAAAATCTACTATTATGTGACTTCCAACACTTACTACACTAAGTAACAGGATTTTAACCACTGTATTAGAATGATTCAATTGGCCTACTCTAATTCAATTTACTATGCTAAACAGTGGGATTTCAGCCATTAGCTTTTATGTGAATACACTATTACTCCAGCCTCTGTTCCTAATCAGGATATTACAAGTTTATGTCAAAGACCATTTTATAAGGTAACTAGCAGAGGTTGCCCGGCATTGCCGGGCTGTTTTAAATTGTGTTGGACGTGGGTTTTTTTTGGGTTTTTTTTTTGGGGGGGGGGAATGTTTGTAAAAAAAGAGGTTAGTCTGTAATTTTTCTTTTTAAAATTTTTATTTATGCAAACCTTTTTTATGTTGTCATTTGTTAAATAGATTGTATTGTTTTGATACTGCAAAGTAATAACAACTTGTATTTTGTACTTTTTCTAATGTATTTTTGAATATTTGTTTTAACATATATGTTATTTTTTGTTACGATGCCGGGTTGTTATAAACTGTGATTAGTTTTTTGGGGTTTTTATTTTGTGGATTAAAAAAAGAACAAATGGTGATATAGTTTTTTCATTTTGTTTATTTAACCAAATAGTGTTTTGGCATGTGATATTTTTTAATAGTTGTACTGTAGGTAATAATTTTAAAAATGTGAAAGTACATGTTTTTTACATTCAATGTTTTTAAACTGTGTTTAGATGTTTTTGGTTTTTATGTGAGTTAAAACTCAACACAGAATTTTAGAAATGTTTTTATTTTATTTTTGTGACATATGTTTGTGATTTGTGTAAACTTGTGATTTATTGTTATGTTTTTGAGTTGTCTTTACTCTTGTGGCCTCTGGGAGGAGCTGTTGAGTCTTTTTGAGTTGTTGAGTCTTTTTGAGTTGTTTTTACTATCGTGCCCTGCAGGTGGGGCTGCTAGTGGTTCTCTTTTACTTTAACTGTTTTTTCTCTCCTGGCCTCTGGGTGGGGCTTCTTCCGGTAAGTAGTCTTTGTTTCTTCATTCCTGTTCCGGTCGTCATGGAGGTGAAATATATACATGCTGGTGAGTTGTCTGGTTTTCTTTCTTCTGGGGGTTTTCTTTGTTTTGTTTTTGTGGTGGTGGGCTGGGAGGTGTTTCTGTTTGTTCTTTTTTGTTTTGGTTTAGTTTTAGGTTTGTTTAGTTTTTGGTGTGTACTTTGTGGTTTTGTTTTGTTTAGTTTTAGGTGTGTACTTGGTGGTTTTTTTCATGTTTTAGTTAGGTGTTTTGTATGTGTTTTTTGTCATTATGGATGTGTTTGTTTGTGTATTTTGTGGTTTATTTCTTTTTGTTTATTAATTTTTTTAATTATTGATTTATATTTGTTTGTGTATGTTGGTGGTTAGGGGTAGTTTTGGTGTGCCCAGTCGGTGTGTGTGTGTATGTGTGTGAGTGTAGTTCAGGTCGGAGACTGCGCCCAGGTGAGTACCTCCGGGAGGCGAAGGCAGCAACTGGAGGCCCATTCGCTGCCTTTGCTTCCTGTGGAATTGGTTCGCTTTCAGGGGGGGTGAAGGCAGCAGTACCCTCCCCCCCTCTTGAAAGTGATACACCTCCTCGGCAAGTAAAGGCAGCGAATGGAGGCCCGTTCGCTGCCTTTGCTTCCTGGGGAATTGGTTCACTTTCAAGAGGCGGGCGAAGGCACCAGTACCTTTCCCCCCTTGAAAGCGAAACACCTCCTCGGGAAGTAAAGGCAGTGAATGGAGGCCCGTTTGCTGCCTTTGCTTCCAGGGGAATTGGTTCACTTTCAAGGGGGGCCAAGGCACCAATACCTTCCCCCCCTTGAGAGTAAAACACCTCCTCGAGAAGTAAAGGCAGCAAATGGAGGCCCGTTCGCTGCCTTGGCTTCCAGGGGAATTGGTTTGCTTTCAAGGGGGGGCGAAGGCACCAATACCTCCCCCCCTTGAAAGTGAAACACTTCCTCGGGAAGTAAAGGCAGCGAATGGAGGCCCGTTCGCTGCCTTGGCTTCCAGGGGAAATGGTTTGCTTTTTTGGGGGGGGCAAGGCACCAGTACCTTCCCCCCCTTGAAAGCGAAACACCTCTTCGGGAAGTAAAGGCAGCGAATGGAGGCCCGTTCACTGCCTTGGCTTCCAGGGGAATTGGTTCGCTGTCAAGGGGGGGGCGAAGACACCAGTACCTTCTCCCCCCCTTGAACCCCCCTTGTTTATAGAGGTTTTTCTGTGGCTTTTTTGTTTTGCATGGCTGTGAGGCGTTGCATTTTGTATTTTTGTTTTTGCGTGCCAGCTTTCTCAGTGTTCTGCATGCTCATGGCACGCAGGACTCTGGGGCTTGTAGTTTGGGGTTTGTGGTTTCCATTTGTGCAGAGTTTTTTTTTCTGCTGCTCAATTGTGATTGGCCGCGGCGCGTTTTCCAACGTTCCGTTTGCTCACGCCTCCCAGCCTGATTGGCTAAGGTGCGGCGTGGTGCAAGGAACGTTGGGAAGTGACGTCTTCTCTTTTTCTTTGCATTCGTGGGTCTCCTGCCCCACTGGCACATTTCTTAACCCGACAGTTACCTCCGTACCCAGTTCGGGCAAGTACACGAATGCTCGGTATGGGATAGTATGGCCGGGTGCGGGATCCTTTGTCAAATTACAATGGTTAATGCTTGGATTTATAGGTATAGATAATAATTGCATGTCAGAAATTATTCTGGGTTGAAATGATTTTTGCTGGAGAATATCCACTCAGGGGAAACCCAAATGAGGCTCCTTTCATGTCCCCAATATCTTTTCCCAATGAAGTGATCCCTATTTATCTACTTGTAATTTCTTGCTTTCGAACTACTAGGTTGGCAGGAGCTGTGACAGAGATGGGCACTCAATATATCATGCAGTACCTGGGTCTCAAACTGCCAACTTGCCAGCCTTCCAGCTTCTTAAATACTGAGCCACCACAGCCCCCTATTTTATAAGGTAACCCTTCTGCGTTGGTCTACTCTACACAAACAAAGCCACTTCCCTCTTATCTCCTTAAATGCCACACAAATAATTTTGTACCATAACAAATTTTATATTGCAATATTTTACGTGATTCATCGTTTCCATTATTATATTGCATTATCCATTCTGGACACGACACTTTAAGAAAGATGGCAACAAACTGAGACAAGTTCCAAGGAGAAAAACAACGTCAATCAGAGAACTGGAAACCAAACCCTACGAGGAAAGACTGGTTAATATCTGGTGATATTATGTATACCCATTCTAGTCCTAAACAAACTAATTTACAATGCTTTTGACAAAATCAGCAATCCATGTGGAAGACAGAGCTGAAAAATGGAGCAATTTAATAAAGCTTGTTCATGGCAGCAGTTTCACATGGACTAACTTTTTAAAAAAATTCTCATGTTTCTTTTCTTGCAATATAAAAGCCAAGTGGGTAGAAGAGTTTTTCTACACCTTGAGTCTCAAATACTGTTTTCTCCTGCTGCTGCAAATGTGTTTCCTTCCTCTCACAGATGCTTCAATTGTCACATTTCTGGCTTACAGATGAAAGCTTTATTATTGTTGTTGTTGTTATTGTTATTGTTAAGTTTTATTTCTATACCGCCTTTCTTACCCAGTGGGCAACTCAAGGCAGTTCACAGCAATAATATACATGGAACAAAAAACAAAATCTAAGCAAGCAGCAGCAGCAATATCAATACAATAGTTACAGGTAAATAAACACATAGCAATGCAGCATAATCTATACAATCAATGACAATAATAGTAACAAAGGTCACTAGATGCCCATAGCCCTGCTAGATTTTTTTTCTAGCAATGGGTCAGCACAAGGTTTCCGTATTTCTTTCTTGTTTACTTCCTTTTTCTTCAAAAAAATCTAGGCACTGGGAAATCAAACTAATGATGTTCTTGTGACCTTATAAATCCTCTTAGATTATGAGAAACATGTATCATATTGTAATGTTGAAAATAAGATGAATGTCCAAAGGTCTTAATTTTACAAGATCATGTTGATCTTGTAATAAAAAATGGTGACCACTGACATTTATGCCTCTAGGCAAGTAATTTGCCTCTCTCTAAACTGTCATCTCATAAGCAAGTTATGAGATTTACCCCCCAAAAGAGTGTTGACTCACATATTTTCAAAATCTATTATTTCATTCTTTGAATTCCCTGTGCATTGCAAGAAACAAATAACAGAAGCCAATGGCTAATACCCTAACATCACACATGTGAGCTGATTATTTTTATGTCAGTTAGGTAAAAAATGCACATTTTCAGCAGAAAGAAAATATTTTGTAGATATTTCTATTCCCCCACCACACTCCAGCAATTGCTTAAGCTAGAGTTCCCCAAATTATGTTCTGTGAAACACTGGTGGAATTCAATCCCCAGAAGCCTAAGTCAGTACATTGGCTGAGCAGTGCTTTGGGGGAATTGATTTAGGCTTCTAGGAATTAAAGTCCCAAAACCAAAGATTGGGAAACACTGATTTAAGATAAAGGTAAAAGTTGCCCTTGCTTGAAAGCCACTCATATCTGACTCTAAGGTATGGTGCTCATCTCTGTATATAGCCAAAGAGCCAGAACTGTCTGCGTCAACATTGTTAGTATAACTCACTAGTTTTGCAAGCAGCGTTGCTACTTTTTAGCTGGTATAGAGTAATCTTCTGAAGCAGCAATATTTACTGCAACAATATTCAAATGTATTCTTTGGTCATTATCACCAAGCCTTCATCATGTGAGGAAGCCTTTCCATCACTCCATTACTCATTGCATTATGGTTTTAATTTCTTTTCCATCAGTTTTCACTCACTGAGAGTTCAGTCTGAAAGCATTTTGCCCCTTGTTTTGGACCACTTTGGGAAAGTGAAATCACACAACATACAGGTAATTGTGAACCAGCCTGATACTTATTCGTGACAACACATCCTTTTTTGGGTCCCAACCATTTCTTTTAGTGTGGGTAGGATCACTCTGTTTTAATTCAGTTCTGGCATGTGTGTTATCCAGTTTTGAACAAAAGCAAATCTCTTAACTGTCACTTAAGCTGCTCCAGGATCTACCCTTCACACAGGTGGAAGGGATGCCACTTATTTATAAATTAAAAACAAATCCAGCATTTCCAGACCCCCTATTGAAATAGGAGTGAAAGAATTAAGATATTAATTCTAATATTAATTCTGGTTTTAAAATAAAAAATCATTTTCTCAGCTACTCTGTAAAGTTAAACAGATCAGATTGACCTAATCAAATAGAACATAATGACGAGGCTAAAGTAAACAGAAGGCATTGTGTCCACAAGCCCAGCACAGTTTGTACAGCTGACAGGGATTTCTCTTAGACTCAAGAAACCATAATGCTGAATAATATTTGTGTGACATGACATGAACAAATATTCTGAATGTTCTAACCTGAACTGCATGACAATGTCAAAAGATTAATTAATAATTTTGGCTTATCCCATAGTGATGAAATGTGTAGAAATTTCCTAATTAAATGCTATAAAAGATGGCTCTGAAAATGTATTGTCATTCAGGGATTATTAGCTTGTTAAAGCGTCCCTGAATCTGTTTGGCCAAATAATAATAAATCTCTTATCTGTCTTAGCTGGAATGTGAGTTTGTCTGGTTTTCATTCCGCAACACTATGGTGAAAAAGATGAAAGAGGATGCAGACGGTTTTCTTAGAATCCCTGTAAAACCCAGTGCTGAATTACTTGAGAGGCAAGCCAATCCAGTGTGATGCCTAAAAGTAAAGGGAAGAGAGGAGGGGACTCATAGGGGGATATTTTTGTTCTCCCCCTTTTCTTTTGAAGAATGAATTGGTTTAATAGGGCCATTTGAGGTGTAGTGTAGTTTTATGCCTCCAAATCACCCAATCCATACATAGGGTTATTTAATTTATTATTGATTCCATCCCTTCCTCCCCCCAGTTGGGGATGGGGTGCTTCAGGGACTTTGCACCCTCTACCAAAATGAACTGCAGAGTTGGGTGCTCTGCAGCTTAACATAGATATTAAATGTAAAGGTTTCCCTTGCTCGAAAGCCAGTCATATCTGACTCTAGGGTGCAGTGCTCATCTCCATTTCAAAGCCAAAGAGCCAGCTCTGTCTGCTTCTGCAGATGTTACTGTGGTCATGTGGCAGGCATGACTAGACACCGGAGCTCACGGAATGCTGTTTACCTTCCCACCAAAGTGGTCCCTATTTATCTACTTGCAATTTCTTGCTTTCTAACTGCTAGGTTGGCAGGAGCTGAGACAAAGATGGGAGCTCATTCCATCCTGCAGTACTCGGGAATCAAACTTCTGACCTCCCACCTTCCAGTCAGCATCTTGGCCACTTGAGCCACTGCAGTAGATAGAGGGTGCCTTTTCTTGCTTGACCTCAGCATGCAAAATATCTTGAGCCAGAACAGGCAGTAGATGCTCCAGTCTAGAGAGATGGGTTTTTTTTTTTTTGATTTTCTGGATCAAAATATTGTAACTCTGCCTATTGAGAGTCCTATCTAATTTGCAAATAACTAAATATTATGTGCCGGGGGGGAAGATTTCCTTCAAACTGGAAGGCTTTGAAATTTAGTTAAGCCTAGCTCCACCTAAGCTTTTTGCTCCTGTGCTAGTTGGGAGCATTCTTTATGAGCAGGGAGTTTGGGTGGAGCGAGGCTGAGCTAAGCCCCAAAGTCTTCAAATTTAGGCTTTTTGTCCAGGTGTAAGGTGTTTATAGGACCAGCAGAACTCCAAGGATGGAGAATCGTGCTTTTGTAGGGCATAAAATCCAAAACTCCCTTCCCTATTACATTCCCACCATCTTAATTTTTTATTATTGTTTAAGACAATAAAGGTATAGGTGTCCCTTGCTCAAAAGCCAGTCATGTCAAATTCTAGGGGGGTGGTACTCATTCCCATTTATAGCCAAAGAGTCAAGTGCTGTCTGCATCTGCAGACATTCCCATGGTCATGTGGCAGACATGACTAGATGCTGAAATATGGAATGCTGTTACCTTTCCTGCTGAAGTAGTAACTATTTATCTCCTTGCAATTTCTTGCTTTCAAACTGTTATGTTGTCAGCAGCTGAGACAGACAGTGGGAGCTCAGTCCATCATGCAGCCATCAGGTCTTGACCTGCTGACCTGCTGACCTGCTCACCTTCCAGCCCTCAAGCTCAGCATCTTAACCATGAAACCACCATGGCCTTTAAGACCTAATACATATAACAAAATTTGTGCACCCATTTTTTTTTAAAAAAAACACAGGACAAGTACTTACTACATGTTAAACCAATGTGTGGGAGAAGCAGGAGTCTGGCCCTTTATCTGCTTGCTGTTTTTCAATAGCAATGATTTCTTGCATTTAAAAAATATTTTCAATGTGTGTTATTGGAATTGGCCATCGGGAGGAATTGAAGAGCATTTCTCTGTTTATTCTGTTTATTTATATGCATTTAGCAAAACATATCAATACAACCCAATGGCCAAAATCAGTTTTGGAGGCAAAGGCATGCATTTTGGAAGCAAATTGTCTAAAGTTAAGAAATCTCTGTAGCTGTTATCTGTTTCATGCTGAGTCACACATCTCAATATGCAACTCAATAATTTTGTGTCAGAAATTATTCTGGGTTGAAAAGGTTTTTGCGGAAGAAACTCCACTCACCTGAATGAGGTTTCCCCAAGAGCTGGGACAGAGATGGGCACTACCCATGCAATACCCAGGTCTTGAACTGCCAACTTGCCAGCCTTCCAGCTAACAAGGCGAGTTTCTGAACAACTGTGCCACCACAGCCTCATGGAACAGATAATGGCCTTAGATATTTCTATTAAACATGAAGACAAAGGAGTATCTGTTAAAACCTACAATTATCACTACAAATAGATTTTTTCTCTCCAAACAACTTCTGTGATGAACTGCTTTTTAAAGGTACCTAACTGGACCATACCTGATTTTAATATTTGTTAACAGTCATGTAGGATTCCAGAAAAAAGAGAGGCATTTATTTCAACTAAAAATGAAACAAAACTGAAAACAACATCCTGACCACAGCAAGAGCCTTGATTTCCCCCACCCCCTGCTCAATTTCTCCATCCCATTCTTAATAAGCAAGATGCTGGCCAGCAGCAAGCAACCTGAGCCAAATTTAGTAGCAAGCACTAAGCTCTAATACATTACCCTTGAAGAAGCACAGAGAACCCAAATTAATCTATTGCTGCTGTTGAATGCTTTGGGGAAAAATAATTACGACAAGTGTCTCAGATGTGCCGGATTATCTCTGTTCCAACCTACTGCTTTTAACTTTGAATTCTGTAATTTCTACTATTTCCTTCTGGGGCCCAGTGGAATATAACTACTTCAGGCCAAGGGTGTAAATGCCAAAGTACTGTGAAAAACGAATGTGATATCACACATGAATTGCTGTTAGTGTCTAAGTGACACTGGCTCACCCTGTTTCATTTCACTGTGCCATGATAGAATGAAAGCATTAATAACATCCTAATCTTATTCATGCTTTTCACTGTGTCCAACACAGTAGCTACCACTGCTGCAGTTTGTAATGTTTGTTCTTTTCCTCACAAGGCAATGTGATCCTGATTGCATCTTGCCCAAAATTTTGTAACATTCACATTTTCTGAATCAATATATGAACTGTAAATGATTCCCTCCAACCCATCAATCCTGTGAAATTTGCACTTCTTAAAGTTCTATGCAGCAATTTCCAGAATCCCAGACAGTTTGCTGCCCTAATGAGTTTGACAATGGTAGTCCCCAAGAAGTAATATTTATCCATGATATGATACTTCTCCTTCTTTCATGTCCTGATCAAACCTTGGACTACCAAAATGAAGCCACTTTCTTGGCTTCGCTGTTGGCCAATCTTAAGCCTTCATTGGTGCATATTTCTGGCACTAATTGTTGTTGTTGTTCAGTCGCACAGTCGATTCCGACCCTTTGCGACCCCATGGACCATTTTCCTCCAGGCAGTAATTGGCAGACCAATAATTTAGCCAGATTCTATATCTCTCCACATTCACACAGTGTGCTCTTGTCTGCAGCCCCAACTTGAGCATTTTGGTCTTGCATTTAGGGATTTCAACTCTCAGCCTTTTTAGGGTCCTCCAAGTGACATAGGGGAAGTTAAGATTTATTTATTTATTCTTTAAACTTCTATGCTGCCCACTCAGGCAAGCCCGACTCAGGGCACCTAACATCATAATTATTTTTTTAAAAAAAACAATCAGAAGAATAATAGTATGAAACAGTATAAACCATATTAAAAGCTACCCACATTAAAAGGGGAAGCTTTATTTTATAAGCCAACAGACAGGGTACACCTTTCCATCTGGACCCCACACCTGCCCCACCAGCCAGGTTTTTAGACCTTTTCTGAAAGGCAGCAGCTCTGTCTACACCCGCAGCTCTACTGGCAGGAGGTTCCACAAGGCTGGTGCGGACACAGAAAAGGCCCTCTTTCCTGTGCCAGAGAGGTGAGCCCCTCTGGCTGGCGGAACGATTAGAGAGCCCCTCCGGTCTGCTCTGGTTAGATGGGCCGACATTCTTGGGACAATGACATTCAGCTATATACTCCTGTAATGTTGTTCTTTGTCCAATGAGCTCCTTCCTCCAACTTCTAATTTGGTTTTGCTCTTGTGTAACCTCAAGAATGTTTGTTCTTGCCGTAAAGTTCTCCCTTCATTTTGCCCCCAGTATCAGCACATCTTAGGAAAATAGGCTCTTCTTGTAACATGGATTCAAACAAAAGGAACTGAAGAATGAATCCATTTTCTGGTTATACAAGAAGAGCCTGTTTGCCTAAGATGCACTGATACTGAACAAAAATGAATATAAATACTTGCGTGTAAGGAGAAATGTGGATGAAGTACATATTTTCAGGCATATTTTTCTTTCTATAAGAAATCACAAACTGATGCAGAAACAGGCCAGAGCAAGCTAAGGATTAGACTATAAGAAACTGAGAGAAATTGGCTTTGATCTATCTGTTCAACTGTATTTATGGATTTATAAAACTTATCTACCATGCTTTCAAAATCCCACCAAATGGTGATTGGAGTAAAACTGTAAAATACAGTCAAACACATTTTATTATTGTTTTATTGTTTTTTCCAAACAGAAAAATATTCATAACTAAAAAGCACCCCCATGGCAATTTTTTTCATATCTTAGTAAAGCTGCACTTCCAAAATGTCATTCCTGAGCAGAAAACATCAGGGCAGCTTAAATTAGATATTGGTGTTACTCTGAGAAAGCTTCCTCGGTTGGTTATTGTTATTGTTATTGTCTAGGAAGCCTAAAAGGCCATTAACTTGGTCTAAACAAGCTTCCAAAGAATTCACTCTAATAACTCATTCTCAAATTGCTCCTCTTAAAAATCAAATTGCCCTCCTGTGGGGCATGTGTCCCAAAAGTTGGGAACCATGGGTCTAAAGTAAGCAGTTATATTCTACAGCCTGCAAAGATCTCAATAACTGGGTAGTTTTCTCTGAATAATAGTGTCATTCATCCTATCAATGTAAGTAAATTTACGTTTAAGAACCCTAGAGCTATTATCAGAGCTAGAGAGAAGGGCCTCCGTGAAGGAACAATAGATTTTGTTCCGTTATGACTGCAATTGTTGTTCTCCATGCCACACTACTTCACAAAGAAATGTGTCTATTTACCAAACAGTCTGGTTAATATGGATTCCAGAACTCTTAAAATCTAGTAACCAAAAATGACTTTTAGTAGATGAATTCGTCCTTATCTTTATTGAATTCAAATCCACTCTGCTTGTTTTGAGTAGGGAATTATTTTAAATTGAATAAAGGACTTAGTTCAGGCATAGGTTTTCAGCCACAAGATGAGCTGGTATGAGCCTAGAACAGTGGTGGTGAACCTATGGCAAACGTGCCAGAGGTGGCACAAACAGCCCTCTCTGTGGGCTTGTGAGCCATCACCCCAGCACAGAGTTTGCCACTCCCCTCTGCCCAATGGGAACACTTTTTTTTACTACCTACTCTGTGGGCATAGCATGGTATGGTATAGTGGGTGTGGTCAGGGAGAAAGCCCTGCATTAGTTCAAAACTTGGATGGGCAGAGCCAGTCAGAATTTCTGCCCCTGGTGAACTGGGGCAAACATGCTGAATCCCACCACTGGAACACTTCCTCACTCCCCCCAGCATAGAGGTCACCCCACCTCTCTGCTCAGCAGCCCAATGGGAACACTTCATCCCTCCCCCAGCACAGAGTTTGAGAGGCTAACTAGAAACAATTCAGATAGAAGCTGGTAGATAGCTTACTTTTCTTCGGTAGATAGTCCAACAGCAAAACATTTCCTTCAAAGCAGTTCAGAAGGGTCGAAGCCAAGAACCTTTTAGGCTTCAAGTACACTGGCAAAGCATTTTAGCATTCAAGCACAAACAAACACTCCGGCAAGAATGCTTCCTCTGGTACAGTCCAGTGCAAGTTTAACCCAGTGCAGCTTTTAGAAGAGCTTCACCTGAGCTTCTCTTTAGTGTTCCAACAACTCCAGCATGAGATCCAGATTTATTCCCCCTCCAAACAAGTGCTTTGCAGGCACTATTTTATAGAATGTTACATGACTGCTACAATACATCAATGAGATTAGCTGTGCTAGTCAGGCACAAGCTATAGACACATACAATCACATACATGCATCCTATACCATACCTAGTGGTAATACTTTATGCCATAAACTGTGGACAGAGGGTCCTTCCAAATGACAGGCGAGGTACGTCCTGCTTTCCCTTCCTTTTTGATAGAAACATTCCCAAATTTTAAAACAATTATAAATTATATACAGAGACAATAGATAAAGTGGTTTGCTCATTTAGAGAGAATGCCTTGGGATTCCATACGAATACACGAAGAGAGAAGGACAAAGAGCACAAGGCAGGTCCAGAGAAAGATGGAGAGATAACATAAAGACATATTACAATAATAATAATAATTTTGTGTCAGAAATTATTCTGTGTTGAAAGGATTTTTGCAGAAGAAACTCTGCTCAGGGAATGCTCAAACGAGGCTCCTTTCATGTCCCCAAGAGCTGGGACCAAGACAGGCACTCAATCTGTCATTCAGTACCCAGGTCGCAAACTGCCGACTTGCCATCCTTCCTATAACATATTACAATGACACTAAATAATGCCAATGGAGGCCATGAAAATTCAAGAACTTTATAACTCCCTCAACATCCAAAGTGGTAAAAGAAGAAGTAAAGAAAAATCCCCCAAATTCAGCCAAGAAAACAGACCAAGAAATATGTAATGAATTCAAATAGGTGCATTTTCAAATTATTTTACTGGGTTTTGGCCAACTTCCTTCAAAGAAAATCTCTCACACGTTGATTTTTTTAAAATATCTTTCATACTTTGAAAATGTTTTCTTCCTTGAGGGAGTGAATATTTTTATTTTATTTTTAAATGTTGTTTCATCTCCTGCCAAACAATATTGAACACACTTTTTAGATGAGAGTTCTCCCTGGAGATGCATAATTAGATTCCACTCCCAGAATAGAAATAATAATCATGCTCTTTAAAAACAAACATACCTGAGCTTCTTAGAGCTCATGTATTCTAATGTATACAACTGAAATTCTCATTGGTTTAATTATGACAGCTGTATTTCAAAGGGTGTAAATGTATTTCCTTTTTGATGGAAAACTTGGCCAGTCTATTTAAAGAGTGGGCAAGCTGGGTCTTTCTGCGGCATCTCCTATTACTGGGCTGTCCTGCAGAGCTCTCAGTCATTTTCAAGAACCAGCCCCAAAACTAACAACACAAAATTTGTTCACAGCATAAAGAACTCCAACCTAATAGATAGAGTGTCTGCAATGTGGATAATCTAAAATGATCACACATTGAGAAAGATCAAAGGCAATGTCTTAGTAGTAACTAGAAAACTGACTCATCAAAGCCATGATTCATCTTAATGCTTAGAAAACATCTGCATATTTATTTTCTATTAGCCAAATAAATCCTGGTTGGAGATTCCCCCCCCCCCAATCAACAATGAAGCAACAATATTACAAGATACCCACTTCTTCTCCCTTTCTGCCCCAGAAGACCTGCAAACTTTTGGCAGTGATTATTTTGATTAATAACATATATGGTGATGGGGAATACCTTAATGACATTATTCTTTCTGTTTAAGGCTTTATAGATTCTTGAGTTTAAGGGAAGATATGAACCGGCATATTTTGTCCTAAAATATCTTTGTGTTAACAGCAGAGACTAGGCATTAACCTAGTGAGATATGGGAAAAGTCAACATGTACAGAAGCCATTGCAGGTGCACCCCCCCAAAGAAAGACTCAGACACTGGTATATGGATAAAGGCATTGGGCCACTTTTATTGAATAATGCCCTAGTCCGAATTATAACTTTCAATTGGTACTCATCCAATTATAATTCTTAAGGCAAGCAGGCCACAGTAACACTGGTAAGGTTCCTCCCAAAATTGCCAATGGCAATTGGCTACAATGTATCCATTTGTATCAATTTATTTGTTGACACAAACAAATTGTTGACCGTAGTCAATAAACTATCTACTGACCCCACCCTCTGACGTGTATCCATCAAATCACGGGGTGATGCATGCTGAAAAGCTCCTGCCATCACCCCTTGCCTGGTTCGTCATTGACCGGTCAACGTTATTACACCTGTACCTGTCTAAGTGTTGGCCAGTCAATTGCGAACCTGCCGGATACCTATGGGTCATAAATCTTTACCTTACCAGTGCTACTCGCCACACGGGGAGGCTTCAATGAAGACTCACCGCCCCCCCCAGACCGTCAGCTCGGTCAACAGGCCTGCTTGCAAATCTTCCAAAAAGAGGTTCATACCTCTAGCCGACAGGTGGACCCCATCCCCTGCATACAGATCGTAATTTTGTAAACTAATGACCATCCCCAAACCCTTGTCTGCCACGAACCGGGCAACTGCCCTGTTCACCAAGCGACGAGCGCGGTCAAGGGCACGGAGGTCAATACCTCCCCTGTAAGCGTGATGTGGTATGATGTCCGACCATAGCAGCCTTGTGGACGGCCACACATAATGCAAATAAGCTAGGTCACTGCAAATCGTGAATTTTAAAGAAAGGCCAGTGACCTGGCCTAGGTCATTGCCCCCGAGGTGCAGTACAAGGACATCAGGCGGTTCAACATCCCTGATGGAGAAAAGGAATGGCAACAGTTCCCGCCATCTCATTCCACGCTTACCGTACCAACGTATGCATGCGGCTGCACGCAGTCCAAGCTGGGGTCCCCACTCTGTCGCCGCAGCATACTGCGCTGCCCAGTGCACGTAACTGTGGCCCACCAGCCATACTGCCACCGGTGTGCGGGGACACACAGGGTCTGTAAGAGAAAAAAGAGAACAGTGACTTAACTGGTACTCATGCCTGAAGAGGGCGAACATATAATGCAAAACGCGTAGATCCCCATCTCCCCATACGGCGTATATCAGCCTCAGAGTACCCAAATGCAGCTGCAGTTGAAGCAGCACCTATCCTAAACGAATGGGTGCCGTAACGAGCCCCTGGGAGGCCAACACTGGATAGTGCCATACCGGTCACCTTCCAAAATTGAAATTTAGTAAGGGGAGACCCATCTTGGTGGCAGAAAAACGGGCCAGGGTGCGTGCCACGCACTGCCAAGAACTCCTGTAGGGCACCAACCGGACAGATGTCTGCAATGGAACATCGTAGCAGTCTAACTCCACTGCCTACGCCGTGCTGATCGACTTTTGAGGACCGTATCCTCAACTGAGCCCACTCATTAGAAACATAGACATCGTAGAGTTCCAGTGCCCTACGAGTCGCATCCGCCTTAGACAGTAGTACCAACTCACTGATGCGGAGCGCTCCAAAGAAGGCCACCGTGGTAGCCGCATGAAAAAGAGCTGCCTCATACCTGTCAAAACATACGTTAGGCCAGCCTCGTGCAAGGTGTGTAAGCACCCCTGGGGAAATTGGGTGACGAGTGTCCGGGCGGCGGCCACGTTCCCGTGTCCACCCCTCCAAAACATGCCGTATTCGGAAATCATTCATGCTGTCAGCAAAACCCCTCACCTTGGCAATAAATGCCAGTGCTGACAGCCTGGATGCTATAGTGCGAGGAGCGAGGCCCTGACTGTGTAAATAAACCATGAATTGTAAAACTTGTTTCACTGGAATGGGCCACACCTCGGGCAACTGAAGTTGCACGCAAAAATTTATAAATTGAACAAAAGCGTGATGATACGCCTTACGCGTGCGGGGCGCCAAAGACATGCCAATCACCCGGTTCACCTCTCCTTGCCAAATGTCCAAATCTTGGCCGGGAGTGGCGAGGGGAATTCCTCTGCATCCGGAGCCAAGGCGTGGAACCGGGGGATCTGCAGGCGGGATAAAGCATCAGCAATATCATTATTAATGCCTGGAACATGTCTGGCCCTAAAAAGCACATTGAGGCGTAGGCTACGTAACACGAACTGGCGAACTAAAGTCATCACCCTGGGTGATTTAGACGTCTGAGCATTGACAATGTGCACTACCGCAGCATTGTCACACCAAAAGTGAACCACAGAGTCGGCCCACTCCTCGCCCCATAGCATCAAAATTCCCAGGATTGGAAAAAACTCAAGGAATGGAAGATCGTGGAGGCGATCCGTGCCCCGCCATGCTGGGGGCCATTGGCCATAAGCCCACCTCCCCTGGAAGTAAATCCCATATCCCAGGGAGCCGGAGGCATCCGACTATACTTGAAACCTAGGGGAAACTAAAAGGTCGGATCTCCAAAAGGAAACCCCATTGAAATCCCGCAGGAATGTGAGCCAAACCAAAAGGTCAGCCCGCATGCCCCTGGTCAGTCGGACCCTATGATGGCGCCTTGACAGGCCAGACATGGCGTTGCATAGGCGCCGAGCAAATGCCCTGCCAGGCGTAACCACACTGCAGGCAAAGTTAAGATGGCCGTGTAAAACCTGAAGCTCACGAAGTGACACTTTACGTTTGGCCAACAAAGCCAAAACCATCGCGGAGATCCGGGTGACCTTATCGATGGGTAACCAGGATGCCTGTGCGACCGTGTCAATTTCAATACCCAGAAATGTGAGGGTAGTGGATGGGCCCTCGGTCTTTTCGGACGCTAAAGGGACACCCAGTTCCTGCATTAGCGTCTGAAATGTGGTGAGGAGACGCATGCACGTGTCCAAGCCCCGTTCACCCCCGAACAAAAAGTCATCGAGGTAATGGGCTACAGACCGAGACCCGGACCTGCGGACAAAGGCCCACTGAAGGAAAGTACTAAAACGTTCAAATGCTGAACAGGATATAGAGCAGCCAAACGGCATGGCCTTATCTACATAAAACTTCCCTTGGAATCTAAAACCCAATAGCTCAAAGTCCTCTGGGTGCACTGGCAACAATCGGAATGCCGATTTAATGTCACATTTTGCCAGGAGGGCACCAGGACCACAAGAGCGCACCATTCGCAGGGCTTGGTCAAAGGACGTATACCTGACCGAACAAAGGTCATTAGGAATAGCATCATTGACAGAATAACCCGCCGGGTACGATAAATGGTGGATTAAATGAAATTCCCCCGGGGCCTTTTTGGGTACCAACCCAAGAGGGGATACCTTCAGGTTGGGAAAGGGTGGTACAGAAAAGGGGCCTGCCACCCTCTTGGCCTCAACCTCTTTAGCAATACTCAGGGCAGCCACCCCTTCTCTACCCTTCAGGGACAGTAAATTGGGTGCATCTTGGGGTCCCCGCACTCCTTTGAATGGTATTCGGAAGCCCCACTGAAAACCCTCGAGGAGGTACCTCGCATCCTCTCTCCTTGGATAAGTTGAGAGCCATCGCTCCAACATATACACATTAACTGGGGAGGGGGCCTTTTGTCTGGCTAGCTCCATCAGCAGAAGCTCTGCCCACTCCCTGTCCACCTCTACCTCTGCCCCGTGACCCACCGGCCCGCGGACACGCGGTGGCGGCATGGGGGCCAGCGCAAGAGGGACACTCATGTTTGTATCGGCACTGCCGCTTATTGCACACGCTGTTAGCCGTGATTTTTATTGCTGAGGCCATTCTAAGTGCAAATGGTGCTTCTTAGTTCCCAGAATGACTAGGAAGATATATTAAAAAAACTCCATTGTAGGTAGTCATCTATTAACTCAACTGGAATTTTTATTATTCTATCAACTCCTTCAATCAGTAACTGAAGAGAGAGACAAAAGGTACAGAGAGAGGAAGAGAGAGAGAGAGAGAGAGAGAGAGCAACAAAAAATAAAATAATCCCAGAGATGGAGGGCTTTCACCCTTTTATGAACATAAGAGTCTGTATTGTACAAATTTTCACAATGATGTAGTGCTAAACTTTGAAGAGCAGGAAATTCTCATGATGCTTCTTATTGCATACAGAGTCCAAAAAAACAAATGTTCTTGTCAGTGGCTCTAGTGCTAATATAGAGGTTAAGGAACAATCATGACAAATTGGATAGAAACATAAACATGTATTTATATTTTTTGCTTATTTATTTTTTATTTATTTTATATACCGCCTTCCTCTCCCTGGGGCGACTCAGGGTGGTTTACAGTTCTGGGATATACTTTGTGCTTGCACATGATAGTTGGGTGTGACTAAATTTATGAGCAAGGAATCCCTGTCTGTGGCTATAGACTATATTTCACACTATGAAGCATTACTCTAGATATCAGCTGCAAGGGAAAAGTTTTTATATGAAATTGCTTCCTTTCTTGAGTGAAACCAATCTTAGAAAATTACAGTCAGTTGCACCAATATACTTTCCGACTCAAATTCCATAGATCTTTCTGCTGTTCTGTCACTGACCATATTGATTTTTGGCTTAAAATGGTCATTCATTATACTTTACATGACCCACAAACATTGTTTCTGTAGTAGAGTATGGAATTCCTATGAATTTCCCCCAAAATTTAACTGTTTAATTATGGAATACTGCTGTTCTGAACAACATAAGTCTTGGGCGGTATTTATTTTGTCCTAAATCTGCTGTGCATTGCTTTCCTTAAAGAAAATAAGTGATAACTGAAGATCAGCTCATAATCCTTCTACTAATTTTTAGTCTGCTTTTCCTTCATATACATGCTGTCATGGGAAATATTTCACTCTTGCAACAAGCAAAAGCTAAAAACACATTACACTGAATTCTATCATAATCTCATTGTCATAATATTTATGACATTCTTCTGTGCCAAGCTTTACTCGTGCAATTTCAAGCTCAATTTAATTCATTCCTACAAACAGATTTTTTTTTAAAGAGACCACCATCATAATATTGTGTCTGACAGGCAGATGTTAAGAACAAGTCGCATACACATTCTGTCAGTATACACGCTTTCCCTGGCAGATATACTGTATCCCAGCATGTATGTAAATAAAAAGTCCCCTAAACTAATATTCAGTGATCTATAGCTACAAAATATACCCAGGCTGAAGGGAAAAGCCTGCACTTACCTTGGTTCACATGTTTCCTTAAAAAGTCGAAATTTCAGAGGGTTTTTTTTTATTTAATTGAAATTTCTGTACCAAATCTTTCCCATTGGTGGAACTGGGTTTGTGTCCTTCTCAAGAGAGAGATGAAGGGTCTTCTGCACCAGGCTTTGAAGGAACATCCAGTCTCAAAAAAGTTCTAGTCCAAACATTAACTTTTTCATATTCTGGATCTTATCCATGGTGAAGGCTTGCATAGCATTTTTATTAATCCAAACATTATCTCTTATAACAACATCCACATTTATATTTCAGTGACCTAGAAGTATGCTTCACAATGACTTACAGTAGACACTGCTTTGCCAACCCAATCCTGTTGGTTGCTTTAAGAAGTAACTTAAGCATTATTTTTAAGGAAAACTGTATCCAGTGAAACTCCAGAAGTACATTGTGTAGCCTCTCCTTATAATGGGTATGCCTTCTGAGCTTCTAGTTACTCAGGATGAATTGTAACCTTGTTAAGCATCTTGTGTATTACGACTTCATTCTAAAGCATAAAGAAAAGGGAGCTTGTTGAGCTCCATGCCATGTTTCTGATAAACTCTTATAAAAAGACAATTTTGGTTGAATCCCGGAGAAGGAAGTATTTAAGAAATGTTGGTGGGGATACAAATTGTGGTAATTAAGTTATTTTAGCATTTCACCATATGACATAATTGGATCCTAATAGATGCCGTCTGTTGAGAAATATTTTTGTTCAGGGGCCCAATCAAAGAATTTGATTTAGCTTACATAAAGGCATGCTTTATTCTAAATGTTAGTCCTGGAGACGATTAAATGATACTGTGGCAATTTGTAAGTATAATATGTAGCTGATGAATATATCCGCTACTAAAGAACTCTGTGCAAAGGTGTTCTTTGAATGGAGCATTTTGTGTCCTAGTTCATTGCCTATTCTGCATCATTTTTCAGACTCCATGCCTTAGGGCTTTCAACCTCTGTTTCTTGGGCTCTCCAAAGTCCATTGTACACCAATATGTAGCTTTAATCACATGGGCTGCATCCATCCCCTGGCCTGTTTTTAATGTTCCGTGCACTCACTGAGCCATGCCATGGCTGAAATGTTGTGGTTATGACCAACAACCCATTACTCAGCTTGAAAACAGTGTGGTGAAAATGATGAGCTTGAAAATCAGATGCATGCTTCCAATAATGCAGAAGGAAGTTTCAACATAGCAAGACTTTGGCTGTGACTACAAGGATATGTATCACAGGATTTATTATGCTTAGAAAATGGGTAAATTAAACATATTTTAATGTGTATGTGATATAAAGGCTGATTCAAACCATTGCAGCCCTTTTTTCTCTGTCACTAGGGGGCTTATACTTTTTAAAGCTGGAATATCTCCGGTGGGCTTTCTCTCATGTGATTAGTTGTGCTATGTTTTGTAAAGATGAAGTGAATGTCTATAGGTGGTGTTTCAGTATAAGTATTGCAGGTGTGATGTTCAGAATCAGAAAAACAGGCCTCCAAATTTTGTCCTGTCCCCTGATTGTCCTCGAGTTTTTATATTTTCCTACAAAAAATTCTTACATATACAGTATGAGATTAGTGCTAGATCACCCTGTCAATCTATTGCTGTGTCATTCTTTTGATTATTTCCCATATTTTTGCCCCCCTAAAAGGGTCAACAGGAAGGAAGGAAGGAAGGAAATAAGAGGGTTGTGAGCCAAAATGAAGCTTTCATCACATTCAGTATGAACAGTGTATTTGTGAAACAATCCACAACCCCTGTGTAGTTGTAGTCTTGCAGAAAATGAGAAATGTTGTAAGTATTCACTACATCCATGTTATATCTCTCGACTAAGGCTTGATTTCTTTGCTATACCCTATTCCTCTTGTCTTCTGCCCTGCTGAATAGTGTCCTGCAACATTTTGAGTAGATTTGAAAATGAATTAAGTATTTAGTAAAGGTGTAGGTAGACTGTATATTGATTTTATTGATTTGTTTGGGGAAAGAGGGCTTTAAAATGTGGGCCTCTGTTACATACTTTGTGAGGTGACAAAGAGGTGACTGGCTGAAAAGGACATATCCTGATGAATACAGAACAGGCTTATACTCCTGCTGTAGTAAATTAAATTACTCTAAAATATGTAATCAAAGGACTTCGGGCTTAGTCACATGGTACTGAAAACTAAATTCATGTATTCTTCTTTATTTACCTACTTAAAAGAAAGTATGAATTGTTAATCTTTTCAGCTACAAAGAATCATTTTTAAGCATAAAGGAATTTTTTTATTAACGTTAAGGGAACACAACATCTGGATAGAGAGTTGTGTAGCCACATAGATGGTATATTCGTGGCTCTCATATTTTAAATTCAAATTGTCAGGTTTCCTCTGGTAGTTGGAATTGGTTGAGCAAGATCAGCCTAGCTATGAGGCAGGATGAAGTCACCACTATACGAAGCAGATTTTTAGAAATTTTGTTTATGTTTATTCAAATTTTACTCCAAGCAGGTTAGAGGTAATAGTTGTGGGAATGTCTGCCTCAGATTCCCCCCTCCCTAAAGTGTCAAAGTTGATGGTACAACATGTATTTATAAATAGTACCCACAAGCAGCAAAATATATGGATCAAAGCATGTGTTTTTCCTCATCTCTTTATTTTGTATTTGGCTTGGCTTTGTGATAGGTTACTGTGACATGAACATGAGTTTGACCAGAAACATAGGTGAGATTGAGAGGCATACAAGTGTGAAAATTAAATTAAATTAAATTAAATTTCTCAAAACATTGCCCCACTTTGAGAAAAAGTGAAGAAAAATTCCTTTAGTATGTAATTTGACCATAATTCAACCAGCTTTGATTTTTCCTGGGCATTTTGACTGCTCAGACAACAAAATGTGATTGTAAACTGGAATACCAGATTTTACATACGATTGTGAATGTGGTGAGAGTATATCTGGTTTATCCCTCACAAGAATACCTGGCAGTTTTTTAATCACCAAATGACTAATTTGAAGAAGTGACCTTTTAGTCATGAAAGCTTACAATTTTATTTTTAAGTGACCCTATAAAAGATATTGCCTCCATTCTGCATTTGTTTTGAAATTTTTGTTTTCCTCTTGTTGAGATCTGATAAAATTAGTTTAGTGGGAATGATTAATTATTTTCTCAGTTAATATTTAGTTTTCCTTTCCTCTGCTCTCCTTTTCAAAAGACGTGTTTACATAGGAGAAAAATAATAATCTTTTTTTTTCAAAATTAATAAAAATTATACCATCCTCTGGACTGTACCTATTATTTTCTTTTAGTATATGTGCATTCATAACACAAGATATGTTTTAAATAGTGTGATAACAGAATGACAAAGATGTGTAAGTCCATAATAATGCAACTTAGAGCAAAGCATTCCAACTTCTTATTTATACAGATGGGATCTGATGTGGTAGTCACTTATCAAGAATGGGGTCCTTGTGTTGTGCTAGACAGCTTGAGAGACATATCAACTCATTGTGAGACTACTTTAATAAGGCAAATTCCATACAGTTTTGTAGTTAGAAAATGAAGCAAAAATAAAATGGCTGTTATCCTGCTGTATTTATACAAGATATAAGGTGACCACATCTGGAATACTTTTTGGTCACCAAATCTAAGAAAAGTCTCATTGTAGAACAGGGAAAGACACAGAAAAGAAAGGATTTTTATATATTTTAAATGTTTTGTATTCTTGTACTTTTATGCTCTTGTATTTGGATTAATCAGATCTGAGCATTTGCCTACAACTTCAGTTTAGTTTTCATCTTTTTAAGTGTTTGTTGTAGGAATGTCTGCCTCAGATTCCCCCCTCCCCAAAGTGTCAAAGTTGATGGTACAACATGTATTTATATGTATGATGGTACAACATGTATTCATTACTTTAAGGGACTGTTGATGATTTTCTGTGAAGTATTCTTTAGATACGGAATATTTATGCCTAGGGAACATGGAGGCCATCCAAATTAGGAATTCACAACCTGCAGCCCATGGCACCATTTGATGGCACCATTGGCTCCACCACACCAGGAAATTCCATGTGGTGGAGAAAGGGCAAAATTGCCATCCAGCCCCTGAAGTTGTCTGAGGGGGTGTGACCTGGCCCTTGGCTTAAAAAGGTTGAGAACTCCTGATTTAAATAAACAAAGCTTGTAGAAAAAGACAAGGCGATATTCCCTTGAATTATTGCAACATTCAAGAGAATTTTACCTTGGTACCCAGTTGAACCTTGATATGATTGGAAGTGGTTGTCTGATTTCATTCTGAAATTAAACCTTTATTGGGATAACTGTCACTTGTGATGAACACAGGCTTTATTTATGATTTCTTTATTTATGGATTCTCACATTCTATGTTCCTTTGGCTTTATGCTGTTAGTAACAGCAGTGTCTGTACTTGTTCTTTGCTCTTCCCCATTAGCTTTAGAATCATTGCCATTGTCTGTGAAAGATCCTCTGCCACCATCACCCACAGCTATCACTGCTTCCCAGTAACTTCCTTCCAGATGTTTCCCTGCTCCGGTCACCACTGGAATGAGTCACTCTCTTCTGCTGATGAAGCCAGTATTCCTGAAGAAGATAGAAGCAACTTAGTCTAGTGCCGTGGTGGCCAACCTTGGCACTCTAGGTGTTCTTGAACGTCAATTCCTAGAAGCCCTAATCAGCAAGAGTGCTGACTTGGGCTTCTGGGAATTGAAGTCCAAGAACACATGGAGTGCCAAGGTTGGCCATCTGGTCTAGTGCCTCAGCTGTGAACCTTCTGCCTTAGGTGACTCTGCTAGGAGTCCAGGCTCGTAATTGCTTTCAGCATCTTTGACACACTCAGACCCCCTCACCACATTCAGGTGTGCATCCAAGAAGAGGTTGCCTTATGCATAAGCATATAATTTTTATTTTCACATTAACTATGTACATATAATCATTTCTGTTTGTTTTTGTTAATGAGATGTTTGGGTTGGTGTTTTTTTAAAATGCAAAGTACCATTATGATGATTTCTCCTCTGTTTAGTTGATCTTTACTGTATACAATAAAGAAGAAAACATTGAGCAGAGAAGTGGAACAATATACACAAAACCAAAGGCTTACACAAAATTGAAAAGCAGTGTTATCTCCTTAACATTGGCTTTTTGGCAAACAGCTTTATGGCAATGCAATATAAAAAGACTGCTTTGATTTCTGCTAACATCAGACTTTGTCAGCCATTCACAGTATTCCCTATCTGAGCCCCCATCTTTGCTGCAGGCTAAGCATTTGTTTATATTTGTGCTGGCTGCATGGCTAGATTTCAGTACATAAAGCATGAGAATTGCAATTGGAAAATAAAGAGTGTTGCTTGGGTTTTCTAGCATTGTGCCATATCTCAGTTTAGGAATATTCACATTTATGGATACATGGTTTATTAAAATATGACTTATTTAGCCTTTATTCGCAAGTTATTTAGTGTATTTAGAAATTATTATCCACTTATCTGTATAAAAAGTACACCTCCTTATAAAAATAGGTAGAATCATGTACTTATGAGCTGAAGGTATAATATCCCCACAGGGTATCTCCAGAACCAAAGCTTCTTTGGCCCAAAAACCTGGAAGAAGAAAGTGCCTGAAAATTCTAGACTGTGAGGGGGAAAACAGCATTATACCCTTTCAAAAATCAAAATCTTTCACTATTTCAATTTTTTCCCATTCTCAGCATTAAAGTTGTGCAGTTCTTCTATAGCAGGGATTCCCAACCTGTGGCTCACAGGCAGGATGCAGCTCTTGGCACCATTTCATGTGGCCACTGCCTCCACCACACCAGGAAGCATACCTGTCAAGTTTTGGATTTGAAAATAAGGGAAACACTGTGGGTGGGGCTACCTCAGTGGGTGTGGCCAAATCTGTGAGTGTGGCCAAATCTGACCATGTGACTTGCTGGGCTATAGTCATGCCTGCCACGTGACCATGACAATGTCTGCAAACAGACAGCACTGGCTCTTTGGCTGTAAATGGAGATGAGCACTGCACCGTAGAGTCGGATACGACTGGCTTTTGAGCAAGGAAGACTTTTACTAAGCACTTGCATAAACAGGGCCAAACTTCACAGCAAATTTGAATACCATTCAGGGATTTTCTGTTATTAGGTAAAGGTTGCCCTTGCTCGAAAGCCAGTCATAGCCAACTCTAGGGTTCTGTGCTCATATCTGTTTATAGCCAAAGAGCCAGTGCTGTTTTCTGTGGTCATATTGCAGGCATGACTAGATACCGGAGTGTACAGAACACTGTTTACCTTCCCTCCAAAGTGGTTCCTATTTGTCTACTTGCAATTTCTTGCTTTTGAACTGCTAGGTTGGCAAGAGCTGGGACTGAGATGGGAGCTCATCACACAGAGAGAGAGAGAGAGAGAGAGAGAGAGAGAGAGAGAGAGAGAGAGAGAGACCTGATTTGTGCAGCCATGTAAGCAAAACCCCTTCTTCTCTCTCTGTGCCGTTCTGGTCCAGCTTTTTCCCCTAGCACTGCAGTCCCTCGATCTCTCACTCTCTCCTCCTCCTCCGTTTCCTCACACTGCCCAATGGAAACCCAAAGGCCACTGGGAGGTGTAGTCCTGCTCCTTATGCATCTAATTGGGACAGCCCACCCAAAGAAGTGCGGCTCCCAGGATGCACCGGGGCGCTTTGCCCCCAAGCACAAAGGGTACTGGGAGCTGTAGTCCTGCTCTCCATTCTCCTCAATGAGGGCTACCCAACCAAAGAACAACAGCTCCCAGGATGCTCCACTGCACTTTCCTGGCAAGGGGAAGTCTGTATTGATCACGTGCCAGCAAAATCACCATCATGGAAGCCCCCCTCCCTCCCATTCTTCAAATAAAAATAAAAATAAGGGAAAATATTTTAAATTTTGTGCAGCCAGGAAGAGGACTGAATTATGGGGAAAACCCAGCCAATACGGGGTACTTGACAGGTATGCCAGGAAGTGACATGTGGTGGAGGAAGGGCAAAATGGCCGTCTGGCCATTGAAGCTATTTGAGGGAGCGTGACGCAGCCCCTGGCTTAAAAAGGTTGAGAACTCCTGTTCTACAGTCACAATCTTTGTCTTCTTAATGTTCAGCTCTAGTCCTGCTTTGGCACTTTCTTCTTTCGTTTCGATTAAAAGTAATTTCAGCTCATTGCTACAGTCTGACAATAAAATTGTGTATCTTTTAAATTATTCATATTTCTTCACCAATTTTAATTCCTCCTACATATGAATCTCATTCCACATGATATGTTCTGCATACAGATTCAACAGATAAGAGGATAAAAGGCAAACTTGTTTGATACCTTTGCCTACAGGAAACCATTCTGTCTCTCCATATTCAGTCCTAACATTAGGATTTATATTACACATCAAGATAATCAAGTGTTGAGGCATCCCACATTTATTTCAAAACATCCCATAGTTCTCATGATGCATACCATAAAAGGGTTTGCTGTAGTTGATAAGGCACAGGCTGATCATAATCTGAAATTCTTTGGTGCACTCCAGTATCCAATGGATATTTGCAATATGATCTTGGATGCCTCTTTTTCTTTTGTAATCCAGCTTCTTCTTCCATGTTTAGGCCAGATGTAAAACTGCCAAAATGAAGGCACCTGTTGGTGAGTTCATTCTGCAGTTCCTTTTGCCTGATCTAGTGTGAGAAAGATTAGCTGGAAACACAAGTTTGCTGTAATCAGGTTACACCCAATTGTGGTCCAAAAATGCCACAGTCTTGAAGGAGGTTCTTTCTGTGTACCAGCTTGAACATCAGGCATTTGTTACTCCATCTAAGGTAAAAGCATTTGTTACAGCACATTGAGCAACACTGTGCTTTCATAGGAAATTAAAGCAATAGTTGTTTGGTTACTGCCTGGGAGACAAGGAGCAGCCAGCAAAAATCCCTCCTCTCGAGTATTCACCAGATGTGCCTGTGATGGTAGTGGGGCTGAGATAATGGCCTTCCCTAATGGTCTCATAGAGTGTTGTGTATGTAATATAATGTAATGTTTTAACTGCCTGTATTAATTGTTGGGATTGGGTGATCCTCCATTTTGTGTTCTTCTTAGAACTAAGCGCTCATGGGACTTGGGTTCCCGCCCTTTCTAATGAGAAGCGTGAAAGGCTTCACAGTAGCTGTCACCCCACAATCACCCCACTGTTCTCCCAACCAATCCAGTTCCTTCCTGCCCGAATGTTACTTTCCTGTATTGTATATATAGGCGCTGCTGCACCATTGCTCTCCATGTTCAGTTCCTGAAATAAAGTTGTGTTTGGCCCTGTTATGCTGGTTGCTGCGTATCAATTCCTGAACATCAAGATGACAAAGGTGGGATGGCATCCCACAAGGGTAACTTGAGTCCTTTCGATGTGGCCACCCCAGAGAAATGGAACCTGTACGAGCGACAGTTTCGGCAGGCCATGGCGGCCGAAAACATCATCAAGGATGATCAGAAGAGATCCTGCTTCCTTTCTCAGTGCGGCCTGGCCACTCTCAAACTCACCATCCACCTAGTTCTACTGAGGGACATTGACAACATCTCCCTCACAAACATCCTTGTGGCTTTGCGGAACCATTTCCAGCCCAAGGTGTCCATCTTCCCGGCCCGGGTGGCATTTCACAGGCATGACCAACACCCCGGAGAGTTGGTGACTGATTATGCTGCCGTGTTGAGGTTGGCTGCCACCCCATGCCAGTGGAAGATGCCCTCCACGATTGTCTGCTGGCCAGCCTACGGGATGAGGAAGCACAATGCCGGATCATGATGAGGGAGACGCTTACCTTCAAGTCGGTCTTGAGGGAGGTGTTGGCGTCTGAGGCAGTGAGGTTGTTCAAGCAGCGGCCTGCCGCCTCTGGGGGTCCAGAGTCCACCATGCAGTCCCATCACTGCTCATCGTCATCTGGCTCCTCATCATCGTCCACATCGCCAGCATCCATGTCCATGTCGGGATCCAGTGACGAAGAAGGCGAGGTCCGGAAGGTCTGGAAAAAGACGAAGGACAGGCACATCGTCGAGAAGGCCCAGAGGAGGTGTGATGGCTGTGGAGGACGACATGACCGTCGCAAGTGTCCCTTCAAGAACGCTGACAGCCACCATTGCAGAAAAAGGGGCCATGTCGCGAAGGTGTGCCGGCAGTGACAGAAGCAGTTTCCAGCCCAGGACAAGCAATTGAGGTGAAAGGGAGTGTCCATCTCACAGATTTCTTCAACAGAGCTGCTCGTCAGCCATGTCTCCAGTGTTTCCAACCGGTTCTTCGCCAAGGTCCAGTTGCAGGGCGTCCCAGTCAAGATGGAGGTGGATTTGGTTGCATCCTACTCTATCTTGCCTCAGAAAGAGTTCCTGAGGATTCCCCCTGCCTCGCACCCTAAATTGAGGGCGCTGAAAACATCCCTTCGAGAGATTCAGGGTTACCAGATTCCAATCCTGGGGGTGGGGGATTTTTCAGTAACATTCCAAAACATTTCAGCAAAGTTGCCCCTCGTAGTGGTAAAACAAGGTACCAACTGCCTACTGGGGGTGCAGTGGTTTGAACCACTAGGGATTAGACTGTCCAGCATCAACGCCATCAGAGCTGACCCAGTGCAGGATGTTTGTAACGTGCACCCGGCAGTATTCAGAAAAGGACCTGGAACTTATGGCGGGGGGGGGGGGAGGCAGTTTCCTTTGATCTTGATCGGACTGTGCGGCCTATTCATCTCAAGCCTCGACGTGTTCCCTTTGTATTAAAGGACAAAATTGAGGCTGAACTCGATGAACTTGTGGGTCAGGTGATTCTAGTGTCAGTAGATTCCGCAGAATGGGAAACACCCATAGTCATGGCAATTAAGTCTAACAGGGAGGTTAGAATTTGTGCGGATTATAAATGTACAATTAACAAGGCAATCAGGCCTAACGCTTACCCGGTGCCTGTGGTAAGCCATTTGTTTGCAACGTTGCAAGGGGGGGGGGAGGGCAATGCTTTGCTAAATTTGACCTAGCCCAACATCAAAGAGAGTGAGGAAGATTGTGTGGGGAGATACAATCCTTCTTCTCAAAACATGTCTTGTGAGGTTTAATAAAAGCTACTTTTGTCAGCACCACATAAACTAGCATGTTTATTTTCCACCCCTAGTAAAGACTTAATTCATATGCCTTCTGTGTACATTCAGAGCAACAAGACACAAAGCTTATTTTTTTTACTTCTGTGACTAAAGCTTGATAAAAGAACTGAAAACTGAAAGCTTGCTATTGAAACTATCAGACATCTGACTGCTTGCTAATTATTATTATTATTTTTAAAAAATCTTATGACAGAACTTTGCCCTCCCATACCCAAGTAATATACGGAGGCATTTTGTTGGGTAAAAACAACTGGCCACTTTATTAACAAATGAACTGAAACTGTGGCATAACTGTTAAATAGGCAACTCTGAACTGGGGCACGGCAACACGGTAATAAGGTTATTTATGAGCTGTTTGTTTATAATTTTTATCAATAGCCCAAATTGTGTAATTTTATTTTGTAGCCAAATTACTGACTAACAAGCTGTCCAGCTTAATAAGTCCCCTTTTAATTGACAAATTTTCTTCCAACAGCCCTTTTTGCTTATAATCTAATGTCCTAGGCTGTTGGCGGTGCAGCTTATATATAAATTGGGCTAAAATTGAGCCTTTCTTACTGTGTTACCCACCAACGTGACCTGTAGGGAAGCAACAAAAGAAAAACCGACTCCTCCATACTCGACCAAGACCAGACTAGTGTGGGATGGGTGGAAAACACAAACCCAGGGCCAATAGGGTTTGAGCCAGAAATTCCTATCCAGCCCCAATGGCCACCAAAAAAAGGATCACACTGGAAGTCAGGGAGGGAGGATGGGCAGATGGCCAAAAACGAAAGCGAAGGCACTTTGTGCTCTTCACAAACCCCTTTTATAGGGGCAAAACCACGCCCTTGCAGAGAGCACGCTAAGCGTGCACTTGTGCCCCATCTCCCTGGGGTGGGAAAGGCAAAGCACTCACATGGCACTTGGAGCGCAGTTCACACATCCATTCTGTTCACTTTGCAGTGAATATTAGCTGTTATTTGTGCCTGATATAAAAAAAAATAACCACTTTATCTATTCCCATCACATTTGCTTCACTGCTGTCTTTTTAAAAAAACACTTTTTAATATCTTTATTTTGGTACTTTTACTTAGCACCAAAGGTGATTCCAGACTGACATACTTAGAATTACAAGCACCTAGTCATATAATTGTAAAAATTAATCAGAACCGTAAAAACAATAAAACTGATAATTAAACATTCATCAAAAATTAATTAAGAGTGTATATTTAATCCAGTTTTATAATGTCAAAATTCAGCAAATGTCTCAGCAAATCAGGATGATTTAATAGAATACAGAACCAGCTATCATTTCCTCCTCCATATTTCATATTCTCTGTAACTGACACCATAAAGCAAATCCAATTGTTTATCCAAATTGTTGTTGTTCAGTCACACAGTCGACTCCAACCCTTTGCGACCCCATGGACCATTTTCCTCCAGGCACCTCTGTCCTCTACCATCCCCCTCAGCCCTCCCAGCTCTGTGCCCATTGTGTCTATAATACCATCTAGCCATCACATCCTTGGCCTCCCCCTTCTTCTTTTGCCCTCCACCTTTCCCAACATCAATGCCTTCTCAAGTGAATCCTCCCTTCTCATTTGATGTCCAAAGTATTTTAGCTTCATCTTTACTATTTGACCTTCCAATGAGCAGTCAGGGTTAATTTCTTCTAAGAATGACCTATTTGTTCTCCTCGCTGTCCAGGGGATTCTCAAAACCCTCCTCCAACACCACATTTCAAAGGCATCTATTCTTCTGCGTTCAGCCTTCCTAATTGTCCAGCTCTCACATCCATACATTACTACTGGGAAAACCATTGCTTTGACTATTCTAATTTTTGTTTGCAATGTAATGTCTCTGCTTTTCACTATGTTCCCCAGGTTTATCCAAATTAGAGAAGATCAATTGAATATATTGAATTTGTTAAGCCAACATTTATTCAATTGTCATTCAGAGAATGGGTTTACTGAAACTAATAGTTGGATTTTGCCCACCCCCCACCACATTACACATTATTCTGATGAAATAAAGAAGTTTGCATTTTAGGACAAAGTTTGGATCTTTGCAAAATAAGCGAACTCAGAATTAAACTCAGTAAACTGGATGATCTCTCAGAGGAAATAGAAAAGGGTTGTTTTTCCCCCTCCTGCTCAATGTATAAAATCTCTTCAGAATTATTTTAAAATAATCTATAAAGTGCTGTTGGTGCCAGAGTTGGATAAAAAACAATCTTCAAAATTATTATTTTCTATTGTCTCTCTGACTCTGGAAGAATATTGTGGCTTCCTTTTCATCTCTCACCAAAATACTTTCTAATTATTTAGGGTCAGTTTGGGATCTAATATACTATATTGATTGATACAGAAGCTTCCACTGTCTAAACTACTATGAATAAGACAAAACTTATTATGGTTGTGGAATATACAAAAGTATATTATTTGTTTGCATGTTTTTAAACATACATAAATTAGGCCTTCTTGCTTGCTTATTTACTATTAAGAGTTATATTCCACCTGACTTAGTGCAAACAGTATTCCAGATGGTCTTACAATATACAAACATCAAATTAAAGCTATTGCATCAAAAACATTTCATTATAACTTAAACTATGATCCATTTTTTTAAAAAAAACAAATGGCAGCACATCTTAAATCTAAGTGAGTCTCAAACTGATTATACATTGTGGCATCAGGTTTAGGTATATCCAAATTATGTTTTTTATATACAAATGTAAATGTTCTATAAGTAACACCAGCCCTTTGGAACCTCCTGCCAGTGGAACTAAGGCTGCAGGCGGAATTGCTGCCCTTCAGGAAAGATCTGAAAACAAGGCTGGTGGGGCAGGTGTGGGGTCCTGAAGATGTCGTGATCCCTACCTGCTGGTTGGTTTAATATCAAAGTAATTTTCTTCTTTTTAATATGTGTGGAGGTTTTAGTGGGGTAATTTGTTTTAATGGGGTTGTTCTTTTTAAGGGTTTTTAAGATTGTATGCCACCCAGAGTATGTGTGAGTTGGGTGGCTATGTAAATATGAATCTATACCTATAAAATGGTGCGCTAACCATTGGAATGTGACAAAGGATGTTGCACCAGGCCCCACTAGCCCGTAGTGGGCCTCCGTTCACTCGCCCGAACCCGGTTCGCAGGTAACTGTCGGGTTGAAATTTTCGACCCGGGGGCAGGAGACCCCCAGTTGCAAACAAAAACAGGGAACTTCAATTCCCAACGTTCCTTGCGCCATGCCAGAGCCAATCAGGCTGAGCAGCGCGGCAAAAGGAACATTTGGAAACGCGCCACGGGCAATTAAAAAAAAGCCGCAGGAAACAAACTGCTAAAGTAAGCAAACACACCCAGGCAAAACTACAAGCCCCAGCGTCCTGTGCGCCATTAGCGCACAGAACGCTGAGGCGGCCAGCGTGCAAAAAATAAAAGTAAAAAAAATGCCCGCCGCCGCTGCCCTTCTTCCCCACGGTCCAGCCAGCATGGCCCGCGGGGGGGGGGGAGGAAGGAACCCCACCACCACTACTGCCCTTCTTCCCCACGGGCCAGCCAGCATGGCCCGTGGAGAAGAAAGCAAAAAAAGCCCCCCCAAGCCCTTCTTCCCCATGGGCCAGCCAGCATGGCCCGCGGGGGGGGGAAGGAACCCCCCGCCGCTGCTGCCCTTCTTCCCCAGCCAGCATGGCCCATGGAGAAGAAAGCAAAGAAAGCCCCCCCGCCATTGCCCTTCCTTCCAACGGGCCAGCCAGCATGTCCCGTGGGAAAGAAAGCCACTGAAAAAGTTAACCCTCAAAAACAAACCAAAAACAATCAAAAACACTCAAAAATTCAAAAAGAAAACACAAACACAGCCAAAAACAAACAATAAAAAACACACAGACCCCCCCACAAAAAAAATCCAAAACACCCCCACACACACACACACACACCCCAAACAAAAACAGAGAGCCTACCAACAGACATCTTGACTTCATGACCACCGGAACTCAAATGAGCAAAGAAAGGAAACACTTACCGGAAGCACCCAGAGGACAGAAGAGAAGAATTGTAGAGAGGAAGCAAAGCTCACCACCCCCACCCAGAGGCCACAAGAGAAAAAAACATTCAAAAATATTTCAAAATAAAAGATTAATTCCCAAACAAATCAAATAAGTTAGCCAAAAATTCAAAAATATTCACACTATTCTCAAAAAATACCAAAAAAACAACAGAAATCACTTTTCACTCAAAAAACCCAAAACACCAAAACAAAAAATAAAAAATGCGTAAAAATTAAGAATTAAAAAAACAAAAATAAATTTTAAATTAAAAAAACTAATTTAAATAAAATAAAATAAAATTTGCATAAACCAAAATTACATTTTAAATAAAAAAATAATTGTAAATAAAAAATTAAAATAAAATTTGCATAAACAAAAAACAAAAACCTTTAAAAACCAATTTAAAGAGCCCGGCACTAAGGAAGCCAGCGCACAAAAAATAAAAATAAAACACACACTGGGAGCACAAGTCCGCCGCAGGCGGACGCAGTGCCTCAAAGCCACAGAACCACAAAACCTTTCAACACCATTGAAAACAGCCCAGCACCATTTGTACAAGAAAAAACCCTAAACCCTTTACTATCCAACACAATTTTTAAAAACCCGGCACCGCCGGGCAAAATATGCTAGTATAAAATAAAAATAAATAAAATAAATAAAAGTTTTTAAAATAGTGATTGGTAAGTATTTGCAATATTAATAAATATAGTTACATCAAATTTCTTTGTGATTTGTGGGCATTCATGCACCATGAAGAGATTTGATTCAACAAATTAACTTCTGGATAGCTCAGTGGATAAGGAAGCTAGAGGTTGGGGTTTTTTATTCTCTACTCCCACGGTGGCCAAGGTTGGCAACTCCTGAGCTGCTCTGCCTTCTTGACAGGGTTAGACTTGAATATCCAAAGGGTCCCTTCCAGCTTTGCAATTCTAACCTGATGTTTATATTTTTTTTAAAGTTAAGTTTTAAGCAATTAAGATTATACATTTTTAAATTTATAAAGTCAAAAGATGTTTTAATGACTTGAAGCTAGAAAATTTTAGCCAAGAGCAATTAAAAATAACAATGCAAATATTATTATTAGTACACAGAAAGAGCCTCCTCGAAGATTGTGGTATTTTTGAAAAATAATCAGGCATACCATGGGCAACAGCATCCTCATTGTGCCAGCTAATTTTTTTCACATTATGTCAGGCGAAAGGAAATGCGGGGGAAAAGTCCACTACATTGACTATTGCTTAGGGAGTTCTAGTAGACAGAAAAATGATAAGCAAATACTTTTCAGATTAATAAAATGTATAAAAAATATCTGTGAAAGGTGAAGTAATTCATTACATAACATAGTCTAAATAATATTACTATGCATCAATACTTCCTTTTTCTTTTTGTAAGTCTATCAGGCACCCACCTAAATGGCCATTTCTCCTCACATAACATCAGACAATTGTAGAAAATGCTGAATATTCCTGAGTTCAGAAGCTGCAATACAGAGGAATCCATTATTTTAAATGCATAATTTGTTGTCCAATATGTTATGCAGAAGCACCTTGCATGGACAATGGAGAATTGTGACTTCAACCTGACTTCTGATTGCTGAATGCCAAACCTGAGGGGTTTAACTTCCATCCAGGTTTGCTTCAGCACCTCATAGTTTGAAAAATATATTTAAAAGTTGGCTGAAGCAACAATACTGTTCCTTCTGGATATGGCAGGATCAGGAAATTAAAATATCACAAGAAGAGATGTTCTTGAGTTATTTCCACGGAAACCATATCCTGAAAGTTTGGGCATATAATTGGAATGCCTCTTCTTATAACATTTGGGGTCTAATTTGTAAATTGCAGTAAAGAGCATAAACTGCAATTTGAGGATGAACTTTTGAACTTTATGACCTTAGTGAAGCCTTGGTAATAAACAGTATGCATTTTCCTTCATGGCTTACTGTGCAAGATTATGCTTGGTTTTATGGCCTTCCATGAAGGGGTGAAAACTAGGTTATTTCTCAGGAAAGTTCTCATTTCTGATCTTCATTAGGAAAATCTGAGAAAACATCTACTGGCCAAGAAATTCTGATAATAGTCTGTGGGGAAAACTACTATATTACAGACTGGATTGAATTATATACTTACAAAGGCATACAGAAGTGAAGGACATTTATTATTATTATTTTATTTCTTAAATTTATATCCCGCTTCTCTCGAACCAATGGAACGATTCTAAGCAGCTTACAGAAGATTCAAAAACACAATATCAAAGGCACACAATTCAAAAAACACAGTATAACAATAATATAATCAAAAATACAATATTAAAGATGCAATTAATAACAAAAAATCACAAGAAATATCCAAGACCACCCACGAAATCCCCTGCCTTTAAAGTCCTCCAAGTCCAAAGGCGAGGGGGAAGGCGGGGCCCAAAGAACTATTTGAAATAGTGCGATGAACATTTATGGCAGAATTCATCAAGTGTCTACTAAAGAGTAAGTTGTAAGATTCAATTAAGAAACAAGATTCTTGCCTCAGAAAGAAGTAAGAACATGGTTGTCGATTGATACTCTTTTCCTATTCAAATGAACCTGTAGAAGCTATACTACCAAAATGCCCCTTTTCATTCAGCTTCATACTGAATGTAGCAACTAGTTGTAACTGTGAAAATATTGATATCATTGGCATACTTTCCACAATGATTGGGAATGGGATTCTAGTTGCCCTCATTTTTACTCAGGCTTCTAACTTCCAAGGAGATCTTAGTTGAAATGTGTAGAATAAGACTTAAGGGAGCAACACACCCAATTATGATTTCTCTTCTATAGGTTGAGGTGAGATTGTGGTTAGCCACACTAAACCTTTGGCTCAGGTCTCTGTTTAATCCCAGTGACCTGGCTACTCTAACTCTTCAAGATATCAGCATGGAAAAGAACAATTCAATACAGATTCCTGTACCTTGACTTCCCAACCTCTCATACAGGCCATGAGTCATGACCAGGTGAAACAGACCATTAAACAGAGAACACTAGACATGGAGAAGCAAACCAACCTAGCCAAAGCCCCAACCTTGCTGGCTCCAGAGTCTCAGAGACACATCGTCACCCCAGCCCAGTACCTGGTCCAACTTGAGTTGCCCAGTCGTTGGAGGGCATTTACATTAGCCCATTGTCAGGCTCTTCCTTCAGTTCTGGAGGGAAAATACCAAAGGATACCACTGTCAGAGAGACAATGACCCTGTGACATCAGAGAAATTGAAACCACAGCACACGTTCTCTGCATCTGCCCTTTTAATAGAGACATCTGGAACAAGTTAATATCTACATTGCTCTGCAAGTATCCTGGCCAGTCAAACAGCACATAAACTCATTGGCTGTTATCAGACAAGCCCACCTTCACCTATAACACTGCCAGGTTCTGTGCCACAGCATGTAAGATGAGAAGAACAATCATCTCAGGTCCTTCAACTAAACAAACTACCAGTGCTACATTATAGGCTTAGTAGTTGTTGTAACAGCATTAATCTTAAATACTAATATTATCACTCCTTTAATTCTGAGCAGATATGCTCCTCTTAAAATCTATTTTAAGTACCCTCATCCTAACTTCTATCTTTTGCTGTACTATGCTGGCCTTGGACCGTAATAAAGATTGGTTTGATTTGATTTACATAGGAAAATAATATAAATATATACTAAAAAGGAACTAGAAGATAAGTTTCTAATCTCTGTGCCAATTAAAATAAATTACCCTAAAAGCAGCAGTGCATTTGAGAGCATTTAACATAATAAGAATTGGTTTTTATATCATGGGATTACAATCATGTCTCTGAAACTGTGTAACAGTTCGCACAAATAGAATCCAGCTACTTAGGTCTACATATGTTCACTTTGACATCATATATTGTAACTCTTTGAGGTCTATATGGGTTAGATGCTTGTAGTAGGTAGTTGATTTTCTCTGTTATCCCCCATAGGACTGTAAGAATGGGAAAACAGACTATATCTGAGTGATGTAGCCACCAACATGTGCATTCTGTGTTGCACTTTTCTAGTATTCTAGAATATTTCATGCTCTATATGTGCTTGTGTGTAGGAAAGAGAAAGAGAGAAAGGTGATTAATCACTAAAGCAGGTGATTAATGTCACAAAGCTGTGAGACAAAAATAGCTCAGATTGATGTACTGTGTGTTTCATCCACACATCTGTACCCACGCAATTCTATTGCTTAACGTCTAAACCCTGTGGTTGTTGGGCAAGGCCTTCACAAAATCTCAGTAATGGACTCTTAGCCCTGCTATGGAATTATCTAGCTCTTACCCTGCAGAGCCTCTTCTGAATACACTTTGGCAAATATGTCAAATTATATGGTGGTTTAAGGACATTGTACAGGGTTTTACACTGTTAAGCTGAGAATTGTTATAAATGTATTATGCAAGTGTTCAATTTAAAGCAGGAGGTATGCCAATATGGGGTAGAGCTGGCAGCCCTCACTTTTTCCACATTATAAAGTGTTAGGAAAGGAGGGGTAGGCATTTACAATTGATGGCATTTATGCACAGAGTTACTCATAATGTGGTCTTTTCCAATATTTAACTTTAGAAACAAAGACCCAGTAAAGATATCAGCTCCCTCCCCAGTCCTCTACTTGCTTGGTATAACTGTAAAAATACACACACATCCTAAGCTTCAGAAAACTCTACAAATAAGCCGATTCTGTTGTGGTTGTACAGTATGAAACAGCAAATAGTACATCTGGAGGACTAAATCTTTGTAAACTGTTTTGCTTTGCCATTGAGACAGAAATTGCAGTAGTGATAATCTCTCTTAACTCTACATTTACTCTGAATTCAAACTAATGCGTGCCAGCAGGAAATAATTAACCATGAGCTTTGTCTATGTGAAACATTAGTAAGGGAATTACATGTTTCTGAAGTATTGTTTTGACACGTTCCAAGATTTTCAAATTTCATTAATTTAAGCACTGAATTATTTGAGCATCTCAAATAACTTGTCTGTCAAGGATTTTAGAAAAATGAGGTTAAAACCAGTTGCTTCACAAATGACAGAATCAAGTCCTTTGGCATGGTTCTATTCAGAATATTTGTACGGTTAGAAAGGGGAGGTTATCCAATTGTAAACTTCAGCATCCTCTCCTCACTGTTCTTTTCCCACCAGTCCATACAAGCCATGGAGTGATAAAAAAGAGCCTTGTGACACCTTGGGGACTGCAGTGGCTCAAGTAGGTAAGACACTGACTGGGAAGCGGAAGGTCAGCAGTTTGATTCCCGAGTACTGCAGGACAGAATGAGCTCCCGTCTTCATCCCAGCTCCTGCCAACCTAGCAGTTTGAAAGCAAGAAATTGCAAGTAGATAAATAGGGACCACTTCAGTGGGAAGGTAACAGCGTTCCGTGCGCTCCGGTGTCTAGTCATGCCTGCCACATGACCATGGAAATGTCTGCAGAATCAGACAGTTCTGGGCTCTTCGGCTTGGAAAGAGAGATGAGCACTGCACCCTAGAGTCGGATACGACTAGCTTTCGAGCAAGGGAAACCTTTACCTTTACCTGTGACACCTTGAAAACTAACAATTTTTACCTGGCACCTTTTGTGGACTATAGATGCCTTACAAATCATGACTCATGAATGAAGGACATGATTTACACCTGTGAAGCCATTAACAAAGTAGATGTTCTTAGAAATCTGTGCAGAATGTTGTTGGCAAAAATTAAAAGGAGATACAAGGAGTGCCTCAATAAACAGATTTTGATCCATGAAAGCCTAATATGAGGAAAAAAACTTTTAAAGAACCACAGAATCTTTCTAGCCCCCAGCCTAATTTTAAAAAGGGGCAGACATAAGTTGATGATATAAGGCAGGGTTCCCAACCTAAGTCAGTGGGCCAGATACAGCCTGTGGCACCATTTTATGTGCCCCCCACCCCTCCAAGGGCATTTGAGAAACAAAAGGGCCACCCCCTTTGAAGATGTTGGAACAAAATGGCCACCCCCATCATGCAGACATGGCAAAGCTGACTGAGACAGCATGACCCAGCCCCCACCTTGAAAAGGTTAGGAACCCCTGGTATAAGGCATTGGACCACATTTATTAATTTAAATCCCCTGACTTGTGGAGAAGCTCGTAATACAATTCCTGATACCAGAGCAGAAGACTCCATGTCCTCTCTCCATACTGAATGGGCAAATCCCTTGTCCCTGTGCAGTGCTGAACCTTGTTAGCTACAACCCAGGCCAGCTGCAAGTGCACAGTCATTTCCAACTCAGTTCTCAGTTCAATGTTGGTTATACCATGTCAATGTCTCATGCATTGCCTTCATGCCCAACTGATTCTCATGATTTTTTTCTGGACACTTAGGTTTTGCCTCATCCAAAGATGCCCTGAGGGATTCATCACTGCCACCCAAGACCAACACTACTTGTGTAAAAGTGATCTATTTTACAAACTGTGCCCCTAAGCCCAACATTCCAGTAATCCAGAGAGGGATAGGCACAAAACAGTGGATTTCATTTTATGGACGTTCCATAAGCCAATAAGAAAGATGGGCTAAAAAAAAATTTCCTATCCAGCCTCAAAAGGCATCCGGAATCTCTAGCAATGGGGAGGTTGGGAGAGCCATTGTAAATCACAAAATATGGATATGCACCACAATTCATATGAATCAGGTGTGTGTGCACAGGGAATGATGAGGCATCTTTGCAATTTATACAACATCTTTTCATGTGAATTAATTTAGAAATGGCTGTAGGGATGCTTCTCCAACCAAGACAATTTATGCATGGCTTGCCAGGTTCAGGTGCAAGGGTCTCACTCATCATGGCTAGAGATGGGTCAAAGGGATCTATCTGCTCTAAATTTATAGTTAAATACAGTTGTAGTCCAGGTTTTAACCCAAATCTATATGCTTGCCCCTTTATTTGCTAGTTTGGGGATCAACAGAGATTTCTTAATAAAAATTGTAGCCAAAAATAGTAGGATGTGATGGACAAACATCTAAACCTCTAGCCCAGTGCTTACCAACTTTTGGTTCTTGGTCTTCAATTTCCAGAAGCTTAAGTCAGTACATTGGCTGATCAGTGCTTTTCGGAATTGACTTAGACTTCTGGGAATTCAAGTCCAAGAACCAAAGGTTGGGAAACACTGCTCTAATGATTATTATTAAACATTTATAACCCAAAAACCCACTGGACTTGAACACAATGTCCTAGAATACAACTTTCAAGTAGGATAGCCGAACCAAAATCACAACACGTGTGAGACTGTATGAGATGGATGTAGAAAGACACAAATACCCATTGGGGGGAAAATTCCAGTACTGTTCTGCATAGAAAATCAGTATGCAAACAAACAAACAAACAAACAAACCACCCCTCTGCCCAGAATGTTGAATTCCAAGTAGAACAGCTCAAACAAATCCACCCATCCCATCCAACTAGTAGGAACTGATGCAAGCAGACCACAAAACACCCCCAGAAACAACATTCTGGTGTATATTCTGGCCATAAAACTAATACAGTAAAACCCCGACTTACAAATGCCTCGAGTTACATAAAATTTGACTTACATAATGATTTTATGCTAAAACCATCTCCCAATTTACATGATTTCCTATGGGCTTGCTTTGAGTCACATAAAGATTCTTTTTCCTATGGGTTTGCTTCCAATTACGTAAAAATTCATTTCCCTATGGGTTTGCTTTGATTTACATAAAAATTTCATTTTCCCTATGGGCTTGCTTTGAGTTATGTAAGTTTCTTTTTCCTATGGCTTTGTTCTGAGTTACAAAAAAAATCAATTTAAGCAAAAGCCTACAGAATTGACTTTTTTTCGTAAGTAGGGATTTTACTGTATTGTAAAAAGAAAAGAAAAGAAAAGAAAAGAAAGCTCAGAACTATGATATCCATGTTGAACATCCCAATTATTGATTTTCTTCCACCAGTTTTCATTCCTCCTTTATTTGATGCTAGTGTAGCCTTCCACATGATATACAGTATTCCATTTACAGGTTGAACAGATAAGGGGCTAACATTCATACTTATAAGAACATAAGAACATAAGTACAGCTCACCATTTGCTTCAGGGTATTATTCCCAAACAGATGCCTTCACCTGTTTAGGATTCCCTGGAAATGGCATTGAGAGACATCCTGCCTATCTCTCCAACCCGGAGGTTGTTCTTAGGTATCCATAATTATAGCCATTGATACCCTTGTCCTCCATGAACTTGTCTAACCCTTTCTTAAAGCTGTCAAGACTGACAGCTGTCACCACTTCTTCTGGCAGGGAGTTCCATAGATCAGTGATCCTCTGGGTGAAAAAGTACTTTCTCTTATTTGTTTGAGAACTAGTACCCAAAAGTTTCATGGAGTGCCCCCTAGTTCTAGTGTTATGTGATAGGGAAAACAGTTTTTCCTTATCTACTTTTGTCCACACCGTGCATGATTTTATAAACTTCAATCAGGTCACCTCTTTGACGCCGTCGTTCAAGAATGAACAGGCCCAATCGTTGCAGCCTCAGATGGTAAGGAAGGTACTTATCTGACATGTTATTCTATAAGACTCCATTCTGCCTCTCCATATTCTGTCCTAGCAGTAGTTCCTTGCCCGCCATATCAGTTACACATCAGGACAATCAAGTGCTGAGGCAAAATGCTTTGCTGCAGTCGTAGCAGCTGCATTCGTGGGGGCGGCGGTGGTTCTCGGTGGGCTGGGGGCTGGCCCCTTTTTACCCCCTCCCGAGCTGGGGGGCAGCCCCAGGGCAGCTGCATTGGCAGCGGTGGCAGTGGTTCTTGGCGGGCTGGGGGAGGGCCTCTTTTACCCACTCTCTGGCTGGGAGGGGCAGCCCCAGAGCTGCTGCATTGGCGGCGGCGGTTCTTGGCTGGCTGGGGGCCAGCCACTTTTACCCCCTCCGGGGCTGGGAGGGGCAGCCCTAGAGCAGCATTGACCCATGCATATATCTGTGTTGACCCATGCATATATCTGCTGTAGATGTTGTCTCTAGTGTCTGAAATCTTTTTGGTGTCTATTGTTACTATTTTTCAACTTTTTGCTTTGGAATTGTGATTGCACAGGATTGTGACTTAGTTGCTGATATAATTATGATAGAAGCTGTTGCAATAGTAGGATGATAGGATTGCTGCATAAATCATGATGGACCCAAGACAAGGATAGATAGAGAAATCTCCCAACAAATCACAATGCTGATGATGTATGTGGCCAATAATACAGAGGTAACATCTGATAAACAGTGTCTGACAGTGAATGCTCCCAAACGAAATGCAATGAGACATATTCAGATGTGTTACAACAACAAAAGCTGATCCAAGAGCAATTTCCCAGCAATGTTTCCCTCTACTTAAAGCATAATTGAATTTGTGACTGATTGATCGGCACAATCTAAGCTATCCCCAATATAGCAGAGAGATGAATTCTTCCATCACTTCTCACAGGCATCAGAGTGGATGTCTGCATCAAGCTTTGATTGTCATGACTGAGGAATAGGGAAAAAAATCTTGGTGTGATTTTTTATTACCTTGTCCCTCTTTTGACAATTTTTATGGAGGTGACAGTACTCATAATAATGTGCTTCCAAGGTTTCTTTGTTTACAGACATGGAAATTTTGTTTGATCACAAGCCAGCTTGAATATATGCTCCCTCTAGGCAGGTAATATATTATCCTGCCTACAGGAGGATTGAGTGGATCTATATGTACACATAGGTCAGTACTTTGCTTCAAGTTCTGCCTTGAAATAATTAGTGCTGCTGCACAGGGAAATTTTTATTTGCTTTGGCTTAGGCCACACCTGTTTAATAGATCAATGGGTTTAACTCATTCCACAGGTTGGACAATGCTGTGCCTATTACAATCCACTTTCAGAAAGGCATGTTTATAAGCAGCCGAACATGCAGTGTTGAATCCCACCCTCTTGAACTACGTATGTGGTTCTTTTTGCACACAACACATGTGCTTGAATAAGAGTTTCCTCTGCACCTGCAGCAAGATGAGAGAGAATCACAGAATGGCACAAATTTAACATACACACAGAGGCATAAAGTAGATTTCTGCAAATGGCCAAAAAGCAAAGACGAAAGCATTCTCCCCACCTACCTCTGGAACCTTAGTGATGCAAAGATATCTGTCTCTTTCTTCTTTAACATTCTTCTCTTCCAGATGGCTCATAGAAACTGGGAAATTCTTTCCATGGGACACTGTTCAGCCTCTTAATCACTAAGCCACCTAGCAAGTAGATAAATAGGTACCACTTTGGAGGGAAGGTAAACAGCATTCCATGCACTCTGGTGTCTAGTCATGCCTGCCACATATCCATCTGCAAATGCAGACAGTGCTGGCTCTTTGGCTCTAAACAGAAATGAGCATTGGACCCTCAATTCAGATATGACTGGCTTTCAAACAAGGGCAACCGTTACCTTTTACCTTTAGGACTCTGTTAGTAGGTGTTTCCAAAGCTTGGATGTTTCATTGCAGCCTAAGTTATCAAACCTCTTTGATTTGGGATTCCAGGTTTTTACTGTTACAGCTTTCCTTTTGTTTTTGCAATGAACTGTTTATGTTTTAAATTAGCTTTTAACCCTCTAATATGCTGAAGCACATTTTCATACTTTGGAGAGGCCAGATTCTATTTGATCACCACTTTCTGCTTCCTCATTCAGCTTCAGACGAGTTTGAAAATAGACAAATACTCCCACTTAGCTTCATTTCCCAAAATAATTTCTGAGGCCAAAGCACATGCCTAAACTGAACCTGTAGTTTCAGACTTTAAAGGAGATGAAGAACTTATTTAGTAAACTCTTCCCCCTTTGATATGTCAGAGTGGGGTATTTGTTTTTTTTTTACATAAAGAGATTTCACCATAACTGAGCTTAAAAACAGAAATAAAAATTCCATCTACAATTTGTAGCGCTAGCATCTATTTCACTTTCATTCCTCTTAGGATAATACTTCCAACATAGTAGAATGGAAACTGTTTAAACCTAAAGCTCTCATAAACCAGGAGTTCTCAATCTTTTAAAGTCAGGGGCTGGGTCATGGTGCCTCAGACAGCTTCGGGGGCCAGATGGCCATTTTGTCATTCCTACACCTCATGGCACTTCCTGATGTGGTGGAGGTGGTGGTGGTGCCACATGAAATGGTGCCGCGGGCTGCAGGTTGAGAATCCCTGTCCTAAACTATTACAAACTATTACAAAATTTTAAGCCCTTCCATGACATTTCTAACAGGTACCCATGAAAAACTGACCGTACTACTTTTGCTCAGTCTAGCAAATCACAACTAATAGGTTTACAGAACCAAAGAAATATACAGAAGAGCTGATTCATCAACTCCCCACTGATTCAATGGGCTTACTTTAGACAGGTTCTCAACAACAGAATTTCAGCTATTATTTCATTCATTTGGGGGTTTTCTTCTTTCATGATGTTTAGTTTTTTATATTTTTTATTTCCTGCCCTTCTTTTAATATTGTTTTCTGTGTACAAGGCCATCTGTTCTCCCAGCAGATGCCTCTGAAGTTAGTAATTGTTGTCATTCTTAGCATAGTGCTAACCATGCACAATTCAGATGATGCGGTGTACGACATATGTGAGCTGGCCAAATGTGCATTGTTGTTGAATTTACTTGTCAAAATATGGGGGTAAAGAATGGTATTTGGTTATCCAAGCTCCGAGCTTATCTATTATAGTAAAATCAAAAATTTGGCAGGTTTATGATACCACTATCTGCTGTGCATATGGCTCTACAGAGATTTGTGTCTTCTCTGCATGACAGTAAGTAACATGGAACTCATGTAGTCTCTGAATGCTTTTTCTGATCTCAGAAGAGCAATCTGAATTAATTCAGAATGGCAGTTCTATTGGAAAGTGACAGCTTCAAAGCTCATATCACTGATCTCTTCTAGTTTGGAGATGGGCTATTTGTTCCATTGAAAGAGGACTTTTTTCAAGCCTTGCTCTTGTGGTCCTTCTGATGTGGCTATTTCATCATCAGATGAGTTTGCCATGTCATTTTTGTGCCATGGATATTGCAACTGAATGCACTACAAATATAAGATTTTTTTCAGGGCAAGTTGTGCTTGTCTACTACACAAAACCAGCTGTTTCCTCATATGAAAGATGAACATTGCAATCTTAATTGACAAATGCCCTGATAGTTGGGTGTTATACATATGGAGAAGCCACTTCCTAGGATGCACATGTTCACTTCATATATTTTTTTTCCAGATGAGAAGAAAAATAAGAAATTTAACAATTTAAAATAAAGTAAAATAATGTTTTATCCCTGTTGGACCACATTATAAGAGCTTGCATGTATTTTTCATAAGTTATAACATTTGGGAAAGGGGACCCAGAACACTGAAGTGTTTTTTTTTTTCATAGAAGACTTTGTAGTTTGCACAAAAATGCAATTTTCTGTGAAAACCCCAAACTTTATTTCTGGTTTTTGAACATAGTACTGCCATGGACAAAAAATGTTGTTTCTTTCATGAAAGATCTATGTGTATTTGTTAGATCCTTGGTCTCTTCTAATAGTTGAAATACTTTATACCAGGAGACATTACATATTCTGGCAAAGTATCCTTCTGCTAGCTACTAGGACAGCTGCAATTATAGTAGAAAGAAGGTAGGTCCAAATCATCAGCAGCAAGGATATCTAGCTAAGAGCTTTCTGGAAGAAGAGATGTAGAAGACGTGTAGTGAGAAAGGAGCTTAGTTAGTCCAGATCCAAATTTCCACCAGTTCAGGGACACAATCACCATCTGTTGTGTTTGGAATATTGTGCCTTTAAGTAATGTAACACTCGAATGAGTGGATATAATAATCACCAGCTGTAACTCTGTAACCTTCTGTATCAGGAGGGCCTTCTCCGTGTCTGCACCGACTCTCTGGAACCTCCTGCCAACAGATCTAAGACTTCAAAGAGAATTGCTGTCCTTCAGGAAAGGATTGAAGACCTGGCTGGCAGGGCAGGTGTGGGGCCCGAATGGGAACACGGTCCCCGCCTGCTGGCTTACGTAAAGAATTAAGAACTCTCCCTTCTTCTTTTTATAGTGGGTGGGATGGGTGGGTGGGATATGGGGTTTTTTTTAAAGTGGGTGGGATATGGGGCTTTTAAAGTGTTTTTATGTGTTTTTAGAACTTGTTGTAATGCCGCCCTGAGTTGGGTTCTGCCTGAGTGGGCGGCATATATAAATATGACTATAAATAAATAAATAAAAAATAAATCAGGACGCGAGCTAGTGACCACTAGGGGCAATAGCGAGCGCCCAGCTCACATGGTTCCAATTCCCCAAATACCTACAGCGCGGGAAGATTCCCGCCACCACCTCACCTGGACAAGAAGGGCGTGACGGGGAATGAGTAGCCAATGGGCTATCGAGGAGCCACATTCAAATGTATAGCCACAGTATATATTGAGCTGTTCATCCGCCATTGCCACATGTTCCCCCGGACCATCATGCAATAAAGATGTGTTAAGCCAACCTTTCGGCTGTTTCTATTGTCTTGGTTCTCATACACTAAATTGGCGACGAAGGTGGGATAATGGATCCCCACGGAATCAAGACAACGCAGGCCGGTTTCAACATCAACAAACCGGAAGAATGGGAGCTGTTCGAGATGGACTTCCAAAGCGCACTGATGGTGTCCGACATTTCAGACAAGGGGAAGAAGAGGGCCATTCTCATCAGGATGCTCGGGTTTCCCACCATGAAGGTATTGGTGGACCTGGTGTCTCCGAAGAAGGTGAACGAAGTGCCGGTCAAGCAGCTCCTGAAAGCGATGCGCGACCACTTCCAGCCCTCGGTTTCAATGTTTTCGGCTTGGGATGCATTCTGGAAGAGAGTCCAGGCGCCTGGTGAGTCCATGCCTTTGCAGCAGCCCTACGTTTGGCCGCCGGCCCATGCAAGTGGGAGAACCTGGAAATCACCCTCAGGGACCGCATGCTGTGCGGCCTGTGGGACGAGGAAGTTCAGCGAAAGCCGATGAACAAGGAGCCGCCCCCGACGCTGCAAGAGGTCGTGAAGGAGGCGCAGGCAGTGGAAGCCATGAGGGCCGGTGTTAAGGGGTTCAGAGCAAGGCCCCCACAACCCGACAAGGCAGTGGGCTCGGTGCAAGCGGCCAGGCGGGCACCGCACTCCTCCACGGAGAGCAGCAAGGACGAGGACATCCGGAAGGTGCAGAAGGATGGCCAGCGTTGCGATGGCTGTGGGGCGTCCCATGACCGCATCAAGTGCCCGTTCAGGAAGGCCGAGTGCCACAACTGTGGGCGCCGAGGCCACATAGCCAAGGTTTGCAGACAGCGGCGCAGAGACCAGAGAGGCTCAACAGACCGCTCACCGAAAAACCAGGAAGGCGTCCAGCTCTCGAGGAAGCAGGACGGCGTGGGCCGCATCTCCGACGACAGCGACAACGACACGGCAGTCCACAGCGTGTCCTTAGGACACCCACGATATTTTGTTGAGGTACTGGTGCAAGGGGTCCCTGTTAAGATGGAGATAGACTCGGGTTCCTCATATTCCATCATTTCCCAGAGGGAGTTTTTGGGAATTTCCCCCAACGTGCGGCCCAAGCTCAAAGTACTGAGGTCTACACTACGGGACGTGCAGGGAAATAGCATTCCAGTGTTGGGGGTTGGAAAATTCAAGGTCCAATACAAGCAACATGCCGCGGAACTTCCCCTGGTTGTTCTCAAAGGGGGGAGTTGTTGCCTCCTTGGGACTCAATGGTTTAAGCCCCTGGGTTTGTTCATTGGGGGGGTGCATGCCGTTGGGACTGACCCAATACAGGAGGTGTGTAACGCGCATCCCGAGGTGTTCAAGAAGGGACTCGTAAAATTCAAGGGGCCCCCAGTTGCGTTCGACCTGGATCCGGAGGTCCACCCAATAAGACTCAAACCGCGAAGGGTGCCTTTTGCACTTAAGGACAAAATAGAGTTGGAACTGGACAAATTGGTGGGCCAGGGGATCCTTGTTCCTGTTGATTCCGTGGAGTGGGAAACTCCGATTGTAACAGCGCTCAAGCCAACAGGGAGGTTCGAATATGCGCTGATTACAAATGTACCATTAATAAGGCGATACGCCCTAATGCGTATCCGGTGCCGGTAGTCAGCCACCTGTTGGCCAGGTTACATGGGGGGAAGTGTTTCGCAAAGCTTGACCTGGCGCAGGCATACCAGCAGCTCTCGGTAACCCCAGCTGCAGCTGCTGCGCAGACGATAGTCCCTCATAAGGGGGCGTTCCAGGTGACGCGCCTACAGTTTGGCGTGAACTCGGCGCCAGGTATCTTCCAATCGCTCGTGGAACACCTCTTAAAGGGTCTGGAGGGGGTCTTGCCATACTTTGATGACGTATTGATAACAGGGGGAGTGAGTCAGAACTGGCTGAGAGACTAGACAAAGTACTGACGGTATTTGAAAAGGTGGGGTTGAGGTTGCGGAAAGACAAATGCGTCTTCTTTGCAAAAGAGGTTGAGTTCCTGGGTTACGGGTAACCCCTGCAGGCATCAAACCCTCCGAATCAAAGGTAGCCGCCATTCAAAATGCTCCTCGCCCCACCTCCAAGCCCGACTTGCAGTCGTTCCTGGGGCTCGTAAACTTCTACCATTCCTTCCTGCCTAGGAAGGCGTCAGTAGCAGAGCCGCTTCATAAGTTACTAAAAAAGGACGAGGCATGGAAATGGGGCGAGAGCCAGGAGAGGGCATTCAATGAGCTGAAACAACTCTTATCCTCAGACGCCATATTAACCCATTTTGACCCCAAGAAACCAGTGGCTCTGGTATGTGATGCATCTCCAGTGGGGGTGGGGGCGGTCCTGTGCCACGTGTTGGAAAATGGGTGGGAGGCCCCGGTGGCGTTCTACTCCAGGTCCCTGTCTAAGGCAGAGCGCAACTACGCACAGACAGACAGGGAGGCATTAGTGATAATTGCTGGGACGAAGAAGTTCCACGACTTCCTCTATGGCCACCCCTTTAGCATCGTGACTGACCACAAGCCCCTCCTAGGCATCTTTACCGCAGACAAGCCCACACCACAGATTCTGTCCCCTAGGATGCTCAGGTGGGCCATTTTTTTAAACGCATACCAGAACGCGCTGGTGTATCACCCCTCCCCCACATGAGCAGCCACGTGTGTGAGGTGGAACAAGACCACCAAGTGCTCATGATAGAGGTCCTAGATTCACCCCCCATAGTGCCCGCAGAGATCGCCAAGGCGACGGGCAGGGACAAGATGTTGGCCCTGGTCAGTTCATGGGTGCAGAAAGGGTGGCCAACGTCCTCCCCGGCGGCGGAGTCCGCCCCATTTTTTAGGAAAAAGTTAGAACTGTCCATGGAGAGGGGTTGCCTCCTGTGGGGCCAGCGGGTAATCGTCCCTGAATCCCTGAGAGCAAGGGTGCTTAAGCTGCTGCACGTCAGCCACCCTGGAATTGTTCGCTCCAAGGCACTGGCCAGGAGCTACTTCTGGTGGCCCCAGTTAGACGCCGATATCGAGCACATGGTGGGCACTTGCGAGAGTTGCCAAAGCTCCCGGCCCGAAGAGGCTCGACTTCCGCACAGGGAATGGGATGCGGCAAAGGGGCCGTGGTCCCGCGTGCACATTGACTTTGCGGGCCCTTTCAGAGGATCTCTTTTCCTCCTCATAGTGGATGCTTACTCCAAGTGGTTAGAGGTTATCCCAGTTGCGAACACCTCCTCAGCCGCAACAATTAAACAATTGCGCAGGGTGTTCAGTTCGTTCGGTATACCCGACACTCTTGTTAGCGATAATGCTAGTTGCTTCACGTCCGCCGAATTCAGGGCATTCACCAACATCAACGCCATCCGGCACATCACCTCCGCACCTTTCCACCCGGCGACGAATGGCCAGGTAGAATGCCTTGTGTGTACCACCAAAGACGCGCTGAGGCGCATGGGCCCCGGGGACTTAAACCTGCAGTTGTGCCAGTTTTTGCTGGGATATAGGGTGACCCCCCTAGCGTCAGGATACTCACCCGCAGACCTCCTAATGCGCAGAAAACTGACTACGGTACTGACCAGGCTAGACCCTATGAGGGTGGAAGACACTGGGAGGAACATCGGGTTAGCGGGTACGAAGAGTTTCGAAATAGGCGCCCCGGTCCATTGCAGAAACTACGCTAGCGCAGGGCCAGCGTGGGTTCCGGGCATAGTCATTGGGCAAACGGGTCCCGTGTCGTATTGCGTCGAGACCAGCACAGGTCTACTCTGGAGGCGACACGCGGACCAACTACGGCGCCGGGTTTCCGGAAACCAGAGCGCGGACAGCACGGAACAGGATTCAACGTTAGGGTTCTCCCCCACCCGTTCAGCCCAAGGGGGAGGAGAGGGGGGTCAGTGGTCCCCACCAAGGGGGGAAGGGAATAAGTTTGTCCCCATAGATATCCTGAGGGATACCCCCACAGATACCCCAGAAGATGATTTTGAGTTTGAGTTACAAAACCGGGGGGGGGGTTCGGAGTGGTCCCCCACCCATCCAAGCGAGAAGCGGGGGTTTTCGTTAGCCTCCAGTGCCCCCGGTTTTCCCACAATGGAGTTTACCCCTACCCCTAAAGCCGCAGAACCGCGGCAAGTCGCTAACAAGTCTCCCTCTCCCATTGCAGGACAAGAGACCAGGGAACACAGAAGTGATAGCGCCCCCGGGACAAGTCAGCCAGCCTTGCGCCCAAAACGCGCTTGCGATAAACCATATTGGATGAGAGACTTTGTCTCATCCTAGGGGGGAGGGATGTTGTGTTTGGAATATTGTGCCTTTAAGTAATGTAACACTCAAATGAGTGGATATAATAATCACCAGCTGTAACACTGTAACCTTCTGTATCAGGACGCGAGCTAGTGACCACTAGGGGCAATAGCGAGCGCCCAGCTCACATGGTTCCAATTCCCCAAATACCTACAGCACGGGAAGATTCCCGCCACCACCTCACCTGGACAAGAAGGGCGTGACGGGGAATGACGTCACGCAGACAGTAGCCAATGGGCTATCGAGGAGCCACATTCAAATGTATAGCCACAGTATATATTGAGCTGTTCATCCGCCATTACCACATGTTCCCCCGGACCATCATGCAATAAAGATGTGTTAAGCCAACCTTTCGGCTGTTTCTATTGTCTAGGTTCTCATACACTAAACCATCCCAGGTCAATGTTATGCCAAGGTGAGGGTAAAAGTCTCCTATGCTCAAAAACCAGACATATCCACCTAAACAAAAATTTGCGTAGTCAAAGCAATCATATTCCCAGTGGTAATGTATGGGTGTAAGAGCTGGACCATTAGGAAAGCTGAGCGCAGATGAATAGATGCCTTTGAAATGTGGTGTTGGAGGAGAGTCCTGAGAGTCCACTGACAGCAAAGAGAACAAATAGGTCAATATTAGAAGAAATCAACCCTGACTGTTCACTGGAGGAACAAATAGTGAAGATGAAGCTAAAGTACTTTGGACATCAAATGAGAAGGGAGGACTCACTTGAGAAGGCCTTGATGCTGGGAAAGGTCAAGGGCAAGAGAAGAAGGGGCGTCCAACGATGAGATGGCTAGATGGTATTTTAGATGCAATAGGCACAGAGCTGGGTGGGCTGAGGAGGAGGATGGAGGACAGAGGTGCCTGGAGGAAAATGGTCCAGGGGGTCACAAAGGGTCGGAATCGACTGTGCGACTGAACAAAACAACAACAACAACAACGGTGCAGTGCTCATCCCCGTTTACAGCCAAAGAGCCAGTACCTATTTGTAATTTCTTGCTTTTGAACTGCTAGGCTGACAGGAGCTGGGATAGATGACGGGAGCTCACTCTGTCATGCAGCACTTGGGTCTCTAACTGCTGACTTGCCGACCTTCTGGTCATCAAGATCAGTGTCTTAACCACTAAGCCACCACAGTTCCTATAAGGTGAGGGTAGTACTTAGTAAATTCCACTAATCCTAGATCTGGATTTATTACAGCCTCAGCTAGTCTTCAAACATGTTGGCTGGTTATGGTTATACTCCAAAATATTTGTTTTGGCTTAAATCAGTGCTTGTAAGTTTCTGGTTTAACTGAACATGAAATTTTCTAATGTGTGCACAATACCCTTCCACCAAGCACCTCAGCATTTCTCCTCCACATTGAAATCATCTCATGTATTTTGACAGTCACAGAAATTTATTTATTTATTAGTCACATTTTTATTGCCGCCCACTCGGCAAGCGACTCTGGGCGGCGTACAACAATTACATCATGTACTACATAAATCCCACTAGAGAACTATAAAAAACTTAAAACCAGTAAAATATTAAACCAGAAATACTTTATCATTAGTTCTTATAGTTATGCCGTATAGGCATATTTGGGGGGGGGGAGCTGCAGCACTTCATCAGACAGAGGAGTGAGACGTCAAAGCATGAACTTATATGTACCAGATACAGAGGCATTGAGTGATTAAACAGATAAGTATGCAAATCATTACTGCTTTCTGCAGCTGCCAGTAGCCGATGATCTATGGTTGTTATTTGGATTAGGGACTGAGGTGGCCCATTGGTTAAGAAGCTTGCCTTGTAAGCTGGAAGTTTGAGACCCGAGTATTGCATGACGGATTGGGTGAGCACCTGTCTCTATCCCAGCTCTTGGGGAGATGAAAGGAGCCGCATTTGGCCATTTCCTGAGTGGAGTTTTTTCCACAAAAACTCTTTCAACCCAGAATAATTTCTGACATGAAATTATTATTATTCAGATTAGCTCTAAATGTCCTCTTTTGAATTGTAATAGTGGGAATACCTGGCATTGAACATTTGCTAATGAATTTAACCTTAGTGTGACTGTGTAAGCATATTCTTTGTTCTGTGAGATCTGTTGTGGAAGAGAATTTTACAGGAAAGTTTTTGAAGGGGTAAAAAAAATAAAAAATGACAATCTGTGTATCAAATTTGATAATGTACCAGAAACACTGTTAAATTCAAGAGCTCAGATCTGATGTCACTGAGAGTGCATTGTTTTACAATCCAAATAGCTTCACTGGTATGTAGATAAGATTGTAACAGAGAATGGCAACCAACAGACTATGAAATTTGTAGTAGGATGAGCTACCATGCAATGGGAAAGCTGGAGTAAATATTTGAAATCAATATTTACTGATCACTTGTGTAGATGTATAGTAACAAAAGCCTTAAAAGTAAATATTTTACAGCTTACAAAATTCCTAGGGTGTGTGTGTTTGTGTCTGTGTGCCTGCATGCTTGGAAGCACTTAATGTTGGAGTATAACCATTTGAGTCAGCTGAAATATTGCTGTAAACCAGTGTGTGGAGGTGCTCTTTTGTGGAGAGGGATAGATAGTTTTAAAATTTCCTTTATGACATTTAGGACTTTGTCGTTTAAACCAGCACTTTGAATTCTGCCCTGAAATGGAATGACAGGCAGTGGAGTTGCTGTAAGGATGGGTTATAATATGATCCCTAAAACCAGCCCTAGTTAATAATTTGGCTGCAGTTCTTAACGCTCAGTTTGAACTGGAATAAGTAAGAGTTACAATTAAGAATGTTTAAAGGTAAAGGCCACCCTTGCTCTAAAGCCAGTCATATCCAGTTCTAAGGTTCAGTGCTCATCTCTGCTTATAGCTAAACAGCCAGAGCTTTCTGTGCCTGCAGTTATTTCTGTGGACACATGGCAGGCATGACTAAACATTGGAGTGCACGGAATACTGTTTTCCTTCCCACCGAAGTGGTACCTATTTATCTTCTTGCAATTTCTTGCTTTCGAACTGCTAGCTGGGAAAGAGATGGGAGCTCACTCCATTATGCAGGATTCGGGTCTCATTATATTGTTCGATTTGGTCTTTATTATTTATCTCACAAATTGCAGTTCATTAGTTTCAAACTGATTTCTAACACACCCAATTTGATTGGTATCCAAATCAAGGAAGGAAACCCCTCCTTCCAGTGACTAGCAGGGCTGTATCAGAGAATAGGGCACATAATTACTGCTTTCTGCCCCATGTATGACAGCTGCAAAAAAAGAAGAAGCCAGAATCAGGCATAAGAAAAAGTTAAGTTAAAACAAAATAAATTACAAACTTTGATAGTAGAAACTGTTGAGAACCTTTTGGAATAGTATCCCTGTTGTTTTGAGTTTCAAGCATATCAGAGAGTGTTATGTATGTACAATGCTACTTTAAGAAATGTATGAATGTAACCTGACCACAATTACAATGTAGCCCAGCTGTTAAAGGAACGCGAGTAAGCTGCCCATAGAGGGCAACTGCGAGCGTTCAACTCACATGGTTCTCATTCCTCAAATCGCCGGCATCCGTGGGAACTTTCCTGCAAACTACTACTGGAACCGAGGGTGTGTGTGACTGGGACAACGTCACGCCGGTAGCAGCCAATGAGCTACCGTGCAACAAGATTCAAATGTATTGTACTACCGTATATAATGTGGTGTATCTCCGCCATTACCACATGTTCATCCTGATCATCAACCAATAAACCTGTGTTAGTCCTTACTGTGACTCCTTCCTTGTCTTCCGTGCAAGACACTAAATTGGCGACGAAGGTGGGATAATGGCGAATCCCAAGGTCAAGCCTTACCAGTTCGATGTCAGCGAGCCCGAACAGTGGGAGCTCTACGAATGCCAATTCCGGCACGCTATGGAAGCCGCGGGCGTCGACGCCGCTGCGAGGATGCGCTCTTACTTCCTGGCCCAGGTGGGGCCGGCCACGCTGCGCATCCTGATGAACCTGGTGGCCCCCAAGAAGGTAGAAGAGGTGCCCATCGACCGCATGCTGGGGCTGCTGGGCAAGCATTTCCAGCCTCCCGTGTCGATCTTCCCGGCCCGGGTCGCATTCCACAGGCGAGAGCAGCGACCGGGCGAATCCGTGTCCGCCTACGCGGCGGCCCTCAGGCTGGCAGCGGTGCACTGCCAGTGGGACGACCTGGACCAGGCCCTCCGAGACCGCATGCTGTGTGGCCTGAGGGACGAGGAGCTTCAGCGGAAGCTCATGACCCGCGACCACCACCTCACGTTCAACGAGGTACTGCGGGAGGCCCAAGCGGCCGAAGCGGCCAGAAGCAGGGTCAGGGTGTTCAAGTCCCGAGGGGCCGCATCCGAAAGGGCCAAGTCACCAGTACAGGCGGCCCGGCGGACACCAGCGAAAACGGCCTGGCGGGCCCCCAAGCCGCCCGCCGGCACACCAATGACGTCCGAGGAGTCGTCCACCACGGCAGACCCCTGCTCCAGCGAGGAGGACGACGTCCAGCGGGTCAAGAAGCGAGGAGAGAAGTGACAGACCTGCGAGCAGCAGGACCGCCGCTGCGACGGTTGCGGGGCGTCCCACGACCTTACGAGGTGTCCGTTCCGAAAGGCCAAGTGCCACAACTGCGGCCGAAAGGGGCACATCGCCCGAGTGTGCAGGCGTGGGCGAGTCGAGGACAAGGGCAACTCGAACCATTCCCAGACGCACCAACGGAAGGCAGCCGGCACCAGGAAGGTCTCAGACAACCACAGCATGGCAGGCGTGAACCGCGTGGGCCTGGAGCACCGGCGTTTTTTCGTTGAGGTACAATTACAGGGGGTCCCAGTGAGGATGGAAATAGACTCGGGGTCATCCTATTCCATCCGGTCCCAAAAGGAGTATATGCGCATTCCCCCAGATGCACGGCCCAAGTTGCGGGCCATGAGGTCACACCTACGGGACGTGCAAGGGAACGGGATCCCAGTGTTGGGGGTGGGGAACTTCAAGGTGAAGTTCAAGAACTACTCCGAGAAACTGCCCCTAGTGGTCCTCAAGGGGGGGAGGTGCTGCCTTTTGGGAACGCAGTGGTTCGCTCCCCTTGGAATTGAACTGTCCGGCATTAACACCATAGAGACTGACCCAATGCGGGACGTGTGCAACGCACACCCGGATGTTTTCAAGAAGGGGCTCGGGACTTACAAGGGGCCCCCAGTTTCCTTTGACCTGGATCCCGAAATCCGACCCATCTGCCTCAAGCCCAGGAGAGTGCCTTTCGCCCTCAAGGACAAGATCGAGGCGGAACTGGACAAATTGGTGGGGCAGGGGATCTTGGTTCCAGTGGATTCGGTGGAGTGGGAAACGCCGATTGTGACAGCCCTTAAATCAAACGGGGAGGTTAGGATTTGTGCGGACTATAAATGTACGATTAATAAGGCCATTCGGCCAAATGCATATCCGGTACCCGTGGTCAGCCATTTACTGGCCACGCTTCATGGGGGGAAGTGTTTTGCCAAGCTAGATCTAGTGCAGGCATATCAGCAGCTCTCTGTAACCCCGGCTGCTGCCGCTGCGCAAACAATTGTAATGCACAAGGGGGCATTTAAGGTGACGCGCCTTCAGTTTGGCGTCAATTCGGCCCCCGGAATTTTCCAGTACCTCGTGGAACGCCTTTTAAAGGGCCTTCCAGGCGTCCTCCCATACTTCGACGACGTCTTGATAACAGCGGGGGGCGAGTCAGAATTAGCGCAAAGGCTAGACAGGGTCCTTTCAATATTCGAGAAAGCGGGCCTCCGACTGAGAAGGGACAAATGTGTTTTCTTTGCGAGGGAGGTCGAGTTCCTTGGGTTCAAGGTGACCCCAGAAGGCATCAAGCCCTCCGAGTCCAAGGTTGCGGCTGTGCAAAACGCCCCTCACCCCACCGCGAAACCGGAGCTGCAGTCGTTCCTAGGGCTCTTAAATTTTTACCATTCCTTCCTGCCGAGGAAGGCATCCGTTGCTGAGCCACTGCACGCATTATTGAAGAAAGAGGCGGTTTGGCGGTGGGGAGATAGGCAAGAGAAAGCGTTTAGGGAGCTGAAGGCACTCCTATCCTCAAGTGCTGTCCTGACCCACTTTGACCCTAGGAAGCCAGTAGTCCTAGTTTGTGATGCGTCCCTGGTGGGAGTGGGGGCGGTTCTATGCCACGTGTTGGAGAGCGGGAGGGAAGCCCCGGTAGCGTACTACTCAAGGTCCCTCTCGAAGGCGGAGCGCAATTACGCGCAAACTGATAGGGAGGCCCTAACCATCATCGCGGGAACGAAGAAGTTCCATGACTTTTTATACGGCCGCGAGTTTACGGTAGTGACCGATCACAAGCCACTTCTGGGGATCTTCACTACCGGCAAACCCACACTGCAAATTCTCTCCCCCAGAATGCTGCATTGGGCCATCTTCCTCAACGCCTACCAGTACGAGCTGGTCTATCGCCCAGGGAAGGAGATCTCCCATGCGGACGCACTGTCCCGATCTCCCCTCCCTAGTGTAGGGGACCCCACATGCGAGGTACAGCAGGACCACCAAGTCCTACTGATCGAGTCTCTTGACTCACCCCCCATTCTCCCGGCCGACCTCGCCAAAGCCACGGTGGCCGACAAGACGCTGGCCCAAGTTAGTTCCTGGGTGAAGAAAGGGTGGCCCACTACTCCCCCCGAGGAAAAGTTCAAGCCATTTGTCAGGCGGAGAGTAGAGCTTTCCCTGGAAAGGGGCTGCTTACTCTGGGGCCAGCGAGTAGTGATCCCAGAGAAACTGAGGGCCAAGGTACTAAAGCTACTACATACCAGTCACCCGGGGATCGTGCGCTCCAAGGCTCTGGCCAGGAGTTTCTTCTGGTGGCCCCAGATAGACGCGGATATAGAACGTGTGCGAGCTGCCAGAGCTCCCAGCCCGAGGAGTCCCGGTTACCCCATAGGGAATGGGACACGGCCCGCAGGCCATGGTCCCGGATTCATGTCGACTTCGCTGGCCCTTTCTGCGGGGCCATGTTTTTGCTGGTAGTCGACTCCTACTCTAAATGGTTGGAGGTAATCCCCATGAGCAGCACCTCCTCTGCGGCAACCATTAAACAGTTGCGCAAGCTTTTTGCCTGTTTCGGCCTGCCAGACGTTCTTGTTAGCGATAACGCTAGTACCTTCACGTCTGCAGAGTTCAAGACGTTTATTGAGCGGAACGCCATCAGGCACATTACCGCTGCCCCGTTTCACCCCACCACAAATGGTCAGGTAGAGCGTCAAGTGCGCACTACGAAAGACGCACTGCGGCGCATGGGTCCCGGTGAGTTGAACCTTCATTTGTGCCAGTTCCTCATATGTTACAGGACAACCCCCCTAGCCTCAGGATTTTCCCCAGCCAAACTCCTCATGAAGAGGCGTCCGGTGACACTTTTTGACCGGATGGATCCGTCCAGGGTGGAGGATGAGGGAAGGAATATAAACATAGGGGGAGAGAGCCCCAAAAGTTTTTCAGTAGGGGACCCGGTTCACTGCAGGAACTACGCGGCCTCGGGGCCAGCGTGGGTTCCAGGGACAATCATTGAGCAGACGGGGCCAGTATCCTACAGGGTCGAGACTAGCTCGGGTCTACTTTGGAGAAGGCACGCCGATCAACTCAGAAGGCGAGTCACCAGTGAAGGGGAATCAGCGTTAGGGTCCTCCCCCACCCGCATTACCCAAGGGGGAGACACGGCGGAACCCGCGGATACAAATGCATATCCTGGGTTCTCGACCACAGAGGAGGATACTTTGAAAGAGAGGGATCAGTTTGATTGTGATTATGATTTGCAGTACCAGGGGGGTGTAGCGGAGTGGTCCCCCACCCGTCCTAGCGAGAAGAGGGGTTTCAGTTCAGCCCCTGGTACCTCCAGTCCCCCCAGTCCTTTTATTTTGAAATATCCCATAGCGCCAGCTCCCCGGAGGCAAACACCCCCAAGACAGGCAACCGGGGGGAGTCCGCCCACCACAGTCTCTAGAACTCCCGGGCAGGCAACCGGGGGCGGTGTGGCCATGAGAGCCTCTTCGTCGGTCCCGAGATTCGTACTGGGGGGAACCCCAATCTCCTCAAACGGTAGGCAGGGTTTCACTTCCCAACTCTTCATTCCATTCCCGTCCCCCAATGCAAGGTTACCACAGACCCCACACCAAGCCGTTAATGAGTCCCCCCTTTCCGTTGCAGGACAGGACTCCGCAGAACCAGGCTCCCCAGTTTTAAGTCAAGCGACCGCTCGCCCCCGGCGCACGTGCGGCAAGCCACAATGGTTGAGGGACTTCGTCCCATCCAAGGGGGGAGGGATGTTATGTATGTACAATGCTACTTTAAGAAATGTATGAATGTAACCTGACCACAATTACAATGTAGCCCAGCTGTTAAAGGAATGCGAATAAGCTGCCCATAGAGGGCAGCTGCGAGCGTTCAACTCACATGGTTCTCATTCCTCAAATCGCCGGCAGCCGCGGGAACTTTCCTGCAAACTACTACTGGAACCGAGGGGGGGCGTGACTGGGACAACGTCACACTGGTAGCAGCCAATGAGCTACCGTGCAACAAGATTCAAATGTATTGTACTACCGTATATAATGTGATGTATCTCCGCCATTACCACATGTTCATCCTGATCATCAACCAATAAACCTGTGTTAGTCCTTACTGCGACTCCTTCCTTGTCTTCCGTGCAAGACACTAAAGAGAGTAAACAAAAAAAAAGTTGTAGCACTTTAAAGACTAACCTTCAGCTCTCCCGGTGGGGCGGGGAGGCTCCCGTGAGGATGGACGCCAAGCCAACCCACCACCAGCTGGCGTCCCAAGCCCTGCCTCCAGCCCGGGACTTTTAAAAGGCTGTTGAGGCAGCTGAGCCTTTGCCACCACCTTCGGCTCTCCTGGTGGGGCGGGGAGGCTCCCGTGAGGATGGACACCAAGCCAACCCACCACCAGCTGGCGTCCCAAGCCCTGCCTCCAGCCTGGGACTTTTAAAAGGCTGTCGAGGCGGCTGAGCCTTTGCCACCACCTTCGGCTCTCCTGGTGGGGCGGGGAGGCTCCTGTGAGGATGGACGCCGAGCCAAGCCCCACCTCCAGCCCAGGACTTTTAAAAGGCTGTCGAGGCAGCTGAGCCTTCGCCACCAGCTGGCATCCCAGGTGCTGCCACGACCAGGACCTTCATGACTGCTATTTTCCTTCTGCGAATTTGTCGTTGGGAGAGGGAGTGAGTCATGGGTTATTCAATTTTTCATTGTATTTTGTATCTACTGTACTGGATTTTGTATCTATTGTATTTTGCACCGTGTTTTCTATAGTGTATTTTTTGCTTTTTGTGATATTGGAACTGTACTTGTATTGCATTGTATTTTCATGTTGGATGTGCCCTTTTGATATATTGATTTTTATTATTCTGACATTGTATTATTATTGTGGAATTTATTGTAAAAGTATTGACTATTTATTTTCTGTATCATTATATTGTTATTGTTCTTGTATTAACTTGCTGTAAGCCGCTCTGAGTTGGCCTGTGCCGATTAGAGCGGGGTATAAATCCAATAAACATAGACATAACTGGTGTATTTTATTATTAGATTTCGTGTAGCAAGTCCACTTCATCAGACATGGGAGTGAGACTTCATGGCATCAACTGATATACATCAGGCACAGCAGTACAGAGTGATTGGTGTGCTGATTTATTCTTATATACCACCCCATAGCACTTAGTGCAGTACAGCAGTTCAACCACTGTACCACAAGGGCTCATTAGATGTTTAAATAGCATTCAGTGTTCAAGCACATAACTTCCTGCATTCCCCCCTTTTTTTCTTCCTAAAGCCATACCCATTAACTCAGATGGTTCTTTTAGATTAATTAATGATGAGAACAAAAAAGAAAAGATCAGATGAATCAAAGCACTTTATGAGTTACCAGATTGAGGTCTGAACCAAGTTGATACACAGCAGTATTACTACAGCATCTTACTGTTATTTTTAATATTTCATTTATTTCTCTTTTTAGATGTGCCAGTGGTTACCACAATTAATGTCTTTTACCATTGTCAAATAAAAGTAACATTCTTTTTCTCTTTTTTGTTGATTCTGCTCACATCATTTCATTCCCTCATTTTGCCTTGTTTGGATTACGATAATGCTTTTGTACTCAATCTTCCCTATTTCATCTTAAGCTGCTGCTTCCGTCTTTTGTGCAACTGCCTGTTCCACTTTTTCGGCACACAAATATGATCTGAACAATTTAAAACTTCTTTGCATCAGTTCCTTTTTCCCCATTTCTATTCAAATTAAAACAGTGTTATTTACTTTTAAATGCATCTGAACTCTAGCTGCTTCTTATCTTTCATCTTTGATTTCTGTATTTATTCTTTCTCTGAACATTGTGTTCTAATAGTTCCTTGTTAAGCCTAGTAGATTTCTGCTTTCTGTTTTGTATTTCCATGGTTTTCCACTTGGAACTCATTTCTAAAATTTATCGTCAGCTGATAATCTGTCAGTTCATTCTAACTGAGCCTATTGTCGTCATTTATTTACTTCTAACTGATGGATATCTTATGAATTCACAACCTTTAAAACAGGGGTTCTCAACCGTTTCATGCTACAGGCCAGACCACGCCCCCTCAGACAGGTGAATGGGTTGAACATGTGGTTCCCCCTGCTGCAAACACGGCGGGCATGTTTGTGCAGGCGTGGGTATGTTTACAGATGTCATAAATGTGTCTGCTTCTGTTTCCGGGGTCATTGCCATGGGCCGGATGATATGCCACTGTGGGCCATGTTTGGCCCACAGGCCGTAGGTTGCGAACCCCTGCTTTAAAAGGTTTGATCATTAGTAGTCCTTTTCAGATCTTGCAAATAAAAAGGTTATAGTCTCCTTTATTGTGTCAACCCATTACATATTTGGTTTGTCTATTTTATTACTGTTTTCTGTTTATCCATTGGATCTTGACTTCTCATGATATATGCATATTACCATAACCTTAAATAATGGGTTGCTTAAGTTCACAGCTAGGCATGGACCTTTTGGATTTCTCAGACTTCACTCCCTCCCTCAGACTTTGCCAGAAATTGTCACAGTACTCCCTCTGCCCATTAGGCTCTGTAAGTTTGCCCTTGCTCAAAAGCCAGTCATATCCGACTCTAGGGTTCAGTGCTCATATCTGTTTATAGCCAAAGAGCCAACACTGTCTGTGTCTGTAGGCATTTATGTGGACATGTGGCAGGCATGACTAAACACTGGCTTGCACAGAACACTGTTTACCTTCCCACCAAAGAGGTATCTATTTATCTCTTTGCAATTTCTTGCTTTTGAATGGCTAGATTGGCAAAAGCTGGAACAAATGACAGTAGCCCACTCCATCATGCACTGCTCAGGTCTCAAACTGCTGACCTGCCGACTTTCCAGTCACCAAGCATCTCAACCACTAAGAGTGGCAAAACTTAGCAATTTGGCTGGGGGAGCTCCTGGAAAATTCTGAGGGTGAAGCCCAAGAAATCTGAATGTCTGATTCCTATCACTGTTGTGTCTCCCTCCATTACCAAAGCTACAGGAGGGGCATGCAGTCCTGTTGCAGAACCTTGTCCCGCTGGAGGCAACCAAGCCAGGTGATAGGCTTCTTCACGTGGTGGCACATGGGAGTAAAAACAGCATTATGCCCTTCCTAGCACAAAGATGAAGGCAAGCAATAGATGAGCAGAGAAGGAAGGAAGGGAAGGGAAGGAACAGAAAGAGAGTTGTGGGAGATCAAGGAATTCTGAAGGTGGGAAGAGAGATAAATGGAGGGTAGAAGATGCTCAGAAAGAAGCACAAAGTCCAAGAACTGAAAAAGAACTGGTCCATTAAGACAGCAGCTTGGAAGTTGTGGCAGATGGGCCCCTATGATGACAGCATGCCTTCCAGGGAGAAGCATGAGGCAAGTCCTGCAGAGAGACATTTCCCTTTACCAAGGAGGAACTGAGTGATGTAGGCAGTGGGTGTACCATGGCCAGACTCTCAACTTGGTTGGACCACACTAAATTGTGTCTTGGAACTGAATATTAATTAATATTCAGACTACCCAGTTGTGGTTCAATTCCCTTACTTAGAGCTCTCAGAGGTATTAAGGGGGCCACTACTTACCTCTCAAAAGGCTGTTTGTCTAGTAATACATATAACATCTGGGGGTTAGGCAGATAGGGTCCCTGGAGCCTAACAGAGGCATCCGCAGTGTCGGAGAAGCTGAAATGGGTGGAAAAAATTCCATCACCACAGAATTGTTTTCACCCATTTTGGCTTCTCTGCTGCCTCTGCCCCCTCTGGGAGGCTCAAGGGACCCTATCTGCACTGTTTCCAACACTCTGCAACACACACACACCCCGGGCGATACTGCAAGCCAAAACGTCAGGGAAAACTCCTTTGTCATCTTGAGGTTTTTCCTTGCAGCACCGCCGGGAGGGGTCGCGGGGTGTCGGAAACAGCACAGATAGGGTCCCTTAAGATTCCCAGAGGGAGCAGAGGGAGCAGAGAAGCCGAAATGGGTGAAATAGGAGACCAAACACGATCTCCCAGATAATGACATAACGTCATTGTCCGGGAGATGACTTTTCAGGGGGGATGGGGGGGGTTAGTGTAAGGGACCAAAGACAATGAAACAGCCGAAGGGTTGGCTTAACACAGGTTTATTGCATGATGATCCGGAGGAACATGTGGTAATGGCGGATGAGTAGCTCAATATATACAGCTGGCTATACATTTGAATGTGGCTCGTCGACAGACTATTGGTTGCTGCCTGCGTGACGTCGTAGAAGGTCACGCCCTTCTTGACCAGGTGAAGAGGTGGCGGGGAATCTTCCCGCGCTGCTGAACCAGGTGAATCTGAGCCATGAGAGCTGGACGCTCGCTATTGCCATCTAGTGGTCACTAGCTCGCGTCCCCTTATCAGGTTTACATTGATACAGCTGATGGTTATAATGTTGCACACAGAAAGGTTACATTGTTAACACATGGCAAAGGCACATTGTTAAAGGCACAGCTTTACAGAACACAACATCCCTCCCCCCTAGGATGAGACGAAGTCTCTCAGCCAAGATGGCTTGTTGCATGTGTGTTTGGGCCGTGAAGAGGGCTGACCCCCCCGGGGGCGCTACTGCTTCTTTGTCCCCTGGTCCCTTGTCCTGAAATGGGAGAGGGAGACTTGTCAGTGGCTTGCCGCTGTCTGGCGGCCTTAGGGGAAGGGAAAAACTCCATTGTGGGCAGACCGGGGGCAGTCGGGGCTAACGAAAAACCCCTCTTCTCGCTTGGACGGGTGGGGGACCACTCCGAAAAACCACCCCGGTTCTGAAAATCAAAATCTAACTTAGTAGGGGTATCCGCATTTGTGGGGACATTCCGCGAGATATGTATGGGGTCGGGTTCCTCCTCCTCCTCAGAAAGATCCCCTAGGATATCTACGAGAACATCCTCCTCCCCCCTTGGTGGGGGCCCGCTGTCCCCTTTTCCTCCCCCTTGGGCTGAACGGGTGGGGGAGAACCCTAACGCTGATTTTTTTCTCTGTTAGGTCTGTGCCCTGCTCATTGGGGACCCTGCGTCGGAGCTGGACTGAGTGCCGCCTCCACAGGAGCCCTGTACTGGTTTCCACGCGGTACGACACGGGGCCGGTTTGCTCTACCACTACGCCCGGTACCCAGGCTGGGCCCGTGCTGGCGTAATTCCTGCAATGCACGGGGGCGCCTATACTGAAACTCTTTGTGGCCTCTAGCCCGATGTTCCTTCCTTTGTCCTCTACCCTCGTGGGGTCTAGCCTAGTAAGGATGGTGGTCAGTTTCCTACGCATTAAGAGCTCTGTGGGGGAGTATCCTGACGCCAAAGGGGTCACCCTGTACCCAAGCAGAAACTGACAGACTTGTAGGTTCAGATCCCCGGGGCCCATGCACCGCAACGCGTCCTTCGTGGTGCGGACGAGGCGCTCTACTTGGCCATTGGTGGCTGGGTGAAACGGGGCGGAGGTGATATGCCGAACGGCGTTGATCTCCATGAATGCCCTAAACTCGGAGGACGTGAAGCAACTAGCGTTGTCGCTAATTAATGTGTCGGGTATGCCGAACGTGGAAAAGAGCCTCCGCAAATGCCTAATGGTCTGGGCCGAGGAGGTGCTCGTGACTGGGATAACCTCCAACCACTTGGAGAAAGCGTCCACTACGAGAAGGAACGGGGTGCCTCTGAACGGGCCCGCGAAATCAACGTGCACCCGGGACCACGGCCCCTTAGCTGCGTCCCATTCCCTGTGGGGAAGGCGGGCCTCCTCTGGTCTGGAGCATTGGCAACTTTCACAAGTGCCGACCATGTGCTCGATGTCGGCGTCCAGCTGGGGCCACCAGAAGTAACTCCGGGCCAGCGACTTGGATCGCACGATGCCGGGGTGGCTGACGTGCAGCAGTTTGAGCACCCGCGGCCGAAGGGAAGTGGGAATCACCACCCGCTGCCCCCACAAGAGGCACCCCCTCTCTAGGGACAGTTCTAGCTTTTTTCTGAAAAATGGAGCGAACTCTTCCGCTGGGGAGGACGCCGGCCACCCTTTCTGCACCCAGGAGCTAACTGCCGCTAACGTCTTGTCCTTCTCTGTCGCTTTGGCAATGTCGGCGGGCACTACGGGGGGCGAATCCAGTACCTCTATCATGAGAACCTGATGGTCCCGCTCCCCCTTGCTCACCTGGCTGGGCGTTAGGGGAAGGGGAGACCTAGATAGAGCGTCCGCATGGCTGATCTCTTTCCCGGGCCGGTAGACCAACGCGTGCTGATACGCGTTGAGAAAAATGGCCCACCTGAGCATCCTCGGGGACAGGATCTGTGGGGTGGGCTTATCTGCGGTAAAGATGCCTAGCAGGGGCTTGTGGTCCGTTACAATGGTGAAGGGGCGGCCGTACAGAAAATCGTGAAATTTTTTCGTCCCCGCGACTATTGCTAGTGCCTCCCTGTCTGTTGGTGCGTAGTTTCTCTCCGCTTGGGACAGGGACCTGGAGTAAAATGCTATCGGGGCCTCCCTTCCGTTTTCCAACACGTGGCACAGCACCGCCCCCACCCCCACTGGAGATGCATCACAGGTCAGAACTACTGGGCGTTTGGGGTTGAAGTGGGTCAGTATGGCATCGGACACTAGGAGGCTTTTTAGTTCACTAAATGCCCTTTCTTGGTCATCGCCCCACTTCCATGCCTGGTCTTTCTTTAGCAGTTTGTGTAGCGGTTCAGCCACCGCTGCCTTCCGGGGGAGGAAGGAGTGGTAAAAGTTGAGCAGCCCTAGGAACGACTGCAGCTCGGGCTTGGAGGTGGGGCGGGGGGCTTTCTTAATGGCTGCCACCTTGGACTTGGATGGTTTTATTCCCTCAGGAGTCACACAAAACCCTAGGAACTCAACCTCGGTTGCGAAGAAGACGCATTTGTCCTTTCGCAGTCTCAGCCCCGCTTTTTCGAATATTGTCAGGACCTTCCCCAACCTCTTGGCCAATTCAACCCGACTCCCCCCCCCCCCGTTATTAACACGTCATCAAAATAAGGCAACACCCCCTCCAGTCCCTTCAGGAGGCGTTCCACGAGTGACTGGAAAATTCCAGGCGCCGAATTCACGCCGAACTGGAGGCGCGTCACCTGGAACGCCCCCTTATGGATGACTATGGTCTGCGCAGCAGCTGCGGCAGGCGACACCGTAAGCTGCTGGTAGGCCTGTGCTAAGTCGAGCTTAGCGAAACACTTTCCCCCGTGTAACCTGGCCAGCAGATGGCTGACTACCGGCACCGGATATGCATTCGGGCGGATCGCCTTGTTGATGGTGCACTTGTAGTCGGCGCATATGCGGACCTCCCCATTGGCCTTTAGTGCGGTTACAATTGGAGTTTCCCACTCCGCAGAATCAACAGGCACAAGGATTCCCTGGCCCACCAATTTGTCCAGTTCCGCCTCTATCTTGTCCTTAAGTGTGAACGGCACCCGGCGTGGTTTAAGACGAATTGGGCGGACCTCCGGGTCCAGGTCGAATGTCACTGGGGGCCCCTTGAATTTCCCCAGTCCTTTTTTGAAAACTTCGGGGTGCGCCTCGCACACCTCCAGAATTGGATCAGTCCCAACGGCGTGCATCCCAACGGCGTGCACCCCCCCAATAAACAAACCCAGGGGCTGGAACCATTGAGTCCCGAGGAGGCTGCAATCTCCCCCTTTGAGCACGACTATGGGAAGGGACGCGGCGTGCTTCTTGAATTTAACCTGAAATTCTCCAACCCCCAACACTGGAATACTGTTCCCTTGCACGTCCCGTAGTGTGGACCTCCATGCTTTGAGCTTGGGTCGCTTGTGGGGGGCAATTCCCAAAAACTCCCTCTGGGAAATGATTGAATATGAGGACCCCGAGTCAATTTCCATCCTAATGGGAACCCCTTGGACTAGTACCTCAACAAAATAGCGTGGGTGTCCTGCAGACACGCTGAACACTGGGGCGTCATCCTCGCTGCCGTCGGAGATGCGGCCCACGCCGTCCTGCTTCCGCGTGGCCTGGGCGCCGTCCTTGGGTCTCGTTGAGCGGTCTTGTCCCGCGGAACGGTCTGCGGAGCTCCTCCGGGTCTCGCGCTTCTTCCTGCACACCTTGGCGATGTGCCCGCGGCGGCCGCAGTTGTGGCACTCGGCCTTCCGGAACGGGCACTTTACGCGGTCGTGGGCCGCTCCACAGCCGTCGCATCACCGGCTCTCCTTCCGGACCCTCCGGACGTCCTCATTGTCGCTGCTCTCTGTGGACGACCTCGAAGTTCGCCGGGCCGCCTGTACCGGAGCCTCTGCCTTGCTCGACTTTGGCCGCCAGTCCTGGAGTTCTTGGACCCCGGCCTTCGTAGCTTCTGCGGCCTGGGCCGCTCTGACGACCTCCTGCAACGTGGGAGGCGGCTCTTGGTTCATTAATGTGTGCTGGGTCTCGGCGTCGTTCAGGCCGCACAGCACACAGTCCCGGAGGGTGATTTCGGCATTCTCCCATTTGCACGGGCCGGCCGCCAGCCGCAGGGCCACCACGAATGCAGCGACCGTCTCCCCGGGCGCTTGGACTCGCCTCCAGAACGCACTCAGAGCGGGAAACATCGCCGTGGCGGGCTGGACGTGCTCACGCAGCATCTGCATGAGTTCCTTGGCCTTGAATTCGCTCACCCTCCTTGGTGCAATCAGGTCCACCAAGGTCCTTTTGGTTTCTTGTCCGAGCATCCTGGTGAAGATAGCCCTTTTCTTTGCCTCTTCCGTGACTTCGGACTCGATCAGTGCTGCCTGGAAGTCCATCTCGAAGATCTCCCAGTCGCCCGGTTTCCTGATTTCGAAACCGGCGCATGTCTTGGTCCCGTGGGCTGCCATATCCCACCTTCGTCGCCAATTTAGTGTAAGGGACCAAAGACAATGAAACAGCCGAAGGGTTGGCTTAACACAGGTTTATTGCATGATGATCCGGAGGAACATGTGGTAATGGCGGATGAGTAGCTCAATATATACAGCTGGCTATACATTTGAATGTGGCTCGTCGACAGACTATTGGTTGCTGCCTGCGTGACGTCGTAGAAGGTCACGCCCTTCTTGACCAGGTGAAGAGGTGGCGGGGAATCTTCCCGCGCTGCTGAACCAGGTGAATCTGAGCCATGAGAGCTGGACGCTCGCTATTGCCATCTAGTGGTCACTAGCTCGCGTCCCCTTATCAGGTTTACATTGATACAGCTGATGGTTATAATGTTGCACACAGAAAGGTTACATTGTTAACACATGGCAAAGGTACATTGTTAAAGGCACAGCTTTACAGAACACAACAGGGGTGGGGAATTGTCATTGTCTGAAAATGACGTTGTCCGAACGCGTCATTGTCCAGCGTTCCACTGTACTCAGAATGTTTGGGGGCAAAATGATAATTAACTTGTGAATCACCCAGAGAGTGCACTAAGCACTATGGGGTGGTATATAAGTGTACTTGCTTTGCTTTGCTTGCTTTTGGTTTAGAAAGAAGCAAAGTCTTTCTTCCAGCCATGTGGCCTGGAAGATGGAGGAGCTCAAAAATACCTCTTTCCTCTTTGAAGGCAGAAAGCAAGAGGGAGAAGGCCAGAGTAAATCTTAAGACATGCCTTAAGACGTGCAAATAGGTTCAGGTGATCCCTGAGGCATAAAATAACCTTTCTAATTCTAATTATAGGCAAACAATGAAAAACAACCTCTTTTACATCAGGCTAGTCTTTCCTGTCTCTCTGATCACTGCGTGTTGCACCCCCCCTCCCCCGCACCCAAGAGCAAAATCACTCAGAGCCCTTCAAACATAGCACATGTGCTCACCCCCTGAAAAATCAAAATTACATGGGGGGAGAGACAATAATTAAAAGACTTACTTATAACATTTCTAAGCTGTGATTTATTGTGAAATTTTGAGGCCAGAAACATTAGAACATTAACAAAATTCACCTATACCAGTAGAGGCTATTTATGTTATTTGTTCTTCCTGGACCGCAGATTAAATGAAGGCCTTAATTGTGTTTCCCCAGTTTTGTCCTCTTCTCCTCCTTAATTTTTTTAGCAATGGACCATGCAGATATTCAGCAACATGTTTTTCTCTGTATCTCTCAAGCAGAGAAGTTGATAAATTATTTTCAAAGTGTTTGAGTACACACAGGCAGAGAAGACGACGAATAGCTTGTCTAGAGAAGAAGGTGGTTTAAATGTCTGCCAAAGGCCACGAGGTTTCTGTTGCCACAAAACCAAATTGCCCAGTGTTTAAACTTGAGCCCATCACTGTTCCTCTGGCCGAATTGCCTCTCAGTGTTGTTTTGAGAGGAAAGAAAGGGATTCTAGGGTCATACACACTGACCTAAATGGGGCCAAGGTCATTGCACATGGCACTGCAAAGCAAAAACACAAACAAGAGAGGAAACAAAACAAAAGAAAAAACAATGTGGTCTCTTAAAGATTAACTGCCACAAAAGTTTTGCCTTTTTGTTTTGTTTATTGCATCATGCGCTTGTACATGACTACCACTTCAAAAACACAAACAAGTTATCTTTCCCAGGCAATAGGAATGACAAACACGCCTAAATAGTTTGGACATGAATTTGAAGATATCATTCTAAACTTCCTTATAACACCACATTTTGTAAAATGGATCCCATTGCCCAGGAACATTATAGTAGGCACTCTTCACAGTGAAACAGCGTTAGGCTGTACTGCATACCTGATTTATTCATGTGCTAGTCAAGAGATTCAATAATGCATAGCTTCATACACAGAATAAAAGCTATTTCCTGCAGGAAAGGCCTGTAATCAGAAGCTACCAAAAATCTAGCCTCCTTCTCCCAGCTCTCTTTTAAAACTTTCCTTGTCCATTTTCCATTCTGCCTTAATATCTTCCACACTACCTCCCATTAGGAATCAGTCCAAACCACTCTCCCAGCAGGTGGGAGTAAGATACACAAGTAATGAATTTTCCTTCAGGTCTGGAAAAAAAATGAAGTAACAAATGTGTTGTACAATTTCATTTAATTTCATCTGTTCATTTATGTTTATATTATGCCATACAAAACGTCAGTTGAATCCTGGCATCCTGAAAGGATATGGCAGTTTCAGGAATAGCTACATTTCCACATGTTTCCTGGGTAAATACAGCTTTTGCTTCAGAAGGCAGAAACATAAATCTTAGAAATGACTTTTCTTTAAAATAATGACTCCAAAATCAAATGTAACTCTTATTATTGTTGCCCTGCTTCTGTTGATAATATGTTAGCTCCAGCAGTGCATTCACTACCATACATAATATAAGTAATATAGCCTTGACCAGGTAGCTACCAAGCCACATTAAGAGGTGGGAATTCTATTTATGAACTGAATCCAATTGTTGCTCTGAACTAGATTAGCTCCTTAGTGGTGAAGTAGGAGTGAAAGAATTAAGGTAATATTAATTCTGGTTTAAAAGTAAAATTCATTTTCTCAGTACTCTGTAAAGTTAAACAGATCAGATTGGCCTATCATATAGAACTGATGATGAGGCTAAAGTAAACAGAAGGCCTTGTGTCCACAAGCTCAGCAGTTTTTACAGCTGACAGGGAAGCATAATGCTGAATAACATTTGTGTGACATGACATGAACAAATATTCTGAATGTTCTAAATTTAACTGCATGACAATGTCAGAAGATTAATTAATAATTTTGGCTTTCATCCCATAGTGATGAAATGTGTAGAAATTTCCAAATTTTATGCTATAAAAAGATGGCTCTGAAAATGTATATGCATTCAGGGATTATTAGCTTGGTAAAGTGTTCCTGAATCTGTTTGGCCAAATAATGATAATAAAACTCCAAAATCTGTTTTAGCGTGTGGAATGTGATTTTGTCTAGTTCAGTATTCCATAACAGTGGGATTTAACCAATCCCATTTATTCATTGGTTTAGCTGGTTTAACAACAAGATTAGCCTTATTTATTTGTGTATCTGCATATGTTCCTTTAGCAGGGCATCCAAGAATTGCATGCTTATAGCAATTAGTGACAGAGTTTAGGCTTTCCTTTTTCATCAGAACTTCATCATCCACTAAAGAGAGAACTACCCACAAAGGAATTCAAAATTGAATAGTTCTCAGTCTACTACCGTGATGGTGAACCTTGACACTCCAGATGTTCTTGGACTTGAATTCTCAGAAGCCCAAGCACCCTGTGAATCCACACGAATGGGTTTACTGTGATTCATCCGGCCCACGCTGCCCTCATCTCTCCTGGAAGCGGAAGTTGAATGTGCCCATATAGGCGTGTTTTGCTTCCGGGAGCGACGAGGGCAGTGTGGGTCGGATGAATCGCAGTAAACCCATTTGTGTTGATTCAGAGGGTACTTGGGCTTCTGGGAATTGAAGTCCAAGAACATCTGGAGTACCAAGGTTCACCATCACAGGTCTAGTATTTTGTTCAAATCTTGATAATATCCAACTCCCAATTGCAAATCTCTGGATTCAATTTTGAAAGGTACAAACTGGGTAAATTTCCACAACAATGCAGAAATAATTGAAAGTTAAATTCACATCTATCTCTACTGGAGTACACCTTGGATGGCTACCTTGCTGGCTAATCTTTCTAACACCAGATCAAAACAAAGGAACTGATGAATGAATCCACCAGAAAGGTATTTGTGAAGACCAACCATAACAATGATCTCAATAAATTCTGAGGGACTTTCAAGTAATAAATGTCCTCCTAGTTTTCAATTTCAATTTCAATTTATACCCTGCCTTTCTCAGCCAAGACTGACTCAAGATGGCAACAACATGTCAATATCAATACAAAAGCAAAACAAAAGTACAATATTCAATATATAAAATACAAAATACAATATTAAAAGTGCAGCAAAAAAATTACATGCAGTTGCAATTGCAAAATAAATAAATAAACAGATTACAGGTTATAAAGGAGCTCTGGCGGGGCGGCGGGGTGACAGTCTTTAAAGTCTGCAGTGTGTTCCAGCCCCAAGATGCTTAAACTTGCCCATGGCCAATGCCAGACTGGGGAAAGAGCATTTGGCAGGGTGGCAGTTTTTAAAGTCTGTGGTGCGCTCCAGCCCCAAGGTGCTCAAACTTCCCTGCGGCCAATGTTGGACCAGGAAAGGAGCTCGTCCAGTTGGCCGCCAGAGGGCAGCAGCTGCAGAGAGCCAGCAAATATCATCACGCTGGCACCAACTCCAGATGCCGGCGACTTAACTTCCCTCTTGGACCAAAGAGGGGATTAGTCCCGAGAGCGGCAACAGCAGCGGAGAGCCAGCGGTGGGGACTTGTACCCTTCCGGCCAGCTGGCGGTTGAACCCGCACTGGTCTCGGCAGTGGCAGGAGCAGCTTTTGAGGGCGGTGGAGTGGCCCTCAGGTGCTGCTCATTCCCCCTCCTAGTGGACATACAGGAAATACAAATGCGACATAATTCTACTCCAGGAAACACAACATGGGACAGCAAGATACGGACCCAAAGTGGCTGGAATGGAACTAGTAATTGAGAGGCCGCATGACCAGTATGGGAATGCAATTTTTGTTATATCTGGCCTCAGTATAATATCAGCTGCAATGACGGAAACAAACAACACTGAAATTCTCACCATCCAAACTACTCGATTCTCTGTTACCTCTGTCAATAAGCCAACAGGAGCAAATTTTAGTTTTACATATGATAAAATAAATTTTGTTATTGGAGATTTTAATTGTCATAGTGAGGTTTGGGTGTTGGATTGGGGCCGCGAAGCGGCCGTTGGGTCCCGGAGGAGACTGGTCAAGTAACAACACGAGACAATATGGAGCGAAGACCAGTGATTTATTGAGGGAAAATCATCAATATATATTATGTTCAAGGCTGCGTCAGAAAGAGCTGCGGCCCACATAACATGTTTACACAGGTTAATTGGGAACCTCTCTCGGGGAGGTTAATTAACTAAATTAAACACTGGCAGGGGAAGTCCATTGTTCCTAGCTTACCCAAGAGTAAACATGGCCACTGTTGACGTTAGGGCTTGGGGTAATTTGCAGGTGCGATATTACCTATTACCTAACTGCTTAGTTAGACATTCAATTTCCTCCTGCTCAGACTGCTTGTCAGGTCAGATATGGGTGAATCAATCTTATGATTATTAATCTGCTCCCCAATTTCTGTCTCCTCGGAGCCCAAAAGCTCGGAGCGTTCTCACAAGTCATGGCCTCTGTCAGGGACAGTATGCCAATTGTGCTCGCAGATCCCACACTCCCCCTTTACTTGTTTGATTGGACCTGACAGACGGCCCTGCGCTGGGGTGGCATCAGCTGGCGTGGGGTGATGACATTTCGGGGTTCCTTCCATGGGTGACATCTTGACATCAGTGAGGGAATACATTGCACGAAACAATACATTGCTGTGCCCAGTATTACCACCCCCACAATCACCTTGAGTATCGTCTGAAGTCAACCCCATGGGAACCATGACCATAACGAATCCCATCATCCCCACGTAGCATCTTCCTTGATATTCTTGACCAAAGTGTGGAGGTCTGTGAGCTGGCTCTGTACCTTATGCGTGTTGTCTGTGAGATTATGGCAACACATGCCGTGGACAGACTCGCAACCCAAATGACGTAGCAACAGGAGATAGTCGATGGCTGCTCAATTATCCACTATGGCATGGCGAAGCTCTGTCTGCTCCTGATTAAGCAGCGCTATTGCTGAGGAGGTGTGGTTGATGGCTTTTGCCAAAGCACAAGCCAATTGACCAATTCTCTGAGCGTTGCCTATGGCTAAGCCTGGCACGCTGAATATACTGACTGCTGCCTGGTTTTCAGAACTGTGGGTCTGAGTCCAGACTGCTTTCTGTAGCAAGGCAAGATAATGAGATGTGTCATGATCTCTCACTGTGACAGAACTGTTTTTTCCTAAGGTAATTCTAAGCTATCTCTGCAACTTCTGGTGTTGTGCAAATGTCTTTCTAGCACCTATGGGGAGGTGTTAAAATCATGGATATAACTTACAATGGCTGGAGATTACCAGCTACCGGGTGCTCAATCTTTCCAAGCAATGGGCCAGTGCAAACATGGGCCGGTTTGGCTTCCTTGGATGGAAGCTGGCCGTTATTAGCAATATGTGACCCTATGTATACAGAAATTCAAGTGTCCCTTGCAAATCCCAACTGGAGCATTGTACAAGGCATGAATGAATAAAGAGCAACTACAGATAATAATAGCAATAGAAAACATTCAGCTGCTTTTCGAAGATGAGGCTTCCCTTTTTGGTGGGGTTTCATGTGCAGCTTGAGTTTGGAAAAGTCTTGTTTTGTAGAAAAGCATGGTTCTTAGCAGTAGCACTGAGTATGCAAAATGTTCATAGAAATGTCTTTGGAGATGTAAGTCATAAAGGAAGACAGACAGCTGATGACATCCAAGGCAGTGACTGGTGCCATCCTTTGCAATAGCTGAACTTGGCATCCGGGCCTGATTCTGGCCTCTGGGACCTGCATGGGGAAGAGACTTGTTTGGGAGATAAAAATTCTGAAAGAGTTAGTTAGTTTTTGCACTTATAGGATAGCAATTGCTGTGCAACTATGGGATGTTGTTCCCCCCTTTCTGTTTGTTTGTCAATGTAGGACTTAAGCGTCTCATAGACCCGTTCCACAATCGCTTGCCCCTGCGGATTGTATGGAACACCAAAGGTGTGCTCAATATCCCAGGTGGCCATGAAGGTGGCCAGCTGCCTGGAGCTATAAGCTGGGGCGTCATCGGACTTCATGTGTCGAGGTTTGCCCATGGCCATGGGAAAAGAGATGCTGCTCCACATGGGAAGCCATCTCTCCCTTCTGTGCTGTAGCCCAAACAACTGTGAAAAAGTGTCAATGCAAACGTGCATGTACTGCCATCTGCCAAAATGTGGGGCATGTGTGACGTCCATCTGCCACACCTGGTTGGCCTCTGTCCCTCGTGGGTTGACCCCCCCCATGAGGGCCCCCCTACCGCCCCTGCATGATGCAGACAGGAACGGACTATGCCTTGGGCTTGGGAGAGTGGCACGTTGAACTGCCTTGCAAGTGCTTTGGCATTCTGATGAAAGAATGCATGACTCTGAATTGGAGTTGTGAAGACTCCCAAAACTGACCATTGCTGAATTTCCTTTGCGGCCGCATCTGCTCTGCTGTTGCTCTCAGAAATCGGACCAGGCAAGTCCTGGTGGCTTCTGATGTGGGCTACATAGAGCGCTTTGGTGCGGTTCCGCAAGTGAAATTGAGTTGTGAGAAACAGACTCAACAAGTTCTTGTCTATGGCGGGAGTGATGTATGCTCCCAGTAGACTGTGAAGCACATTCCTAACATACTGGCTGTCAGTAATTATGTTGAAGCATTCTTTGGCAAAGGTGCGCAAAGCGAGGTTCATGGCTGCCAACTCTGCCCGCTTGCGGAAGAGTCAGGAGCGTGCGCCAAGCTTGGTCCTCTTGCCAGGTAAGAACCTAATATGTGCGACCCCCATAAGTGAAAACTGTCCTAGCCCCCCGAAGGAGAACCAGTGACATTAATTCACACAAGGTGACTGTCTGTGTTTGAAGCGAGACGAGTCTGGGGTCTTATGGCAAACCTTGGCACATGACGTGCCAGGCTTCCCTTGGGTAAACTTCTCATGGAGGCCCCCCCTGCGCACATCCGCCCATGGCGTGCGTGCGCACATTTCCTGGAGCTATTCTTGTGCTCCTGTGAGAAGGGTGCCAGATGCTGGCTTAGCCTTTTGCCTGTGCTTAGACTAGCAGCAAAAAAAGGGGAAAGGGTGGCCTGAAAATGCCTGTATCTGACTGAAAATGTGACCTGACTGCATTCTTAAAATGGTCCTAGGCAGTCCTGGCTAATGAGTGGCACTCTGCACATTCTCAGGAGCTCAGGGACTAATCCTCCCTTTGTGCTCTGGAGTTTGTGAAATGTGTATGCTCATTTAGAGAGGGTGCTGCAGGCCAGGTGCCATACTTAAAATGACAGACTAAGACTTATTAAAAACAAACCAACTATGACGTGCCAGCTGTAAGGAAACAATACACAAAAATGAAAAGACACACATGTTAAACATTTCCAGCAGGGAGTTCCAATGGCGAAAGGAGGAAAGACAAGTCAGAAGTTAGCACAATGAGAATGCAACAACTCTTATCATAATGAAATCAGATTAGGTCAGATAATTAAGACAACTGGCTGGGATCCTCCTGTTAAGGAATCCCTACCAGTAATTAACTCTGGAGCCTGTGAAAGGAAGCAATTTAAGACTGTAGAAATAAATAAATTGGTTACTTTTAAGGCCTGGAGAGGAGTTTTGTTCCTGTAAAAAGGTAACGATTAAGCATTTTCTGAATATACAGAGCGCAAGAATGTTTGCATGCTTTTTCCTGTGAAAGGGGTACAATGGGTGAGTTACTTTGCACAGATTAAAGTCAAAATACCAGAACAGTATCTTTCCTAAGAGAATGAAGGAGAGTTAGAACGATTCTTAACCTGCGGCCAGATGTGGCCCACATTGCTCTGCCACTGCCTCCGCCAAGCCAAGAAGGGCTATGTGGCGAAGGAAGGGCAGGATGACTGTCCGGACCTCCAGAGCTGCCTGAGGCCGTGGGACTTGGCCCCTGACTTTAAAAGGTTGAGAACCTAGGTTACAATACACACATGAAGACAATGCAATTCTCTCATTCCTAGTGAGATATGTGACTTAAAGACGCTAAGGGACATTCAAACACCTTAAAACGCAGAGATGGGGGTTTGAGAAACACAGACGTAGGGAAGGCCCCCATAGATTATGATTTAGTGAGGAAAACTCATAGAAGTGATTTTTGTTTTCAGATCACGCTTCTGAAAAGAAAAATCTGTTTTCCTGAGTGGCAAGGATTGCAAAACCGGTTTCCAAGAGTGGCTTAATCCTTTGACAAAGAAAAAAGTCTCAAGGGAAGAAGGGGGGTCACTTTGCCCTATTGCAGGTTAGGATTCCCCCCCCCCTCCTGCTTTCGCTGCCTGGGTGCCTTAAGCTGCTAAGCAGGCAAGGCAAAGGGGTTTTGCTCACCATGCTTTCTCAAACCTTAAATAGTTCCTGCCCATGAACAGAGTGCAAACTGTTTAACACATACTTCACAGTGACATTACCACGCAGTTACACACAAGGAACACTTTTGCAACCATACTGTTGTCATAGAGACAAGGCTTTTGCAATCATACACAGTTCTTGCAGTCATACATTCAGTGGTGCACCACGCATACACACATTTATTTACGCATTCGCACATTCCTCCCCTGCTCTGCAGTGTTCTATCCTACACATGAGGAGATGACTTATACACAGCTGGCCCTTTACAACCATCTGGTGCTTCTACTTAGGGGTGAGTTTCTCTGGGCTACTCCAAGGCAAGACAAGTAGGTTCTGCCTGTGCCTTGGGAGAGCTCGGGGTACTATTGCTGGGATGGTTCCTCTGGCATAGCCAGGGCGATGGCTGCCTCCCTTCTAGCCTGGGCCAGATGCATGCCGGAGGGCCGGATTCCTGGATCTCGGTGCTGTCTCGCCCTCCAGTGCCAGCATGGCCATTTGGTTTTAGGCTTATTTGGACAACCTTTTGAAGATCTGCCTAGTCTAGATTGGCATTCTCTTCTACGGTGTTTCATTTTTCCACACTGGAAGCAGGCGCCTTGGGGTTTTGGCACTGCTCTGCACCTGAGTGTGGTAATGGGTCTGCTCTGGAGCCCTGCGTGGCCAGGGGCCATGCAGATTTCCGTGAGCAGTGGGCGCTGAGTAGGCAGGTAGACAATAGTCTGTCTGCCTGAACGTGTGTCTGCCTTCAGATAGGCTGAACACAGCAGCTGGGTGCTCGCTAGTTGTGCCACTGGCAATTTCCCCGTGAATGGATCTTCCTCACCCACGTGCTGAATGGAGTTCTTAATTGGCAGGGAACTTTTAACTGTCAGAGAAGTGCCAGGGCTTCTCATTCCATGAATTCCTTCAGTGATGTCTGCAGCTGTCACTGAAGGAAAGCTCCCTACATTGCCCTGCTTAAACTGAAATGACGGATAGAGAGCCGCTGGGGCTGATGGCTCTGACTGTGCTGGGGGTTTCTGGGTCTCTATCCGGACTGGGTCTACCTCTGCTAAGAGTTTCCTACATTTGCTCCATGTGCGAATTAGGCCATCTGGAGCTCTCGGGGGTTGCTGAATGCAGACTCCTATCTGATCCCAAAGCTGAAGGGTTAACGTGCCTACTTCTGGGTGAAACAGGCAGTGCTTGCTCAAGAACACCAAAAGTCATGCTAGTTCTCCACTGTGAAGGCTTATCTGATATACCCTGGCCAGGGCCTTGAATTCCTCTACATGAATTCTTTGACTAGCGGACGGATGTTGCCGCTGAGGACAAGTCCCCATATTACCTGCTGGTCCTTCGAAGTCTCCTTCTTGGGATGAGTCGACGCGTCTGAAGTTCAGGCAATAGGTTTTGCATGACAAATCTCTGGGTAGAGCTCGGAGCGTGGGCTGCTGCCACGGGCCCTCGGTGGCCTCTGCACTGTCAGGGGTTCACAGCTGACCCTGAGCGGAACGCGTTTTTCCATGCTGCAACCGCCGCAATAGCCGGAGCAAGCTGTAGGATGCCTCTCTGAGATGCCTCGCCGCGTAGCTGTCTTCCTGATCTGATGGCTTTCTGACCGGGGCTGCCGCGCTGTCCTCCGGGGTGATCGGACATGGTTCTGGCATAGAACCGGACCGCGTAGATCGCTTACTCACGAGTAGGATCACGTCGGGGTCACCAGATGTTGGATTGGGGCCGCGAAGCGGCCGTTGGGTCCCGGAGGAGACTGGTCAAGTAACGACACGAGACAATATGGAGCGAAGACCAGTGATTTATTGAGGGAAAATCATCAGTATATATTATGTTCAAGGCTGCGTCAGAAAGAGCTGCGGCCCACGTAACATGTTTACACAGGTTAATTGGGAACCTCTCTCGGGGAGGTTAATTAACTAAATTAAACACTGGCAGGGGAAGTCCATTGTTCCTAGCTTACCCAAGAGTAAACATGGCCACTGTTGACGTTAGGGCTTGGGGTAATTCGCAGGTGCGATATTACCTATTACCTAACCGCTTAGTTAGACATTCAATTTCCTCCTGCTCGGACTGCTTGTCAGGTCAGATATGGGTGAATCAATCTTATGACTATTAATCCGCTCCCCAAAGGCTCAGAGCGTTCTCACAAGTCATGGCCTCTGTCAGGGACAGTATGCCAATTGTGCTCGCGGATTCCACATTTGGGGATATAACCAGACCGGTAAGGATGGAGCACAACTTGTATCTTAGGCAGACAACAATAAGCTCCAACTTGTCCATGATCTGAAACTGCCCACATCCTTTAACAGTGGTAGATGGAGGAGAAAGTATAATCCAGAAAACATCTTTGTTAGCAAGAAGATAGCAGAACTGCACATGAAAGTTGTTGATGATACAATTCCATGCACTCAACATAGGCCCATCATGCTCATAGTAATTGCTGTAATGAACCTCCAGTTGTATTTTGTGGGTGTATGATCTGTGAAATGAATGTTTAGATTAAAATCAGTTGAGTGGAATACAGGTATTTAATCTCTTCCAACTATGTGTAGGTCATGATCCAGATAACAACCATATTTAATTACAGCGGAACCTCGTATACTGAAAAAAATTCATTCCACAAGGCTGTTCACTATACAACTTTTTCATTAAATGAAAATTTTTACATGAACATATGGTAAAATTAATTAAATTGTTGGCCCATCTCAATCTTGTGTGGTTTTTGGAACCTCATGGTCATTGATCTGAGTATAAGCCATGCCCCCTTTTAGGGGCTAATTTTTGTGGCTAAAAAACTTGACTTATACTCGAGTATATATGGTAAATATGGCCTTCAGCTTCCATTTATTCAGCACACATACACACACACTCACACTAAACTGTATGGATGACAATCTAATGCTCAAATATCCGTATTTGGTCTGCCTATCTACAGACTCTCTAACCAACTGCCAAACTCAACTGCTACTCTTCTCAAAACTCATCCATATTTATTCTCATCAACCAATCAACATCTACCATGAAGTACTAGTCTTTCTCTATTTGGCACTAGTTAGGCCTCATCTAGAGTACAGCATCCACTTCTGAACCCCATATTTTAAGAAGGATGGTAAGAGACTAGAACAAGTTCAGAGGTGGGCAACAAGAATGATCAGTGGCCTGGAAACCAAGCCCTATGAGGAGAGACTGAAAGAACTAGGCATGTTTAGCCATGAGAAAAGGAAGCTGATGACACTTTTCAAATTCAGTGGAACCTCGGTTAACGCAGTTAATGTATTCTCCGGGACATTTCTTACAGTGAAAATTACTTTAACTGAATTTCCCATAGGAATGCATTGAAAAACAAAATATTTTGGCCAAAATGCAGTTCCCCATAGAAATGCATTGTAAACCAATTAATCCATTCTGGAAAAAAAGTTCCGTAAACCGAGGTACTATTTTCTATGGATTTCCTTTTGTTATGCAATTTTTATGTTAACCGAGCCATTTGTTAACCGAGGTGCCACAGTAATTGAAAGATAGTCATAAAGAGGTGGGGTAGGATCGGTTCTCTATCATCCCAGAGTGCAGGACACATAATAATGGGCTGAAGCCACAGGAAGCCAGATGTGGGATGAATATCAGGAAAATGTTAAATGTTAAAGCAGTACAACAATGGAACCAATTACCTTGGGAGGTGGTGTGTTGAGTCTGAGTATTAATTGCAACGCAACAGCAGATTGGGGGTTAACCAACAAGTCATTTATTACAGCTCAGTTCGGACTACATCGGACTGGGGAAAACAGGATGAGGTAGCAATTTATATACAGACAGAACGGCAGTTACAGCAATACATTTGCCCGGACTTAATGCAGGAAACCTGTGTAAACCAATCAGAGTACGTTGAAAGCATATGAACAAGTTGCCTTACAGAAAGGGGTGTGATTACAGCAAAGACTTAATGGTGAATGTAACTTAAGCAATATACGTTAATAAATGTTTGGACACAACATTGCTGTACCCACACCCCAATAATGACACAGATACAGAATTTTTGGATTATAATTGGGCCACATTTATTTAAATTCAAACAAGGCCTACCTTAACAATGGTTAAGGATCAGACAGGCCACAATAGCACTGGTAAGGGGCAAATCCAATTAGAGTCCTGATCAACTGACTCTCACAACTTGCTACTGTGGTAACAACGTGAGAGCCTATGCCAACAACCGGCTTCAGCGGAAGCATGTTGTTGACCTACTCTGTATGTTGCCTATCTAAGTAAGCTGGCTGGCCATACCAGTTTGGCTAACATTGTCCTCCCTATGGCCAACCAACTGTATGTAACCTGTTAATGTTAATGCAGTTGCCCCTAACCAGTGCTATCCGCCACATGGGGAGGAGTTTACCAACTCACCACCCTACCATGGCCGTAAACGGCCAACAGGCCCATCTGTATGGATGACAAAAGAGGTCTATGCCCCTGTCCGACAAACGTACACCATCAGCGCGATACAGACAATGGTCTTGTACGCGTATGAGTGGGTATGGTACCACTGTCCCCCAAAGCGTTGGCATATACGTAATGGGCCACTGCCCTGTTAACTGACCTGTGGGCCCAGTCAACTCCCCATGGATCAATTCCACCTCGGTAAAACATGCGTGGTAGCATCTGAGACCAAACGATCCATGCCTGTGGCCAGGACTTTCCCAACTCCAAACCCATAATCTGAGCCAAGTCATTGCTACCCAGGTGTATAACAAGAACATCAGGGGGGCACTGGTCTCCCATGGACCTGATAAAGGGAAGCAACGAATGACAATGCATGCCGTGGAAGCCAAACCAACATAGCAGCGCCAATGCGCCAATGCCCAGGTGCAGCTCCCAAGAAGTGGACACAGCGTAGCAGACGGCCCAATACACATAGCTGTGCCCAATGATCCAGACCCGTGCAGGCCTCCCGAGGCATGCCACACCTAGAAGAAAAGAAAAGAAAATACACAAGCAAAAGTGCTACTGAACCAACAGCCGTACATATGAACAGAAATGATTGGAACCCCACCGCCCCATGGAGCGGATATCCCCCTCAGTGTAACCAAATGCCACCGCGGTGGATGCCGCACCAATGCGGAAGCAGTGGGTCCCAAAACACACACCCCATAAGCCCAGTTTGTCCAGTGCCACCCTCGTGACTTTCCAAAACTGGTATTTGGTGAGGGGTAGTGCGTCCGCATGACAGAAAAGGGGGCCCAGGGAATGACCACGCAACAACAAAAAGGCGCGAAGGGCCCTGACCAGGCAAACCACGGGGGTACTGCAAGCGTACAGCATGAGCATGCTGCCCTTGCCAAGCTGATCGGTCTTAGAAAAACGAACGGACAACCGCAGCCATTCGTGGGTAACAGAGAGATCAGCCAGTTCTAACACCCTGCGAGAGGTGTCCCTGCAGGACGAAACCATGAGCTCACTGACCCGAAGTGTGCCGAAGAACGCCAACAAGGTAGCCGCATGGAAAAGACAGGCTTCATATTGATTGCTGCAGACTGTCGACCAAACACCGGCAAGTCGCAGGAGCATGTCCGGAAAAATAGGTTGCCTTGTATCGGGGCACGGCCCGTGCTCGTGAGACCACCCCTCCAGAACACAGCGGACCCTGAAATCCGAAGTGACATCTGCAAAGCCGTTAACCTTCGCATAGAAGGCTAACGCTGAAAGACGGCCCGCAATAGTCCTGGGCACCAACCCCTTATTATGGAGGTGTACCATGAATTGCAACAGGTGATCCTCAGGGGTAGGCCAAAGTCCAGGGAGGGACACCCCATGGCGGAACGCCTCAAAGGCCCTGAGCGTAAGCACGTATGCCTTACGGGTGCTGCTAGCCAGCGAAAGAGTGATGGCCCGGTTCACCTCTCCAAACCAAAACTCCACATCGCGGACGGGAGTGCCAGCGGCAGTTCGTCGGCCTCCGGTGCCAGAGCCCGGATCCGATCAATCTGTAGTAGAGACAAAGCATCAGCAATATCATTCTTGATACCCGGCACATGTCTGGCCTTAAACAGTATGTTGCGGCGCAAAGCACACAACACGAAATGGCGGACCATGGCCATAACCCTAGGGGAGCGAGATGTCTGGGAATTGATAATCTGGACAACAGCTGCGTTGTCGCACCAAAAATGGACCACCGAGTTTGCCCAAGCCTCGCGCCACAGTAAGAGAGCTCCCAAAATGGGGAAGAACTCTAAGAAGGTAAGGTCACGGAGCACAGCAGTGCCCTGCCATGCCTCAGGCCACCCACCATAGGACCAGTGTCCATCGAAGTACATACCATAGCCGAACCCCCCAGATGCATCCAACTGGACTTGGAATACTGGCGCGGCCAGGCGTTCATCACGCCAAAAGGAAACCCCATTAAAATCTGACAGGAACCCCAACCATACCTGTAAGTCAGCTCTGACGGCCCTGGTCAAACGAATGAGCAGACTATGCTGGACAAAGAAGAGACAGGGCACAGTTCTGAGGGAGAAGGCCTTTAACTAACTCAGGAGGGAGATGTTTGGAGGAATGTGACTCAAAGGAGGAGAGGAGTAGGGGATCACTCTGAGTGTCTGAAATTACAGAATAAATTTGAGGCTCTTTCCCTCATCACACCTGATGAGGAACACACAGAGGAACAACTGGTTCCACCTGATGATCTCTCCTTCATCACACTTGATGAGATCCAGGAAGATAAACAACAGGAACAAACTGAGTTCCTCTCCCTTAATATGGTTGATGAGGTGCATGTAGATGAACAGATTGCAGGAGAGGGGCTCCTTGTACTAGGCGATTCAATAATTAGTAATACAGAGAAATGGATTTGTGATGCACATGATAACCATATGGTGACTGGCCTGCCAGGTGCAAAAGTTGCAGACATCACAAGAAATCTAGATAGATTGTTAGAGAGAACTGGGAACGAGCCAGTTGTCATGGTACACGTTGGTACCAATGATGTTGGGAAGGCCAAGCGGTCTGTCCTGGAAGCAAAATTCAGGTTGGTAGGAAGAAGATTGAAGTCCTGGACTTCCAAGGTAGCATTTTTAGAAGTGCTGCCTGTCCCTCGTGCAGGACGTACCAGGCAGGCAGAGCTCAGAAGCCTCAATGCGTGGATGAGGCGGTGGTGTCGAGAGGAGGGCTTCAGATTTGTCAGGAACTGGAGAACATTTTGGGACAAGCCAAATCTGTTCAGGAGGGATGGGTTGCATTTGAACCATAATGGGACCAGATTGCTGGCACTCAACATCAAAAAGGCTGCAGAGCAGCTTTTAAACTGATAACTGGGGGGAAGCCGACAGGAGCTGGGCAGCATCCGGTTCGGGAAACTGTGTACTTGAGTAGTGAGGAGGATGCAAAAAATACTGAGCAGAGCGAGGAGTTAGTCACCAGCACTCTAGCAGAAGGATTCAAGAGGCAGTCTAACAATGCAACTGGACTCAAAAGACTGTATCAGGAAAGCATATATAAATGCTTGTATACAAATGCCAGAAGCCTCCAGAACAAAATAGGGGAGCTGGAATACTTAGCAATTTTGGTGTATGCAAACCAAGACACAGGACACAGCCTCGGGCTGGGTTAACTCAGGTTTATTGCATCGTGGACAGAGGGAACATGAGGTAATGGCGGATCGATAGCTCTTTATATACAGCAGTAACACATTTGAACGTGGTGCCATGGTAGCCCATTGGCTACTGTCTGCGTGACGTCATTGCAGGTCACGCCCTTCTTGTCCAGGTGTAGGTGGTGGCGGGAAAACTTCCCGCGCTGTTGCCTTTGATGAGTTTGGACCGAGAGAGCTTGGACGCTCGCTGCTGCCAGCTGGTGGTCATTAGCTCGCGTCCTATTACAGGGTTTATATGAAACAGCTGAAGGTTACATTGTTGCTATAGGCAAGGTTACATTGGCTCAGATACATTGTAATCCGTGTGTACAATAAAACCAACAGAACACAACACCCCTCCCCCCTAGGACGAGACAAAGTCTCGAGCCCACACTTAAACACACTCCCCCCCCTTTAGGAGACAAAGTCTCTCAGCCAAGATGGCTTATTTCGAACACGCTGGGGTCTCGATGCGGGCTGCCTCTCCCCGGGTTTGCTACCTTCTCTTTGTCCCCTGGTTTCCTGTCCTGTAATATGAGAGGGAGACTCGTTAGTGACTTTCCGCGGCTCCGCGGCGTTGTTGGGAGGTGTGCTCTTTCTTAGGGAGGAACCGGGGGCACTGGGGGCTAACGAAAAACCCCTCTTCTCGCTTGGACGGGTGGGGGAACACTCCTGAAAACCCCCCCGGCTCGCAAAATCAAACTCAAAATTACTATCGGGGGCAGCGGGCGCGAACTCCTCTCCCCCTTCCCCGACCCCTGATAGGACTGGCATATCAAAAGGATATGAGTCGGGGCCGCTGCTTCTGCTTCCTTCCCCCCTTGTTTGGGACTGTGGTCCATTGCTGTCTCCCCCTTGGGTTAAGCGGGTGGGGGAGAACCCTAACGCTGAATCCTGTTGCTGAGCTCCACTGACTGGCCCACTCACTCGGTGCCTCAGTTGGTCTGCGTGCCTCCTCCAGAGGAGGCCGGTGTTAGTCTCGACCCGGTACGATACTGGCCCCGTCTGTTCTACAACCGTCCCTGGTACCCAGGCCGGCCCTGCGCTGGAATAGTTCCTGCAGTGAACAGGGTCCCCGGCGGCGAAACCTTTCGAGACTGCCAACCCTATGTTTTTCCCTTTATCCTCGACCCTCGTCGGGTCTAGCCTGGACAGGATCGTGGTCAGTTTTCGCCGCATCAAGAGCTCCGCCGGCGAGTAGCCTGACGCTAAAGGGGTCACCCTATACGCTAAAAGGAACTGGCATACCTGGTGATTCAGGTCCCCCGGGCCCATGCGCCGCAGCGCGTCCTTTGTTGTACGCACTAGGCGTTCCACTTGGCCATTCGTGGCCGGGTGAAACGGTGCGGATGTGACATGCCGAATGGCGTTTGCCTCCATGAATGCTCCGAACTCAGCGGAGGTGAAACAACTAGCGTTATCGCTGACTAAAGTGTCGGGTAAACCGAACGTGGAAAAAACTCTCCTTAGCCGGCTAATTGTCGTGGCGGAGGACGTGCTCTTTACTGGGATAACCTCCAGCCACTTGGAGAACGCATCTACCACCAGGAGAAACATGGTTCCTCGGAACGGGCCAGCGAAATCCACGTGCACCCTGGACCACGGCCCCCTCGCCGTGTCCCACTCCCTATGCGGCAGACGGGCCGCCTCAGGTCGGGATTCCTGGCAAGCCTCGCAAGTGCCGACCATGTGCTCAATGTCCGCGTCCAGCTGTGGCCACCAGAAGTAACTCCGGGCTAGCGCCTTTGAACGAACTATGCCCGGGTGGCTGACGTGCAGCAGTTCGAGCACCCTCGTCCGCAGGGGCGCAGGGACCACCACCCGTTGGCCCCACAGAAGGCACCCCCTCTCTAGGGACAACTCAAGCTTTTTCCTAAAGAATGGGTCGAACTCTGTACTCGGGGACGAAGCCGGCCACCCCTTCTGCACCCATGCACTAACTTTCTCCAGCGTCCTGTCCTTGCCTGTCGCCCTAGCAATGTCGGCTGGTACTAGTGGGGGTGCGTCTAAAACCTCAATTAGCAACACCTGGCGGTCTCTTTCTGCTCTCGCCTTTTGGTCCGCCGACAAGGGCAGAGGGGATCTCGAGAGCGCATCAGCATGGCTGATCTCCTTTCCGGGCCTGTACTCCAACTCATGTTGGTACGCGTTGAGAAAAATAGCCCATCGCAGCATCCTCGGGGACAGGATCTGTGGCGTGGGCTTGCTTGCCGTGAAAATCCCTAACAGCGGCTTGTGATCGGTCACGATTTTGAACGGGCGGCCATACAAAAAATCGTGAAATTTTTTGGTCCCCGCTACTATTGCTAACGCTTCTCTGTCGGTTTGTGCGTAATTTCGCTCCGCTTGGGACAGGGACCTTGAGTAAAACGCTACCGGGGCCTCCCTTCCGTCCTCCAACACGTGGCAAAGCACCGCCCCCACCCCCACCGGGGATGCATCACAGACTAGGACCACTGGCCGTTTGGGGTCGAAGTGCGTCAGGATTGCCTCAGATGTTAGGAGTTGCTTTAGCTCCTTGAACGCCCTCTCGTGCTCGTCACCCCACATCCATGGCTCCTCCTTTTTAAGTAACCGATGGAGCGGTTCGGCCACGGACGCCTTCCGCGGGAGGAATGTATGGTAAAAATTGAGGAGCCCCAGGAAAGACTGCAGCTCGGTTTTGGATGTGGGGCGAGGGGCCTTTTTAATGGCTGCTACTTTGGAGTTAGACGGCTTAATCCCCTCGGGTGTGATCCGGAACCCTAAAAACTCGACCTCGGTCTCGAAAAACACACATTTGTCCTTCCTCAATCTCAGCCCCGCTTTCTCGAACACGGTCAGTACTTTGTCCAACCTTTTCGCCAGTTCAGCCTCACTCCCCCCTGTTATCAACACGTCATCAAAATAAGGCAACACCCCCTCCAGGCCCTTTAGGAGGCGTTCCACGAGCGATTGAAAAAGGCCGGGTGCCGAGTTCACGCCGAACTGTAACCGCGACACCTGGAACGCTCCCTTATGTGTAACTATCGTTTGTGCCGCGGCCGTGGCGGGGGTCACTGGAAGTTGCTGATAGGCTTGTGCCAAATCGAGTTTAGCGAAACACTTTCCCCCATTTAGTCTGGCCAAAAGGTGGCTGATCACCGGCACCGGGTATGCATTAGGGCGGATCGCCTTGTTAATTGTACACTTATAATCAGCGCAAATGCGCACCTCCCCGTTAGCCTTTAGAGCCGTTACAATTGGAGTTTCCCACTCCGCGGAGTCAACAGGAATAAGAATCCCCTGGCCCACCAGTTTGTCCAGTTCCGCCTCTATCTTGTCCTTGAGTGCAAACGGCACCCTGCGTGGTTTGAGTCTTATCGGGCGGACCTCCGGGTCTATGTCGAAAGCTACAGGGGGTCCCTTGAACCTTCCGAGTCCTTTCTTAAAAACGGCGGGATGCGCATCGCAAACCGCTTGTATTGGGTCCCCCCCACGGTATGCACCCCCCCTATGAACAAACCTAAGGGCTGAAACCACTGTGTCCCTAGGAAGCTACAGCCTCCCCCTTTGAGGACAACTAGGGGCAGTTCCGCAGAATGTCTCTTAAACTTGACCCGAAATTTCCCGACCCCCAACACCGGAATGCTGTTTCCCTGTACGTCCCGTAGTGTGGACCTCAGCGCTTTAAGCTTGGGCCGCACGTGGGGGTCGATTTTCAGGAACTCTTTCTGGGGAATTATGGAATAGGAGGACCCCGAGTCAATTTCCATCCTAATAGGGGCCCCTTGTACTAATACCTCAACGAAGTAATGGGACTGTCCCGCGGACACGCTGAACACTGAGGCGTCGTCCTCGCTGCCGTCCGAGACGCGGCCCACGCCGTCCTGCTTCCTCGTGGTCTGGGCGCCATCTTTGGGCCTCGCTGGACGGTCCGGTCTGGCTGCGCGGTCTTGTGACTGCCTCCGGCCCTCTTTCCTCTTTCTGCACGCCTTGGCGATGTGCCCCCGACGGCCGCAGGTGTAACACTCGGCCTTCCTGAACGGGCATCTCGCGCGCTCGTGGGCCGCTCCGCAACCCTCGCAGCGTCGACCACCCTTCCGGACCTTCTGGACCTCCTCGCCGTCGCTGCCTTCCGTAGACGACTTTGAGGCCCGTCGAGTCGCGTGCACCGACTGTCCGGTCTTCCCGTGCACCGAATTTTCCGCCTTGCCGGCTCTAGGACTCCACTCACGCCACTGGTGCATCTTGTCCACTCCGGCATTCGTGGACTCTGCGGCTTCCGCGGCCTCTATGACCTCTGCCAGCGTGGGTGGCGGCTCCTTATTCATCAAGCTGCGCTGTACCTCCTTGTCTTTCAGGCCACACAGCACGCCGTCCCTGAGGACCAACTCCAGGATATCGCCCCATTTACAGGGGGCGGCGGCTATCCTCATGGCGGCCACGAATGCCTCAACCGACTCATCCGGCGCTTGGACTCGCCTCCAAAACGCGCTCCGAGCGGGAAACATTGCCCTCGAGGGGCAGAACCGCTCTCGCAGCAGTTGCATGATGTCGCTAGCCTTAAAGTCGCTCACCTTCTTCGGAGCGATTATGCCCACCAGCGTCCGCTTGGTTTCCATCCCGAGCATTCTGGTGAGGATGGCCCTCTTTCTCTCCTCGTCTTCCCCTTTGACTCTGAGTTCCACCAGGGCTGCCTGGAAATCCATCTCAAGCAGCTCCCAGTCTTGCGGTTTGGTGATGTTGAAACCGCTCTGTGCCCTGGCTGTTCCGTGGGGATCCATGATCCCACCTTCGTCGCCAATTTGGTGTATGCAAACCAAGACACAGGACACAGCCTCGGGCTGGGTTAACTCAGGTTTATTGCATCGTGGACAGAGGGAACATGAGGTAATGGCGGATCGATAGCTCTTTATATACAGCAGTAACACATTTGAACGTGGTGCCATGGTAGCCCATTGGCTACTGTCTGCGTGACGTCATTGCAGGTCACGCCCTTCTTGTCCAGGTGTAGGTGGTGGCGGGAAAACTTCCCGCGCTGTTGCCTTTGATGAGTTTGGACCGAGAGAGCTTGGACGCTCGCTGCTGCCAGCTGGTGGTCATTTGCTCGCGTCCTATTACAGGGTTTATATGAAACAGCTGAAGGTTACATTGTTGCTATAGGCAAGGTTACATTGGCTCAGATACATTGTAATCCGTGTGTACAATAAAACCAACAGAACACAACAGCAATAGATAAGAATATTGATATTATTGGTATCACTGAAACCTGGTGGATGGATGATAACCAATGGGATACAGTTATCCCAGGCTACAAAGTGTACAGGAAGGATAGGAAGGGGCAAACGGGAGGTGGTGTAGCTTTGTATGTCAAAGAAGTGATAAAATTGTATGAATTGGAATATCTAGGTGATTTGGAGTCACCATCAGAACCTCTGTGGGTAAAAGTACCAGGCCACAAGAATCGTCTAACAGTAGGCATATACTATCGGCCTCCGACCCAAACTCTTGAGGGAGACTGGCAGTTGGAGAATGTTGTAAAGGAGGCATCCAAGAAGGGAAGCCTGGTTATAATGGGGGACTTCAATTACCCTCACATAGACTGGGTGAACTGTTGTTCAGCACATAATAAAGAGATACAGTTCCTAGATATGCTAAATGATTGTTCCCTGGGACAGATGGTTGAAGACCCAACTAGAGGTACAAGAATCCTTGACTTGATCCTGAGCAAGATGTTAATGTGACTGATCCAATAGGGAACAGTGACCACAACTCAATTATGTTTAACTTGATCATAGACTGCAAGTCACTGATAAAATCTAACACAGAGACCTTAAATTTTCAAAAAGGAAATTTCCCAAAGATGAGGAAACTAGTAAAAAAGAAGCTGAAAGGGAAAATTGAGAGAGTCCAAACACTCCAAGAGGCTTGGAGGCTGTTTACAAAAACAATAACAGAGGCCCAATTGGAATGCATACCCAAAAGGAAAAAGGGCACCTCCAGGTCCAAGAGGACTCCGATGTGGCTTACAGGAGCTGTTCGGGAAGTGATCAAGAGCAAGAAAAGCTCATTTAGAAGATGGAAGGCTTGTCTGAATGAGGACAGCAGGCAGAAACATAAATTCTGGCAAAACAAATGCAAGGCAACAATCAGGAAAGCAAAGCAAGAATGTGAGGAGCATATAGCTAAAAATACTCAGGGAAATAACAAAGACTTCTTTAAGTACATTAGAAGTAAGAACCCAACTAGGAAGGCCATTGGACCATTAGATGGCAATGGAAGGCAAGGGGTTATTAAAGAGGAAACAGAGATTGCAGAGAGACTCAATGAATTCTTTGCTTCAGTATTCACTGAAGAAGACAGAGACCACATGCCCAAAACAGAGCCTATCTTCGTAGGGAGGGAAACCGAAGAATTAAGCCAGATAGAAATAACCAGGGAGGAGGTCCTTGCATGTCTTGTTAAGCTAAACATTAACAAATCACCAGGACCAGATGGCATCCATCCACGAGTTCTCAATGAACTTAAAGATGAAATTGTTGATCTCCTAGCCAAAATATATAATATTTCCCTCAAATCAGGCTTTGTGCCTGATGACTGGAAGGTAGCGAATGTAATACCAATTTTCAAAAAAGGATCCAGGGGTGATCCAGGAAATTACCGACCTGTCAGTTTGACATGTGTCCCAGGTAAAGTGATGGAAACCATCCTAAAAGATAGAATTAATAGGCACATAGAAGAGAAGGCGCTGCTAAAGGAGAGCCAACATGGCTTTTGCAAGGGCAAATCATGCCTCACTAATCTTTTGGAATTTTTTCAGAGTGTCAACAAGCATGTGGATAAGGGGGATCCAGTTGACATTGTTTATCTGGAGTTTCAGAAGGCTTTTGACAAGGTCCCACACCAAAGGCTCTTGGATAAACTTGCCAGTCATGGAATAAAGGGACAGGTCTTGTCCTGGATCAGCAACTGGCTAAGGGACAGGAAACAGAGGTTAGCACTAAATGGACACTTCTCCAAGTAGAGGGAAGTAAAGAGTGGCATCCCCAAGGGTCAGTACTGGGACCCCTGCTTTTCAACCTCTTCATAAATGATCTAGAGGTAGGAGTAAAAAGCAAGGTAGCCAAATTTGCTGATGACACTAAATTATACAGGGTAGTGAAAACTGTGAGAGATTGTGAGGAGCTCCAGAGGTATCACTTGACACTGGGGGAGTGGGCAAAACAGTGGCAAATGAGCTTCAACACTAGTAAGTGCAGAGTGATGCATGTTGGGGCAAAAAACCCCATTTACATTTATAAACTGATGGGGTCTGAACTCTCTGCGACAAACCAGGAAAGGGACCTTGGTGTCCTGGTGGACAACTCAATGAAGGTGTCAACCCAGTGTGCCTCAGCAGTGAAAAAAGCAAACTCAATGCTAGGGATCATTAGGAAGGGTATAGAAAATAAGTCAGCAAGTGTCATTTTGCCTCTTTATAAATAAATCTATGGTGAGGCCCCATCTGGAATACTGTGTACAGTTCTGGTCGCCATACCTCCAGAAGGATATTATGGAGTTGGAGAAAGTGCAGAGGAGGGCAACCAGAATGATTAGGGGACTGGAACACCTTCCTTACCATCTGAGGCTGCAACGGTTGGGCCTCTTCACTCTTGAACGACGATGTCTAAGAGGTGACCTGATTGAAGTTTATAAAATCATGCACGGCGTGGACAAAGTAGATAAGGAAAAACTGTTTTCCCTATCGCACAACACTAGAACTAGGGGACACTCCATGAAACTTTTGGGTACTAGTTCTCAAACAAATAAGAGAAAGTACTTTTTCACCCAGAGGATTACTGGTCTATGGAACTCCCTGCCAGAAGAAGTGGTGACAGCTGTCAGTCTTGACAGCTTTAAGAAAGGATTAGACAAGTTCATGGAGGACAAGGGTTTCAATGGCTATAATTATGGATACTTAAGGACAACCTCGGGGTTGGAGAGATAGGCAGGATATCTCTCAATGCCATTTCCAGGGAATCCTAAGCAGGTGAAGGCACCTCCTTGGGAATACCCTGAAGGAAATGGTGAGCCACTGTGTGATACAGAATGCTGGACTGGATTGGCTGTGGCCTGTTCCAGCAACGCTGTTCTTATGTTCTCATGTTCTTATGTCTGTAATTAGAGAGGACGGTAAGGTCAAGGGAAATTTTTTTGAGGAGGGGGTGCACCAAGGCGTGTTTTAAAGGTGCAGGGACCACCCGCTCCTGTAATGATGCATTTATTAATGCCCCGACCCAGTTACCTATCACCTCCTTAGAACCCTGTGGTTCTTCCTGGATAACCCAACCATGGCATCACACAGACGGCTGGCAAAAGCACGGCCGGGAGCAATAACCCGGCAAGCAAAGTTGAGGAACCCATGAAGCACCTGGAGGTCATGCAGGGAAGCCTTTTGTTTGGCCAGTAGGGAACGGATAGCATCCAAGATGCGGGCAACTTTGTCTGTGGGCAACCTGGAGGTCTGGGCTATGGTGTCCAATTCAATCCCTAAAAAGACTAAACAAGTGGCAGTGCCCTCCGTCTTCTCCGGAACCAATGGCATGCCGAATACTGCCATAAGACCCTGAAATGTGGCCAACAGATGTGCGCACTCATCCGAGTCTGCAGGGGCCCCAAACAAAAAATCATCAAGGTAGTGGGACACTGAACGAACCCCTGAGCGGTGGATGAAGGCCCAATGCAGGAATGAACTGAAACACTCAAAAGCTGAGCAAGAGACAGTGCACCCGAAAGGCATGGCCTTGTCAACAAAATACTGCCCCTGGAAACGAAAGCCCAGCAACTGAAAATCATCTAGGTGAACAGGCAGGAGGCGGAAGGCCGACTTGATGTCACACTTGGCCATCATAGCCCCCCGGCCGCACGCCCGGACCATGCTGAGGGCCTGATCGAACGAAGTGTACCGGACTGAGCATAGCTTGTCTGGTATGGCATCATTCACAGATTTACCGGCTGGGTAAGATAAATGGTGAATCAGTCGAAATTCACCCGGTACTTTCTTGGGGACCAAACCCAGGGGCGACACTTTAAGGTTGGGAAAAGGTGAGTCACTGAAGGGGCCAGCGACCCGACACTCCTGGACCTCCTTGAATATCTTAACCCGGGCAATCTGCTCCCTCCCTCTCAGGAAAACCAGATTAGGCGCATTCTGTGGCAAGCACCCCCACAAACGGGACATGAAACCTTTCTGAGAAACCCTCCCAAATATATTCAGCATCTGCCCGATTGTGGTAGGTGTGGAGCCAATGCTCCAAAACATCCAACTTAATTGGGGAGGGGGCCTTTAGCAGCTGAGGGGTCAGCGTTAGGCCGGTTAGCTCCCTGCTGTCCCTTGCCTCGACCCCAGGCTCCCCCAGATCTAGTGCAAGCAGTGGCCGGGTGGGGTCCAAAACAGGTAGGGCATGCATTTCTGGACCTGCACTGCCGGTGAGAACATCCGGCCGCCGACATCTGGCCGCCGACATCCGGCCAGCACAACAAGGGGATGGAACCCCCTGCCCCGCCTGCTGGCGGGGAGATTGCACAGAACCAGAACGCTGTACAGTGCGTCCAGAATGAAACCGGTTGCCGGTGGCCAGGCGGGACAAGGTCATATAGTATAACCACAAAAGCTGGTTGGGCTCATCCCAGCGCATCTCAGGGTGAAGCGCGGCCCGCATATGAAATTCCTCATCGTGCGGCAGCCACGATTGACCCGGGTAGTCCACATGCACTCGATAGATGATATCAAGGTATTGGAAGAGGGGAATAGCTAAGTCTGGGTGAGCCCTGAGGGACACGACTGCATAAATAAGATAGGTGGGTAACCAGTTGGCCCAGGTGAGCAATGGTTTACGCTGCCGGGCCAACTCCTTATCGTGGTCATCCTGCTTCTCCTTCTCATCATGGGTTGGTTCCCTGTTCAGGAGGCTAAACAGGTCAACATATTCCCTATGCCAAATTTTGTCCCTGGTGGCGGGGAGTATGTGATTGCCCAGGGGAAGCATGACCCCCGCGGTGGGCAACACGGAAGTGGAAACCGTATGATACCCAATGTTAACCACCGGGCCATAAGGCCAAACCGGATACGGCAACTGCGGGGAGGCCTGTGGGACTGCTGACAGGGGCGGGGGGTAAGAGGCCCTCCATTCTGCTGCCCGGGATTGTGCCGCCATGATAGGTGGCAAGTGTGACACAGAAGGAGCCGCACTGGAACCAGCCAGCCACAGCCAAGTGGGCAGGGCCAGCGGGGTCACAGAATGAGTGTGCATGGGTCTAACTTCACCGCTATACTCACCGGGGGTTCCATGCGGGCCGGGGCGTCGGAGCTCAGGAACGAACTAAAGCTCAAGCCATCCAAGGAACCATGGTCAGGACCCACGGCAGACGCTGCAGCAGCCGGGGCATGCGTACCTGCAGGGCCGGGCAGTGGGCGGCCCGCAGGTGCACCCAGCAGGGCCCTCTCAAGCCGTGCCAGCCAGGAGTCAAGTGAGGCCAGCAGTGAGAGGTAAACAGAGGAGGCAGTACTTGGAGGAAGGAAGGCAGCCTCAGCCCAAGGTTGGAGACCTGCAGCCCTCTCCAGGGCCGCAAAACGGGCCTCAACCGTCCCATGGGCAGGGGGCCCGGGTGCAGTCTGTGGTTCGGCCGCGGCATGTGTGCCAACAGCTGTGGCCAGTGGGAAGGAGACCCCAGCAGTGGGGGCACCCCCCTGCGGTTCAGGGTCCTCCCCTGGAGGCACAGACAAAGCCGCACGTTGGGCCCTCCTCCTCGGAGGGGGGGTAAGTTGAGGTGCCGGTGTGGGCCCGGGTGGCAGCCTAGGTGCAGACGCGCATGAGTGCACTCCAGGCGGGCCACTGCTCCCGACCTTTTTCTTCGGTACCATGCATGCCTGAAGTGTAAGAGACCAGCGCTAGAGGCACGGCCGAGCAGGCAGGCCCGCTGTAGGCAAGCGCCGTCCCAATCCTGGGCCGGCAAAGGTAGGACACGCAGAGGCGAGCCGAGCGAGCCGAGGTGCATGGCAGCGCAGATGAGAGACTGTCGCTAGCCCACTCCTGGGCTGGCAGCAGGCAAAAAGGTGTTCGGCTGGGCACGGGAATGCGAAACGCACCGTGGCCCAGCCAAATTGAAAAGAGAGGGCCATCGGCTAAGCACCCCTTATAAAGGGGAAGCCGGCCACGCCCCCTCTCCCATGCTGTGCCCGTGCCACCGTGCATACCTTCTCCCCCCTTTAGCAAAAACACACACTCTCACACTAGTTGGTGGCGGACCACAAAATTGTTAAGGGTGCCCAACATTGGTGGGACTTAGGGCAATGGTGTCTGTGGGAATGCTGCTGGACTCACTGGTTGACCTAGGCAAGCTAGGAGTTTTTAAACAGTTTGCACAAAGCAAGAGCCGTGGTGCTTATGTGAAGCAGGGATTAGAGATAGCTTACTAGAAGCATAACTGGAACTGAAAAATGCACTTGAAAAGAGGGTCAAGCCCTTGTAAAAGCATGGCAGACTCGTGGCTGCGGCTGCGGAAGAGTCGGCACAAGCCATCTCTGCACTAGTCCCAGGTGCGGCTGGCACCCTGGCGACCAACAAGAAATCAGCTGAGGGTTGCACTGTGGCATTACCCCATAACTGTACTGAAACTGTACCTATAGAACAAGGGACATTAACTACCACAGAGTCTGTGGTGTTAGCTTTCCGAGTTGCAGAGTTAACCCAGCAGAAGATACTCAATTTTCCCTTGCCCCCCTTTTTCCTACTGGCCCAACCTCCGGGCAATCCCTGCCCCCCCCCACCCCCAGAAATGATCCCTTATATCTAACCAGGGGAGCTGTGTGTCCTGACTTCCAATCAGATGTGACCCCAGAACCCATACTATGGAGACTACTAGATGCGGTGGTCTGAACCACATCAGAGGGAACCAGTTCCCTAACAATTGGGGGAGGGTGATTACAGGTGACCAGCTCAGAGACATGAGGAATATGAAGATTGGCCTGGACGCCTTGATCCGGCTCTGGATCGACAATGGGGAGGTCCGACTCCCCCTGGGCGGGACCACTAAGCAGAGCTACACTTGTGCGACTTACAAGGGCACTTGCCCATGCTGACTCTGGGTTGCTCGAAGAGCTTGTCGGAACACCTGAGCTGTCTATGGCAAGTGTGGAACTTCTAGGCATGGCGGCTGCTGTATCAGAAAGTGAAACTATGTCCAAGTTCCCCAAGGACTGATCACCTTGCGGCGACTCAATATCAGCTGAGCCTTGTCCTACCGCACAGAGATGTGCTTTAACATTTCCCTTTCTCTCCAGGGAAATGGTCACATACAGGCAACCTACCCTATCCTCAAATTCCCTGTTGAGGCTGAGCCACCGACATTGATCCCAGCACCATACCCCATGAAGTAACCCATGGACCCCGAGTACCCCGTATGCCTCAAGGTCACAGAACTGTCTGGTAACATCCAAAATCTCTCTCTTCCAGTATGGTGGTCCCCTCCCTGATCCCAGGAATGCAAATAGCACTCCTTCGCCCAACACCTTCCTTCCCCCCAAACCCTGGGGAAGTGTGTGTAAGGCTCCTACTTCCCAAGCCTTGAGCCTGGCCTCCCTCAAATGGCTTCCGGCAACCCCCTTTGGGTGGACCATGGTGGCGCACCCAACCGTCAGTGTCTGCAATACCAAAATCCCTAGGACAGACAGAACAATCCCAATGTCTTCACAAGACAACTCCTCCCCTTCACTATCCGTTTATTAAATGCTACTCCATTCTGAAGTTTTACTGCACCCGGTGGCTGCGGCAACCCAACCTGAACCCATAGGGACATGATGGACAGAAGGGGATGTGCCCATGAACCATACACAGTCATACTCTTGGCTTGCAATATAGCGATTAACAGGAACTTCCACAGTTCTGAGGATTCTGGCTCCACACTGGCTATTGGGGACAATTTATTCAATCCAGTCTTAGTACAGTTTCCGTGTGCAACATGTGCCTGGCGGGTCTTCTTCTTTCTGACTTTGACTGTGGGATCCAAAATAAGATTCCCAAAGGACCCCCTGATGACCCCCAACCCAATCTGACTGGGGTCCCGCTGAACTCCCAGAAGGTTACTCTTACCCTCCTTTACCATAACGAGCGGGAGTTTCACGGTGATGCTCTTGAACTGCACATCAAAAATGCCCATGCTGAGCACAGGGATGGAGTGTCCCTGCACATCCCACAGCTGGACCTGTAGAGGCCGCAACTTGGGCCGGTCCGTGAGCGGAATCTGGAAAAACTCACACTGGGCAAGGACCGAATATGAAGATCCTGAGTTGATTTCCATGCAGCAGCAATAACCCTGGAGATGGACGACCATGAAGAACTGGACCTCATGAATACTGGAACTGGACCCTAGAACTTTACCATGACCGGCGATGATTTTGGAGACCTGGAGCTCCCGGAACCGGTGAACTTTGTCTTTCGAAGACTCTTTGGAATGCTGGCGACACACTCTTGCTTTGTGTCCCTTTTGACCAAACCTGTGGCACTCTGTCTCTCCGAAGTGGCATTTTTTACAAACATTCTTGCCCTCACACTTCTTGCATGGGGCCTTTACCTTGTCAGCAGGTTTGGTGGACTTTTGGTGAACTTCCCACACACCGTTCCCCAAATCTCTGTTGACTGAGGATGCTGTGGATGGCAAATCTGGACTCCCCAGCCTTTGGTCAGCTGCAGCCACTTTTACTGAGGAGTGTCTCTCCCGGAACTCCTTTTCACCTGCGGTGGCAACTTCAGATGCCAGGGCTTCCTCAAAAGCTTCTTCAAAGGTTAACATGCCCTTCTGTACCCTTTCCCTCAGGGTGTCATCCAGGTTCGGCTACTCACATGTCTCAGCCATCTGGCACAGTGCAGCAACATAGTCAATGACGGCATCTCTGGGCTTCTGGTTCCTCTGAAAGAAATTTACCCGGGCTGTGATGATAGAGACCTTTGGCTTGAAGTAGTCTTTCAACACCGAGAAAATGTCCCATAGAGAAGTGTCCCTTACTTCTCTTGGCCTAAGCAGATTTACTGCAAGTTCAATTGTAGAGATACCGCAACTTGCAAGGAACACTGTCTTTTGTTCCTCCTGATTGATTTTGTTGGCTATCACCCAATTCTCAAATTGGATTTCATAGCTTGACCAAGTGTCTGGTTTTGAAACGTCAAACACCCGAGTGGCATTGCAGCAGCAGATGATCCCATCCTCATCATCAATGTTGAGTCCGAGTATTAATTGCAATGCGACAGCAGATTGGGGGTTAACCAACAAGTCATTTATTACAACTCAGTTCGGACTAAATTGGACTGGGGAAAACAGGATGAGGTAGCAACTTATATACAGACAGAACAGCAGTTACGGCAATACTTTTGCCTGGACTTAATGCGGGAAACCTGTGTAAACCAATCAGGGTACATTGAAAACATATGAACAAGTTGCCTTACAGAAAGGGGTGCAATTACAGCAAAGACTTAATGGTGAATGCAGCTTAAGCAATATGCATTAATAAATGTTTGGACACAACATGGTGAGTGTTCCAATGCTGTAAGCATTCAAAAGAAAATTTGATTTGGATTCCTGCATTGACCCAATGGCTTCATTGACCCTTTGCAGCTCAGTTATTCTATGATTCTGTGATTGCACACCATATCTGAGCATTTCATCCCCCATCTCTCATCCATTCCAGAACTCTTCGCATGCATGCAACCTCTGCCTACATATACCATACAAACATCATCAAACAGTATCAACATTATAAATCACACACACCCCTCTCTCTCACACACACAGATGAAAACTCCACACAGAGTACCTTCTACAGAAGTTGCTGCAGTAATCTCAGTCCTATGATCAGATGCCTTATCAAGTCCCCGTGGTAGTTTCGAATGCTGGAGCTCCACACATGTAAATACTGAACAGGAACCTGGTCAAAGTTTTTCATATTTCATATTGACCATAACATTGGGGAAGATGGCTGAAGCCAATATACATTCAAAGCTTTTAGCATTGAATGGCCATAAACGTACAAGCCACTACTGGAGAATGCCAATACTTATAGCCTGTAACACTCTATGAAAGGTAGATAACATATTATATAGATTAGCTGCTGTATTCAGGTAAATGCAGTTTGTTGCATTTGAATCTTCCATAATGGGCTCCAATAAAATAAATCATAATAAGCATTTTCCAGTGTTAATAATTAAAATATATAGAGTTGCAAGTAAAATAATGTGCCACAGAAGCCTTCTTTTTTAATTTCCATTTATAGGAAGGCCATTAAAGTCTCCTGCATGTTTATATCTGAAATTCCATTTGTATATGGCATTTAATTTGTTTAGAATTGAGTTCAGACTTATCCCACAGCCATGTTGAATGTAATTTTCTATCCTGCTGCAGGAAGGGAATGATAACTTGTGGAATGACATTTAGGCAGTGGAGGCAGAGTTTGAAAAAGTGAATATTTTTGGATGCTAAATACCAGATATCCTTGGTCAGAATGGCCAAAGAAAACACCTGTTATGTAAAGCAGGAGTGCAAATTCTTACCTGACTCAGCCTTACTAGATAAAATGGAAACTGTCAAAAATAAACCACTTGATTGCAGGTTTTTATTCTTGTTAGTTTTATAGGAAAGGAATTCCATACCATTTTATTTATTTATTTATTTGCATTTCTAACACTGCCCCCTCGCTGGGGTGACTCCAGGTGGCTTACAAGTAGCAAAAACACACCAAAACATTTAAAAGTATCCAAATTTAGTTAGACATTTAGTTAAACAATTAGTTAAAAATTCCTTTAAATTCCTTGAAAAACCCACCTAGCTACACCCCAGACTTCAAGAGAACAACCGCTCATACTAACCAACCCACAGTGGTTATCTTCCCAGCCCCCCCCCCCAACACACACACACACACCTGCTGCATGAGCCAGGTCGTCACACCCTTATGAAAGGGTAAAAGCTCTGCCTGGAGGCGAAATTCAGTAGGCAGGAGGTTCCACAGGGCCAGAGCGGACACAGAGAAGGCCTCTCTAGCCAATGGAACCATGAGAGAACTCCTCCAGTCAGCTCTAGTGGGATGGGCAGATATGTTTATGTTTATGTTTATTTGATTTATACCCCACCATATTCAGCACATGGCTGACTCAGGTCGGCTAACAACATATAAATAACTCCAAGGTAACCCAAGGGGTTTACAGACGAAATACAAAATTCAAAATACAGTAATAAATACAATATTCAAAATGCTATTACAAATAGATAAAAATTCTGTGGTACAATATATCAAACAAATATAATAGCTGCAAAAATATACAATACAAATTATCAATGAAACACCAATTAAATAAATAAATAACAAATAACAAGATAAGTACCGCAATAACCACGGCCACCTAATGTCCATGACAGAACCCATACTCTATGACAGTGACAGAGCCCCATAGCTCAGACGTCTTCGGCGGAATCAGGAGAAGCCTGGGGTGATGCAGTCTCTTAGGTATCCTGGCCCACTGCCATATAAGGTAATCACCAGCACCTTGAATTGCACCCCGAGGCACACTGGCAACCAGTGCAGATCCTGCAGCAGGGGTGAAGCATGGGCATAATGCCGGCACCCCATCACCACCAGAGCAGCCGCATTCTGGACCAGTTGCAGACTCCAAATGGTCATCAAGGGCAGCCCCATGTAGAGCATGTTACAATAATCAAGTCTGGAAGTGATCAGAGCATGAGTGAGCATAGACAAAATTTGTGGAAAGAGGAAAAAGACAAAGAGCATGAAGCAGACCCAGAGGTAGGTGGAGAGATGGCATCAAAGAAATATTACAAAACACCAAATAACACTAGTGGAAGCCACTAGAAGTGCCAGAAGAAGAACCATATCTCCTTCAACACCCAAAGGGGTAAAAGAGGAAGCAAAGAAAACAAAGAAGAAGGGAATTGTAGATGTATTTGAAGAAAAGTTGTGAGTTTTCATGAGTGTGTTTTTTTCTCTTCATTTCCTCTGTTCCGAGGAGTTAACAACAGGAAGACTATCACCATGATGATAGCAAGTATCCAGAATGGATATGGCACCTTAAGAAGAAGATTAGCTAGCCATAGTCAAGAATAAGAAGCTGGAACCTTAGCAGGAGACAAGGAAATGTAAACCCCACTCCCAAGGCCATGGTTCTTGAATAATTTGCCATTTCCACAGTCCATGCTGGAAGCTGCCTCTCCTATGGTCGTGATTCTTGCACAACCTACCTCATCCATGGTCCTGGCTCCTAAATAATCTACTTCAGCCTGCTTCTCATGCTCATGTGCCTCTGCCCGCTCCTAATCTTGCAACTAATATGTCCCTTCTGTCTAAGAAAATGGGACATCAGCTCTTTCTGACTACTAATTTCCACTTCTACTTTATTTATTACATTTATACACCATCCTTTTGGTGCAGCACCATTCAGGGTGGCTTACAATGTTATAAAATATTCGAAATGAATCCATGAAGTTCTGTTCACTCATTCAAGCCAGAGGATTTGAAATGTCTCTTCTCACAACAGCAGTTCAAAGTAAGCACAAATCAAACTGACTATGACAAAAACCTTACAGTCTCCTATTGTGCAAGAATTTCTTCATGCCCCCTTCAGTTTGGTGGGAAGAACATAAAAACTTGCCAGGATCTGAATTAGAGTTCAGCAGACTGGTCTGTGGAAAAAATTGTTTAGCATGAAATCGGTCCGCAGTGCAAAAAGGTTTGAAGAACCCTGCCTTAGAAGACCAACCTAAAAACAATCAGTTGTCTGAAAAACAAACCAAAAACAGCTATCAGATGTTGGAATGTAAAGTGATATCACTTCTTGACCCAAATACATAATTTGCTAAAGTGCCATTTTATCTATCATTGATATAAGTAAAAGAATATATTCATTTGCTTTGCATTCTTTCAGGGGCTTATGTGCACTTAACAACTTGCATGTAGTGGCCTTAGGCTAATAAGTAGGTCTTTTATGAATAGTTTATCTCATAGGCTAGCAAGTGTTTGGTGAAAAGTGATTGGCAGGACGAATATTTGTCAATATGTCTTGTCAAGATTAACTTGGAAGAAAGCACCAGCCTGTTGCAAACAAATTCAGGGTGTTCTATACCTATATCTGTCAGACTGGATATCCTGCTACAGCAGTGATTCTCAACCTTTGAAAAGCTGCCACGCCCCAAGGAGCAGATTTTTTTTTCAATGTCCCCCTTTGTGAAAATCCTGTAATTGCATTCCTTTTATTAAAATTAAAATGACTAATGCAAAAAAAGTTTAAATGCTCTTTTATGTAAATACGTTTATTTCAAAATGCTATAAATGTGTTTATTTATTTTTAATGCTTTTTTATTTTTTATTTTTTTGGCAAATGCTTTTTTATGTTTAAAAATTCTTTATTTTATTCTTTATTTTCTTTATTACACTAAAAGTGTAATATCAATGAAACATACTTGATTATGTCAGTGGGATGGTTGTGCTTGATTGTTCAGAGCCAGTTTCTGAACGTTCGGTTCAATACGTTCGGTTCAAGAGATGAAGGCACAAGGGCTCTTTCCATGATTTGGAGTCAACCTCTTTTTTGTAATTAGATAAGTCACAGCACTGAATCCTCACTCGACAAGGTAAGAGGAAGGGAAGGCAATTAAAAAAAAATTGACGATAGTCCACAGTCCTGGGTAGAGGTGACTGATGTTACTTTGAAGCCAAAATACTGTGAGACAATCACCATTCTGGAAGCTGGCTTTCAAAGTTTCATTAGTTGAAAGTTTGACCAATTCCTCCTGAATCTGAACCTCTGCTGTCTCAATATTCATAAAAGGGTTCATGACCCATTGATGGACTTCTAGGGACAAAATATCCTCAAAACATTCAAAAAAGTCCTTGTGCAAAGACTCAAGGTGTTGACAGTAAACTTGTGTCTCATCGAAGGGGATTTCACTGCTCTTATGCAGATTTGACAAGATTGGAAACTAGCTGAACTCATTGCGACCAAAATTCTGCTTCCACAAAGTGAGTTTTTTTTAGGAAGGCAGAAATAACAGATTTTCTTGTGATCAAATTGAGCTCTTCGCCTTGAATTTTGCGAATAAATCGGTCATGTAAGCAACATCAATCTTAAATTGTAGCAATCTGTCTGTCAGAGCTACATCTTTCTCTTCGAGGAACTCAAGTACAGAGTCAAAAAGATTCCAGAACCTATTGAGGCAGGCGCCTTTGGAGAGCCGGCGAACCTCAGTGTGTAGAAGCAAGCGATTGAATTCTTCATCGTTGTCCTTACACAGCTGCCTGAATAATCGATCATTGAGAGCATTACTGCGAATTTTGTTCACAGCGGAGATGACATATTGTAATGACTGATGCAAATGGTTGCTGAGGTTTTTTTGCAACTAAATGCTATCTATGAATCACACAGTGAACAGCTAAAATACCTGGTACCTCTTTCTTCAAAAGGGCGATGAACTCACAATGATGACCAACCATTGTAGGAGCTCCATCGGTGGCAACAGACATAATGTTCGCAAGAGGAATATTTTTCTCTTTAAAATAATCTTTGACAGTATTAAAAATAGATTCAACTTTAGTATATGCAATCAAGGTTCTTGCAAAAAGCATCTCTTGAATAATTTTTCCTTCCTTCACAAACCAGATGTAGGCTAACAGTAAAGCCTCATTAGTACTTGGCAAGGTTGATTCATCAACCTAAAGAGAAAATTTGGTGGGTATGAAAAGTTTCCATAAGGAAGCTTCAACATCTTCAGCCATCTCATCAATACGTCGTTGCAGTGTATCGTTGCTTAATGGGACATTTTTTAAAACATTGGATGCAGCTGGATGGTGTAAAACCATTTCTAAAACTTCCTTGACAGCCGGCAGTATCAACTCTTTGCCGATGGTATGAGCTTTCCTCGATTTAGCAATTAATTTTGATATATTATAAGAGGCTATCAAACCATTTATTTATTTTTATGAGGTTGCTAGTAAGCCTGAGACAGACGGTGCCTTCAGAAACCTGTCCCTGATGTTCGTGAAAAACGACAAATCTTTATTTTGTTTGTCAGGATGAATTTTTTGCAGATGCTCCTGCAAATGAGACAGTTTCATTGCCTCATTAGATAACACTTTGTGACAAAGTAAACACATGGGTAGTTGTGAGTTCGACGGTGAAGGGAATAATCCAAACTTCAAGAGCGTGGAACTGTATTGACAACACTTCTTTTTATTAACTGACATCGTTGACGGCTGCAAAATATGATGAGGGAAAGGTAACTATTTCTCAAAATTAATAATTCACAACCACAATAAAGAACTAATAAGTGCACTTACCTAGCCAACTGGCCAAATAAACAATGAAAGTAAATCGAAACTGAAAGGAAGCGAACGAAAAGCAATACAAGAAACACGGGTCAAATCAAACTTTCATGTTGAAACTAAGCTCAATGCACACGCAGCGATTAATCGTGCAGGAAAACAGCTGATGCATGCACTGTGCTGGTTGGGATCAGAGAAGAATTGTAGTGTTGAGTTCTTCAAGGTCATCTTATCTAGAATATAAATTCATCTCACCATTCTTAGAAGTGCGTGTGGGGATCCATTGCATAAGTTCATTTTAAAATTAAGTTCGAATGCCAAAACATGCTCATTGCCCCCTACCACTCAAAATATGCCCACCACCCCCTACCACCCAAAACAAGTTCACTACCCCTCAGCATCCTCCCACTGCCCCCCAGGGGCGGTTCCACCCCCATTGAGAACCATTGCACTACAGTAATGAAGTAGACCATACAGACAGCAACTCAATGCCAAGTGTCAGGTGGTGGTTAACTAAACTGAATTCCCTAAAGGGGCCAATGGCTATGGGCAGATAAGCCCCTTTACATGGGGTGATGGTCCCCCCTCAGTGGAGGAAATGCCACTGGAAACTATTGGGCCCAACAGCAAAATGAGCTGTGGAGGAACTCTGATTCCCAGTGGTCATGGAGGCAGAAGAAGCCATTCCAGGTGGACTGGTTGTGAAGGCACACCTTCTCCATATCCTCAAGGCTGTGGCAGTCCATTGCAGTCCCGGTGTTAAATCATGCACATCTCATTTTGTGTGTGCTGCAGGGGATGGCTCCGAAATCATAGTGTGTGGGTCACTTTATAGCAAGCTGGGATCCACCTTAAACAAATTCACGCCAATGACATTTTTCCTCTTTCAGGGGAAAGATGCATTCTTGGATATGAATTGAAATCAACGACGACGACGGATGACAACGAGAGTTTAGCAGTACATTTTAGATTAACTATTTCATACTTCTTCTACCTACTGTTTTGAAAGGAAAGCTACATGCAAGAGTAAAACTAAACAGAGTAAAATGTGAAGCTGTACTTTGAGTGAGAGAGATAATAAAGCAGTCAGACCAGAGAGAGATGTGTTATGGTACACAATATGACACAATTAAAAGCTTTTGATTCAACACATAACACATAGGATTTCAGACCACTTTTCATTTCCCTGAGTTTCATGCAAAACACAATGTTTTGCCATCTGAAATAGACATTTAAGTACATTTGTAATACCCTAATTGGTCAGCATTCTTTTGAATAGCCTTTCTGTTCTTCTGTATTTACTTTCTTGATATAAACACTAACTCAAGCCCCACTCACTTTGATAAAAGACAGTAGGTATTTCTTTTTAAAAATGCTATCCAGTAAACTATCATTAATTTCTTCCATTCCGTTTGGGAACTAGATCCAATATTTTTCTGGCTGTGGGTGGTCTCTGCTCCCGTTTGGTGTCAGTTATCAAACAACAAATTTTTTTGGAGCTAAATTCTTCTACCTAAAGACAATAAATATATAGATATGAGTATGTATTGTAATTGCAGAAGCTAAATACCTAAACTGCTAATATTCACTAATGGGGCAGAGAGAGAGAAAGAGAGAGATGGTGCAGAGAGCATAGTATACAAGGCCACCTACCAAGCCCAAACAGCAGAGAAGAAGGGGGAAACTTCTAAATAAGTACACTGTAGAGAATTTCATTATTTTGGATTCACTCTGAATCCCAGATCCACTGGGTTTATATTACTTCCACTACCCAATCTGTGTTTATCTCCCTGGTTGGTGTTTGTTTTTTCTCTGCTAGTTTATCTGAGAGAAACACTTTCTTAGCCTTTCCCTCCCAACCAAAATTTCAACTTGGGGAGTTTGTTTTGGCCCTGTGGACCCTTCCAATGGGGTGTTCCACAGGGGTCAATCCTCTCCCCATTGTGGTTTAATATCTACATGAAGCCGCTGGGCAAGGTCATTAGGAGATTTGGGGTTCGGTGTCTCCAATATGTGGATGACACCCAACTCTATCTCTCCTTTTCATCATCTGCAGTTGATGCGGTCTGACATCTTGACAAGTGCCTGGACTCAATAATGGTATGGACATAAGCTAACAGGCTGAAACTAAACCCTGACAAGATGGAGGTTTTGATGTTTGAGCGGCCATCTGCCCAACTGGGAGGCCTTGTCCCTCCCTACTCTGGATGGAACTACTCTTACCCCTAGGGACCAGGTCCACAATCTGGGGGTCATTATGGACCCACTGCTCTCACTTGAACAAGAAATAGCAGCTGTGTCCAAAGCTGCTTTTTTCCAGCTCTGGCAGATTGCACAGCTACACTCCTACTTGGACAGACAGTCTCTCATAACCCTGCCCCTTTCATTGGTAAGCTCGCGGATTGACTACTGTGATGCTCTCTGTGTGGGGCTGTTCTTGTGTTTGATACAGAGATTACAGCAGGTTCAGAATGCAGCAGCCAGACTGGTGACAGGCTTTAAGAAATTTGATAATGTTTCCCCAGCCGTGGAAGGCCTGCACTGGTTACCTGTTGCCTACCACATCAGATACAAGGTGTAGATGTTATCACATAAGACCATATACGGTTTGGGACCTTGCCATCTGTTGGAGCGTCTCTCCCTCAGAACAACTCCCCACATCACCTGGTCATCACAGTTGGTGCAGCTCCAGGTGCCAACCCCAAGGATGGCTCAAACGTATTTAACTAGAAATTGAGCCTTCTTGGGCATCCCTTCCAAATGTGGTTAGATACCAACACCTCACACACCTAGCCAATACAGCCCCTAATAGCCAATACAGCTTGTTGGAGCTACATTTCCACAATACTGTATCCAGATGCCCATAATAAGCCAGCCATTGAATTCATGCCTTAGTATTATTTAAGATGACTATGTTCTACACTGCAATGAAGTCAAGGACATTGTAACATTGATATGACAATTTGTTAATTTTAAAAAATAATTTTAGGTTGAAACAGCAAAGTGGAATCATGTGGTATCATAAGAAGAAAAGTAGCTGTTGAATGTCAACTGTTTGTGTTTCTTGTTATGGATGAAATACAATAAATGAGATGAATATTCCACAAGCTACAGGAGTTCACTCATAATGATTTCTCAAACCTTTGTATTTTTTTCTGTCTCTCACTTCCCAAGGCAAGTAAAGTAGGTGGTCTGTGGTTCACATTCTCTTGGATAGATTACTCTTTTCCCTTAACACCATTGAGCTGATTCGGTCAATGTTGAATCAAGTAGTGGTTTTTGAAAGCTTTTCTTTGTTAACATTTATTATCTGGTATAAATAAGATCATTGCACTACATTGTGGCACTAGGTGTTGATTAGAGACTTTCCATTTGCCTATTGCACTTTCCCTAGTTACCACTTTATAGCTTTTAGCTCACACTTGACTCCTGATACCACAAAGCCAGCTGTTTTGGAAGGGACTCATCAAGATTTGTTTCAGGAATTTGTGGCTCCATATAAGAATTAGGAGCATGCAGGCTGCCAATGGGTGGTTAAAGAAATGGTCCTCTGAAGTATCTTGAATATGAAGAGATAAATAGTTGAGTTACCTAATTCAGCCCTCAGAATAAATCAAATGGGTACTTTATCCTTCCCTCTTATAACCTTATTCAATTAGTTCTCCAGATACAATAAACCCAATTCTTAACAGAGTGAGAAATCCCACCACCAAATTTTATCAGATAATTCTCAAAAGGCTTGTTTTTCTCATCTCTCTGCTGTGACATTTGGACAAAACCAGATCTCTGTTTGGTTACCTTATGGCACTGGTAGCAAACCTATGGAGTGCGTGCCAGAGGGGGCACTCAGAGCCTTCTCTGTGGGCACACATGCTGTCGGGCCGGGGAGTCCCTTTTTGACCACTCACCAGTCTCGCCCCAGGTGTTCTCTCCCCGGCCCGACTAACCAGGGGGTGGGCGTTGAAGGCGCTGGCGACAGTGGCGAGGAGAGTCCCCTTTTGACTGCCTGCCAGCCTCGCCCCAGGTGTTCTCTCCCCCGGCCCGACTGACATGGGGATGGGCATTGAAGACGCTGGCGGTGGTGGCAAGGAGAGTCCCTTTTTGACCGCTCACCAGCCTTGCCCCAGGTGTTCTCTCCCCCGCCCCGACTCTCCCCCAGCCTGATGCAGTCTCTTAGGTATCCTGGCCCACGACCATGTAGGGCTTTAAAGGTAATGACCAGCACTTTGAATTGCACCCGGAGGCAAATTGGTAACCAGTGGAGAGGCATGAGCATAATGCCCACACCCCATCACCACCCGGGCAGCTGCATTCTGGACCAACTGCAGCCTCCAAATGGTCATCAAGGGCAGATCCATGTAGAGTGCATTGCAGTAATCTAGTCTAGAGGTGACCAGAGCATGTGTGACCATGAGTAAGGAGTCTCGGTCCAGGAGTGAGCGCAACTGGTGAATCACCTGAAGTTGGTCGAAAGCCCTCCTGGCCACGGCCGCCACCTGCTCTTTGAGCAGCAGCCATGAGTCCAGGAGGACCCTCAAGTTGCACACTGGATCTGTCTGGGGCAAACTAGCCCCATCCAGAGCCAAAGATGGTAGCTTCTGGGATAGCGCAGGACCCCTAATCCATAGCCACTCAGTCTTGCCAGGGTTCAGTTGTAACCCGTTGTCCCCCATCCAGACTCCAACAGCTTCCAGACACCAGGACAGGACTTTGACAGCATTGCTGGGATCACCAAGGGCCGAAATGTGCAGCTGAGTATCATTAGTGTACTGATGGTACCTCACCCCGTGGGAATGGATGATCTCACCCAACGGCTTCATGTAGATGTTAAATAGGAGAGGAGACAGCACCGAGGTCTGAGGTACCCCATATTGGAGTAGCTTAGGACTGGACATCTCACTCTCCAACCACAGCTCTTCTTGGAAAACAAAATGGTGTCTGATTCATATTTTTCTCCTGGTGTCACCTACCAGAAGTTGGATGTCTTTATGGCTATTCTGACTTTATACTATTCTGAATATAGTATCTATATGTCTAATTCTTGACCAAAGAAGAACTAAAAACAGCATTAGAATTGAGAAAATGGCTGCCTTTGGTCCTTTCCAGGAGAAAGGTAGAGTGTACATTTTTAAAATAAATGAGAGATAAATAATGTAAGAGGCAGGATTGCTACTCAGACTTTTAGACAGTTTATCTGTGCTTACTGATCCCTTGCATCATGTCTGCTTTAGCCTACCCCATCCTTAATTGCAGAATAAACTCAATGTGATAAAAGCAGAGCATGAAATGGAGAAGAAATGTAGGCAATCATTATCCAGCTCTTCAAATAGGGTTTTCATGACTACTTGTCTTCAACAGGAGCTTAAATAAATAGAACCTCTTGAGGCACTGATGTGTAAGCAGACATAGTAGAGATGAATAAATGTGTATATCGAATCTGGTGAAATCACACATTTTCCCATCTGTAGTGAGTATGCAGATGAACACCCTAATTATCTTTCCACTTATGAAAAAATAATTTTAAATGCTTAATCAGTGAAGCTCATAGGAGAATGAAAGTGAAAATCCAGATGCAATTATTAAGCTTTATCTTCGTCTTTCCATATAGGAGGCTGTTCCCTGTTGTGTTTCCTTTCATCAATTCATTAAGTCATCTACATGTACATTTTGCAAAGATTGTACATATGCAAACCAATCATCCCCACATCTGTTATGCATCATAAGGCACATCAAATTGGCTAAATTGACTTGTCTTAATTTGTCGTCTTAATTCACATATTTCAGGCAGTATTGAACATCTCCAGAACTGTGGAAAAATCAGAGAGAAATTTACATTTATCCTTTCTGTTACCCTCCTATAATCTATGCAATGTAATTATCAGCAGATAGCTATAGATAATTTCCCCATAATTTTCTCCCTCCTACATGGTGTATTATAATCACTTCTTTATAGCATGTCTGCTGGCATGTTCCTTTTCTACCTCTTCATTCAGATCCCAAAGAAAGAGGTGAGGGAGGCTCTTTCTAAAATTCATTAAAATTAAATGTTGATCTATGTTTTTAGGTCTTTTGAACATTTTATGATTTTGGGAGGGGGGATATTACAAAAAATAGATCTCTCCACCCACATGTTTAAATTTCAGGTTCATTGTTTCATTAGATAAAAAATCTGACTCTGTGACAGTCATGCTACATTTACAGTACACAGAATCATGTTTCATAAAACCCTGATTGAAAACTGGGAGAATTCAAATTGACTTTTTTCTTCCATCATCTTGAACTAAAAGACTCTTCCTCATCCTTGCTCTTCATTTGAACTGTAGTTGTCCCCAGCTTCCAAATGGCCACTTCCTTTCCTCCTAACTCTTCCTCTGGGATCATCCATCCACGTACCAGATGTAAGCCACACTCATGTTGGCCATCCAATGGCATTTTTCTCTACTTCTCATTCTCCACTTCCAGATGGTTCACCCACACCCACTTTTTGGCTTTGCACAAAATGGATAGAGTTACTGTGGTGGAGGCTTTTTAGCAGTATGAAGAAGGGAAAGATAACATGTATACAAAATGGCCATCTTAGCATCTCACAATACATCTCACATCATAATCAAACACATCTTTTTCCACTGTCACCTTCATGGCTTAGACCTCAAAGGACAGTTATTATTCAACAGACTGTTGTGATTCCATGCATAATCACAACAACATTCTCTTCCTACCTCCAATCTATCTTGTAGGAATTGGGGCCGTAAAGCGGCCCTTGAGGTCCATGAGGAGACTGGTCAAAGGAATGACACGAGGCAAGATGGAGCGAAGACCAGTAGTTTATTGAGAAAAGGCTGCAACATATATAGAAGGAAAAAGCGCAACGCTGGCAAGACTGTCAGCTGACAGGAATGACATCACCTGAGCACTCAAGTTAATTGGGAATCTCTTCGGGGAAGTCAATTAACTGGGGCAAACATGGACCATTGTCTGAGGCTTAGGCTAGGGTAAATATGGCTTCTATTTGCACCAGAGATTACACTGAGACCTGGAGATGAGTGATTTACTCTAATGGGTAACCGGGTTAGATATCCGCTCTTTCAGCAGATCCGTTGGTCAGGTCAAAGGAATTGGGTGAATCAAACCCTATATTTTATTCACCCCCCTTAATTTGGCGGCCGCAGAGCCCACGGGCTGGGAGCGTCTCTCACCGCGGTGGCCTCTGGCGGGCCGTTCCATGCCCCACGGGGCATGGGGAGACCATATTTCCCCTTTCTGTTTTATTTAAGAGCCTGACCGGCGGCTCTGCGTTAGAGGAGTACCAGCTGATGAGCGGGAATGACGCTTCGGGGTTCCTTCCATGGGGGACATCTCGATAGCAGTGAGGGAATACATTGCATGAAACAACACACTGTTGTGCCCAGTATTACCACCCCCACAATCACTTTGAGTGTCGTCTGAATCCATCCCCATGGGAACCACGACCACAAGGAGTCCTGCCACCCCCATGAAGAATCCTCCTTGATGTCCCTAACTGGGGTGTGGAGGTCCGTGAGCTGGCTCTGTATCTTGTGGGTATTGTCTGTGAGGTCAAGGCAACACATGCTGTGGACAGACTTGCAGCCCAAATGATGTGACCACAGGGGATAATCGATAGCTGCTTGATTATCCAGTATGGCATGGCGAAGCTCTGTCTGCTCCTGGCTGAGCAGCGCTATTGCTGAGGAGGTATGGTCAATGGCTTTTGCTAATCCGCAAGCCAATTCTCCAAGCGTTGCCTATGGCTAAGCCTGACACGCTGAATATACTGACTACAGCCTGGTTTTTCAGCGCTGTGGGTCTGAATTCAGACTGCTTTCTGTAGCAAGGCAAGATAATGAGGTGTGTCATTGATCTCTTACTGTGACCTGGGGAGATTCTAAACTATCTCTGCAGCTTCTGGCATTGTGCAATTGTCTTTTCTAACACCTATGGGGAGGTGTGAAGATAAACTGGGGATTTCCGGCTACCGGGTGCTCAAACTTTCCAAGCAATGGGCCGGTGCAAAACATGGGCCGGTCTGGCTTCCTTTGGTGGAAGCTGGCCGTTATTAACAATATACAGAAATTCAAGTGTCCCTTGCAAATCCCAACTGGAGCATTGTACAAGGCATGAATAAATAATAGCAACTACAGATAACAATAGCAAGAAAAGACATTCAGCAGCTTTTCCGGAGGTGAAGCTTCCCTTCTTGGTGGGGCTTCATGTGCAACTTGAGTTTGGAAAAGTCTTGTTTTGTGGAAAAGCATGGTCCTCAGAAGTAGCACTGAGTATGCAAAATGTTCATAGAAATGTCTTTGGAGATGTAAGTCATAAAGGAAGACGGACAGCTGATGACATTCCAGGACAGTGACTGGTGCTGCTCTTGGCAATCATCCGGGTCTGATTCTGGCCTCTGGGACCTGCATGGGGAAGAGGCTTGTTTGGGAGATAAAAATTCTGAAAGAGTTAGTTAGTTTTTGCACTTATAGGATAGCAATTGCTGTGCAACTATGGGACGTGGTTTCCCCCCCTTTCTGTTTGTTTGTCAATGCAGGACTCAAGGTCCGACAGGCCCGTTCCTCCACAATCGCTTGCCCCTGCTGATTGCAAGGAACGCCAAAAGTGAGCTTAATATCCCAGGTGGCCCTGAAGGTGGCCAGCTGCCTGGAGCTATAAGCTGGGGCGTCAACGGACGTCGTGTGCCGACGTTCGCCCTTGGCCGTGGGAAAGGAGATGCTGCTCCACATGGGGAGCCGTTACTCCCTTCTGTGCTGTTACCCAAACAAACTGTGGGAAGGTTTTAATGCAAACGTCCATGTGCTGCCATCTGCCAAAATGTGGGGATGTGTGACGTCCATTTGCCACACCTGAATGGCCTCTGTCCCTTGTGGGTTGACCCCCCATGGGGGCCCCCCCCGGTGCCCCTGCACGACGCTGGCAAGAGCGAACTATGCCTTGGGCTTGAGAAAGTGGCAGATTGAACTGTCTGGCGAGCGCCTTGGCATTCTGAAGAGGGAATGCATGACTCTGAATTGGAGTTGTGAGGAACAAACTTAGCAGATTTTTGTCTATCACGGGAGTGATGTGTGCTCCCAGTAGGCGGTGAAGCAAATTCCTGGGAAACTGGCTGTCAGCAATTATGTTGGAGCGTTCTTTGGCAAAGGTGCGCAAAGCGAGGTGCACGGCTGCCAGCTCTGCCCGCTTGCGGAAGAGTCAGGAGCGTGCGCCAAGCTTGGTCCTCTTGCCAAGTAAGAACCTAATATGTGCGACCCCCATAAGTGAAAGCTGTCCTAGCCCCCTGAAGAGGAACCAGTGACATGAATTCACACAAGGTGACTGTCTGCTAGAAGTGAGACGAGTCTGGGGTCTTATGGCAAACCTTGGCGCATGAAGCGCTAGGCTTCCCGTGGGTAAATTTCTCATGAAGGCCCCCCTGCGCACCTCCATTCATGGTGTGCGTGCACACTTTCACTGGAGCGATTTTGGTGCTACTGTGAGAAGGGTGCCAGATGCTGGCTTAGCCTTTTGCCTGTGCTTAGACTAGCGGCAAAAAGGGAAGGGGTGGCCTAAAAATGCCTGTATCCGATTGGGGGTGTGACCTGACTGCACTCTTAAAATGGTCCTAGGCTGTCCTGACTAATGAGTGGCACTCTGCACATTCTCAGGAGCTCAGGGACTAATCCTTCCTCTGTGCTCTGGAGTTTGCAAAATGTGCCTGCTCACCAGAGAGGGTGCTGTGGGCCAGGTGCCATACTTAAAATGACCTACTAAGACTTATTAAAGACAAACCAACTATGACGTGCCAGCTGTAAGGAAATAATACACAAGAAATGAAAAGACACACAGGTTAAGCATTTCCAGCAGGGAGTTCCACTGGCGAAAGGAGAAAAGGAGGAAAGACAAGTCAGAAGTTAGCACAATGAGAATGCAACAACTCTTATCATAACGAAATCAGATAAGGCCAGGTAACCAAGGCAACTGGCTGGGATCCTCCTGTTAATTAATCCTGGAGCCTGTGAAAGGAAGCAAGTTAAGGCTGTAGGAAGAAATGAATTGGTTACAATTAAGGCCTGGAGAGGAGTTTTATTTCTGTAAAAAGGTAAGCATTTTCTGAAGATACAGAGCGCAAAAATGTTTGCGTGCTTTCTCCTGTGAAAGGGGTACAATGAGTGAGTTACTGATTACAGTCAAAATACCAGAGAATGAAGGAGAGTTAGAACGGTTCTCAACCTGCGGCCAGATGTGGGCGAGTGGGCCAGATGTGGCCCATGTTGCTCTGCCACTCCCCCCGCCAAGCCAAGAAGGGCTGTGTGGTGAAGGAAGGGCAGGATGACTGTCCGGACCCCCAGAGCTGCCTGAGGCCCCGGAATTTGGCCCCTGACTTAAAAGGTTGAGAACCGAGGTTACAAGATGATAACACGGTACACACATAAAGACAAGGCAATTCTCTCACTCCTAGTGAGATTCCAAGACGCTAAGAGACATTCAAAAAACCTTAAAACACAGAGATGGGGTTTGAGGAACGCAGACGTAGGGAGGGGCCCCATAGCTTATGATACAGTGAGGAAAACTCATAGAAGTGATTTTTTGTTTTCAGATCGCGCTTCTGAAAAGAAAAATCTGTTTTCCTGATTGCAAAACCGGTTTCCAAGAGAGGCTTAATCCTTTGACAAAGAAAAAGTCTCAAGGGAAGAAGGCCTATTGTAGGTTAGGATTCCCCCCCCCTCTCCTGCCCAAACTGCTAAGCAGGCAAGGCAAAGGGTTTCGCCCATCATGCTTCCTCAAAGTTTAAATAGCTCCTGCCCATGAACAGAGTGCAAACTGTTTTAACACATATTTCACAGTGACATTACCACGCAGTTACACACAAGGAACACTTTTTCAGTCATACTGTGGTCATAGAGACAAGGCTTTTGCAATCATACACAGTTCTTGCAGTCATACATTCAGTGGTGCACCACGCATACACACATCTATTTACACATTCGCACATTCCTCCCCTGATCTGCAGCGTTCAATACTACACATGAGGAGATGGCTGATACACAGCTGGCTATTTACAGCCATCTGGGTGCTTTTACTTAGGGGACAAGTTTCTCTGGGCTACTCCCAAGGTGAGACAAGTAGGTTCTGCCTGTGCCTTGGGGGAACTCAGGGTACTATTGCTGGGATGGTTCTTCTGGCATAGCCAGGGCGATGGCTGCCTCCTTTCTAGCCTGGGCCAAACGCGTGCCAGGGTGGCCATTTGGCATGAAGACAATCTTTTGAAGATCTGCCTGGTCTAGATTGGCTTTCTCTTCTAAGGTGTCTCATTTTTCCACACTGGAAGCAGGCGCCTTGGGGTTTTGGCACTGCTCTGCGCCTGAGTGTGGTGATGGGTCTGCTCTGGAGCCCTGCGTGGCCAGGGGCCGTGCAGATTTCCGTGAGCAGTGGGCGCTGAGCAGCCCTGCCTGAACGTGTGTCTGCCTTCAGATGGGCTGAGCACAGCAGTTGGGCGCTAGCTAATTGTGCCACTGGCAATTTCCCCGTGAATGAATCTTCCTCACCCATGCGCTGAATGGAGTTCTTTCTTTGCAGGGAACTTTTCACTGTCAGAGAAGCGCCAAGGCCTCTCATGCCATGAATTCCTTCAGTGACGTCTGCAGCTGCCACTGAGGGAATGCTCCCTACACTGCCCTGCTGAAGCTGAAATAACGAATAGAGACTTCTTGGGGCTGATGGTTCTGACTGCGCTGGGGTTTTCTGGGTCTCTATCCGGACTGGGTCATCCTCTACTGAGCGCTTCCTACATTTGCTCCATGTGCGAATTATGCCCTCTGGAGCTTTCGGGGGTTGCTGAATGCAGTCTCCTATCTGATCCCAGAGCTCGAGGGTTAACGTACCTACTTCTGGGTAAAGCAGGCAGTGTTCCCCTAGGTACACCAAAAGTCTCGCTAGCTCCCTGCTGTGAAAACGCAACTTAAATACCCTGGCCAGGATGATGAACCCCTCCTCATGGGTTCTTTGGCTAGCGGATGGACGCTGTCGCTGAGGACAGGTCCCCATATTACCTGCGATTGGGTCCTCAGAAGATTCCTCCTCGGGACGAGTCGACGCGTCTTTGGCAGGCAACAGGTTCTGGCGACGTCGCTTTCTGGGTAGAGCTCGGAGCGTGGACTGCGGCCACGGGCCCTCGGTGGCCACTGCGCTGTCAGGGGCTCACAGCAGCCCTGAGCGGAACGCGTTTCCCTCTATGGCAACCTCCTCGAAAGCGGGAGCAAGCTGTAGGAATGTCTCTCTGGAATGCCTCGCCACAGGCCACTCCTCCGATCGGCTGGCTGCCGGCCGGAGTGCTGTGCTGTCCTCCAGGATGATGGGACAAGGTTCTGGCGCAGAACCTGGCCGCGTGGATCGCTACTCACGAGTAGACCTCTCCAGGGTCCCTTACTCACGAGTAGAATCACGTCGGGGTCACCAGATGTAGGAATTGGGGCCGTAAAGCGGCCCTTGAGGTCCCGGAGGAGACTGGTCAAAGGAATGACACGAGGCAAGATGGAGCGAAGACCAGTAGTTTATTGAGAAAAGGCTGCAACATATATAGAAGGAAAAAGCGCAACGCTGGCAAGACTGTCAGCTGACAGGAATGACATCACCTGAGCACTCAAGTTAATTGGGAATCTCTTCGGGGAAGTCAATTAACTGGGGCAAACATGGACCATTGTCTGAGGCTTAGGCTAGGGTAAATATGGCTTCTATTTGCACCAGAGATTACACTGAGACCTGGAGATGAGTGATTTACTCTAATGGGTAACCGGGTTAGATATTCGCTCTTTCAGCAGATCCGTTGGTCAGGTCAAAGGAATTGGGTGAATCAAACCCTATATTTTATTCACCCCCCTTAATTTGGCGGCCGCAGAGCCCACGGGCTGGGAGCGTCTCTCACCGCGGTGGCCTCTGGCGGGCCGTTCCATGCCCCACGGGGCATGGGGAGACCATACTATCTGAACATAATTTGGATTGTGGAACCACAAACATTGTGTTTTAAATACAATACCTAAAAGTGTGATAGATACCCTGGATAATTTCCCTCAGTACTTTCTTAAAGAATATAATGGCCCTACTGAGTTTGTCTACTTGGATGCCCTGCTTCCGACAGTCATCAGGAAAACTCATCCTTTCCTGTGGGGAAAAAGTATGATATGAATGCAATATTTAAATGCAGTTTTAAGATTTTATATGACAAATATATGGAAAGCTTTCCCCATCCCACAGAGCTTTTCAGTGTCAAAACTCTGGACAGGGAACTCACTCCATTGTGCAGCACTTTGGTCTCAAACTGCTGATCTGCTGACCTTCTTAACCACTAAGCCACTGTGACCCTGTCCTGCATCCAGTACATCTAGTGCAGGGGGTGCCCAAACTTTTCAGTCCACGGGCTGGTCACGTGGTTCAGGGTGCACTATGGGTGCATTTTACTTCCACTTCCGGTAGCAACAAAGGCTTCATGTATCAGATGAATTGGTGTCGGGGTCCGGATCCAGCCCACAGGCCATAGTTTGGGCACCACGATCTAGTGAATAAAGCCAGCTGGAACAGGTAATAGAGTTGTAACTCATTCAGTCTAAAAAAAAAATTAGCACCTGGAATTGCTCTTTAATCAAGTTCTACCAAGAGTGCTGTGCAAGGGAGACACAAGTTCACAGCAGATGAATACCACCTGAGCCTACAATACCTTAAGTCAGGCCATCACCTTTATTCTATCAGTCACAAGAGGACCTGGCATGCTTCAAAGCACATATGGCATGTTCTGCTTGGATGTATCACTTTCTCAGATCACAGGAGCACAGCATCAGGGCTGGGTGTATAATTGAGCTGCTGACAAGGGATTCAACAAGTCTAGAAAAATGCCCTGTCTCATCCTTATACTTTGTCTATGCAAAAACCTAGTGCACATTGCCAGATTTTAATTATTGTCTGGAAGGGATATCCTGGATCAAGCTGGTGGGTGCCAGCAAAATGGTTGTTTTCCCAACCAAATGAAACCTCAGCCGAGACCAAAAACTGAGGAGAAACAGAAAGAGCTGGCTTATGAAATCCTCAAAATGAGGACAACAAAAGGACCCTTTGCGAACCCTCTGAAGAATTCAGCTAATTGTTGTACCTTCATCTCCTTTGAAAAGAGGGAAAGAGCACATTTCAATGTAAGCTTTTATAGTTCCACTTAATTAAAACCTGATGGCTGAGCAAGACTGTCAGGAAGCAGAGTGTAACTGAGTGCATATATTATCATGCTAAATATTCAGTGACTGACAATGCATCCCAGCTAAAAGGAAGTTCACCTATTGGGGCTGCAGTGGCTCAGTGGTTAAGAAGCTTGACTGGTTGGCTGACAAGTTGACAGTTCGAGACCTAGGTACTGCATGATGAATTGAACACCCACCTCTGTCTCACTTCTTGTGGACATGAAAGGAGCTTCATTCGGGCGTTCCCTGACTGGAGTTTCTTCCACAATTTTTTCCCCAACACAGAATAATTTCTGATATGAAATTATTATTACTATCTATTGGATTTATTATTCATATGTATATCTGATGGAACACCAGCAAACATTATATCAAATGTATTGTGCCTTGGTATTATTTCTTTCATTATTTCCTTTGTCATATATACTGACTCTCTCTTTCCTGCTTTCACAGTCCTCTTATTTAATACTAGAAGAAAGCACATTTTTGCAGGCAGAAAGTTCCAGACACCGTAGTAATCTTAAATGGACCACTGATTTGATTTAATGGATTTTTTAACAACATTCCCTTCTTTTAGTTGACTGAAAAGATAGATTGTAGAAGAGAAATTGTCATTAGAACTTTTCGGATTAATCAGATATTCAGAAAATGCTTTTTACCAGGAGGGACTGTCAGAAGAGGTTTATTTGTTTTAACATTTACTGTGACCTGTCTCATCACAGGTAGCTTTTTTCTCCACAAATCATATTTTATATGTTTTGTGGAATGACCATTTTGTAGGTGCACAAGTTTAATTTTTCTTCATGAAGCAGTGATTAGTGATCTGTAACATGCTGTCACATATCCCCCAACCTTTAAGGGGTGGCGGCTGATGCAGCACTCAAGCATAAACAAATTTACACAAGTTATCAGGGGATCTCAATGCAACCTGAATATTTTTAGCAGTGCTAGATGAAGCCTGAAAATGCCAGAAAGAACGAATGAAAGAATTTCTGATTTACATAGTCTTGGTGTACATTTCTACTTCATAAATATTTGCTTATTAGCATTACAAAACTAATAGGAATTAGAAAAAAGAAAGCAGGGAAAAAAATCATTTATTGACCCAAAAATGAGGCTCTTGAGTGACAAGTCCTTGTTCTCAGAAAAAGTACTAAAGCAAGTAGGAGTGCAGAAAAGACTGGCTGTTCAGCTATGCAGAAGAATTCCAACAAGGTATTTATTTATATTTGCCCCACACAGTGGAAGGCATGAAGAGTCTTGTGGTGCTCAGAACTATGATGCAGCATAAGTCTTTTGATCACAGTTAAAGCATTGTTCATCTGTGTTCCCTACACTTTAAGACACTGTTTCCAAACCATCCTTGTCTGCTTTGAAAAATTGTTAAGAAGGATCGTTATTATGCTTTTAAAAATTGAAGAACTGACTGTTGTGCTGTATCTTTCTCACTTCCCCCCACCTCAAAGTCAATTTTGTTATCATCCTAGCTTTGCCCTTGCCTGATTTGTTTTTATAGTTGAGGTATGCAGGAGCCAATAACCCATACTGGACCCAAATAAAAGGCTTACAGATTGGGCCCAACGTCTCTCATATTGTTTGGATATGACACCATGCTCAGCCTGCCTTTCCAATGCCTATCCCACCTGCCTGTGTTTTTCTCAGCCTGAGGTTGGAGCAATCTTCAGAAGATACACAGCCAGCCTAAGAGTGGTTTCCTTTCTGTAAAATTATGTTGCCGCCACTTCCTCTACTTTATAAAAGTCAAATATATTTAATAATCAATATTTATCATGGTAGAATGTAGCCCAACTAGTCAAGGACTAGATTTAGTACGAGATTTCCCTTAATCAAATTCCAGAATGGATTTTACAAGTTTTATTAAAAAGGAAGAAAGGAAAACCTAAAAGCTAGCTGAAACATAGATAAAAGGTTGAAAATTCCCACAAAAAGAAATACACAGCCAACACACAACTGAAATAACAAAATCTCTGTCCATCTACACTTATGCTCACGTAAACCCCTTAGCATCTTAGGGCCTCTCAAAGTCCATCCCCACATCCATATCACAAGAGGTGGTAACAGGCCAAAACAAGGGATTGCTAGATTTGGAGGAAGTGTGACGTGGCCTTGTGCCACAGGGGGCAAAATGCTAATTAACTTGTGAACTGCCCAGAGAGTGCACTAAGCTCTATGGGGTGGTATATGTGATTGCTTTGCTTTGCTTTAATTCTATATTATGTTGCCATTTACATTTCCTCTGAGCATCTACAGAGTGTATTTTCACCTGACCAGCATATTAGCCATTTACGGTAATTCCTTGACATCTTCCACAGTTTCCATGTACGTATTTGCACCGAGGTCTCTCTAAGCAGCTTTTTTCCCTTCCGTGTCTAGGCCTGATGTAAAACTTCCAAAATGAAGCCATCTTTTGGTGGGTTTATTCTGCAGTTCCCTTCGCCTGACCTAGTGTAAGAAAGATTAGCCAGCTACACAAGGTGATTGTTATCAGGGAATGCCCGATTGTGGCATTTTTTTTTTACTTTTTTAACTTTTAACTTTTTTATCATGTGTCTTTTATGTATTTACTGTCCGCTATGTAAACCGCCCTGAGTTGGGTTGTACCTGAGTGGGCGGTATATAAGTGTGAAAAATAAATAAATAAATAAATAAATAAATAAAAAGACCACAATCTTTGAGGAGGCGATTTTTGTATACCCCCTCGAAGCAGATGAAATTTATAGAGAGCTTCCTTATGTGTGAGCCCTACTATGAAGAAGAGAAGATATTGATCCTTTACTCAGAATCTGAAGGTACACACAAGACTCCTGTACAAAAAAACAAAACAAAAAAAAAAACCCCACACATCATGAGCATGTGGAAATCAGGGAAATACTAACAGGTATGACCCAATGCTATTGTGATGCATTCATATAGTGACATATTGGATTACATCTCCAACCCCCACACAAATAATGCTTAAATTGGGAAAATGGATTCAGTTATTTAGAATAATAATCATTATTATTCTATTTTGACTTATGGTGACCCTGTGTTATTTTTCTTGTAGAGACTGCTCAGAAGTGGTTTATCATTCCCTTCTTCTAAAGGGTTCCCCAATGACTGTGCAACTTGCCCATGGCCACACAGGTCACCTTTCCTTTGATGCACAGAGGTAATTGGACTGTCAACCTCTGGCTCCATGGCCTAAATCAAGGGAGCCCAAGCTATGGCCCGTAGGCCAGATCCAGTCCCCAATGTCAATTCATCCAGCCCACGTTGCACGTGCTGCTCCTGGATGTGAAAGTAAAATACACCTGCACATGCACAGTATGCTGCCATAAATGCATTGTGTGCATGGTGGGGCATGTTTTACTTCTTCTGGTACGAGGAACCATGTGATCAGCCCAATCAGCTGTCCGGGGGGCATAGTCAGGCCCGGGGTCTGAAAGTTTGGGCACACCAGCCTAAATCACTGAGTTATCCAGGCAGCACTCAGTTAAATATAGCTTTGTTTTTACTGAAGATCCTGCTTTGCAGTTCTGAAAAACAGGTCAAGTCACTGCTGTGTTTTTCCCCAGTAGCTGTTAACCTCCTTATGAAAAATGTATTAGTGCAAATTAAAATGTTGTACCTTCTAAGTATAGCAAGAAGACAAAACCAAGCTTAGTACAAGGCATTTGCTCTTTTATTACCTTTGCAGAGGTGGATTTTTTTCACACCTTTGAAATGTACTGGATTCCCAAGCTCAGAAAGAAATAGCAAGATAAATGATTCAACAGCAGAAGCTTAAAAGAAGAACAACTACAGGGTGACAAAACAGCTCAGAAGGGAAACATCTCTACAATATCCAGGAAATGTGTGTCAATTGGTAAATATACATTCTGCCCTAAAAAGTGGGATTACAGGCAAGGATAAATAGACTAAGAAATTGAATGAATGAAGAGTCAAGAGTTAAGTTTAGACCAGTGTTTCCAAACATTTGGTTTTTGGACTTCAATTCCCAGAAGCCTATGTCAATTCCCCAAAGCAGTGATCAGCCAATGTACTGACTTAGGCTTCTGGGAATTGAAGTACCCCTGTGGGGCATGTGCCCCACATTGGGAACCACATAGTTAGGTCAATTGAAGCCAATGGAGGTCCACATTCCACCAGTGAACATGGCTGGAACTGAAAGGGGGCAGCGTTATTGAAATATAAACTGTATGGAAACAAATGGTTTGTAGTCAGATATTCTCTATTTCCAACATCTGTGTTCCTCTCAGAAACTTTAGGGAGTGAGTGTGATGAAAGAGATTATGTTTGTAGTGAATATTGAAGGCGTTCAACTGCTACTCCCTCCACACAAATCTCTTTAGGATCCTCCCCTTTTTAAAAAGATGCTTGTCCATAGTGCAAGCAGTGACTTGTGAAAACCACTTGGAACAGTAAAAGTTATAGAAGGATGAAAGGAGGGAGCTAGAGCCTTTATAAGACCATGGGGAGCAACATTGAAAACCATAACAAATGAGGGGCAAAGTATACATTAAAGAAAAATTATAATAAAAAGATAATTTGCTTAGTGCTGATTGAGTATGATTGTCATGTGGATAAGGGGGATCCAGTTGACATTGTTTATCTGGACTTTCAGAAGGCTTATGAAAAGGTCCTGCACCAAAGGCTCTTGAATAAACTTACCAGTCATGGAATAAAGGGACAGGTCTTGTCCTGGATCAGCAACTGGCTAAGGGACAGGAAACAGAGGGTAGCACTAAATGGACACTTCTCCAAGTGGAGGGAAGTAAAGAGTGGGGTCCCTAAAGGTTCAGTACTGGGACCCCTGTTTTTCAACCTCTTCATAAATGATTTAGAAGTAGGAGTAAATAGCAAGGTAGCCAAATTTGCTGACAACACTAAATTATACAGGGTAGTGAAAACTGTGAGCAATTGTAAGGAGCTCCAGAGGGATCTCTTGACACTGGGGGAGTGGGCAAAACAGTGGTAAATCAGCTTCAACATTAGTAAGTGCAGAGTGATGCATGTTGGGGGAAAAAACCCCAATTGCTTTTATAAACTGATGGGGTCTGAACTCCTGCGACAAACCAGGAAAGGGACTTTGGTGTCCTGGTGGACAGCTCAATGAAGGTGTCAACCCAGTGTGCCTCAGCAGTGAAAAAAGCAAATTCAATGCTAGGGATCATTAGGAAGGGTATAGAAAATAAGTCAGCAAGTGTCATTTTGCCTCTTTATAAATAAATCTATGGTGAGGCCCCATCCGGAATACTGTGTACAGTTCTGGTCGCCATACCTCCAGAAGGATATTATGGAGTTGGAGAAAGTGCAGAGGAGGGCAACCAGAATGATTAGGGGACTGGAACACCTTCCTTACCATCTGAGGCTGCAACGGTTGGGCCTCTTCACTCTTGAACGACGATGTCTAAGAGGTGACCTGATTGAAGTTTATAAAATCATGCACGGTGTGGACAAAGTAGATAAGGAAAAACTGTTTTCCCTGTCGCATAACACTAGAACTAGGGGGCACTCCATGAAACATTTGGGTACTAGTTCTCAAACAAATAAGAGAAAGTACTTTTTCACCCAGAGGATCACTGGTCTATGGAACTCCCTGCCAGAAGAAGTGGTGACAGTTGTCAGTCTTGACAGCTTTAAGAAAGGATTAGACAAGTTCATGTGTGTGCAAATGGTACCATTTACAGAAAAATCACAACCCAAGAAAGCAAACTAGAATTTATCATATATTTGTCAGTATTGCGATTTTTTCCTCCTTTTGCAATATATGCTCCTGTCATCCCCCATCTGGGTGTATAATTAGCACCTTCACTTTTGATAGAACATTTCGGTTTTAGGTGCTTGATCTGGCACAAAGTCCTTTCTTACATGGCCTCCAGGATTATTGCCAAACAGTATGAGTAGATTAATACCAACAGCAGCTGGCACCTCCATGAAGGTTGTCTTGGGTTTTAGGATGCTCAGAGCATTTGCTAGCTTTCATATTGTGTTCAGTAAATGGGCAAAAAAAGATACTGTGGCCACATTACACATTCTTAACAAAATGAAATATGTTGGACTTGATCGCAGGTGACAGAAGGGCAAAGAGGATGGACTATCCCATTTATCATATACTTATGAGGGCATTAATCGTCATTCCATTGTGCCTCATACACTGAAAGATGAATGGCAGAGAACATACGGAAACAGTTTTGAGTACTGTAAATTCTTTTGCTTCTTTTTCTGCAGTAGCCCGTTTCTGGGATCAAAACATCCCTCTGTTGAATTGCACCACATATATTTCTAGCCCAATATCTCCATCTGTGCTTCCCAGTGCTACCATTAAAAATGAAATGCAAGTTTGTGTTGAATTATGTCTCAAGAAATATGTTTCTAAGAAATGACTCTGGCAACGCCAGGAGGTTTCTCAAATTGCATGGCGAAAACAGTTCTTCACATGTGAAAGTGAAATAGTACAAAACCCTGAACCCACATAGTCGGTTATATCTTTGTCTCCTTCTGCTCTTGCCTTCTCAAGGAAGCTGCCTTACACTGAGTCAGACATGTTTGGCCATCTAGCCCAGAAATGTTAAATTTAACTGGGACCAACTTTCCAAGCTTTTGAGCTGTGATTCCATCTCTACTAAGAGATGCCTGGAATTTTCTCTATGAAACAGCAATTATACCAATTGCAATACCAACACACTTACATACCACCCCATAGCACTTCATGCACTCTCTGGGCAATTGACAAGTTAATTAGCATTTTGCCCCCAACATGCTGAGTACTCATTTTACAAATCTTGGAAGGCTGTAAGGCTGAGTCAACTTTGTGTTCCATCAGGATCAAACTCACAGTGTTTTGGCTGACATACAACAGTTTAACCACTGCAGCACCAGGACTATGCTAAGCATCTTTTCTGCCCTGGGCTATGGTATCTCCTGGTTCATCTGCTTAGGGTTTCTGTATGACTGCAGTGGCTTAGTGGTTAAGACACTGAACTTGATGACTGGAAGGTCAGCAGGTCAGCAGTTTGAGACCTGTGTGCTGCATGTTGGAGTGAGCTCCCAACTCTCTCCCAGCTCCTGCCAACCTAGCAGTTTGAAAGCAAGAAATTGCAAGTAGATAAATAGGTACCACTTCGGTGGGAAGGTAAAGAGCATTCCATACACTCTGGTGTTTAGTCATGCCTGCCACAGATGAGCACTGAATCCTAGAGTCAGATACTGTGAGGAGTTTCACAGCACGATTGCTGTGGCTTATTGGCACACCATGGTCATAAATCGTGGGTGATCATTCTCCTTACCTCATCTGTTTTTACCGTAACTTAGAGGCCCCAGCTTGGGCCTCTAAGCATCACTCCAGGCCTTCTGGCCCTCCCTACCATGCCCAGGGATGGCACGCAGTCATTCAGCTAGCACGCAGCTTCTGTCCAATCAGCAAGGTGAGCACGAGGCAGACATGCCGATATTTAGCCAATTAAGTAACCTTATGCTATCGCAGGTAACCAATAAGAATATATTGCATACCCTTCTCTGGAATGTTTTTGTCCTGTTATTCCTAATAAACTCCGTCCGGGCTATCTAACCCTATGCCTCTTCATGAATCAAGCCTCCGCTGTCTCCTTGATCCCAAAACACAACAAGATACGACTGCCTTTCAAGCAAGGGCGACTTTTACCTTTACCTAGGACACATACAGCATTGCTGTAGATCAGGGATTCTCAACCTGTGGACCATGGGCTGGATGTGGCCCATGGGACCATTTCATGTGGCCCACCACCACCTCCACCACACCAGGAAGTGCCATGTTGTGGAGGAAGGGCAAAATGGCAGACCAGCCCCCAAAGCTGTCGGAGCATGACCCGGCCCCCAGCTTTAAAAGGTTGAGAACTCCTGCTGTAGATAGAAATTTACATTAATGAATGATTTAAGAATGCATTCATAATCATTTGTGGTCTACAAGACTGTTAGCAAAAATCCGAATTATTTTTTAGCTTCCCATCACAGAAAAGAAATCACAACAGGCAGATGCCTTCTCTCTCTTTCCCTCTCTTGAATTATATGGAAATAAAAATTAACATCGTGAAAAATGCATATTTTGCAACTGGGCATACAAATACTATAATCAGAAGAAGAATATCTACAAAGGTGTACATTATGGTAAAGGCAGTATAAAGTACATAAAATATGCATGGATTTCTGTGCACAGCAAAAAGAATGGCATAAAAGTTCTATCCATATGTTTGTGCTCCAGTTTCAATCAACACCATTAGACAGACATAACCAGCTGCTCCCCTTTTTCTCGTTATTTTATCCATGAGGGAAGAAGTGTGTCCAAAAAGAAAAAAAACCTCATGTTGGTGTAAAGAGTGTTCACATGAACTAGGGATCTTTTCTGTTTGGGATAATATCAATTTGGCATGAACTAACACTGGGTATCAGTGAGAGTGGGCTTTACAGTCTAATATAGAATTTTACTTTACCAATAATCTGATTAGCAAAATTCCTTTCACACCTCTGGCATTAGAGGCAAGCCTCTACCCCAGGGGTGCCCAAACCTTTTGGGCCACAGACTGGTCACATGGTTCAGTGGGCCAGTCAAGTGGTTCAGTGGGCCAGTCACATGGGGTCTCCCACCGGATATGGAAGTAAATGTGCTTTTGCGATCTGTTTTCAAAATGATGAGAGGTTTTTAGGCTGCCATTTTACCTGCTTAAAACAGCGGTGCCCAAACTACAGCCCACAGGCCAGATCTGGCCACCAACACCAATTCATCCAGCCCATGCCATCCTTGCTGCTCCTGGAAGCGGAAGTAAAACACGTCTGTATGGGCATGTTTTGCTTCTGTTTCCAGGAGCAGCAAGGGTGTGTGTGGGCCAGATAAATTGGTGTCAGAGGCCATATCCAGCCCACAGGGTGTAATTTGGGTACCCCTGTTGTAATGTATAGCTGTTGCTATTTTTAAAAATTAAAAAAAGAAATTGAATGGTTCTCGTTGATTATAAATAATTATGTTCATGACAGAGAGTGGGAGGCAAACTTAATCTCTCTCTCTCTCTCTCTCTCTCTCTCACACACACACACACACACACACACACAAACACACATGCTCACACAAATCGCATTACAGAGCGAGCGAGCGCCCATCTCTGTCCCAGCTACTGCCAACCTAGCTGTTTGAAAGCAAGAAATTGCAAGTAGATAAATAGGGTTCACTCTGGTGGGAAGGTAAACAGTGTTCCATGCACTCCCATGTTGAGGCATTCCTGCCACATGTCCACGGAAACGTCTGGAGATGCAGACAGTGCTGGCTCTTTGGCTATGAACATAGGTGAGCACTGAACCCTAGAGTCAGATATGTCTGGCTTTTGAGCAAGGGTGGCCTTCACCATCAGAAAAACACCTTTCTTCCCTCACCATTTTCTCCTTTGATAGCTCAATTTTTCTTTCAGGTCACCAGATCTCGCCTTTATCTCACACCTTTTAATTCCAAGGGCATTAAAGTCAATCCTTTCAAATGAGTCGTGTCTCAGTGTATTCTGTTTTCTAGCATTATTTATTCATTGTTAAAATGTTTGCAAACTATCAGGTAACAACCACTCTTGGGTTTTTTCCCCTGTTCTTTTTTTTTCCATTATTCATCTAAATGTTTTGACACCAAGATTCTATGTTAACTTGAAACTGTGGCAGAATTCACATTTCTGTTTGCTTTTACTAGTCTACAGTGATTTGATCCTGCAGAGTAAACTAAGTTGTATGGAGAAATTCACTTCACTTTTGCATAAATCAGAAAACACAGAGGCATACTCATGCAGAAAGAAATAGTTCTTAGACTATATGATCTGAAACCAATAATGGGTTCTGAAAGATAGCAACCTCCGCAGAACATTTTGGCTGTGTTTCTGTATCCTTTTCAGGAACCAAAAATATATTTCCTTGCAAAGAACCATGTTCCATATGCCCTGAATTAAGCCCTTCTCTCTTTTTTTACTTTTAATATAAATTTGATTTAGAGTTCCCAGGCCTTTGTAGCCTCCCATGTTTACATATACACCCTCCCTGATCTGGCCCTGTTCAGATGGATGCTCTGAGCCAAGAACGGCAGCTGGTTAATCCAAGTTTTAAATGAAGCTTTTTGCAAACATTCACTCTTCAGGTTTGATCACTGAGAACATTTTTCCACCATCATTTTAACCATTCTCGACAAGTGTTGGGAATAAGATATAGTTTCACATAAGAATGTGAGAAAGGGGAAGGTAGTCTTCCATGGGTATAGTTTAGTTTGAGAAAAGTTTCTATGAGGTCTCGTGGAGACTTGGATGGTGGCAGGGAACAAGTAAATCTATAGCAAGAATGAAAACTTCAGAACATACATACATCATCTGGTTAACACGGGAGTTCTCAACCTTTTAAAGCTGGGGGCTGGGTCATGCTCCCTCAAACAGTTTTGAAGGCTGGACAGCCATTTTGCCCTTCCTCCCTCGACACGGCTCTTCCGTGTATGGTGGAGGCAGTGGGGGGGGGCACATGAAAAGGTACCACGGGCTGCATCCGGCCTACGGGCCACAGGTTGAGAATCCCTGGGTTAACATGTGCACTTGAGAGATCATAGGAAATGGTGATGTCAGTCTTCATTTTGCAACAGTAATTAAGTTTCCTGGGCTTTCCATTCATCAGAACTCTGCTCCTGCCAACCTGGCTTTGTTTACATTGAAATGCATAGAAGATAATAACAAATCCTGTTCTTTATTGGGACTTGGTGAAGTTTTCAACAGTCATAATTGGCCAGCAGCTGTTGAGATTGTGTTCCACGCTGCCCAGAACAGCTGACCTACCCTTCTCAAGAGGCCATTTGATGCTTGTATATAATTTTGGTGTTTATTTCACTACCTTATCCGACTGCGCTTTTTTGAAAGAAGCTGACAAGATTGATTTTAAATATATGACTAACTATCCTTGCAAGTAAAAAGAATATGAACTCGCGCACAGATGGTCGGCTTGGAAAGGAGCATTAAATAAATTTTAAGGAACTGCTAATGAATATTTGTTACAATAGATGATAGATATCTCACATCTGTCTTAAAGTCTGTGGGAAAAACATTTTTTCCCCAAAAATATTACATCTCCCAGATTGGGGAGAAAGGTCAGGATTCCTTGAGCTTTACGTTAGGAATCCTGACCCTTCTCCCCAATCTGGGAGATGTAATCTTTTTATATATAATGTCTATGTATCATGATTTTTCTAAGAATTTTTTTCTAAGAAATATTCTGAACTCACCAGATCATGCCATTTTTAGTTGTGAAGAAGAAGCCTATTACCAATCTGAACCATCAAAACATGGATTTTCAAAAACCAATGTACCAAATTTGGAAAGAAAACCACCTATACTTGGAAAGTACTGAACAAAGTCTAATTGATCAGAGATGTATTATTTTGGAACATAAATCCCACCCTTCCCAGAATAAAGGGATGAACACAGTTCTGGAGTTAACAAAAGGCTGAAATTTATAAACTATGAACTGTTTTAACTTTTGTTGTTATTTATAATTTATTTAGTTTGTTTATTTTGTTGTTCAGTCGCACAGTCGATTCCGACTCTTTGCGACCCCATGGACCATCGCTCTCCAGTCACCCCTGTCCTCCACCATCCTCCTTAGTCCGCACAGCCCTGTGCCCATTGTATCTACAATACCATCTAGCCATCTCATCTTTGGCCGTCCCCTTCTTCTTTTGCCCTCCACCTTCCCCAGCATCAAGGCCTTCTCAAGTGAATCCTCTCTTCTCATTTGATGTCCAAAATACTTCAGCTTCATCTTTGTTATTTGTCCTTCTAAGGAGCACTCAGGGTTGATTTCTTCTAATATTGACCTATTTGTTCTCCTCACGGTCCAGGGGATTCTCAAAACTCTCCTCCAGCACCACATCTCAAAGGCATCTATTTTTCTTCATTCAGCCTTTCTAATGGTCCAGCTGTCACAGCCATTACCACCGGAAATACCATTGCTTTGACTATGCGGACCTTTGTTTGCATAATAAATAAAAGTTTGTTTATTATTTATCTCTAATTTTCTATTGTAAGGATTTTTAAAAATATCTTGTAAGCCACCATGAGTGGGAAAATATACCAGATGGGTGGAATATAAATGTAATAAATAAATAAATAAATAAATAAAATAAAAATAAAAAACTGGAATCAGTCCCCTCCCCTCCCTGCAGTGGGGCCTAATGTAGTGTGGATGCTGGGGTGGAGCGAGGGGATTCCTGCCTAACCTTGCTCTGAACCCACTGGGAGGCCTGTCTCACAGTTGCATCACTTTTCCAAGCTTGTTCAATGAAGTCACAAGACTGGGCCTTCTCAGTAGTTGTTTCCAAGCTTTGGAATATGCAGCCCTATGAAAACTGATTGGCCCCCTTCCCTCTTGTCTTTCCATCATGAATCAAATACCATCTTATCCAGGAAGGGTTTTAAGCAATATGTGTCTCAGAAGTGCTATGTGCATTAAATTTAGAAATGTTGTAAAGGTTAAAAAATAAGGGTTTAAATTGTTTTTAATCCTGGCTTTAATCTTGATATATGATTGCTTTTAATTTGGAATGTATCTGGCATTTTGCAACTATTGATTGTTGGATAGTTTTATTTGTTGTGATATGCTCTGAGTCCCCATAGGGAGAAATGAGGCATATAAATATTATAAATAATATGAATAATATAAATAAATAATAAATTTATTTTATTATTTGTCATTCTTTCATTTATCTCAGATACAAAAGTATCTAGGTCCATCCCTGAAATGCTATAAACATTTCTTATTAAATAGCCATGTAGTATGTGGGATGCTGGAGATACAAATTATCCTACAACCATTTATTATGCCTTCAAACAGAATGTTTTGTTTTGGATTGATTGATTGATCAATACTGCCCATCCAGCATGATAGCTATTCCAGGTGTTTTACACAGATTGAAACATAAAACATCTATATAAAATAACATGCCAGAGTAACAAAACATAAATAACACAAATAACAGCAATATGGCAGGCAGTAATATATTAAATTAAAGAAAATACTGGGAAGGACTAAACATTGGTGTTATAGAAAACGAGATGAGACAGTATTCCCTGCATGTCTAACTCCCTCATGCATAAAGCTGGATCCATCTGTGTACCAAGTTAACTGAGCATTGGGCAAAGGTGTATCTTGTAAATCTGGATGACAAGAATACTGAGATTCCAAAGTATGCAAACAACTATGAAGAATTGTCTCTGTCCCTTGTTCAGGATCTACTGGTAGAAGGGTGGCAGGATTTATAGTTGTGCACTGATGTAATGTGATTTGAGGATTATCCATTAGCAAGGCCTGATGCTTGTATAGTCTCTGATTACTAATCCATAAATGTCCTTTGTTCTCCAGGATTGCCTGGAGAGCATGACTAGTGTACACTTGTACATTTGCAGAAAAAGTAAGTTTGTTGGTCTCTCTCAGAAGCTCCGCTACTGCTGCTAGCTCTTTAATACACTGGGGCCATCCTTGAGCAGTGCTATCAAGTTGTTTGGAAAGGTATGCAACTGGCCTTTGCCATGATCCATACAGTTGTGTTAAAACTCCCACAGCTATATTCTTACGTACATCCACATATAGACGGAAAGGTCTAGGCATATCTGGCAAGCCCAAAGCTGGTGCTGACATAAGTGCTTCTTTCAATTTCTCAAAAGCTTCTTGCTGTTGATCACCCCATTCAAAAGGATCTGTTTCAGCCCCCCTTGTAGAGGTGTACAAGGGCTTTGCTATCAGAGCAAAGCTTGGGATCCAAAGGCGACAGAATTCTATCATTCCTAGCACCCCCCTCAATTCCTTCCTATTCCTCGGGGTAGCCAATAAGTGCACAGCTTGTTTCCTGGGATCTCCCAAATTCCTCTGGCCTTGACTGATAACATATCCCAAGTACTCCACCTTTTCTTTGACTAATTGGGCTTTCTTCTTGGAGGCCCTATAACCACAATCCTGGAGTAGATGCAAGAGCCTTGAGGTATTTTCATGACACTCTGGAGCCGTTGTTCCGGGAACCAGGATGTCATCTGCATATTGCAAGAGACAGTCTTCCTCTCTTACTAAATGATAGGTTTGCAAGTCTTGGGCCAATCTTGACCAAATAGAGTCGAGGAGTTTTTAAATCCTTGAGGAAGGCAGGCCCATTTGAATTGGGACCTCGTTCTGGTATTTACATCTCCCCATTCAAAAGCAAAGATGTCCTGACTATCTTCATATAGGGGTATAGTGAAGAAAGCATCTTTTAAGTCCACTACTGAAAACAATGCTGCTGATGCAGGTATTGTTCCTAATAAAATGTACGGGTTGGGTACCACTGCATGTATAGTCACCACTGCCTCATTTACTGGGCGCAAATCCTGTACAGGCCTCCATCCTCCATCTGGCTTTTTAACTGGCAGGATGGCTGTGTTCCAAGGTGACTGTGCTCTCCGTACAATTCCAGCAGCCAAATATTTCTCAATCAGTTGCTGTATAGCTATCATAGCTTCTTGACTATAATATCGCTGTGGCACCCTGACTGGATGATATCCCTTCTTCATCTGGACTTTTACTGGCATGACATTTATGGCAAATCCCAGAGGATTATCCTCTGCCCATAATTGTGGCACATCATAATGTTGCCATCTATCATCTGGATTTGTCTGAATCAGCATCAATCTCCAAGTCTCATCCACTGGGTGTTTTATCTGCAAATGGAGAGTACTATCTTCATAGCTTATAGTAGCATTAAGTTTAGCCAGCAAATCTCTTCCCAGCAAAGATACTGGACATTCAGGTACATAAAGAAATTGATGGATTAATTGTCCATCTCCTATTTGGCATTTTACAGGGTTCAATAATGTTCGTGAAGCCATGGTTCCTATGATTCCTTGTACAGCTATCTTGATTGGAGAGAGTGGGGCTAATTGTTGATTCAATAATTATCTACTAGCTCCGGTATCTATCATCATTCTCACATCTTGGCCTCCCACCTTCAATTTCACCATGGGTTCCGGAGGTGGGCATGGAAGTCCCTGGCCTCTTCAATCATCTCAGCCAATCCAACCAGTTCCTCATATTTTTCCTGCCTTCCTCCATAATTCCCTCTAGTTTGCTTTCCATCTCCACCATGTGGGATTCCCATCCATCTATTAGCAGGGGCACTTCTAGGGTTTCCTCTCCATGCTACACTCTGGGGCATCTCATTTCCACATCCTCTTCCCCTTCCTCGGCCAAACAGACACATATTCCCCATACCTCTTCCCATACTTCCTTTCTTGGGACAATTTCGCTGCCAATGACCCTCCTGCTTACAATAAGCACATTGATTAGAACCCAGCATTGCATTGCCTCTTCCTGGCGGGCTCCCATAGCTAGGGCCATCATTTCAGCTTTCGTTTTCTCCTTTCCATCCTGTTTCCTCTCTTGTTCTTTATCTCTATTAAGATAGACTTTCCTTGCCACCTCAACCAGCTCACATGTGTTTTCCCCGAGTGCTCCTTCCAGTTTTTGTAACTTTTTCTTTATATCCGGTGCACTCTGAGTAATGAATCTTTCATTCAACATCTTACGATTCTCAGGGTCCACCATATTGATCCCTGTATTTATCTTATATGCTTCTGTTAACCTAGCTAAGAAACTTTCAGGGGCTTCTTATTTCTCTTGGACCACACTTGCGGGTAAACTAAAATTGACAGGGCCTTTTGCCACTTCTCTTAAGCTCTCTAGAATCAAATGCCTGTATTGTTGGAGGCTAGTCCTGTGTAAGGGATCATTTTGGGTTCCAATTTGGATTTCGTTCAGCTGCTGCCTCAAAGCGCGCTGCCTCCTGGTCAGCGTTTGGGAAATTTCTATGAAGGATCCTGTCTTTTGCCAGTTTTAATTTTTCCTTATCCTCCATATTAAGGAGTGTATTTATTATTTGTTGCATGTCACTCCATGTGGGGTTATGTGTCTGGACTATGGTTCCAATTAGTTCAATCACCTCATTCGGCTTGGTACTAAAATGTCCATAATGGTGTTTCCAGTTTAATAGGTCTGTTGTAGTAAAAGGAACATATTGGAAGATTGACTGATTTACTGGTTCATCATCTTCCCTCATATGGCTGGTTATCATTTCCCTCAGTGGGGCCACTATCTCTTTTCTTTTTTCCATCGTTGGCATGATGTGTGCCATTGGGGTGTTTGGAGGTGGCTCCCTACCAGCTTCATTGTTATATGGTGAAGGTCTATTATACCTTTTAAATTTTATCTCTCCTCCCTCAATCACATCTTCCAAGATCTCAGTTACTTTTCTCAGTTTCTCTGTGGTTGGGGAAGCCTCACTTCTGTCTGGGGTCTGAAATCTTCCTGCAGAGTGTCTGCTTCCTGCAAGATCTGGATAAATATGTGGAACCTGACCAACCTGTAACACTGATTGGTTTCTAACATATGGTGGTGGTTTTTGAAACAGAATCTCATCTTCATCTCCATCCTTACTTAGGATTTTCAGTTTTTCCTGTGTCTGTCTTTCTGCAATTGGGAGATTGGGTGGTTGGACCACTTTTCTTCCTAATTTAAATTTCTTATCTTTGAATTTTTTCTCTTTCATTAAATATGCTTTCATGTATTCACCCTGGCATTCCTTTAGCCAAGATGGCCATGGTTTCTCTGCAACTGTTGCCTGCCATACAGACATATAAGGATACTGATCCCAATGTTTGTCCTCTGCTATTCTTCAAAATACCCTATTTATAAGCTCCAAATCTAAGGAACCTTCTGGTGGCCAGCCTACTTGAAAACCTGGCCATTCAAACTCACAAAACTTTTTTAGATCAAACTTTGTTAAAGGTGGTTCATGTGTTTCTGGATAGAATACCTCAAAGTTTTCTAAAAAGCATTTCAGTGGCGTTCTTGGAACGCTACTATGACCTCCCATTCTAAACTAAACACTACCACCGGCCTGGGGCACCCGAAAAATCAAGGGCTACCATCAGGGAACGCGATGGTTTAACCACCCACACAATATAAATTTTACACACTCAAAAATCAGGTTTGCTGCCCTGATTTTTCTCAGGAACTCTGGGTCACTGCCCGTGGTTTGTTTAAGGATTTAGGATTTACTTCCTGTCCTCTCGAGGGTAATTAAGCCCCGCTTCCACTTCTTAAATAAGTGGACACACACACAGTTATTTCATACAGCTTTATAAGTATAAAGTGCCTGCAGGCTCTGAAAATCCGGCTTCCGGGAGGATTCTGTCTGCCTTTAGCCTTTTGGATTCTCGACTGGTCTATTACTGACAGTTGTCTCTCGGCGCCCCTTCACTGAATTCCCAAAGTACAACAAAGGTCTACTTATGCCGGCATGAAAGGTCTTCTTTGGAGAGGCGTCGCCCACCTGTCAGGTCGACCATCTCGAAGCAACAATGGTGCCTACTGCCTGTCTGTCTCGGCGGAGTTCGCCAGAAAATGTTATAGAAAACGAGACGAGACAGTATTCCTTGGCTTAAAAGCAGAATCAGATTTTATTGGCCAACAGGTTCATAGTAACTCTAGCGAGTTCAAAACTGTGAACAGAAATACATTCTCAGCACCTCCTCTTTATAGTAAAAAATCACAGGATATTTTCATAAATTACATCATATACATTAGTCATGAATCGATGACATTGTCATTCATATCAGGTTATCCTAAGAATGTCATTTAGGACATGTCATATAAGAGAAAAATATCATGTCACTTCATCATTTCATTCTCTCTATAGAATCTTACTATTATTCTCACAGATACAAATTCAGTTGACTTTTGTATGTTTATTCGGCTTCTGTTTACCTTAGCTTCTGTTTGCTTTTAGCCAGTGTTGACTGTCCTCTTAGGGAAAGAGTCCAAGTTTTGACAATGTCATGTCATTATCGATCGGATTTTTGTTCCCTTTACCTGTTCATGTAACCAGCAAGCTAAGAAATGATTTTCTGTTTAATTTATTTCATTAATTGAAACCTTAATTCATTTAACACCATTTCATTGGCAATAATGTGCCACTGAAGAATAATATCAGTTTATACCCATGGGGGGGGGGGAGGAATCTAAATTAAATTAACACCTCTCTCTTTTTAAGTTCTGTTGAGTCCATTCCTTAGTTTGTTCAGCACTTTAAAAGCTTTTTGAGTTCTTCAATAATTCAGCATTCAGCACTTTGACTCATCAGCACTTTGGTATTTTGGTTCTCTCTTTTTTCTTTTATTTTGTTATTCATTCCTTCAGTTTATCACATTCTTGTTTATCTGTTATCATCCACTTAAAAGTGCTGTGTATTTTATTCACAGACAATCAGATGTGTACAAAACCGAGGCCCCTTGCAGGACTCACTAAAGTAGAAGAAGTGCCTCAGGCTATTTTCTTCCAGCAGAGTTGAGAAAGAGGATGTGATTGTGAGCGAAGAACCATTTACCCCATCATTACAGGCTGCCTGGGAGATTCCGTTGGTGGGTTGAATGCGGAAAGCTTTGTTAATTAGGTAGGCCTAGCTTTGCCAGCCTCCTGTTTCTGAAAGAAATCTGCCAGCACTAGGACAGGAACAGGAAGCTGAATGGAGCCACAAAGTATTTCAGGTTAGACCTTTCCTCCTTGGAGCTGGTATGCCAATGCAAGCACCACAGCCAACAGAACTGCCTGGAGGTGATGAGATGTCATGCTCCTGGCTGATGTTTTATTTATTTATTTATTTCAATTTCTATACCACCCACTTGGCCAAGGCCAACTTAGGGTGGTTTTGTCCTTTAAGGCTTTTTATTGGAAGGAAGGGAGAGGAAGCCTGGAGGTATAATAGGTCTCTGTGCAGCTCCAATCTTTGTTGAAGCAAGATGCTTGCTAGGAGCTGTCCTGCATGCTGCTGCACCATGCCATATGACTCTCTAGACCAGGCATGCCAAACGACGGCCCATGGGCTGGATATAGCACCTGAAGCCATTCTATTAAGCCCGCAATGCCCTCGCCAAACCAGGGAGTGAAGATGGATGCTTCTAAGTATATTTACACATGTCCATATTCACTTCCCGTTTTGGCACGGAAGTGCTCAGGCATGCACAGAAGTGTCTGTAATCACTTCCTGGTTTGGCACAGACATGCTCGTGAATGAGCAGAAGCATCCATATTCACTTCCTGGTTTGGTGCAGCTGTGCTTGTGCATGCGCAGAAGTGTCCACATTGAACCAGGAAGTTAATGCAGACATTCATGTGCAAACATGCCCACTTCCTGGCCTGCTCAGCTGTTCTGAGGACATGGTCAGGTCCCTGGTGCAAAAGGTTTGGGCACCCCTGCTCTAGACCAGTGTTTCCCATCATGGGGCCCAGTCCTCACAGGAAGACTTCAATTTCCAGAAGCCTAAGTCAGTACAAATGGAAGGGGAAGAAATGGAAGAAGTTACAGACTTTACTTTCCTGGGATCCAAGATCACTGCAGATGGGGATTGTATGAAATAGAGACACTTACTTCTTGGGAGGCAAACAATGAGAAACCTAGGTAGTATAATAAAAAGTAAAGGCATCACCCTGCCTACAAAAGTTTGCATAGTTAAAGCAATGGTATTCCCAGTGTGTTGTGTATTAAGGTTACTTATGCATTAGCGCGCCTTGCAAAATAGGCGCCAATTTGGCAGCAGCTGATTCGGTAATGTTTTCCTGCTTCCCTGTAAATCTTGGGTAAATGTAACAACTATGTTCTGTATATAGGATGCTCTCCCTGCACCTGTTCTTTGTCATTTGCAATTAACCAATGTTGTTGTTTGAGCCAGCTCTGTCCGAGTAAACCCTGAGTCGGGTTTTACCTGAGTGGGCGGCATATAAGTATGTATTAAATTAAATTAAAATTAAATTAATCCTTCCTGGGTTCGGACACTACACAGTGGTAATGTATGGCTGTGAAAACTGGACCATAAGGAAGGCTGAGCACAGAAGAATAGACACCTTTGAACTGTGGTGCTGGAGGAGACTCTTGGACTGTGAGGAAAACAAATCAATCAATCCTGAAGGAAATCAACCCTGACTGTTCATTGGAGGGATAAATACTGAAGCTGAAGCTCAAGTACTTTGGCCACCAAATGATAAGAGAGGACTCACTAGAGAAGGCCTTGATGCTGAGAAAGATAGAAGGCAAAAAGAGAAGGGGGCGGCAGAGGATGACCTCATTATGGCCATTGCATTACTGATGCAATGGCCATAGATCTGTGTGTGCTGAGGAGGATGGTGGAGAACAGAGGAGCTTGGCGTGCGATAGTCCATGGGTTTGCAAAGAGTCGGACTCAACTGCGCCCCTGAACAACAACAAAAGTCAGTACATTAGCTTATCAGTGCTTTGGGGAAATTGATTTAGGCTTATGTGAACTGAAGTTTTTTAAAAAAAGTTGGGAAACACTGCTCTAGAACTACCATGAGCATGATGGTACTGGGCTTAGTACCAAAGTGTTTTTTGTACTACTGCTTAGGCGCATAGACCTCAGAGGACTAAGCAATGAAGACCAAAGCAGGCTATAAGACAAAACAAGAGTCAAATAGTTCAAAGCAAATGGGACACAGATTGTGAGGCAAATAGTCCAAAGCTAGCATGAGGGCAAAAAGTAGGTATCAAGAACCACATTTTCATAAAAAAATCATTGGGGTCCATTTAGCCAAGACCAGAATTTTCTTGCAGTTTACAACACATGCTGGTACCACAATGTTAACCAACTGAAAGCATCCCCTCTCATGAGCAGCAATTGGCATCAACCTTGTGAAGTCAAACATAAGATAACATATGGGTCGCCCTAGGGTAAGGAAAGCGGCATACAAATATAACAAATAATAATAATGATAGGTTTTCAAGACTGCTTTGTGAGTTCAAGCTCTTGAGAAACAGACTTTGTTATGAGCCACAGAACAAAAAAGTTCAATTTCTTCACACCCACCATCACAACAGCTAGCAAAAATGCACCTACTCTTCCATACTTCAGAATCAATGAAGTATTGATGTCATTTTTTAAAATGTGGCACCTTACTGGATAAGGTGTTTGGCAGTATGGTACATGTCTTAGTTTCCACTTGTAACTTTATACTCTATGTGGGGATTCAATTCACATAACATTAGTTATCCTACTGGTAATCTCATGTATTGATTACTGTAATGTTCTCTGCGTGGAGCTCCCCATGTTCCTGATATGGAAACTTCAATGGATGCAGAATGCAGCTGCCAGGCTGGTTACTAGGGCAAGAAAATTTGCACATGTCTCCTCAGTCCTGACAGAACGACATTGGCTGCCTGGTTTGTTCCATGTCAGGTTCCAGGTGGGTGTCTTAACTTTCAGAGCCCTAAATGGTTTGGGACCTACCTACTTGGTGGAGCATCTTCCCTTCAAATATCAGGCCCGCTTCACCTGTTCTTCTCAGACAACTCAGCTTTCAGGTTGGCTAAGGTAAAGGTTTCCCTTGCTTGAAAGCCAGTTGTATCTGACTCTAGGGTACAGTGCTCATCTCTGTTTCAAAGCCGAAGAGCCAGCGCTGACTGCTTCTGCAGACATTTCCATGGTCATGTGGCAGGCATGACTAGACACCAGAGTGCATGGAATGCTGTTACCTTCTCACTGAAGTGGTCCCAATTTATCTATTTGCAATTTCTTGCTTTCGAACTGCTAGCTTGACAGGAGCTGGGACAAAGACAGGAGCTCATTCCGCCCTGCAGTACTTGGGAATCGAACTGCTGACCTTCTGCCTCTCATTTGATTTCATTTTCAGTTCAAGTTTATTTCTATACCGCTTACTCACCCAGTGGGTAACTCAAAGCGGTGTACATAGTAACAATAAGATAGTACAATAACACAGGTAAACATAACACAATAAATTAACAATACAATAATAAAGCAATAATGTCATCAAATTACAAGATTAAAAGTCAGGAAAAAACATAATATAAGTAAAGGGGGAAAATGGAAATAAGTTACACTAGAACTCTCCACAATATGGCAATTTCTACAATGTTAAAGATACAAAATTACAAAGTCTAATACAGATCCTGACACAATACAAATTATCATTTAAATACCAACTAGATGCAATCAGCATCTTAGCCACTTGAGCCACTGCTGGTTGGCTAAAAAGTCAATTGTCCGCCATAGGGCTTTCTCGGTGGCAGCTCCGGCTCTATGGAACATGTTGCTGAGGGAGCTGCATTTGATTAACTCCTTAGGGACCTTTAAGAAAGAACTGAAAACATTTCTATTTGAGGAGGCCTTTAGCAGTTTGTTGAAGACCAAATAGGAGACCCTTTCGTTGCCTCTCTGTCTCAAGAGTTTGGTGTCCTTGTTTCTGATTTTGATTAGGTGGGTGGTGGTTGCTTTATTGTCCTAATGGTGTTTGTATCACTTTTTTAAATAGTGTAAGCTGCCCAGAATGGGAATCCATCCCAGATGGGCAGGGTATAAGTCCAATAAATAAATGAATAGTTCCCAAAGACAGCGGGTTGGCAATAAAGAGGTGTCTTATCCTGAGTGATGGCAAATGGTCCAGCTAGTTGCTTCCTGATCAAAAGGTTATTTTTTGTCCTCAGATCACCCCAAGCCTGTCTCCCCATCCAAGCAGAATTTTTCTTATTATTTTACACTTGCGGTGCTGTCTAGAAAAGCCTCCAAAGTGAATAGTCCTTTGAAGTCTTAATTGAATCGGGGAAATGGATACATTGTATCAAGACTCAATTCTTTTGAAAAACCCTAAATGGGACTTGCTGGATACTTTGTTTCATTGAGTCTCTTTGAATCACCATATTTGGAACCCTCCATGTTACGCTAAGGCCCATTCAAGTGAATAGGCCCGGTCTCCCTCCTAGTCAAGTGAATGGCAACAGGCCCAGTCTACTGCCTATACAAGTGAATGGCTTTTGCGGAGCCTTTTTAAACCGTGGTTTGTGAGCTTTTGGAAATTAATTAAAAATCAGTACTTGCAGTTATCTATATGCAAGTTGTGTGAATGGATGTGTGTGCAATGTGGTGCTTCTGGACACATAAGTCTAGCAGTTGGAGTTGGGGGGAATAGAAAATAAAGGTTAAAAGTATTTTTATTGAAAATAAAATATTTAAAAATAATAAATGAAAATAAAAGTGGCAATTTCCAGATTTGGGGTAACACAAGGCTTTTTTCTGCTAAATAGATTAAGATGTTTGATGGTCCGAAAATAATTTCTGTTTCACAGCAGCTGGATGGAAAGGAGAGCTAATTAATTATTACTAAAGAAAAGATGGAAGTAAATCCTTGTGTATTATGAAACACTTGACGGGCGGGAAAAAATGTAGTACCATTATGCCTTTTTTGCATATCAAATGTTCCCTTATTGAAACTATTTTGTCAGTAGATGAACTATTTCTATTAGCTTAAAGGCAATGCTTTATCTGCAATTCACCGTAAATAATACTGTACAGTATATTATCAAGCATGCTGCATAATCTAATATTTAAAATTATTTCTGCTCAAAAGGCTATTTAAAAGATAAACAGTAGCAAAATGCTAAGATGCACTCTTATGCCAAACAATATGAAGTTCACTTTTCATCCATCAAAAGGCAATTTCAGGACTGCCATTCACTTATGGCTACCACCATAAGTATGTAATCACTTCCAACTGAGATTACTTTTGAGGCTCCGTTATGCAAATATGTTCACTTAACATTTACCAAATGAAAGTTGAAAATGCCTTGAGGTGACTAAGAGTGTGTGGAGAGCAGAAGACATGAAAAGACAGAGAACAAATGTTTTGTTTGCAACCACCTAAGTTGTAGGAAGAGGAGAGGAAAATATTTTTGATTCATTATATGATGGTGCTGAAATACTTGCTGTTTGTATCATTAAGTCAAGTACAGCATCCTGCCTAGCCTGTGCAGTTTTGGACTAGGTGGTAACACCAGGTGAGTTGCCTGGATGCCAATGGCCAGGCAGTTAATGGGACCCTGGAAGACACACACCTTGATAGGTGTTGTTGGGCTTACCTAGCTATGGCAAAATATGCAGCAGTCACAAATATAATCTGTTTGATCTAGCCTTCCTTTACTTTTTGGCAAACCCTTTGATGCAATGTCATGCCTTGTCATGGTGAGACATTAGTGCAGCTAAATCTAACAGTCCAGTACTCTTTGTGACACCAAGCAAAAAGGAATACAGGTCAAAAATTGTTTGAGGGCCCTGTGTCAGTAGCTATTCAAGAGAATGAAAAGTTGATGGTATCCCTGTGGCCAAAGGAAAGAGATCTGTCTATTGAAGAAGGGGAAGTTGGGAGGAAACAAAGTAAAGCATGATTTTTTTTAAAAAAAAAAGCTAGCAAATTTCACACAAACAAATCCACATCTCAACCTTTCAGCATAGTCTGAATATGAGACCTACTGCTTGACAAGACCATTTCAATGTATTTCATTAAAGGTTCACAAGTTTAATGTTTCTGATATTTTAAACAAATACCCTTATATCCGGGATGGCAAACCTTGGCACTCCAGATGTTCTTGGACTTCAATTCCCAGAGGCCCAAGCCCCCGTGAATCCACATGAATGGGTTTACTGATATACATCCGGCCCACGCTGCCCTCATCGCTCCCGGAAGTGGAAGTAAAATGTGCATCCATACGGATGAATCGCAGCAAACCCATTCATGTGCATTCACATGGGCTTGGGCTTCTGGGAATTGAAGTCCAAGAACATCTAGAGTGCCAAGGTTCACCATCATGGCCCTTATAATAACTAGGGCTTCCAAACAATACTGGTCTATAACTCTTTATTCCTGACTATTGGCCATGCTTGAATCAATTCCATGCATGTGCTGAAAACAACAGGCTATCCAGATCCTAATCTCAAGCCAAACTTCAGAAATACAGCATATCATTTCATGTTAACAGCAGTTTGTGATCTGTCTGTGTTGAAACCTTCACCCCTACCACCATGCTGTCTCAAGAATAAGGAAAGAGATAAACTGAGAAGCATATTTCAGGTAAATGAGACTGGGGGACAAAGAGTGAAATAACCACAAGATAATTTTAATGTCTGGAGATTGCAACAGGACAATGATCAGTCTTTTTGGCACAGAAAGAAACTTGCTATGATTACTTTCATTGTAGCCAAGAACAATTTTGGAATTGGACAGGTTTAGCTTACAGCGATACCTCATACAACGTCCAAACTTGGTTCCACAAATTTGGAATTTATACAGATTTGGACTTTGTATGAGGCATGCAAAATCCTAGCCGCGATGCCTCATACAATGTCCAAATCCTTGCCGCGATGCCTCATACAACGTCATTTCTATAGAGATACATTGTACTGTAACAGCACAGACTTCAGGGCAAAGTCAAGGAAACAGACAGGAAACTGACAGAATTTTAAGAAATCATTGTCTAAAGGCCAAATACATTACAAAAACATGTCAAACAACCCTAAATTTAGGGGACAAACCATACAAGCTTTTAACTTTTAAAAACGTTTTGAAGTGCAGGTTTAAAAGTTAACATGTCCCATCATGCAGCACAATGTTAATCTGCAGCCATGTGGCTGATCATCCATTTTGTACAAGCTACTGTAAACAATTACTGGATGGAAGCAAGGACAAAATGGATGCCAACATGTCCCATCATGCAGCACAGTGTTAATCATCCAAACAGCAGCAAACACCAAACAATTGCCCAGGCCACCAAACAGTGCTCCCTCAAAAAAAGAGCAATATGGGAAAAATTATGGAGCATGCAATCTGTTTTTAAAAACCACAACAGCCTACACCAAACAATTGCCCACCCCACCAAAAAACTGCCCTCCCCCATCCACCTCCCCACCCCAAGGCAATCTGAAACAGAAAACCTCATTTACCTACCTTTCCACTGTGCCAAAGAATGGTCCAGGAATCTGAAGAATGCTGCAAAAATCCCAGGAATGCTTCCAATAATTCTGATGAAAAAATCCCAAAAAATCCAAAATCGTGCTCAAAACCACTCCTAAACACTCTTTGCCTCATGCAAAACCCACAAGAGCAATGCACACATGCGTTCTGCCTTTTATACTGCCCAGGCACAATGCAACCTGGGGAAAACCCCAATGCCTCATACAAAGTCACAGCGACTTTGTATGAGGCAACTTTTTTCAAGGAATTAGGCGATGTTGTATGAATTGGATGTTGTACAAAGTGGACTTTGTATGAGGTATTACTGTACTTACAATTACCTCTTGAAAGTCAAATAGATGATGACTTGTAGAGAAATGCTTTTGGTTTCATTAGTCATAAGGGTGCTAGTTTTGAGGTCTCAGGAGAGGTCTCAGGGAATTTGTTTTCAGTTGAGGAGAACAATCTCATGATGAATGGTACTGGAGGAGGGGAAAAGTTAGATTTTATTAAGGGTGATTGCTTTAATGTCTGGTCACCTCTCTACTCCTCATTCAACTGTTGTCAGGATTCACTGCTTCCGCAGAAACATGATTAAGTATTTCTTGCACCCATATTTGTTTACAGAGAAGGACAGGCAATCAATGCTCTCTCTCATCTGTAAGTGTCTCACATACATAAATATCTTTATATACTGTTCTGCATTTGTTACACCAGGGCCTATCTCCTGTGATAGCAAAAGGGCCATTTCCTGGTCTCAGGTTTTGGCCCTGAAGTATCAAACAATGGGAAGCTGCTGATCTGGTCATTCTAATTAACTGAGAGATATTTGATGGCTTCCTCTCAGAAATGGCTGTGTTCAGAATACCATATGCTTCTGTGATTTTTTTATTAAAGACAGTCATGAAAGATTACTCATAACACCAACTTTTAGGAGTCAGCTGATTTTCCTCACCCAAATGGACCTGGTATAGAGCACAGAACAAATCCTTTTGGGGGATTACAACACTCAGAATCCTTCTTTCAGGATGCCCTTGGAAATTCTCAGAGGTGTAGCTATCACAACATAGATGCCAGGGTCCTCATAGGATAAATTGTTTCATCAGGAAAGTTCAGGAGATGAGTTAAGGTCTCTAAGTTGCAGTCCAGATTTGCAGATGCAGAAGACCAAATTTAACCTGTCCAAAGAAGACATATTTCTTCCAGATGGGGCAGAATCCTCAGAGGAAGAATAGCCTCCCAATCTATTGAGTAGCTACCGCTATAGGAGTTGTACACACTCCACCAGAAATGCAACCTCTCCAATTCCAAAAACCCATGTGGTGCTGAGAATTAATTCTTTTCCTGGTCTGCCTTGCTTGTACATCTCGGCTTCCAATGTTCCTTGTGTCCTTGCCTGATTGATCTTCTGACCTAGATTGTTTATTTATTCAATGGTTCCCTATTAGGATTCTTATCTTGCTATGTTAGTACATTATAGTCAGGTCCTGGCTAGAATTTTGACAATTCTGTCACTTGGTTTGTGGACTCTGACTACCTTCTTCTCTATACATCACTTGGCTTATCTTTGAGCACCTCTGGCAGATATGGGTCCTACTGGGCTTCCAGGTACTTAACACTTTAAAACAGGACAATAGTAAAAAAAAATGTAACTTGTTCAACTCTGACTCCATGTTTCCAAATAAACATGGGTCAATGGACCTCAATACATGTGCAGCCAAGTCAGAAGTGACTCTTGTAGACCTAATCAGACTCTGTTACTGTTCAGGAAATTCAAACACTGAAGGAGTGAGCTAGCCACAAATTGAATAGGATCTACCAAGGTCAAGAAATGTTGGTATCTTGAACCTAGGATATCAAGTATCAAATTATGTGACACATCAACTCTGCATTTCATTGGTCATAGGAAGGGACAGTTCAAATGAAACATTCTAAATTTTGAACTTGAATTGGGACCATCTTGGCAGAGTGGTCATAGATATTATGAATTTCTTCTGTACCAAATATGGACAAGATTGAACAAGTAATTCTAAAGTTCTTATTTTAAAAACCAAACCTTGAACTTATTTGACCCCTACAGTATATTCTCATGATATTCAGCTAACTCTGTGGCTAAATTTCAGATGCTTACAACTATTTCCTGAAATGAAAATGTTCTTTTGTTAAGAATATGCAAGTCATTAGCTATGCTTATTTTACATAGGGAAGGTTTCATAAACTCAGACTAAATATGCTTATTAAAGTATTCCATAGCAATGGCCCACATTTCTTCCACTATGTTGCGGTAACTAAATACTTGAGTCTTTTTGAAGTGCATGGAGCCAAAACCTGGACTCTCACCACAGGGATATTTTTTTTTTACCATAAAGGCACAGAAGAGTCATAGAAAGAGAAAGAAAAAGGTGAATCACAAAGAGAGGAAGATGAGAGAAGAACAGATGAGAGAGAGAGAGTACACAAAATTCTCCCCCCCCCCAACCCCAAGTAAAGAGACAGACACAGTGTTGGATTTAAACTCAGGGCCACATTATTAACTCATAACTTTATCAACTGTAACTCTGTGTTACCTGCAATGGGGACCAAGTAGTGCTGGTCTAAGTGATGGAGCAAAGGTAATCATCTTTCACCTTCTCCACTCATGTCTAGGTGCAAACTGGCTCCCCAGGACCGTCCTGTTCTTTAACAATCCCGGTCCCAGTTCGCCATTCAGGTGCAATGACCAATGAAATTCTCAAGCCTCAGGACCGTAGGCCAACAGCATGGTCAACAGGACATCAGCATACCAACCAGCCAGGAAAGGAAGGATAGGTCTCTGCATTCCCAGCTGTTTGCCATGACATGCCCCATTCCTGAATAATCCTAGGCCTTCACCTACCATTTTACCCAGCATTACCAGCCAAAGTGACCAAATTTAGACATCAACCAAATTATACCCCATCCATGACAGTGTGAAGTGGGCAAAAATGCCATGGTCCCAAAGGCCAATCAGGGACCAGTGCAAAAATTTCCACTTGGCCCTGAAGTGACCAGCTAATCCCACACTGTGATTTAAGGGAGGGAGGGTGGGCTTCCACTTGCCTACTGATGTGGAAGAGGCTGAGGTTTGGGAGGGGCCGCCTTTTAAGGCAACCTGGCTCCACCACCACCCCTCGGCCAGCATACCTCCGGGCATGCTACAAGGCTCCGCCTCCCAGGGGAAGAGGGCAAAGCCCCACCCTCCAGCATATGCTGTCGGGCGGGGTCCCTTATATTTGGTTGAAAACTGAAGAAGAGTGTCAGGTTTTGGTAACTTGTCCCTCGCTTGCCATCTATGAATGGTAGTTAGCACAATACAGGATCCAATGAACCATATTGACCACAGGGATTAATGTCATCAACATTCAGGCTAGTTTTTGCTACGTAAAGTCTGGTATCCTTTTTTCTGTTGCAAAGCCATTTCCAGGTATTTTGAATTGTGAAGAAAATAAAAGTAATGTCTCACATTCATAAACCAGACAGTTTTCAAGTATAATATAAAGAATATAAAGTATACAAACAGAAACAATACAAATAAAAATCCCAAAAAGGATTTGTTCTGTTCTCTATATTAGGTCCAATCGGGAGAGGAAAAATCAGCTGACTCCTGAAAGCTGGTGTTATGAGTATTCTTTCATGGCTGTCTTTAATAAAAATACAGAAGCATATAGCATTCTGAACACAGCCATTTCTAAGAGTAGCTCAAAGTTCTCTTCTTCTTTTTCTTCTTCTTCTTCTTCTCCTCCTCCTCTTCTGTAGTATCCAAATCTGAATATAGGTAATCATCATGGTGATCAGCTATGAAGACTGTCATGGGAATATAATGCAGTGTCCTTTCATCTGCCTTCTGCATTGTAGCATGACCCCCATATCACTGATTCAGTTCCACAAGTCACTTTCTGGTCTTGAGCTCCTTTGGCACACAAAGTCCTCTTCAACCCCAGTCCAGTATTGATAGATCTGCTTCCCTCCATCAAGATGGCTTCAAGTGGGATTTAATCCACTTGGGGACCATCACTCTTCTGTGTTGACTTTGGCACCCAAGGCTGTTGGTCCTCAGGGTTGTCAGGTTAGTTAACCACCACCTGTGTTAGTGTTAATAAGCACTTACTGTTTATTAAGGGTTTTTAATGTTTTAAGACTGTAATGTTTTTGTTCTATTGTGATGCCACCCAGAGTCACTTGTTCGATTGGGGCGGCAATATATAAATTTGAATGAATAAATAAATAAATAAATAATAAACCTGACACTTGCCATTGAGTTGCTGGCAGTATGGTCCACTCTATTACCATAGCAGGATTTATACAATCTGAAGAGAAACCAGCGTAACACTGGCCTTGGGCTGTAATAAAGAATTTGATTGATTTGATTAACCATAGCAGATTAACCTGGCCATACTATATGTGTACTATTTGCAGTCTATTACCTAATGCAATCTCATCGTCACACAGTAATGATTTTTCTTCTTGTCTATGGGGAAAAGTATTGGTCTAGGAAAATATGGAACATTTCTCTCAAGGGACCATAAAAATAGCCCCATATCAGCAAACGTTGTTGTTCCTTTTGGAAAATTTTCAGGAAACCCTATCTCATAGGGCAGGTGTGCCAGAAAATGGTTTTCCTTTATCTCATGTCACAAATACCCACACCAAGGCTCTGCTTGTAAAGCTGTATCACAATGTTCTTCACTGTTCTTCACTGAGAGCTAGAACAAAATAGCTTGGTCGTGTGACATAGAAGGTGCTTTTGTTTCAAGACAATGTTCCTTTTGTTATGTCATAATTATTAAACCACAATTTGGAAAATGTTTGTGAGCTTTCCCCCCTCTTCTTTCTTTTTACTCATAAAGATTAAGGAGACAAGGAGATTAGCAAGAAGTTATGGATCCCTTTCACCTTTGGGTCAATGTTGTAAAATAACCGCTCAGTACTCTGAGTGAAGTTAGTCACTGTGTTCTCAGTTGAATTCCCAGGCAATCAATGAAGATTGTGTCTGAAATTCTTTGGGGCAAAGGAGGACATTCTGGACCTAATAGTATAGAAGGACTTTGTCATTACAGACAGGTATTATGGCATCGCCCATGCTTGCTATTATAGAATTATGTAGATTTCTCAGTGATGGCTGGTGTGATGGCTGGTGTGGTATAGTGTGTTGGACTTATGCTCAGAAGAATTGGTTCAAATGTATTCTTGGTCATGGAAACTCCTTTAGGGTAGCTATGATAATATCTCATATACCTCAGACGTTCTGCTAGATTTGCCATAACTTGCAAATGAATGGAGAACACATAACAAGAACAAAGTTTTCAATATCCTCTTTCATTATGTTTTCCTGCTAGTCTGCCGAGCTTCACAAATATTCTATCATCCTGTAGCATACTTAACTCTAGTTTTGTCCTGTGGCATGCAAGAAGAAAACTGTGTGGGGGGGAGATATTTGGGACCAGTGTGGAACAAAGTATTTGAGTACCCACACCACAGTTGGCCTCAGCCGAGTGGGCGGTGTAGAAATTGAACAAATAAATAAAAAATAAAATAAAATAAAAAGCCAGTTTCATCCGATTCTAGGGTTCAGTCAGTGGTGGGCTCCGAAATTTTTTACTACCACACTGTGCATGTGGTATGGTGGGTGTGGCCAGGGGGGAAGCCCTGTGTAGCACCCGAATTAGGACTACCTTATTTCAAAACTTGGGTGGGCAGGGCCAGCCAGAATTTCTGCTAACAGTTCTGGCAAACTGGGAAAAACCTGATGATGACCACTGCTGGGTTCAGTGCTTATCTCTATTTCTAGCCAAACAGCCAATGCTGCCTGTGTCTGCAGATGTTTCCGTGGACAGGTGGCAGGCATGACTAAACACCAGAGTGCACAGAATGCTTTTTACCTTCCCACTGAAGTGGTGCCTATTGATCTACTTGCAATTTCTTGCTTTCAAAATGCTAGGTTGGCAGGAGCTGGGACAGACAACAGGAGCTCACTCCATCATGTAGTACTCAGGTCTCGAACTGCTGACCTGCTCGCCAGCTGAGGGCAGTGGGAGCAGCTGGGGCCAAGACACCAGCCATAAAGACCATCCCACCTCATCCATGACGCTGATGCCGTGAGCTCCTTCCCCCGGTCTTGCCAGCCGGGGGGAGTGGGAGGAGCTGGGCCCGAGATGCCAGCCATAAAGACCAGCCTACCTCGCCGCTGATGCTGCAAGCTCCTTCCCCTGGTCTTGCCAGCCAGGGGAGTGGGAGCAGCTGGGGTCAAGATGCCGGCCATAAAGACCAGCCCGCCCGTCCCCACCATCGCCGCAAGCTCCTTCCCCCAATCTTTTCTTCTCCGGTCCAGCAAGATTATTGAGCCTTGGCCTCCTTAGGGACCATAAGGATGAAATTTTTATGGGACCACAACAATGTGCTGCTTCTGTATTTCGGGGGCCAAGCCATGGCCCCCAGGATGGGAGGCAGCTGTGCCCGTCACCCCTCCCCATGGCCCTGTCTGGGCAGGGAGCTGAAAAGGTGCCGTAGCCTCCACAACAGCAGCAGCAGGACTTTGCGAGACTCTCCTGGGGCCCACGCCATCAGCCCCGGGATGGGAGGCAGCTGCACCCATCGTCTCTCCCCTTGGTGAGGTTGGGATTTTGAAGTTTTTTCTGTGACTGTTTAGATTTATATGTTTATACACTGTTTTGCTGATACATTGCATTGTATTTATATTGCTGATATTATATGGATTATGTTATATTATTGTATTACTGTATTTTTGTATTAATATGTATTTATTATTTCTTGTATATAGACATTTCTTGTATTAGTTTTGTGGCTGTTGTGTGCTGCAAAAACTTTGTTGTTAACTACTTTGAGTCGCCTTCGGACTGAGAAAATGTGTTATACAAATAAAAAGTGATGATGATGATGATCAAGCTCAGCAGCTTAACTACTAAGCCACCGCAGTCCCTGAAGTACCAATACCTTGCCCAAAATTGAAAAAAGAGACATATAGAGCAGTGGTTCCAAACATGGGGCCCACACCCCACAGGGGCACTTCAATTCCCAGAAGCCTAAGTCAGTACATTGGCTGATCAGTGCTCTGGGGAAATTGACTTAGGCTTCTGGGAATTGAAGTCCAAAAACCAAAGGTTGAGCAACACTGATACAGAGGACCAAGTGATTCGTGTGATAAATTGATTCAAACAGATTCCAAAGCCTAAGCCAAAATTAAACAAATATGGACAAATATTTATATGAAATAAATCAAGAATCTTCTAAAATGTTTTGAAGTGGATCATAGGTCTCCTAAAGCTCCATGAGCTATCTGGGGAATCAGAGGCACACAGATGATGGCTGAAATCCTGTTGAAATCCTATGTTTCCAGAAGTCTGATTATGACACCAGCATGGATAATTTGCAGAAATTCAACACTTCCTACTTTGGGGCCATGGCTTCCGTGCAATCCGTTACATTGTGTAAAAACTGTAGGAGCTGTAAGATAGAAAGAGAAAACCTTTACTTCCTGAAAAGTGCCACCACTGAGACAACCACATTGATTTTCTGTATTTCAAGGCTTCCTCTTAAAGGCTTCCTATCTCCATGCCATGGCTGCTCCCTCCGCTTCTACATAATGGAAAGTATTACATGGGAGTTGTGAGAGCCATGGCACAGAATATGAAAAATTTAATTTCTGAGAATCACCTCCTTCTCATGACATCACCAGCCTTCTGTGTAGTTGTGTCAATAGGTTTTCAGCCAGATGAAATGTTTGAGATGGTAGCTGTGTTAGTCTGTATTTCAAGCATATCAGAGAGTAAACAAAACAAAACAAAAGGACAAAAAAATTGTGACACTTTAAAGACTAACTGCTGCATTTTAATGTTAGTTTTCATGGATCAAGTGGATCCGGACAAAGTGGACTTGATCCACGAAATCTAAGATGAAAATACAGCAGTTAGTCTTTAAAGTGCCACAATGATTTTTTGCCCTTTTTATTTTGTTTACTGTCTGATATGCTTTTCAGCCAGTGTATCCGTGAAACGGAAGGAAGGAATGGAGTGGAAAAGTAGGAAGAGATATAGATTTGTTTACTGTCAGTTCTAGCACCAGTCAGAGAATAATTTCATTTCTTTCTTACTTCCCTGCATGATGTTTGTCTGCTCAGTCTGTCCCCAACCGATGTCATGTTACCCTTTTCCCAGATACAACAATGTTCCTTGCCAGTCCTGCATTGGTCTGTGAAAATGCATATGAGTATGAATTAAAAATTGACAAACATTCTAATTTTAATTAAATGTACCCCTCACCTAAAATATTTTGCAAACTTTCCCCTTCGTATATACATTTTGTATTTTCCCCTAAAACATATATTTTTAATATGGTGCAATTTGGTAATCTTTTCCCTCAAACTACACACATTTCCCATTGAATTTGTATTTTATGTGAATTTTAAAGTAAAGAATTGCCTCACAAAATTTAGAGATGCATAAGTGCTTTTTCATTTATGTTTTAGTTTAAAATGTTCAAACTAGGTTGAATTGGTTAAAATGAACTCCAGACAAAATCCTCAAACTTCCCTCATATTTAGTAAGTGGAGCAAAAACTTTCTTCCCTCAGTTACTTCAGTTGCTGACTCCTAGCAATAATCACTGAAATGAGCAAAAATACTAGGATGCTACATAATGTTAGTTAGCAATGGTTTTTTTTTGCTCCAAATCATCTTCGTACACTATATAAAAAGAAACTTGTGGTGTACCATAATAAGGCACAGGCATTGAGACAGCATGATTGACATTTAGCAACAATTCGAGATACCCCCAACCAGTTTGCCAAGGCCATGCACAGCAATACAGCATCTCGTAGCTGAAATCAATAAGTATCAAGAGCAACAAAGCTGGAGTCAAAATAGATAATATTATGTTCTGTGAAAAGGTTATCAGGGAGGGGAAAGTCTCTTTATAGAAAAATAAGAAAAAATTGAAACCTTACCATAAAAACTGATCAAAAGACAAATGACAAGCAAAACCAAAATGTATTTGATAAAATTTAACTGACAGGGATTATCTAAGCAAAGAATATGTATAAGTCAAACAACATAACTACACCAATACAATAGGTCAATGCAATTGGTTAAAAGGGCGGAGCTTCACAACTGATCTGAAGAACTGGTGTTACCAGTTGTAAAAAAAAAAAAAAACCAACCACATTCACTTTTTAGGAAAATCTCCTAGATGGGTGGGGTATATAAAATAATAAATATAATAAATAAATAAATAATTGTATGCTTATCAGTTATGCTAACGATTGTGTACCTCTGTACCTGATGCATATAAATTGGTGCCATGAAGTCTCACTCTTCTGTCTGACAAAGTGGACTTGATCTATAAAAGCTAATATTAAAATACATAGGTTGGCAGTAGCTGGGACAGAGATGGGAGCTCACTCCATTGTGCAGTACTCGGGTCTTGAACTGCTGACCTGCCTACCTTTCACTCGTCGAGTTCAGCATCTTAACCACTAAGACACCAGAGTCCTAGGTCAGGCATAAGGAACTACAAAATGAATTCACCAAAAGGTGGCTTCATTTTGGCAGTTTCATATCTGGTTTAGACATGAAAGAAGATGTGATAGCCCTCCGTGACATTTCTGACTTAAGGGATACACTTGGGAAGAGTTGGATCAATCAGAGAAGGAATGATCTCATATTTCTAATGCAAACCCTGATGTATCCCAATAAAATTATCCAGAGGTGTTTTCCCAGCTGATCCAAAGACAAGAAGGCTGAATGTAACAAAGTTAATGTCCCTTTGTCAATTTCCTATTCAAGCTTGATTTAAGAGTATTTAGTCTTTGCAACTCTTGTATATTCTCTAAAGTACATAAATACAACAAAACAAAATGCAGAGAAGATAAGTATGTGTAAATAAATGTGGTGACAATGTAAAGAAATGGCCTGATGATATTCCACAATATGTTTTTTAACAAATACTGTTATAATAGGGACTGTGCTGGCTAAGTGGTTAGGAAGCTCGTCTTGTTAGGTGGAAGGTAGGCAAGTAGACAGTTCAAGACCCAAGTACTGCATGATGAAATGAGTGTCTGTCTGTAATTTACATTAGTGTTGAGTTACCATTTAGTAAATCTACTCTAGCTTCATTCAATAGACTCTGAGCTTTTAGCTCTGTAGATTGATTGAAGACTAGTATGTGAAGAACATTATTATTTTCCTTCAGAAGATAAGATTTAATAATGTATATTGTGGTAATAATTTGTGTGTAAAGATTGATATGTATGTCATGTTTCTTATTATCCACAACACAGCTTCCAAGCTTTTACCTAGATAACATGTTGAAAAGCAGCCCTGACAATAGTTTGGTTTCTGGGTAAGAAGCAGTTAACCAAAAAATAAAGGAATCAGGTTCTGGGACTCATTTTTTCATCAGTTAACTACTTCTGACTGTGACCATCTTGACTGCTGACATTGGTGTCATCAACATTCAGGCTGCCCTTTGTTGTGTAAAGTTTGGCAGAGTACAGAGAAAGAGTTGACCCATCTCACTGGTGGCCAATCTCTCTTCTAGTGCACCTGCTGGAATATTGGATGAATGGTGGGAATAAGAGTTCCACCCTGACTGATCCAGTGTGTGCTTTTCCTTCCACTATCTGTGAGCAGGTCAGGAACGTGACTCCTCTCTGCCCCCACTATTGACACAATGCCCCCATTAGGCAGCTACACAGCCACTTTTTAGTTGGCCTGACAGTTGTCTTTCCCATAATGCTAGGCAGGTGTGAGCTAAACTGTACTATGGCCTAGAGTAGTTTTAGTCTTCACTGTCTTCACCATTTCACTCCATAGGAATACAAAAGGGGATTGCAAATAAGCAGGGACTTTTCATTAGCAGGAAGACTAAGCAAAAAGAACTGACCCCAATGGAAAGCAAAGAGAGTTCTGGAAATGCTGGTTCAGAATTACCATAAAACTATTTCAGACTATTTCCCTCTGCGGATGATAGCAATAAATAAATAGCTCAAGTTTAGTCAGTAAATCGTAAATGAAAAATAAATAACTACTATGGTTTTGACCAAATAGAGTGATTTCTCCTCATCACTGAATAATGGCATCCTACTTTCCTTTTGGGACAGAGGTGGTTTAGTGGTTAAGACGCTGAACTTGATGAATGGAAGGTCAGCAGGTCAGTAGTTCAAGACCCGAGTGCTGCACGATGGAGTGAGTTCCCATCTTTGTCCCAGTTCCTGCCAACCTAGCAGCTTGAAAGCAAGAAATTGCAAGTAGAGAAATAGGGACCACTTTGTTGGGGAAAGACCTTGGGACATGAAAGGAGTTTCATTCGGGCGTCCCCTGAGTGGAGTTCCTCCAGCAAAAATCCTTTCAACCCAGAAAGTACCTGTGTGTGCTTCAGACACAATTAAAAAAAAACCTGTTATAATATGTATAATCACAGCATGTTACTGCTACTGGCCTTTTAGAGGATAGATCATAATAAATAGTTGTAAATTAATAATAAGAAATATGAATGCATAATATGTGGAAAGTTTTTTCAATATACCATTGTATTCTGTAAAGGTCTCCCTTCCTCAAAAAACAGCCATGCCTGACTCTAGGGGGCATTGCTCATCTCTGGTTACAGCTAAAGAGCTGGTGCTGTCTGTATCTGCAGACATTTCCATGGTCATTTGGCAGGTATTAATAGACATTGAATGTTGTGACCTTTCCTGCTGAGGTGGTACCTATTCATCTACTTGCAATTTCTTGCTTTTGAACTTCTAGGTTGGCAGGAGCTGGGACAGAAACAGAAGCTTACTCCATCATGTAACACAATGTAACCCAGCTGTTAAAGGAACAAACTGCTGACCTGCCAACCTTACAGTCATCAAGTTCAGTGTCTTAACTACTAAGCCACCCACTGCAGTCCCTAATTCATAAATAGAAATATTGTGTGTGTGTAGGATTGTGCTATGTGATTTCTATATATATGAAGAGGATTGTGCTATATTCTTTTCAGAATTAAATTAACTAAAATTTAGCTGTATAGGACACAGGACAAGCTGTAGAAATGTGAAAAAGCTAATTGTAGTTTCCATTCTCTCCCTTTCATAAGGAAAAGGCTTTTAAAAATAACCTGAAAATATGTTACCCTTTTTTTCTGCCACCAGAGTCCTAATCACTGAAACCAGACCTTATTTCCATCTCCTCCTTATCATAACCCTGTGGATTTTGCTTTTACTCTTCCTTTGCATAAAAGAGGCAACAACTGAAACATAAGCACATATGTGCATGCCTCATTCTCTCTCATCCATCACCAAACAATTTAAGGAGCTGCTATATCTGTCACATTGTAAGCTCACAGATAAAGCTTACTACTGCAAACTATCACAGTTGTAGCCAGTTTGCAACTCTGTAAAACAACAAAGATTAGATTACAGGCAAGAATACTGAGGTTTGGATAACAAGCTTGCCACTGGTTTTTTTTTGTGTGTTTTTTTTTTAGGGAAAGAATAGTCTCCCCTCTGTGCTTTGCTAATACTATTTGTGAAAACACCCATATTACTTTTATTTAATATCTGGCAAGTCCACCATTTTAACAACTTCACAGTTTTTATATTTTGAGTTACATGATGGCAGAACAAGTGAGGAAATACAAATAATATATTTTTTAAAAAAATACATCTGCATGTTACACTATGCATATGTATCATATGTGAAATAAGAAATGGCCATCAGCAACACATTCCTTTAACATCTGATACATAAGTTGCTGGTCGCCATTTTCTTTTCTCATTTATCTGTTTTAATCCTTATCGGAACCATTTTTTTTCCATTGTCACCATTGCATGTAACTGTTCTCTAGTTTAATCCATCGTTCAGTGGGGTTTGGACCTGAACCTCCCCAATCCTAATCTAACATTACAACCTTCACTACCGCTCATCATGCTAAAAACAAACAAACACTATTTACTACAGTGGTCCTCAACCTTCTGGGGCATTGGGTGGGGTGCATTGGGGTGCCCAATGTCTGAAGAGCACCACATCTTAAATCAAAATGTAACAAAATTTTAACTTACCAATTTAGATCAAAAGTAAACATTTAGAGCTCAATGTTAACGTTAGGGGTACCGGACATCTGCTGGTTAGCAAAGCACCCAGAAAGGCCAAAATGAGGAAGGATAAAATGAAGAGGAAGCTGACAGGAGGAACTGCAGAGACCAAAAGATTGCTATTGTGATTTTTTTTAAAGAAAGGGTACAGGAAAAACAGAAGTAGATGGTGTCTCATGAGGAAGTGAACATTGGAGGAAAAATATAATGAAGGTGATAGCAGTAAACAAGCAGATTGGAGGGCCACACAGAAGTGCTCAGGGATCACATATGGTCCATGGGCCAAAGGTTGGGAACCCCTGGCATAATTTAAATAATAATGTACATGGGGGAGTCTTCTTTTCATCCTTTTGCTTCTAAGACTGCAACTCAAGTCATTGTTAGCCCCCATAACTGTTGGTGAGGGATAATGGGAGCAGAAGCTGAGTAACATCTGGAGTGCTATGTGTTCTCCACCTCTGCTGTCCCTGAATATTTCTGTTTAACCTAGAGATGTTAGGAATAACATATGAGAATTAAATATTAGCTACTACACTTTTAGAACCTCAACTTATTCCCTCTCTTAATAATTTATGCAGGTAACCTGATTCCAAAATCAAAATGTGCAGCCATGCAAGGATACTAACTTGAGACAGAAATCAGAATTCTTTATCCAGGACAGAAAATCTGAGAGGCATTCGCTCGTCTCTTTACTGCAACCCCATTTTCATGTTCTTTAGTTAATTCTGAGAGCAGAACTTGCACAGCAACTGTTGCAATTCCACAGTATTTATGCTATATTTTAAAGGAGCTCATTAAAAATAAACAGTACATGGAAAGGCAATTACTATTGACAAACATCAGCACAAAAGAAAACACAAATAGGCCCATTAAAAATGAAAAAATAATTACCCCAATCTTTCATCCTGCTTCATTGTCTGTAACAAATGTTGAGTCTAACTTGCTGAATTTAGTTAGCAGCAGTTGCCAGTTTTGCTTCTTCCATTTAAGATTTAACTTCCCATATCTCTAAACATAAAACACTGAAGCAACAGACAAAACTGTGTTGCCTCTACCTGTGGCAGCTCCATTCATCTTCCCATGAGTTTTGCTATAATCAGAGAACACCTACAAAGGTCTTGGAGATTACAAGTGAATCTTTTCCATTGGGGAAAAGAGAGAGACCAAAATGTTAATCTCTCATTGCAAGATAGAATTGATATTAGAAATGGGGCTATCATGTTTGGCACCCCTTTTCCCTGCCATGTGCTCCAAATGACCTTTGCTTTTCTGAACATTAAAAGCTGCATTGAGTAACCATGCAATTTAAAAATGACTTGTTTTCACTCTGCCTTAAATGCCAAAAGTCAAATGTTGCTTCATCTAAATGGCTATGACTGAATTAGAGATGAAGAATTCTTTGGTAATTCTTTTGGAGCTGTAGCACTACTGACAATTTGGGTAAATGAGTTTTTGGGGAAATATTGTGGTTTGGTGAAGGAAGGAAAAGTTGTTAAGTGGGTTATTCTACTGTTGGGGAAATTTTATTTCTATTTTCCCCAGCTGCAACACACAAAAGGACTCTAGGCACAGTATCTTAAAATATTATTAAGTAGTTTAATGTAAGCAAAAGTCAAATAAAATCAGAACACATTATATAAAGTACAATACCTTAATAATAAAGAGATGCAAGTAATATTAAGATTGGCTAATAATACAGAAATTTGGAACAAAGCAAAAACAGGTTCCCCAAAGATCCCATGTTTGCAATGCCCAAATGTCTGTCTTTTCTCCTCCCTTATATACCTTCTGAAACTGCCTTTTTTTAGTACATTAGGTCATGTCACATTTTATGGTCAGCAAGAGACACATTTTGTGGTCAGTGTGATGAATGTGTGAACCTGTCTTGAGCCACCTGCTGAGGTTCCTCTTTTCTGTCAGGTAACAGTGACCTAACCACAAAGAACATTCTTACCCACGTGATGACTCCTTTTATATCATTTTTTATTCTACTTTTGATTCTACTCCCTTTATATCATTTTGATTCTACTTTTAATTAATATGGCTGCACTTACGTCAAATAATGTGAATCAAAGTTTCTCTCACACACTACCACTCATATGCAAGGCTCTTTGATCCTACAGAGACTTCTATAGACAATAGGTAGGAGGGATTTTTCTCAAATGCAGCTGTTCTGTTCAAAATAGTTCTTCACACCTTCAGATCCAATTTGAAGGGAGGAACTAAAAAGAGATAAAGCAGACATACAGTCAGAAGTATAATGTCTTGCTTCACAGGCACCTATGGCAAAACATATCTAGGGATCTTTGGAGACCATAGGTCAAACATGAATTGATAGTGAGAAGCAGTAGCAGGCATCAGCTGGTTTGGACTGGTACGGGCGTGCCAGTAGTAGAAGCAGCTGGCCACACCAACTTCCCACCTTGCCCACCTCCAGGCACCCAGACGACAGTGCCAACCCAGCCTTGTCAGGGCTCAGGAGCACCGCAGGAGCCAGCAGGGCCTCTGCTGGCCTCTCGTCATTGTCTCCCTCCCTCCCTTCCTCCAGGCGAAGTGTGGCATGCCCTGGTTGGGGGGGGGGCTGGATTGAGACTTCAGTGCCCGTGTACCACATCTAGCATCAGCAGCGCCTGTAGTTCGCTTCAGGCAGGCAGGCGGCCGGTCGAGGAGTGCTGCTACAGGTGCTGCTGCTGCTAGAAGCGGCGGGTGGGTACCAAAGCCTCACTCCAAGCCCCTGACCAGGGGGATCGCTGGGTCCGGCTCAGCCCTAGACTATCCACCTGCCTGCCAGGCACAAACTACAGGTGCTGCTGCTGCTGTTAGAAGCAGTGGGTGGGTGTGCCCTGGTCACAGCTTGGAGTGAGGCTTCAGTGCCCACTCGCTGCTTCTAGCAGCAGTAGCTGCTAGAACTGGAGTTGCTTTGAACTTGCCCTTGAACTGGAGAAGCTTTGAACTTGAACTGGAGATGCTTTGAACTTGAACTGGGGAGATTTTGACCTTGCCCTTCGAACTGCTAAGAAAGGTGTACTTCAAGATAAGTTTTCCAAGTAAACTGCTGATTCATCACTTTACTGCTACAGAAGAAACCATAAACTTACCTGCTTGTTTCACAAACAGACCATTGTTATATCTCTCAGATTTTGTGGAACCTGGAAGATTCCAAGCTCAACCAACTGCTGAGCAAAAAGATTACTGCATTCTTACCTGCTATCACTGCAGTGACTGAAATGGTATTTTGCTTGCAAAGAGACTTTATATACTTTGTATTTGTCACTGTATATTTTTCGAAGCACTTTATCCTTCAGCACTTCTCAGTAAACCTTTTTCACCAAAACTGTCTCGGTCTTTGTAAGAATGCCTCAGAACTCTCGCTCTGCTGTGCACTATCAAGTGCAATTCTGCTAACTCACCTCAACATGGTGTCACCTGTGAGCACCTATTGGTGCTCACCAACTGGCCAGAGGGTGGAGGGAGCCAGAATTCATATAAGTTGGCTTCTCCCTCATAATGGCCTCTCTTAATAATTTACCCCCAGAAGTTTATGCCAGGCAAAAGTGCATTATTGCTTGATAAAGCTGAGCTCTTAAGGGTAAGCGCAGGGGCAAGTAACATACCCTAGGGATCTGCACTCAGCCAACTGCACTAAGTTAGGCCCCACTGTAAGACTGGGTAGTTTAACAAATTATGTAAGTCACTAGCATATTTTGCCCGGCCTTGCTGGGAAGTTTTTGTGTGTTTTTTTGGTTAGGGGTGGTTTGGGGGGTCTTGTTTTGAATTTGTGGTTTTTAAATTTATTTGATGTTTATTTTATTTATTTTTATTTGGATTTTTAAAAAATGTTTGACTGTTTTATTCTCTTCCGGCCTCTAGGTGGGGCTGTGATTAAGAGTACTGTGATTGTCTTTATTTCTTCAGTTCTGTTCCAGAGGCATGGATGGAGGACGTCTTTCATAAGTGCTCTTGATTTATTATCTTATTTTTATTTTGTTTTGATTTTTGCTTACTATTTCATTTTTTTCTGGATTTTAGATTTGTGTTATTGTTTTGGATATTTCTGGTTGTTATCTTTTTATTTTTTATTTTTTTCGTATCTATTTTTGTAATTTGTGATATTATTGTTTTTTGAGTAAGGTATTTTCATTTTGTAGATATGTGTTTTTAGTGATTTGTCATTGTTTTTCGGTAGCCTTTGGTATTTTGGGTGGTTTTTTTGAGTTTGTTGTTTATTGTTTTGTTGTTTACTGGGTTTATTTGAATTATTTCTCTATTTGTGTTTTATTATTTTTTATGCTTGGCATTCAGGTTAATTGTTTTGTTTTGTTGTTGTTGTGTTTTGTGGGGTAAAGAACGGCCTGTTTGTCATTTCCTCTTTTCCACATTACTGTTTCAAAATTGGGTTTCAATGCAGCAATGGGGAAAAGGAAGAGCCGGCAGTCAGCTCGCTCTTCATCTGGTAAGGTTCGTTAGGTCGGTCAGGGGAGAAGGAGGCAGAGAAGAGCTATCTGCTTCACGAAAGTTCTCTCCTCTCGGCTTACCTAACGGGAGATCGGCAGGCAACGATCTGTAAGGAATGGTGCTCTTCCTTGCGGATTGCTGGCTGCTGCTTTTCTATTACCTCCACCACTGTTTCATGCTAGTTCTCGAAACAGTGGTGTGGGTAGCATAAAAGGCAGCAGCCAGTCATTTGCCAGGGAGGGTGCTTCCCATAACGAAGTGCTGGCTGCTGCTTGTTTTTTTCCCACCCTGGCTCAACTTACCTTGAGGCCAGTGGTGGTCTCACCGTGTCTTCGGTGGGGTAGCGGGGAGGAGAGGGACTCCCTCTTCTTCCTGTTGCTCCAGGAAAGAAGGCCAGTGGTTGTCTCACTGTGGCTTTTTGCGGGTTTGGGTTAGCAAGGCGGTGAGGTGCTACATCTGCCTGCGGCGGCCTTGCACTCCCATTGCGGAAGGCGTGATTTTATTTTATTTTTCGCACACCGGCTTTTTCAGCATTCTACACGCTTGCACCCTTCAGCCTGATTGGCTGAAGTGGTCATGGTGCAGAAGATGCTGGGATTTGAAGTTTTCTTCCTTTTTTGCATTCATGCAGTGGCTTTTTTCAATGGCTGGTTTTGTATTGGGAGCACCGGCTTTCCCAATGTTCTCCTTGCTCTCGCCTGTCAGCCTGATTGGCTGAGGGGTGGCATGGCGAGGAGGACGCTGAGACTTGAAGTTGTTTTGTTTTGGTTGCATTCGTGGGGCAGTTGCCCCACTGGTGACTGCTGGACCCTTGCGGCGATGGTCGGGCTGGGTAAAGGCAAGTACAGGCAGCTCGGTATGGGATATTATGGATGGGTGCGGGCGTGTATGCCAGAGTCCAATGGTTAACGTCCCTCCTTATAGGTAAAGATAAAATGTGGCCCAGTTGGAATTCCAACAATTGTGTTCATGTCTTTCTTCTGGTGGGGATAAATTATATTAAAGGAAGAAAGATCTTCCAAAATGATTATTGAAATTGTAGAGAGGAGTTCACCAGGCTGTGCAGAGATCCTCCTATCAATTTGCAAGCTGGTTTAGGGGTTACAAAGCTTATGCCAATTTGGTCCAGAATTATTTCTGTCCTATCTAATTCAATTTGTGACTGGGGTTCACACAGAATTATAGAATAATGGAGTTTGAAGGGACCTATGAAGCCGTTGAGTTAAACCCCACTGCTCAATGCAGGAATCCAAATCAAAGCAGATCTATCAGTTTTATCTTGAATACCTCAAGTGTTGGATCTGTTCCTTGCATAGTGACTGATTTATACTCTGCTTACCACCTCTCAATGTACAGTAATTACTTCCATTGTTGTACTGCTCTAACAGTACTGCTCTTCCTGATATTCAGCCTATATCTGGCTTCCAGTAACTTGAGTCTATGCTAAAAGCCCCTGCAGTGCTTGAGTTCGAAACACACAGTCTAATCCTGCTCTTAACTGTGTTATGGAATGAGTGCCAAAGAAAAGTCTACAGGACCAGTGCTAGGAATTGTAAAGTCACCACTACTTCAAAGGCTGCACTGATTACCAGTGTGCCTCCAGGTGCAATTCAAGGTGCTGGTTTTGACCTTTAAAGCCCTATATGGTAGTGGGCCAGGATACCTAAGAGACTGCATCGCCCTAATGAATCTGTCCATCCTACCAGAGTGGACCGGAGGGGCTCTCTAATTGTTCCATCAGCCAGAGGGGTTTGCATCTCTGGCACAAGGAGGAGGGCCATCTCCGTGTCCACACCGGCCATCTGAAACCTCCTGCCAATAGAGTTACGGCTCCAGATGGAATTGCTGCCCTTCAGAAAAGAACGCAAAATCTGACTGGCAAGCCAAGTATGGGGTGCAGGTGGAAGGGTGACCTCCGTTGGGTAGCTAGTGTAGTACAACTCCTTCCCCCTCAGTCCCCTTTGTCCCTGCACCCTATTTTTAGGGGGTGGGTAGTTTTAATCAGTTTTAACCATGCTGTTTTTATTTATGACTGTGAACCACCCTGAGTCAGCCTAGGCCGAGTGGGCAATATAGACGTTGAACTAATAAATAAATAATAAATGTGTCCTGCACTCTGAGATGACTGAGAACAGATCCTGCCCCTCCTCTTTATGACTACTTTCAAGTATTTGACAAGTGCCATCATATTCCCATTTCCTTTTCTCAAGGCTAAACATGCCCAGTCTTTCAGTCTTTCCTCACAGGGCTTGGCTTCAAGTCCCCTGGCTATACTTATTACCCTCCCTGTTCCAGTTTGTTTGAATCCTTTTAAAAGTGTGGCATCCAACTGGACACAGTACTCTAGAAGAGTCCTAACTAGTGCCCAATCAAGGGGGGCAGGCTTTGGAGACTATACGGTAATACCTCATACAAAGTCCACTTCATACAACGTCGGATTCTGTTGTGTTCTGATGGGTTTTACTGTACACATGGATTGCAATGTATCTGAGTCAATGTAACCTTGCCTATAGCAACAATGTAACCTTCACCTGTATCATATAAGCCCTGTAATAGGACGCGAGCTAATGACCACCAGCTGGCAGCAGCGAGCAAGGAGGTGCAGCGCAGCTTGATGAATAAGGAGCCGCCACCCACGCTGGCCGAAGTCATAGAGGCCGCGGAAGCCGCAGAGTCCACGAATGCCGGAGTGGACGAGATGCATCAGTGGCGTGAGTGGCGTCCTAAAGCCGGCAAGGCGGAAAATTCGGTGCACGGGAAGGCCGGACAGTCGGTGCACGCGACTCGGCGGGCCTCAAAGTCGTCTACGGAAGGCAGCGACGGCGAGGAGGTCCAGAAGGTCCGGAAGGGCGGTCGACGCTGCGAGGGTTGCGGAGCGGCCCACGAGCGCGCGAGATGCCCGTTCAGGAAGGCCGAGTGTTACACCTGCGGCCGTCGGGGGCACATCGCCAAGGCGTGCAGAAAGCGGAAAGAGGGCCGGAGGCAATCACAAGACCGCGCGGCCAGGCCGGACCGTCCAGCAAGGCCCAAAGATGGCGCCCAGACCACGAGGAAGCAGGACGGCGTGGGCCGCGTCTCGGACAGCAGCGAGGACGACGCCTCAGTGTTCAGCGTGTCCGCGGGACAGTCCCATTACTTCGTTGAGGTATTAGTACAAGGGGCCCCTATTAAGATGGAAATTGACTCAGGGTCCTCCTTTTCCATAATTCCCCAGAAAGAGTTCCTGAAAATCGACCCCCACGTGCGGCCAAAGCTTAAAGCGTTGAGGTCCACACTACGGGACGTACAGGGAAACAACATTCCGGTATTGGGGGTTGGGAAGTTTCGGGTCAATTTTAAGAGACACTCTGCGGAACTGCCCCTAGTTGTCCTGAAAGGGGGAAGCTGTAGCCTCCTGGGAACACAGTGGTTTCAGCCCTTAGGGTTGTTCATAGGGGGGGTGCATACCGTGGGGGGGGACCCAATACAAGCGGTTTGCGATGCGCATCCCGCCGTTTTTGAGAAAGGACTCGGAAAGTTCAAGGGACCCCCTGTAGCTTTCGACATAGACCCGGAGGTCCGCCCGATAAGACTCAAACCACGCAGGGTGCCGTTTGCACTCAAGGACAAGATAGAGGCGGAATTGGACAAACTGGTGGGCCAGGGGATTCTTATTCCTGTTGATTCCGCGGAGTGGGAAACTCCAATTGTAACGGCTCTAAAGGCTAACGGGGAGGTGCACATTTGCGCAGATTATAAGTGTACGATTAACAAGGCGATCCGCCCTAATGCATACCCGGTGCCAGTGATAAGCCACCTTTTGGCCAGGCTAAATGGGGGAAAGTGTTTCGCCAAGCTCGATTTGGCACAAGCCTATCAGCAACTTCCTGTGACCCCCGCCACGGCCGCGGCACAAACGATAGTTACACATAAGGGAGCGTTCCAGGTGTCGCGGTTACAGTTCGGCGTGAACTCGGCACCCGGTCTTTTTCAATCGCTCGTGGAACGCCTCCTAAAGGGCCTGGAGGGGGTGTTGCCTTATTTTGATGACGTGTTGATAACAGGGGGGAGTGAGGCTGAACTAGCGAAAAGGTTGGACAAGGTACTGACCGTGTTCGAGAAAGCGGGGCTGAGATTGAGGAAGGATAAATGTGTTTTTTTCGAAACAGAGGTCGAGTTTTTAGGGTTCCGAATCACACCCGAGGGGATTAAGCCGTCTAAATCCAAGGTAGCAGCCATTAAAAAGGCCCCTCGCCCCACATCCAAGACCGAGCTGCAATCTTTCCTGGGGCTCCTAAATTTTTACCATACATTCCTCCCGCGGAAGGCGTCCGTGGCCGAACCGCTCCATCGGTTGCTGAAAAAGGAGGAGCCGTGGATGTGGGGTGATGAGCACGAGAGGGCGTTCAAAGAGCTAAAGCAACTCCTAACATCTGAGGCAATCCTGACGCATTTCGACCCCAAACGGCCTGTGGTCCTAGTTTGTGATGCTTCCCCGGTGGGGGTGGGGGCGGTGCTTTGCCACGTGTTGGAGGACGGAAGGGAGGCCCCGGTAGCATTTTACTCAAGGTCCCTGTCCCAAGCGGAGCGGAATTACGCGCAAACCGACAGGGAAGCATTAGCAATCGTATCGGGGACCAAAAAATTTCACGATTTTTTGTATGGCCGCCCGTTCAAAATCGTGACCGATCACAAACCGCTGTTAGGGATTTTCACGGCGCACAAGCCCACGCCGCAGATCCTGTCCCCGAGAATGCTGCGATGGGCTATTTTCCTCAACGCGTACCAACATGAGTTGGAGTACAGGCCCGGAAAGGAGATCAGCCATGCTGATGCGCTTTCGAGGTCCCCTTTGCCATTGTCGGACGCCCAAAAGGCGAGAGCAGAAAAGGACCGCCAGGTGTTGCTAATTGAGGTTTTAGACGCTCCCCCAATAGTACCAGCCGACATTGCTAGGGCGACGGGCAAGGACAGGACACTGGCGAAGGTTTGCTCATGGGTGCAGAAGGGGTGGCCGGGTTCGTCCCCGAGTACGGAGTTCGACCCATTCTTTAGGAAAAAGCTAGAGTTGTCCCTAGAGAGGGGGTGCCTTCTGTGGGGCCAACGGGTGGTGGTCCCTGCGCCCCTGCGGACGAGGGTGCTCGAACTGCTGCACGTCAGCCACCCGGGCATAGTTCGTTCAAAGGCGCTGGCCCGGAGTTACTTCTGGTGGCCGCAGCTGGACACGGATATTGAGCACATGGTTGGCACTTGCGAGGCTTGCCAGGGGTCCCGCCCTGAGGCGGCCCGTCTTCCACATAGGGAATGGGACACAGCACGGGGACCATGGTCCAGGGTGCACGTAGATTTCGCTGGCCCATTCCGAGGAACCATGTTTCTCCTAGTCGTGGATGCGTTCTCCAAGTGGCTGGAGGTTATCCCGGTAAAAAGCACGTCCTCCGCCACGACAATTAGCCGGCTACGGAGAGTCTTTTCCACGTTCGGCTTACCCGACACTTTAGTCAGCGATAACGCTAGTTGTTTCACCTCCGCTGAGTTCGGGGCATTCATGGAGACAAACGCCATTCGGCATATCACGTCCGCACCGTTTCACCCGGCCACGAATGGCCAAGTGGAACGGTTGGTGCGTACAACGAAGGAGGCGCTGCGGCGCATGGGCCCGGGGGACCTGAATCACCAAGTGTGCCAATTCCTCTTAGCGTATAGGGTGACCCCTTTGGCGTCCGGCTACTCGCCGGCAGAGCTCTTGATGCGGCGAAAACTGACCACGCTCCTGTCCAGGCTAGACCCAACGAGAGTCGAGGATAAAGGGAAAAACGTGGGGTTGGCAGTCTCGAAAGGTTTCGCTGCCGGTGACCCTGTTCACTGCAGGAACTATTCCAGCGCAGGGCCAGCCTGGGTACCAGGGACGGTTGTAGAACAGACGGGACCAGTGTCGTACCGGGTCGAGACGAACACCGGCCTCCTCTGGAGGAGGCACGCAGATCAACTGAGGCACCGAGTGATTGGGCCAGTCAGTGGAGCTCAGCAACAGGATTCAGCGTTAGGGTTCTCCCCCACCCGCTTAACCCAAGGGGGAGACAGCAGTGGACAACAGTCCCAAGCATGGGGGGAAGGAAGCAGAAGCAGCGGCCCCGACTCATATCCTTTTGATACGCCAGCTCTAGCAGGGGCCGGGGAAGGGGGAGAGGAGTTCGCGACCGCTGCCCCCGATAGTGATTTTGATTTTGATTTGGCGAGCCGGGGGGGTTTTCAGGAGTGTTCCCCCACCCATCCAAGCGAGAAGAGGGGTTTTTCGTTAGCCCCCAGTGCCCCCGGTTCCTCCCTAAGAAAGAGCACACCTCCCAACAGCGCCGCGGAGCCGCGGAAAGTCACTAACGAGTCTCCCTCTCATATTGCAGGACAGGAGACCAGGGGACAAAGAGAAGGTAGCAAACCCGGGGAGAGGCAGCCCGCACCGAGACCCCAGCGTGTTCGAAATAAGCCATCTTGGCTGAGAGACTTTGTCTCCTAAGGGGGGGGGAGTGTGTTAAGGTGGGCTCGAGACTTTGTCTCGTCCTAGGGGGGAGGGATGTTGTGTTCTGATGGGTTTTACTGTACACATGGATTGCAATGTATCTGAGTCAATGTAACCTTGCCTATAGCAACAATGTAACCTTCACCTGTATCATATAAGCCCTGTAATAGGACGCGAGCTAATGACCACCAGCTGGCAGCAGCGAGCGTCCAAGCTCTCTTGGTCCGAACTCATCAAAGGCAACAGCGCGGGAAGTTTTCCCGCCACTACCTACACCTGGACAAGAAGGGCGTGACCTGCAATGACGTCACGCAGACAGTAGCCAATGGGCTACCATGGCACCACGTTCAAATGTATTACTGCTGTATATAAAGAGCTATTGATCCGCCATTACCTCATGTTCCCTCTGTCCACGATGCAATAAACCTGAGTTAACCCAGCCCGAGGCTGTGTCCCGTGTCTTGGTTTGCATACACCAAAGATTCATACAACATCGCCTAATTCCTTTGAAAAAAGTTGCTTTATAAAAAGTCACTGCGACTTTGTATGAGGCATTGGGGTTTTTACCAGGTTGCATTGTGCCTGGGCAGTATAAAAGGCTGAACACAGGCATGCATTGTTCTTGTGGGTTTTGCACGAGGCAAAGTGTTTAAGAGTGGTTTTGAGGACGATTTTGGATTTTTTAAATATTTTTTGTCAGAATTTTTAGAAGCATTCCTGGGATTATTGCAGCATTCTTCAGGTTCTTGACCAATCAGCATTGTTGGACATGTTTTTGTAATGTTTTTAGCCTTTAGACAATGATTTCTTAAAGTTCTGTCAGTTTCCTGTCTGTTTCCTTGACTTTGCCCTGAAGTCTGTGCTGTTGCAGTACAATGTATCTCTATGGAAACGATGTGTACGAGGCATTGCGGTAAGGATTTGGACATTGTATGAGGCATCACAGCTAGGATTTTACATGCCTCATACAAAGTCCAAAGCCATATAAAGTCCAAACTTGTGGAACCAAGTACTTCATTTAGTGCAGCCTAAAATAGCACTGGTTTTTTCCCCTGCCAAATCCCACTGTATTACTGAGCCAAGTATCCCCCATCTCATAAACTGCATTTGTGTTTTTTGCCCTAGGTGTAAAATTTTGCACCTGTTCAATTTCATTCTATTCTTTTTAGCCCAGTCTTATCTGGTTGGACATCCCAGTATGGTAATGGAGTAGATCATACAACCAGCGACTCAATGCTGAGTGTTGGGTGGTGGTAAATAACCTGGCTCCCTAAAGGGGCCAATGCCTATGGGAAGACAAACCCCTTTAGGTGGGGTGATGGGGGCACCCCGTCAGTAGAGGAAATGCCACTGGTAGCCATCATATTGGGCCCAACAGCAAAATGAGCAGAGCAGGAACCACTTCACTATTCAGATTCCCAACAGTCATGGAGGTGGAAGAGGCCATGCCAGATGGACTGGCTGTGAAGGCTCACCTAGTTAATATCCTCATGGCTGCAACAGTCCATTGCAGTCCTAGTGTTAAATCCTGCATGTCTCATTTCATACGTGCCGCAGGAGATGGCTCCATGATCATAGTGTGTGGGTCACTTCATGGCAAGCTGGGATCCACCTTAAACAAATTCATGGTAGTGACATTTTTCCTAAAATGATTTCCAGGAAAAAATCGTATCCTCAGATACGAGTGGCAGCCGACGTGCTCAGTGCTCAACTTCACACTGAAACAGAGTTTAGCTAGGGGATTAGGTGAACTAACTAAATAAAGGAAAAACCTGCCAATTAGTACCTTGCTAAGGCCTTAAGGCATCTTCTGCTGTTGACTCCTGTAAATTGCCCTCTGGCCAGCTATTAGCATTTCAACTGAGGAAATCAAATTTCATAAACTGTGAATACAGAGAGGATCAAACTATATTTTCCTTGCTGAGTAGTCACACTCTGTATCAGGTAATTTAGTTCTGAATTTGTAATTTTTCCAGTTCTTTCAAGCACCATCCATTGATTGGAACATTAAGAAACAATATTCTTTTAAGTGCACAGTGCATTTTTGGGCCTTCTAAAGCCATTATTTTCAGTACAGATGATTCATCAGAACCAAGCATCTGAATACATCTTATCTCTCCCTTTATATAAAAATAATCTGCCAATATTTTTGATGACTTTCACTTTTGTGAGAAAAAAACAACCTAGTGACTTTACAATTTCTAGCACTCGTTCTGTAGACTTTTCTTTGGCACTCATTCCATAACACAGTGAAGAGCAGGATTAGACTGTGTGTTTTGAACTCAATCACTGTAGGGGCTTTTAGCATAGACTGACAGAAGCAACTGTGGCCTCTGGCAGTAAAACACCTGGTAAAGGCTCAACCTTTGAGTGAGAGGGAATCCATTTTAACAGAATCGATCAGAAACTGGTTTTCTGAAGGAGTGGCTTTCAAGTCACTGGATTAGCTGAAAGGCAAAAGGGATAAAACAATTTATATACAAGTACTCTACCACTGTTAATAGCACACATAATCTAAAGGGCGAAAAATCCTGCTATCACCTATTGTGAAATGCGATTTTTTTAATTTGAACTGATTAGGTTCCTTTGACTCCTACTTTTTGTGTGTTCTTTGACACAATGGCAAAAGTGGAATCAATTCCACAGTTTAAGAATAGCTTTCATTCTTGAGGAAAATCCCCTGAATGGAAGGTGGATTTAATGCACTCTCCATGATTCACCACCACCCATCCATCTTCTTTGTGCACTCTGAGGTACACACAATATTCACTGGTACATTTGGGCAGTATCAATGCCTAAAAAGCAGGAAAGGGTACTGAGGTAAAGCTTGCTTCTCTAATATTTGTTCTTTAAATAATATGAATAATTGAAAATTATCCTTGTTTCTATTCCCCTGTGTATCTAAGGGCAGAAATATGCACAGTAGAGGAAAGCATGCTAGTGTTGGAAAGATATGATCCAAGCAGACTTTTGTGTCTCAGGAAAGATTCCACTTTCCTATATCCTGAAGACCAATCACTATTCGAACAAAGCTAATTTGCAAATTGCTTGATGTGAAAAAAAGCTTCTCCTGTGCTCTCTGTGTATGTCTTTCTTACATATGCACCAGCATTGTAATATGCTAAAGAGTATGTTCTGATTTGTTCAGGGAAAAAAGAGTTTTAAAGGCTTTGAAAGATTGCCATGTAACCTGTAAAACTCTATTCGCAGACTTTTTCTTTTTGAAATTCTGGTTCACCTGTTTTGTTGCATTTTTTCATTTTCATTTTGTTTTTCATTTTGTTTCTCCAACATTTATTTCTGTTCATTTTCTGTATGGGCCTTCATCTTTAGATCATTTCCCCCTTTTCTTCTGTTAAAAAAGTCCTACTTGATAGGTCATCCAATCCAAACTCAAAGATCTCCTAGCTGTTGTGGGTTTTGGAATCAGCATATCTTGTGCCCACACGTTCCTCTTCCAACATCTCAGATCAGATCAGCTAGCACGGTTGCTGTCTTGGCTGAAATCAGTTGCTTCTTTCTGCATTTGCTGTCCAATAAATCACAGTTCTTTCAAATGAGCTCCAGTGGGTTTAATTCTACATGCATTCCAAAAATGAATGCATACATTAGAGTTAAGGCCAAAGAATAATAAAAGAGGATGATTTCAAAAAGCAGAAGAGGAGTAGTAGTAGTATCATGAATGATGCACAAGGTGAAAGATGTGAATGAAATCATTAGGAAAAAGAATGAAATAGAGAATTAAGAATCAAATTTCTGTGGCTTAAATCTAAAATGGGGAAAACAGACTAAATTAAAGGCACGCCCAAGAAGGATGGCAGTGACTGCTGAAAGTTTGAGCTATTTCTTATGGTGAACCACTAAAATGGATTTGGCAGCTTAACAGTGAACTAACTTCATGTCCTGGACTCACTCTTCTAACCTATCCTGGCTAATGAAGCCTCCTGAGTTGCAAGGAGTAAAAAGGCATATATGATATTCAACAGCAACAATAGTAGAGAAGAGGAGGAATTCTGTCTAGTAAAGGAAAAGGTTGCCCTTGGCACCAAACCCTAAGTCGGATATAACTGGCTTTCAGGCAAGGGCAATTATTAACTTTACCTAACTTATTCTTTGATTCTAGCTGCTTGTCAGATACCACAGACCCCAGCTTACATTGGAAATACCAATAACAGCACAATATGGCAATGGAAAAAATGATTGCTTCCATAGAACTCAATGAAAGCATGGTAACTGAAGAAGATATACATTAAGAACGGCAAAGAAGATTACAAATAGGAAGAGAGCCTTCTCAGTGGTGGCCTCTACCCTTTGGAATGACATATCTGTGCAGTTGCATATCTTTTAAAAATGTCTTAAAGCAGAATTCTGCTAGAAAGCATATAAGAACATATATCTCCTCAATTATTTATTTTATTTGCTATGGGTATTCTGTTTGTGTTGATGATCTAAAGTGGTGGATTTTTCACTAGTTTAAATACTAAATAAATAAATAAATAAATAAATATTAATATTTTGTGATTAATTAGCTTACGTCCTTACCACTCACCTGACTATTTCAAAATAGTTCCTTGAAGCTTAAAGGCAGGGTTGAGTTGACCCTACTCCTAGACAACGTTAAGCAACCACTACAGCCAGCAGATGAGAAATATCATGAGATGGCAGCAAATTGCTGGTTTCAATTCACTATCATTGTATTTTCACCATCAGGCAGATGGTGAGATTTTCTACTTCAGGGGGTGATAGAAAATGGCTGTCCTATTATTCCCATGGCTTTGGGGAGGGGGGGGGTATTATTTGCTGCTCCTCCTCAGGCAGGAAAATATCTTGTGCAAGTCCTGGCTTCAGTAAATCATTAAAAAATAATTTAAACAACTTGAAAGGCTTCTTAAAATCAATGATACTTATTTTTTTCTTATTACATCTTAAATGTCCAGACATTATTAAAGCATTCACTCATGTAATTCTTTCCAAGTAATGGAAATGAGGAGGAAGGATTTTTATAATCTGTAATATAAATTCAACATCCAGGATAGGTTAACTAAGTGGGAGCAGTACCATTTAAAATCAGAAATCAGAAACCAATACTGACCAAGTAGAGGATGTTTAAGTTGTAATGGCAGCAAAAATTATTATAGCACTAGAGGAATTGACTTGGAAGATTAAATATGTGCTGACTAGCCAAATTCTAATTTACTAACAGAGTATGTTTTAACAGTCTACAAATATTTCAGTGGTGTGAAGAAGTTTGGAAGGATGTCAGCTGTATATTGGATTATATGTGGATCAAAAGGAAGAAATCAAGGGAAAGATATGTAGCTTGAACAGCATACGTAACTTTCTAAACCAGAGATGTTTTATGGGATAATTAAATTGTCTGTGCTACAATCCAATACAAACTCTCATTGAGATGCAATGATGCAAACAGAAGTTGATTTAAGAATAATTCCAAAGTTCTGTTTTCATGTTCCAAGTTGAAACCTACATATAAATAATGAGAAAGGAAGCTATTTACAGCATGCATGATTACATTATTTAAAGTCTCTTCTACTGCAGTATGGTGATGTCCACTAACTCAGATCATTCTTTAAATGGGATTAAAGAGGCTGAATCTGTCAATGGTGAATGTAGTAGAGATATTACACACTTAGATTCATTAAAAATTAGAGCTCTAATGGGGCCCTGGTCCACTCTGAAGACTAATTTGGGGGTTTGGAATGTATTCCAATTTGTCCTGGAACAATTTCTGCCTTGTCTAATTCAATCTATGACCTGGATCAAAATTATTTTATAAACTGCCTCTTGATTTCCATTATAAAACCTAAATAGTTTTTTTCTTTTTTGACAGATGTACAGGAGATGTGGAGACATGGTAGACCCTAAAGGTGAGAGAAATAAGCCTACCAACATTTAGATAGTTAGATTGAGGGGTTTGAGTATTTGCACCTTTACATTTTTTTCCAAAGAAAAAAGCCTAAAGAAATTTGGACCCAGTTCTAATTCATTGTGTGTTCTAGACACACATCTGAGAATGTGCTATGTGATCAAATCTGTCCATTCCATTTTAATTGGGACCTTGTACAAATATGGTCCAATTATCGTGAGTTGGAACAGAATTTATCTAATTTATCGAAATCCAAAACACAGCCTCAATTAAAATCATGAACAACACACTTATACACTGATATGTCCTAATTTTTTTTTACAGATTCTGAGGAAGGGTGTAATTATTATTTTTTTAGTTCAGGGGCTGTTGAGTCTGAGAGTAATTAGCAATGTGACAGCAAGTTCGTAGTTAAACATAAGTGATTTATGATCAGCTCAGTTAAGTCTTATTCGGACTGGGGAATAAGGGACAAGGGCGCTACTTATATACAGACAGAACGGCAGTTACAGAGATACATTTGCCTGGGCTTTTGATAATATGGGAAAACTGTGTTAGAGCCAATCAGATTACATTGACACCAATATGAATGTGGCGCCTTACGGAAAGGGCGCGCTTTTACAACAAAGACTTAATGGTGATTGCAGAATTAAAGTAATAAAGCATTTGGACACAACAATCTCCCCTCCCCCCAGTGGGGAACCCACTCTCCATACCTTTGGGGAGGACCATAGGTCCGTCTATGGTGCCCAACATTTGTGGGTCTTAGGGCAATGGGTACAGGATGACCAGGGTCTATGATAGTGCTGGTGGACTCACTGGCCCACCTAGGCAAGCTACGTTTTGTGGGGGGCTTATGTGAAGCAGGGTTTGTGGGGGCTTACGTGAAGCAGGGTTTGAGGGGGCTTACTAGAAGCAGAGATTGGAACCAATAGCCATGGTGCACACCCAGGACTCAGATCCACTGTAGAGTCTGCCAACTCTGGGGGAGTTCTTGGCGAGGGGGCACCATGGCGGCCAACAAGATGTCAGCTGAGGGTTGTGTTATGGCACAATCCCATATTGGTGATGGAGTTGTACCTGTAGAATGAGGGACACTCTCTACTGCAGAATTGGTGGTGTCATCTTCCCGAGAAGGTATGGCAGCCTCATAACCATGGTCACAGAACTGTCATGTGAAACCCTATTGTCTCCACCCCCTGGGTGGGGGTTTCCCCCCCTGATCCTGGGGATGAATCTGAACCTTCCCCCTTCCCCTCAGGGAACCTGCTGCATAAGGGCGACCTACCCTAGCCTCGAATTCTTCATTGAGGCTAGGCCACCAAAAATGACTCCAGGCAAATGCCTTTGCGAGGACAATGCTAGTGCACCCCACCAACAGTGTATGCAGAACCTTAGCCCACAGTGCAGACAGAATTACCATTTTATCCTCCAAAAACAAACATCCCTCCAGCACAGACAATTTATCTCAGAAAAGATCTGAAAACATGGCTGGCGGGGCAGGTGTGGGGTCCTGAAGAAGTCGTGACCCCCACCTGCTGGTTCTTTTAACCTGCTGGTTGGTTTAATATCAAATTAACTTTCTTCTTTTTAATATGTGTGTTTTTTTTAAGCAGGGTAGTCTGTTTTAATGGGGTTGTTCTTGTTTTAAGGGTATACCGCCCAGAGTCTTCGTGAATTGGGTGGTTATATAAATATTAAATTAAATTAAATTAAACTAAACTAAACTAAATTAAAACTAAATTAAAATTAAATTACATTCTCTGTAATACCCCATGAGTTCTTTAGAAACTGGTAGCAGTGGCCACCCAACTTGCACCCAATACACAACTCTTGACATCAGGGGATCTTCATATGTAGCCTTCTCAATATCCAAGTTAGATTTCACTGTCATAATGATGAGGGACTCCCACAGTTCTGAGATAGAGACCTCCACTGTGCCCAGGGGAACTAGTTCATCAAGTCCAGTCTTAGGACAGTATTTAGGTACAACATGCACTCGGCGGGACTTCAGCCTATTGGGCTTGGCCATAGAGTCCAAAACAGAATGAAAGTTCCCAACCAAAGGTGGAACACATCCAGGTACTTATCACAAATGGCCTGAATGGGGTCAGCCTGAAACATATTGTTGCCTGAAAAGGCAATACCTAGGCACCCAAACCACTGATTACCCAAAAGGTCATTCTTATCCGCCTTGACCAAAACAAGTGGGAGATTTGTGGCGATGCTTTTGAACTGCACCTCAAAATTGCCGATGCTTAGCACAGGGATGTGGCGACCCTGCACATCTCTCAACTGGACCTGCAGAGCCCGCAACTTGGGGCAGTCCACTGGCGAAATCTGGAAAAACTCACGCTGGGTGAGGATCGAATACGATGAACCTGAGTCAAACTTCATGCAGCAACAATAACCCTGGAGAAGGATGCCAATGAAGAACTGGCCTGTGACCACACAAACACCGTAACCGGAACCTTGACCAGCATTGATTTTGGAGATTTGGGACTTCCTCCGGTGATCTTTGTCTTTGGAAGACCCACTGGAATGCTGGTGGCACACTCTCGCTATGTGCCCTTTTCGCCTGCACCTGTGGCACTCCACTTCCTTGAATGGGCACTTCTCCAGAAGATGCTTGCCCCCACAACCTTTGCAAGGGGCCTTGACGCAGTCAGCAGTTTTGGAGGACTTGCAGTGAACTTTCCACATGTCATCCCCTGACACTCAGTCATCCGAAGATGATGAGGGTGGTGAATCTGAAGAATACAAACTGTAGCACTCCAGTCTCAACTGCAGCTTTTTTAACCAAGGAGTGTTTTTCATGGAATACCTTCACACCTGTGCTGGTGACATCAGATGCCAGAGCTTCCTCGAAAGCCTCATTGAAGGTCAGTGTGTTCCTTTTCATTAGCCACCTCTGCACTGCATCAGCCTGGATGCCCATCAGCACCCTGTGCTTGAGGGCATCATCCAAACTCACATGTCCCAGCCACCTGGCACAGGGTGGCGACATAATCAGTGATGGACTTCCCGGGCTTCTGGTCCCTCTGGTAGAAGTTTACCCGGGCTGTGAATATAGAGACCTTGGGCCTGAAGTGGTCTCTCAAAACTGACAGAATGTTCCTTAGAGAAGTCTCCTTTACTTCTCTCAGCCGAAGCAGGTTCACAATGAGATCAATTGTGGAGATGCCGCAGTTTGCGAAAAACGTCACCTTCTGTTCCTCCGTCTTGACCTTGTTGGCCAGAACCCAATTCTCAAATTGGATTTCATAGCTTGGCCAGGTGTCCATCATAGGCATGTCGAAACCACCAAACGGCATTGCAGCGGCAGCAGATCCCATCCTCCTCACCAATGTTGAGTCCGAGAGTAATTAGCAATGCAACAGCAAGTTCGGGGTTAAACATCAGTGATTTATGATCAGCTCAGTTAAGGCTTGTTTGGATTGGGGAATAAAGGACGAGGTGGCTACTTATAGACAGACAGAACGGCAGTTACAAAGATACATTTGCCGGGGCTTTTGATAACACTGGAAACCAGTGTTAGAGTCAATCAGATTACATTGACAACAATACGAATGTGGTGCCTTACGGAAAGGGCGCACTTTACAGCAAAGACAATGGAGATTGCAGAATTAAAGCAATAAAGCATTTGGACACAACAGGGGCTAGGACAAAAGCTGTCTACTTTTATGGAAATATCTACACTATTGGCTGGAAACAATTGGTGAAAACCTGTTGCTGAGATTAGTAAATCACACTGGAGCAAAGGGGATTTGGTGAGTTAACTCCTTTGTAAGTTTCATTTATTTAAATGGGCATGTGCTAGTTGTGACTAAGAACTTGAGGTACAGGCTGAGTCTGAATGTCTGGGGTCTTTTGATGTCGGAGAAGGACCTAAATGACATTTAGCCTGCTCCCCCATCCAAACAGTACAAGCTATTTGATTGCCCAATGGGCAATAAATAAATTCTATATTATGGAATAGCTGAGGCACCATTTCTTGGTATGGGTAAATGGAACCACTCAGTGGTTGGGGCCTAGACTTGGATTACTGTGAGGTTGAATGGTTTGCCTTGGATTCTGCCTGTGATCATTCTGTCATTTTTAAGATTGTATCTCATTATTGCTTTCCTCACTCTTTTATTGACTATAATGACCGCTCCATTTCTTCTGAGGGATTCTTGCCCACACTTGTAGACATGTTGGTCATCTAAGTTAAATTTGCCCATTCCTGTCCGCTTTAGTTCACTGATTCCCAGGATGTCAATGTTCAGTCTTGCTATCTCATGTTTCATCACATCTAGCTTACCTTGTTTCATAGATCTTACATTCCAGGTTCCTATGCAATGCTGTTCTTATAGCCTCTTTCTGGGAGCTACTTGTACATGCCATCTGCTCTTCCCTTGTAGCATAATAGACAAATTCTAACCTGAGGGACTCAACTTCTGGTGTCATATCTTTTACCTTTTCATACTGTCCATGAGGTTTTCTTGGCTAGGTTACTGGAGTGGGTTGTCATTTCCTTCTCCAGTGGACCACATTTAGTCTCATTTCTCCACTATGGTTTGTCTATCTTTGATGGCCCTAAATGGCATAGCTCAATACCCTCATTGTACCACATAAGCCCCCTTAGCACGATAAGGCACTGATATGTGAGGAGGTTATCTCTTAATATTAGATCTTATTTCCCAGTTTGTCTTTAAATACTAAACCTTATTTTCAGGTTCTCATCCATTTCACAATCAGTTGTAGTAATTGTGTGAGTTTGTGTAATGTGGGGTCACATTGCCATTCAAAGGTACAGAGAATGTTTTAAGACAACACTGTTAACAATGTAAAAGATAGAGATCAGAATTTCTTTTGTTAAACATGTAAGGAAACAAACTTTTTTAAAAAATTTGTGTTCTTTCATCAGTTTTTGATTTCTGACCAACAGCCTCTTAAATATGAATCATCCATTTAAATGAAGTATAGGCACAGAAAACTGTTGTGATCTTTGGTGTTTCCATCTTTTGATTATGTTTTCTTTTATCCTTCCTCTGGTAAATTGCCTCAGAAACTTTTTACCCAGTTGTGTCATGAGGGCTGCTTTCAGCAGTTAGTCAGAACATTAAGAAGTGGGGAAACGAATGTTGAACCTGTAGAGGAGGGGCATTTTGCTTTACTAGTTCTTGTGGACATTTCTGAAATGGTAGCTGTGTTAGTCTGTGTCTCAAGCATATCAAAACAAAACAAAAAGACAAAAAAGTTATAGCACCTTAAAGACTAAATACAGAAGTTAATCTTTAAGGTATCTCAATATTGTTGTTGTTGTTTTGTGTTTTTTTTGCTTTATTTGCTCTCTGATATGCTTGGTCTTGTGGGAATCTGTGTGCTAGCTCCTGGTGCCCTCCACATTGTATTGTGTTGCTTATGCTTTCCAAGATAAGAAGAAGACATCATATGTAAGGAGGAGAGAAATAGCTCATATTTTAATCATTTTGGTTTGAGGGTGAGATAATTTTTACCTTTAGTTGCTTGTTGTTATTTTCTTGTTGTTGTTTTTTGGGGGGGGTTGGAGAGGAAGTTGTATGTGATTTACATCTTGTTATTTTCCCCCTTGGATGTGTATGCACAGGCTTTCCCTGTTTGACTGGTTTAATAATGATGATGATGATGATGATGATGATGATGATGATGATGATGATGATGATGATGATGATGATGATGATGATGATGATGATGATGATGATGATGATTTTTGTACCCCACTTTCCTCAGCCCAAAGGGCGATCCAAAGTGGCCCATACAAAATTAAAGATACAGCCTTTAAAGACAGAAAGTTTAGAATGACAATAATAAGTGGTAAAAACAGCAGGAACACTAAAGAACATTACAAAATCTAAACCTATAAATCTGTGCATTAACCGTTGGAATGTGACAAAGGATCCTGCACCCGGCCCTACTAGCCCGTACCGAGCATTCATTCACTCGCCCGAACCAGGTTCACAGGTAACTATCGGGTTGAATTTTGCACCAGTGGGGCAGGAGCCCCCGAAACGCAAACAAAGAAAAAGGACTTCACTTCCCAACATCCTATGCGCTGCGCCACAGCCAATCAGGCTGAGAGGCTCGAGCAAAAGGAATGTTCAGAAACACGCCACAGCCAATCAAAATGGAACCACAGAAAAAACCCGCTGCACAAACGAAACGCACAAACCCATAGCTACAAGTCCCAGAGTCCTGCGCGCCATGAGCGTGCAGAACGCTGAGAAATCTGCTGCGTGAAAAATAAAAAACACAACGTGAGGGCAAGTCCACCGCAGGCGGACGCAGTGCCTCACAGCCATGCAAACACCCGCTGGCCTTCTTTCACAGAGAAATGGGGAGGAGAGGGACTCCCTCTCCTCCACACTACTCCGCCGAAGACACGGCGAGACCACCACTGGCCTCAAGAAAAGTTGAGCCGTGGTGGAAAAAAACCACAAACACAGGGGGGATTCAAGGGGGGAAAGGTACTGATGCCTTCCCCCCCTTGAAAGCAAAACAATTCCTCCACAAAGGAAAGGCAGCGAATGGTGCTCCAGCCGCTGCCTTTACTTAAGTGTTTTGCTTTCAAGGGAGGGCAAAGGCAACAGTGCTTCCCCCCCTTGAAAGCGAAACAATTCCTCCACAAAGCAAAGGCAGCAAATGGCGCTCCGGCTGCTGCCTTTACTTTACGAGTAAGTGTTTCGCTTTCAAGAGGGGGCCAAGGCACTGGTGCCTTGGCCCCCTCTTTAAAGTGAACCCATTCCCAGGGAAGCAAAGCCAGCTGACGGCGCTCCGCCCACTGACTTTCCTTTCCTTAAAAGTGTTTCGCTTTCAAGAGGGGGCCAAGGCACCAGTGCCTCCCTTGAAAGAGAAACAAAACTAAAAACCACAAACAAACACCAAAATAATTAAAATAAATAAACCATTAATTAAAAAAACACAAAAAACAAAAACATCCAAAATTAACCAAAACCAAAACCAAAAATAACAAACAGAGATCTTAGAGACCGCATCGTCCCAAGAGTGTCTGCCCGTCCAACCAGAGTGGACTGGAGGGGCTCACTAATAGTGCCATCAACTAGGGGTGCACATCTATCCAGCACCTGAAGGAGGGCCTTCTCTGTGTCCGCACCAACTCTCTGGAACCTCCTGCCAACAGATCTAAGACTTCAAAGAGAATTGCTGCCCTTCAGGAAAGGATTGAAGACCTGGCTGACAGGGCAGGTGTGGGGCCCGAATGGGAACATGGTCCCCGCCTGCTGGCTTATGTAAACAATTAAGAACCCTCTCTTCTTTTTCTTTTTTATAGTGGGTGGGATGGGTGGGTGGGATATGGGTTTTTTGAAGCGGGTGGGATATGGGATTTTAAAGTGTTTTTATGTTTTTAGAACTTGTTGTAATGCTGCCCTGAGTCGGGTTCTACCTGAGTGGGCGGCATATATAAATATGACTATTAAATTAAATTAAATTAAACAGAAAAAACACACAGAAAAACACCAAAAAACAAAAACAAAACAAACCCACAAAAGAAATTAAACCAGCCAACTTACCAGCATGTCCTACCTCCATGACGGCCGGAACTGAAATGAGGAAAGAAAGAGACTACTTACTGGAAGAAGCGCCACCCAGAGGCTAGTAGAGAAAAAACAGTCAAAGTAAAAGAAATACTCAACAGCCCCACCCAGAGGCCACAAGAGATAAAACAGTCAAAAACATAACATTACATCACACATTCACACAAATCACAAACAAATCACAAAATAATAAAATAAAAACATTTCTAAAATCATGTGTAGAGTTTTCACTCAACCCCCCCCCAAAAAAAACACACACATCTAAACACAGTTTAAAAACATTGAATGTAAAAAAACATGTACTTTCACATTTTTAAAATTATTATCCAATGTACAACTATTTAAAAAAATTCACATACTAAAACATTATTTGGTTAAATAAAATAATTTTAAAAAATTATATCATCCTTTTCTCTTTTTTTAATCCACAAAAACAAACCCAAAAAAACCTGATCACAGTTTATAACAGCCCGTGTGTATAAATAAACATTTTAAAAATCACAATTACAAACTAACCTCATTTGTACAAACATTAACAAAACAAAAACCTTCCAACACAATTTAAAACAGCTCAGCACTGCCGGGCAAAATCTGCTAGTACAATAAAAGATCGAAGCACTACAAAGAGCCAATACCCCACACTCCTCTCCCAACCCCAGGGTAGTCCGAAAAAGAAGTAGAAGAGCTAGCAACCTAGTGACCTCCAAAGTTCTGAAGTGGGAGGCAAAACCCCAGGGGGGGAAGCAGAAATCCACCAACTCCAATGTTATTTGATTAATTTACCCTAAATGTATTCTGTTGAATATGTATGTTTTGCTGGGTCTTTTTGCTTATTTATTTATTTATTTATTCCATTTCTGCCCCACCCATCTGGGAGGTTTTCCTACTCTGGGCAGCTAACACAGTTATCAACCTTTTTAAGCCAGGGCCTCAGACAGCTTCAGGGGATGGACAGCCATTTTGTCCTTCCTCCACTACATGGTACTTCCTGGTGTGGTGGAGGTGGTGGTGGAGCACATGAAATGGTGCCATGGGCCACAGGTTGACAATCCCTGGGCTAACAAATGAACACACACATTAAAAGCGTATTTAAATCACATACTAGCAACAGTTTTTGATAAGCAGAATGTTTTTTTTTCTTTCCCATGTATTCTTTCCTGCTTTATGAGTAGATAAATTCTTCTTTATTGCTTTGTGTCTCTGCATTTTTGGAATAGTTTATAAGGGTTCTTTAAGGAGTTTGTATTTCTTCTCTGTTGTCTTGCCTATATGTATTTGCTAAGGATTCTTTGGGGCTTTTTGGATTAATTCTCTGTTGTCTGTCTTGCCTCTGTAACAATAGGATCCTTACTCATGGGTAGGCCCTATTGTCCTTCTGAGTTGCAACCCCCTGGCTAGACAACCCAGACATCAGATGTGTTTAGAATCAGGTAGCATCAAGCCAAGAAATTACTCCTAGCCTCTTCAGTGTATTGAACTAAGTGTATTGAAAGCATAGCAAGGTACAGGATACAGTCCATCAAAAGCAATTCAAAGCGAGGAACTGAACCAAACTGGTTCTCTGAGGGATAGTCTATAGGCTTATAGCCCCCCCTCTCAAGCATCTACATTTTGGCTGATTGCAAAGCACAGCATTCCAAAGGGTGTCTGAGACTGAGAGTATGTGTGTGTGTCTGTTATATCTCCCCTACAGGGTCCACCTTTTGGCCCTCCCCTTAGGGATTCCAACCAATGATCTTACAGCAAGACATGTCAATCATTTGTTCTACAACACAAGGCAACTCATGAGGTAAAAATGTTTACTTTACTTTCACTCTCCCCCAGATTTGAAATCACCATTTTGAAAAAGACACAGGGTATACCAAGTTCTGTCACAGCGTCTTTCTTTGGAATTATTTTAAAGAAAGACACAAATGGGGGAAATTAAATGAAAGCAGTCAAAGCAGTGGTCCACAAAAGATACAAAAACAAAAAAAGGCAAACTGCACCTTCCCCCCCCCCAATTGAAATGAAAAAACAGAAAGGGAGTGCCACCAAGCAAGTATTTAATATTTACATGCATGGAACTACAACTGTGGAAGCTACTGTGGTGAATTGACAAGGGACTGGCCACACACTGCTACATTCCTTATCCAAGTCATTTTCCATAGTTGGAATTATGCATTTGTATATACTGAACAGGATACTTGCTATTTCATGGGGCAAGTTGGCAGTTGCCATCAAAATAATTTCAAGTACTGTATTAGAAAAATATCCTGTAAGGTAATCTCCTTTTTTTTAAGGGAAGGAGATATGAATTAAGAAACATAGACATCTTGTCTTAACCTATTTACAGAAGAAGGCTGTCTTAAGAAGAATGAGAGACATAGACAGACTTTCATACATCCTCAGGAGACAGAGGGACTGCAGTGGCTCAGTGGTTAAGAAGTTCTCTTTGTTAGCTGGAAGACCGGCAAGTTGGCAGTTTGAGACCCAGGTACTGATTGACAGATTGTGCACCTGTCTCTGTCCTAGCTCTTGGGGACATGAAAGGAGCCTCATTTGGGCATCCCCTGAGCAGGGTTTCTCCAGTGAAAATCCTTTGAACCCAGAATAATTTCTGAAATTATTATAGTGAGCAAAGAAAAACTACAGACATTTCCTTGTGGGACTTTGAACACAACCTAACACATCCAGTCTTCTCTTTTCAGAAGACAGGGTGAATATTAAGAGATTAATCTGTTTAACAGCTACTTCTACATTCTTTTAACCTGCCCTGGCATATATCACTTGGGTGTATCCAGAATGTAATTCACAGTAGGATTAATTAAAAAAAATATTCCAATTTAACCAAGTGTGCCTTAAGGAGATACTTAGAAAGTGCCAAATGTTGGCTGTCAAGCAGATTTCCATGTTAATGCTTAATTACATCTGAGCCTTTATTACCATTTGGTGCGGGAATACACTTCTTGCTCTTTTCACCTTTCCCTTGCTCACATTCCTCTTAAGTGAGGAAAGAAATATGGATAGCTCCACCTATGAAGATTCAAGTCCATCTGTGATACTTTCCATGCATCTGTTGCATAAGTCCTTTAACCAGTTTGTTCCTATTTCTGCCTAGGGTTTTTTCTTTCCCTTTTTTCATATACAGTACTGTAAAATTAATCCTGTGTAATCATGTCACTTCTAACATATAGTGATCCTTTTCACGATTTTTCTACCTAGAGAATACTCAGAAGTGGTTTATTGTTCCCTTCTTCTGCAGTGGTTCAAGTGGCTAAGATGCTGACTGGAAGGCGGGAGGTCAGCAGTTCGATTCCCGAGTACTGCAGGATGGAATGAGCTCCCGTCTCTGTCTCAGCTCCTGCCAACCTAGCAGTTCGTAAGCAAGACATTGCAAGTAGATAAATAGGGACCACTTTGGTGAGAAGGTAACAGCATTCGACATGTGTCTAGTCATGCCTGCCACATGACCATGGAAACGTCTGCAGAAGCAGACAGTGCTGACTCTTCGCCTTACAAACAGAAATGAGCACTGAACCCTAAAGTCAGACATGACTGGCTTTCGAGCAAGGGAAACCTTTACCTTTACTTATTCTTCCATGGGACTGTGCAGCTTGCCCAAGGCTACACAGTCAAGCTGTACACACAGGAGAAACAGTGAGGAATCAAACGTCCATCCTCTGGCTTTGTAACCAGATACCTAAACCACTTGTCTATCCATCCAGTTTTCTTTAAATATGCAGGGAAAAATTGCACAGAATGAAATTGTATTTTTACTCAGTAAAAAGAAAGGAAAGTCACCAATGTTGTGAACCCAGTAAAGTTTGTAGATTGTCATTCAGTAAATCAATTCAGCTATGATGATTGCCTGCAAAAATTTTGAATCCATAATATTCAATTCAGTTTTGTGATCTATCCTTTGGTGGAATTGTTACTATGCCAGTATGCTCCTGGATATTTATTGTTGATTATATAATTACCTGTTTTGGGCAGATTGGGTTACTTCGAGCATTTGCTACTCATTACTTTTTAGCAGCCAGGTTGCCATTATTATTAATTCTAACTCTGATTGCATAAGTGATTCATCGTAACTATTAAACATCACTAATGTGTTGTGTTGCTGTTTCCTACAGGCCAGTAAAATTACTGTAGAACATTCTCTAGTTCCCTATATTGGCCACTTCAGATATTGCATCTTGGAATTAGCTTTCAAGGCAAAACCCAGAAACTACTTCTCTTGCTACTTAATATGGATAAAAGAGTGATATGCTACCTGGGGGAAAATATCCTGCCAATTTGCCTCCAAAAATGACCTACATTGCCCCTTTAAAACATTTTAGGCATTTTACTCTAAAATAACTTTGTAACTACTAGCGACATGACTCAATGCCCTCAAAGGTAACTAATTAGAGGTGGGGGAGAAGATTTAAAGAGCTGAAAAGAAGCTAACTGTGCCATTGTCTTCCCTTTAGCATCCAAAGCTCATTCTTCTTTAATACAGGTACATGACTTATAGTGCAGACTTGTTCTTTTACTACCATGCCAGCAGAAAAATAGAACTGGCAAGCACCCGAAGACACAGAGAACTCTTCACATGTAGATAAATAAATATTCCCCTAACTCCATGGTTTCTCACAAGGGGGCAATTTGATTTTTAAAGGAGTCAATTCGAGAATGAGTTAGACCAAGTTAACAGCCTATTATGCTTCCTCCATGTGAATAGGAGTTCACTTTTTGAATAATAAGAATTATATGTCATGGGGTGGGGTGGGGGGAATCAGTATTCTAGAGATGCTTAGGTGGGGCAAGGCCAAAAAAAAAAAAAGGGTTGGGAACCACTTCCCTAACTCATTTCTAAATCTCAAGACACTCAAAAAGACACAGTTTTATAACATGTAAGGAACCAGATGTGTGTCTGTTCGTATTTGCTTCTGGTGTAGTTTAAATTCAATGTGTGACCTGTGCTTTGGGCCTTTTCACAAGGCAAGGTTGGCTGTACTAGAACTTCCTACAACTTGTGTTGAAAAGAAGAAATCTACTGTGAAACATATACGGTGGTGCAGTAGAATAACATTCTAAATGTTATATGTGCACACAAAAAAAACTAAAGGGGAAAGTTTGCATTGAAATGCCTTCTGTTTCTCAGAACTTCTTTTCTAAAGACCAAACATCAACATTACAATAAAATGGGTTGCTAAATTTTAAAGGTTTTACCCATGATCTATCTTCAGTATAGTTAATGGCAATGCCCCTCTAGCAGGTCATTTGAAGAGAGAGGAAAATAGATTTCCTGGCAGTAGCTCTTGATCTTGTGGAAATGAAGCAGAGCAATAAAAAATTCATAGTAGATATGCAGCAATAATATATTGCAGGGAGTGAGGAGGAAGGGTTAGCACTAATGACTAGCACAGAGTAATCATTGGAAAGGAATTGTTTAAAAACAAATGGAAACCAAGCTAAGTTCAGACAGCAGTTTCTTTGCCTGTAAAGCAGCTCCATACCATGTCTAGCTGGTTTAAGCAATTTATCCATTGGCACTGACTGGAGATAACAGTGGAAGCAGATTGTGAGACTTATAGTGGCATCCAGCACAGAGACCTGAAATACCCCATCTTTCTTACAACCTATTTCCTCTTACTTTATTCTAAATGCTTCAGATATCTCTGTAACAGGCCATGTGTTTGATGATACATATATGTGCACCACTTGGCACAGGGGTTAAGCTGAAGTACTGTAGCCAAAACTTTGCACAAGGTTTGAGTTGAGCCTAACAGGCTCAGGGTTGTGACTCATTCTTCCTTCCATCCAAGGTTAGTAAAATGAGTAGCTAGCCAGTGGTGGGATTCAGCAGGTTGGCTCCAGTTCACCAGAACCAGTAGCAGAAATTCCGGCTGGCCCCGTCCATCCAAGTTTTGAAATAAAGTAGTCCTAACTTGGGTGCATCACAGGGCTTTCCCCCTGGCCACGCCCACAGAGTAGTAAAAAAAAAATGGAATTCCACCACTGTAGCCAGCTTGTTGGGAACAAAGTGCTAATTATCTTGTAAACTGACAAACTATACACGGGGAGCTCCAATATCCACACTGCATACATCAGCTTTGGCCCTGAGTGATTTTGCAACAGACTATATGTTGCTCCAGTATGGAGCAAAGCCACACATGCAAAACAAGTTGACATTGCTGTTAATGAAGCAATGCATACAGTGATGCATTGCAAAAAAAATTACTACCTACTCTGTGGGCTGGTCAAATCTGTGGTCATGGCCAAATCTGTGGTCGTGGCCAAACATCCTGCATTATGGGCTATGGAGGTGGGTGTGGCCAACCAAGTGGGCGTGGCCTGGGGAAATTTTCGCTGCCGGTTCTGCAGAACCTGACAGAACCTGCTGCAGTGCATCACTGAATGCATATAGTGACAGGATACCTCAAACCTACACCAGTTGAGAAAATATATCCTCTTGTTAGTATCACTCTACCTAAAATAAGGAGAGAAGTAGCAGCAGATGCTAAGAGACTACACAAGATAATGACCCTCAACATCTGCTGGACAGATATGTGCCTCAAATCCACTGACTTAGATCCAGGAAGAGTTTTATGGCAAGAACACATATTCTTGGGGGTACACAAAAACAAATTAAAAGATGGAGGGAGGAGCTCACTAAACAAAGAAAAACATTAAAGGAGGCTATGGCTGAGGAATGTGTCCCTCTCTATGTCACTTGGAGGACCCTGAATAGGCTAAGGGTTGGAGTGCCTAAATGTAAGACCAACACAATCATGTGGGGGCTGCTGGCAGGTAAGAACATGCTTTGTGTATGTAGAGATATACAAAATCTAGCTCATTTGCTGGTCTGCCGATTACATGTACCAATGTGGATTTAGTTTTGGCCAAAACAAAGCCAAGAAGATGGCTTCATTTTAGCAGTTTTAAGTTTGACCTGGACACGAAAGAAGAATCTTGTAAATTATTCAGAGCGTGGTCTAAGTGCTATGTGGCATTGTATACATTTTTCTGTTATTGCTATATACCAGTGGCATTTAAACAGATTTATTTCTTAAACCTATAGTCTGGTGGAAGGCTGATGAAAGCCATTTTTCAGGCATCAAGATCCTTCAGTGCAACTCAGCTTATGTTCAAAAAGAGGCATGCCTTTCCATAGGGAAATTAGGTTTCCTAGACTGTCTTTTACCTGCTCTGACCTATGTAGACCTTCCTTCAATGTTAGGTTGCTATTTTTACCTTGCTGATGTCATTTCCTTCTTTCTAACACCCTTTCTTGTCCTCCCAGGAGAAGACGTCTTTACTTTGTTCTTTAGAGATGAAAAGAACAGTCTCAGCATCTCCAACTTTTTTAGTTAAAACTAGGACTTCTATCACCTTTCCTATCACAAGTGTGCTTCTGTAATAAATCTTTCTGAGTATCAAAGCGATGAAACCATAAATTAATTTTGCTTCAGTGTTGCCATGGGCTTACTGTCCACCAATAAAATGATCACAAGCTGATTTTTTGCTTTAAAAGGTGTGAAGAAATTGGAAGCTGGAGTCTTTTGTTTCCCCCAGAAAGATTGTAAAATGGGAATTGTGAAGAAGCCTTAGCTTATGATGCAAGATCTATGGGCAGGAAGTTTGGAGAATGCCCAGGTGCTTTGGTATCTCCCTATGAAGGAGGTTTTTGACAAGGAGAAATTCCAGGGTGTCAAAGGAGAGTTACAGCCAATTAGAGAAACTGGTACCAACTAAAGCAGCGAGGATCCTGCAGCCTATTATTTGCTAGCTGAAGTTATATGAGAACAGAAAATTTTATGAAACCTCAGTAATGATTGGTGGAATAGCAATAGCAATATTATATACTGTATGAGTAAACTTATATGGGTAAGTGTACTCTTTGGGTGGTTCAGAAGGTAATTAGCATTTTGCCCCCAACATGCTGAATACTTATTTTATCAATTGTGGACGGATGGAAAGATGAGTCAATTGTGATTTCCACCAAGATCAAACTCACAACATCATCAGTTTTGGCTGCAGTAGAGTAGTAGTTCAACCATAGCACCACCTGGGCTCTTTTGGAAGGATTTGGAAGAAAGGCAAAAGGGAATAAAAGAATCCCAAAATGGCCCACGCTTAGATGTCACTTTGGTGATCAATCAGGTTGCTTATTAGACTCTGTGCTATGTTGCTGAACACTATGCTCTGAAGCCAAACTAAAGTAAATAGGATAGGCCAATTGCCTGTTAGTATATTATGTGGATTATTTGTCCTAACCCTCACATATGTCTTTTTTGCTCACAATGTGGAGTGGCTTCACTTATTAGCTATTTTCCTAGAGATGTTGAATTCTTGCTGCAGATCTGTATTCTAAGAAGTTATCTTTTTATTTCTGAATTCTTGATTAAATAAGTTCTTAAACTTTTTCTTTTTTACCTTTTGCTTGCTATATTTTAATTAAGGGTCTCTGTGATACAATGACAAGTCCTAGACTTGGTTAAGCTACTGTTTGGTCATTTTTGGGTGTTCAGCAAGTTCTACTTTGCAAAATTGATTTGCAAACTCCTTGGAACACATGACATCTGTTGGCTCACAATGTGTCAGAGAAGGAATGCAGGGAGATCTCCCCATGCCCTTGCTTGCTAGCTTGCCTGGACTACACCCTACCCAGAAAGAAAAGTAATGTAGTTGAGTGGTAATGTATGATCACTCTTTAGTCACTAGCTTGAAAAGGAGCCTTTTTTCACAAAGGACCAATATTGTTTGCAGTATTTATATACTTGCAGAGTTGCAATTGAGGAAGCTGTTGAGACCTTCTGACAAGATGCCAAATACGTGTGATGGGGCATACAACTAGCACTGCAGAAGCTTCCATAGTTGGTGTTCTGAACAAATTTGTGTGTTTCCATGTCAGAGATTACTCTGGGTTGGAAGGATTTTTGCAGGGGACACCTGAATGAGGCTTCTTTCATGTCTTCAGTTGTGCAGCTTTCGGGGAATCGAACCCGTGCTTTCAGTCTCCAAATAAACATTGAATGGAATAGTGATCAATATGTCTTGGAGTCCTGTACTTTAGAGGAGAGGCAGACTCCCTGAAGGTATAATTTTGTTTTTGGGAAAACAATAAAAACTATTTTGTAGATATTTTTTTGTTTCTTTTTAGGAGTCTCTTTCTTTCTTTCTTTATTCGTGTCAGAGGCACCACCAGCATATCATAACATACAAAGCTAAAATTAACATATCTAAAACAAAAAGGTCATGAAAGGACCTTCCCCGAAGACTGCTATTTCAGCAATTGGGTGTTCCCTGGCAATGGTGATTGTCAACGGCTAATTCTTTCAATCCAGAAGCACCTCTTTTGAGCAAAAATGGGAATTTCCTGAGGGCTGCAAATATAGCTTCTGAGAGGTCCCATAACAAGAACGTATACCCATGCCAAGATAAACCATAAAACCTCATTTGTTGCCTCATTTGTGCTTCCCATTCTGGAAATTCTAATTCTGTCATAGTGCACCATCATTCTAGATTAAAGATCCCCATGTGTTTCTCCCATATGTATGCAAGAACATAAGTAAATTACAACATGAAATGATCCCTCTTGGATCAGAACAAAGGCCTGTCAAGGACAGCATAGCTCAGAAGCCTCTGCAGAAGATGAGGATGACTTCACCAACAATAACCAGACCTTTTGTTTCCCATACAATAACCCAGAAATTCTTTCAATAAAACTCCCACACTCCCTTAACGACAGTGTTGCATTATGCAATGGAAGATATGTCTAAGATGGGACAACCTGTACAAATTTTCTGTACCTCAGTTTAATGATTCCCTGGACTGTTTTTCAGGCTGCATCAGTTCCAGTCTGGCCTTAAGATATGAAAGGAATACAGACCAGGTCTGCTAGCTGGCCTCTTTTCAAACACTCCTGCCGAGCTGACTAACCACAGAAAGCACCAGTGAATTATGGTGATTAGCTTCGTGTCCCAAAGGAGAAGCTGTCTGCAAGCCTTTAGCTTTTTAACAGGCACTGATTATATAACACTACTCAGAGCATCCAAAAAAGTACAGACATTTGAAGGAGATAGGCCTATTGGTATGGCCAGGATAGAGGGGAGGGAGGGGGGATGTAAGATAGAATAATGTTGCATCAGAACAATGGATATTCAGCGTCTGAAGCCTGCTAACAAATAAATCAGGCCTTCTACAAATAGAACAGATTGATGCATAAAATTTAGTGGCAGACCCTTGAATAAATGTATGTTATCTGAAGGAAGAAAGAAGATGAAGAAGGTAACAAATTCTGCTTCATATTAAAACATGGGTTTCTTTCTTCTTCATTTCTCCTTTCACCAAATAATCATAAACAGAACAGATTTTTAAGGTAACCCACTGAGACAACATCTTGATTTAACTTGCTTGTTGAAAATGTTCTCACTGAGCTAATTAAACCTATTAAGTTAAACCTGGTGGAGGCAACTGTCTGGGATCAAACTTTTTTGTATTTTTGCATTTCTTGAGTACCAGAGAGGATCCTCCTCTAACCTGTTGACATACACCCTGCCCAGATAAGATTCCAGCATGTGGTTTCCCAGTGTGCCAGAGAACATGTTTCCAAAGCCTGAAGCTAAGTTAGCTAATTGGCACACTTAGCTTAAGAAAGCACTATTATTGGAAGAAAGTTGTCATGGGTGTGTTTGCAGACATGATGCATGGCGAAGTCAGCCTCTGGCAGGCTTAAACAAGACTTTTCTGGGCTTGACTCTTGAAGTGTTCAAAAAGCATTGTTGTAATCATCCTGAAAAAGAAGCTACAGAACATAGCACCACTTCTATTAAGCTTTGGTCTCCATCCTGCTTTTTCCTACAGATTCTGTCTTTCGCCACTGGTCAGCTGCTGGATGAACAATTTCCCTGCAGCTAGTTAATTCTCCAATAATTTCTGTTCCCCCCCCCCTTCAAGGAAATGTCTGGTATAAAATAGTTGTTTTCCATTAAAAATAAAGGACTCTAAGTTTTGGGACTATGGTGGCATAGTGGTTAAGACACTGAACTTGATGACTGGAAGGTCAACAGCTCAGCAATTCAAGAGCTAAGTACTGCACAATGGAGTGAGCTCCTGTCTCTTTCCTACCTCCTGCCAACATAGCAGTTCAAAAGCAATAAATTGCAAGTAGATAAATAGATACCACTTTGGTGGGAAGGTAAATAGTGTTCTGTGCACTCTGGTGTTGAGGCATGCCTTGCCACATGTAAATGGCAATGTCTCCAAATGCAGACAAATGTCTCCAAACACAGGCTCTTTGGCTATAAACAAAAATGAGCACTGAATCCTAGAATCAGATATGACTGGCTTTGGAGCAAGGGCAATCTTTACTAAGCTTTGGAACGTTTCCAGTGACTCAGATGATGAACCTTCCAGGCCTATTTATCAGCAAGACACAATTTGGAAAGAAAAAGAAATTGACTGGATTTACATGTCTGTCCCAAATATCCACTGAAGATATCAACAAAAGAGAATAAACCTTCCCTAATAAATCCATAGTTTTGTTAGGTTTCTGATGCATTATGGAATAGGAGAGTGACTGGACATAAATCTGTGTATTTTTAAAGTATGCAGTTAATATGGAAACACTTGAAAAATGCATGCACTACAAAAATTATGCACACATTTTGGAAAAATGCACAGTGTACATATTTGCATGTATGGGCAGGAAATCTCATAACTTTTTGTGGAAATGGGATAGTATAAGGATGACAGAGAAAAACTGAAGCTCAACAAGAAATAAGATGAACAGATTTTCACACTCTCAGTTAAATCACACCCATCACATTCAGGAGTTCTCAGTCTTTTCCAGCCATGGGCTGGACTATGCCCCTTCAGACAGCTGAGCCGGCTGGACATGTGTTTCCCCCCACTGTTAACGCTGCCATAAACCACATCTGCAGCTGTCTTAAACATGTTTATGACATCTGCGGGTGCATTTACTGTGCATATCTGGCTGTTTCCATCACTTCTGCCACTTCCGGTGGTGGTGGCGGTGGCAGCAACGGTGGTGCATTTTTTTACTGTTTCCGCTGTTTCCACTGCTTCCAGCAGTGGCAGTGGTGGCGGGAGCGAGGGTGGTGGGCCACATAAAATGGTGCTGCTGGCCAGGGCCGGCCCGCAGGCCATCGGTTGCAAACCCCTGTGTTAGATAGTTCAAACCTTATTTTTTAGTGTTTATATATTTTATGATGGTTTAGGGAAGGGAAGAATAATCACCAAAACTATATTGCAAACTTTTACATTCTAAAGAATCCTTTTATAGAAGGTTCTCCTGAAAGAGATATGTTAAATTAATTTGTTCTCAGTTTCTTGCTGAACTGAGAAGTATTGCATTCTGATATGACAGTCTAAAAACACAATGTTTTCAAGTCATGGTTTCTTGGTATCATACAATATGGCCGCGAAAGTGCTGCCTTGTAGCTTACTTAAACCATTCGCTAGTTCAGGCTTGTGTACAGGAAGACAATACTCAGCTCACAGGTGGGGGGGGACAGAGAATTCGAATAAATCTCTGGTCTTTTGTTGAAAAATAGAGACACAGGTTCTTGCATGCCAGGAAAAACCTTTGTAGCAAAGAATCTTACTATCAGGTGTGAAAGTTCAAGGGAATAAGTAGTCATAGTTTGAAAAGCCCTGATATGTGATAGTGGAACATTTCCTGTACATGCTGAAGACAAACCATTATGTGTGCTTTTAGTCCTTGAAACTCAGATCCATTTACACAATATGCCACATCATTCCACCCAACTTTGCTAGCATAAAGCAAAAGGTGTAAATTGGGGAAGCAAATTGTTTCAAGTTAAGAAATCTCTGTAGATATTATCTGTTGAACACCAAGTTGTGTAACTCAATGTGCAACAAATAATAGATGCAGGGATTTCTTAACTTGTAGCAATTCATCTCCACATGTTACACCTTTTGTGTAGCTATGTTGGACACAGACAAAGGCTGCAGTTATACATAGGCATCCCTATTTCTGGGTAAGCATGCAAAAGTGTATCATCAATCTTGGAGAAAGAAAATGCATTCAATTCAATGAAGTAAGCCTCTCATGACCAACTTCAATTCCATTTACTTCAATGCATCTGTTCTAAGTATGAATAAGATGTATCTAGTGTTGTGAATAGATATGTGAGTTAGAAAGAAAAGATTATTATAATGTAGCTAAGACATTCCTTAATAGAAATGCAAGGAATACTTTCCAGGCTCTCAGACAATCTTCCTCTTTCATCTAAATTTGTGTTTGCATTGTGATTACGTCTCTGGGCTGGCGAAAATTTGACCTAGTGTAAATTAATTCCTCCAATCTCCTATCCAGTTTTGTGTTTCTTGTGGCAGCAGATCTTACCCAGTAGCAGAGCAATTCTGATATACTATACCTCTGCCACCAAATCTCAGAGACCTGGCAATGGAAGAGAACTACTCAACTAACAATATCATTTCTGGAGAGGGAAAGGGTCTCTAGCAATTTCAAACTCCTTACAGCTGGTAAATCTTTGATTTAAGATTGATGAAGGGAGAGAGAGGGAGAAGGTACATGTATGAACAGTGAATTATATTCATTATTTTGCTCATACATACAAACCATCATTATCACTGTCACCCCTTTTACACGCACACACACACAAACTTGTATTATTGTAGTATTGAGTTGTTATTATTACTGTCTCCTTTTGTATTTTTGACCTCGCTCTATGCTATATTGTATTTTGTTCTTGCTACATTGTATTTGCTATTGTATTTTTTGCTATATTGTATTTTGATTGATGTATTGTGAGCCGCCCTGAGTCGGCATGTGCTGAGAAGGGCGGCATACAAATCAAATAAACATAAACATACATAAATATAAACACACACACACACACATTAGCAAAGAGATATCATTGAGGAGAAAAAAACACATCAAATTTCCTTGTACCAGATTTGTGTTAAGCATGGTGGAAAATTAGCAGACTTCTGCATCTGATTATTGAGAACATATTTTGATGCTGTGTTTTTGTGTCATGGTGATTTTTTTATTACGTTTTTGATTATTTATTTAATACTTGTGATTATATGTATTGTTATATTGTTGCAACTGTAATTGTATTGATTGTTGTAGCTGCTCTGAGTTGGCCTTGTGCTTGAGTTGAGTGGGATATAAATCCAATAAATAAATAAATGAACTCTCCTAGAACAGCTTAAAAATGTGTAGCAAATACAGGGGAAACTCCATGAGTTTAGGCTTACAATTTAGCTATGAGGAATATTGGCAACAGCTTCCTTGCCACTCAGAAAATGTATGCTCAATTTACATACAGGTGCTTTCATTGAAGACTTCCCAAAGGCAATACACTGATTCCACATATATCATGAAAAACCCAGAAGGTTAGCAGGGAATTTACATTTACAGAACCACAGTCAGCTACTTATCATAGCATTGTTCAATCTGACATTTCTTCTCTCAGGCTTGGCACAAACAGAAAAGCTCTTTTTCCTCAAAAAAAGGTCACAAAGTATACTTTGGAACTTCCAAAATGCAGCAATTCATTTGACAATGACTGCATTCCTTATGGTATTTGCTTCAGAGAAATGCTTATAAGTGTGGAGAATTGGTTTCAGTGAGGCACTGATTTGAGGTCTACTACTTTATGCCCATAAACCCCAGAAGAATATTCGGCAGACAAATTGAATGCAACAAAGACATAAACCACATAAAACAAAACATTATTTGTTTTGACCTTCAAATCCATCTCATCAGCCAACTGAAGTTTTTGAGATGATGAAGGGAGCAGATAGGTAAATGAATTGGTTGAAAACAAATGATAGTGATCTCAAGTTATGCAACAATGGCAATTCCTAAAGCAAGGATAGAGCAAACTGGAAAATAATATGGATGTAGCTCAAATTGTTGCCAGGATTATTTATTTCACACTTCCCAAAAGATCATCATCATTGACTACAATTCGTATCCGAGAATGCATCCCACCCCCCTCCCCTTAAGCAGGAAACATGTCATTGGCATGAATTTGTTTAAGGTGGATCCCAGCTTGCCATGAAGTTACCCGCACACTATGATCTCAGACCCATCCCCTGTGGCACGCACATACCTGTGAACCCGTGGCTCCAGAAAAAAATGGGACCTGCGCAGATCGCTTGTGCACAGGTCGCTTTCCACACATGCGTGGAAGTGCTATGCCGCTTGCACATCCCCTACGCATAGCGCTTCCATGCATGCATGGAAAGCATTTCCCCCGCTGCCAAATTACGGGGGTTTGGCAGCACGGGGCGGGTTATGACATCAATCGACGTCAAATTACGGGGTAATCCTGGCCAAATCAGGATGGTTGACAGGTATGGGCACACATGAAATGAGATGTGTAGGATTCAACACCGGGACTGCAATGGATTGTTGCAGCCTTGAGGATATTGACTTCACAATCAGTCCATCTGGGATGGCCTCTTCCGCCTCCATGACTGCTGGGAATCAGAGTTCCTCCTCCGCTCATTTTGCTGTTGGGCCCAAAATGATGGTTTCCAGTGGCATTTCCCCCACTGAATAAAAAGCCCTGGGAGAAACATCAACAAACTGAGATATGCAGATGATACTACCCTCCCTAATCATAGAAAGTGAAGAAGATTTAAAGAGCCTCTTGATTAGGGTAAAAGACGAGAGTGCAAAAGCTGGCTTGAGACTATAGATAATGGCAACTGGCCCTATCACTCCCTGGCAAATAGATGGGGAAGAAGTAGAAGCAGTGACAGACTTGACCTTCTTTGCATCCAAGATCACTGCAGATGGTGACTGTAGTCATGAAATAAAAAGATGATTAATCCTTGGGAAGCAAGCTATGAGAAACCTGGGGAACATAATAAAAAGTAGAGACATTACCCTGCCAACAAAAGTCTGCATAGCTAAAGCCATGGTATTCCCAGTAGTAATATATAGCTATGAGAGCTGGACCATAAGGAATGCCTTTGTCAACAAGCTCCCCTTTCTGACTAGCCTGAGGTTCCCTACTCCTGTAATTATTTTTTTTAATGTTAAGGTCTTGTAGATTGTATATTTCCTTTTAGATAGTAAATGGAATAGTAGGTTTTTTTTAATATTGCTATGTTTTTAAGGTTTTTTAAAATTGTTTTATATTGGTTTTAACTTGTGTACACCACCCAGAGTCCATTGGATCCTGCGGTATATAAATCTATTAAATTAAATTAAATGTGGTGCTGGAGGAGAATTTTGAGAGTACTGTACCCGGGACAGCAAAAAAACCAAACTAATCAATCCTGACTGCTCCTTGGAAGGACAAATATTGAAGATGAAGCTAAAATAATTTGGACATCAAAAAATAAGAGAGGACTCACTCAAGAAGGCCTTGGTCCTGGGAAAGATAGGAGGCAAAAGGAGAAAGGAGTGACAGAGAATGAGATGGCTAAATGGAATTGTTGACACAGTGGGCATAGAGCTGAGTGGGCTGCAAAGGATGGTGGAGGATAGGAGTGCCTGGCATGCAGTGGTCCATGGGGTCACAAAGAAATGGACCCGACTGTGTGACTGAACAACAAAATATGGTTCATTCTCTTTTTCCCCCAATATGAGGATGTAATTCCTTGTGTTAGATATCAAAAGAGGGGCAAATATTTGAAATAAATAATGTTATTGTGTGGTTTCAGAGATGCACCTGGCAGCGCGCAGCAGAGCAGTGGTCCCCCTGATTGCAACACAGACCGAGACTTGTTTTGGTGCAAACCAAAGGTTTGCTCTAAGATGGTGAAGGATAAGGTCTTCGGAATATTTACAATGGCAAACACAGCATAACATACAGCAGATAATGTCTCTTGCATGCACCACAGTTCCAGTCACTGTGGCAAAAAAGGATAACAACAGCAATAGTCTTTGTAGCTCAGTAAAGCAGCAAGCTTGGATGAGCTTGGGAGTCCTCTATGTTCCATAGATAGCAGACAAAGTTTGATAAGCATAATAACAGTCCATTTTTAGGAAACAGGCAGACAGACTTACGTTTCCATATGAAGCAATTGGCCATGAGTTAGCAGTTCCTTGGAGGATTTATCTCAGAGCGTACATTTCCTCTTTGCAGTTTGAAGGACAAGGTGGAAGTCTCTCCAGCTTGTAGACAGCATTAGGCATGAAGCACAGCAAGCAGTGGCCCTAGGCTAGGGTCTAGTGAGCACAATAGCTGACCTAGTGCAAACTGAGCACTACATTTATAGATAGCACTTGTACTTACATATACACGGGCTAACACCTGTGCTGGCCAGGTTACAGTTCACTTAAAGCAATATACAATGGGTATAATCCCCTATACAATACTATAGGGCAAATACTTAGTACCCACAACAAATATGACAATCACATATTGGACTGCAACCATCATGAGGACCAAATTCTATCAACCCATGGGATTATTTTGGCACAAACTTGTTGTAGAGTGTTGCAACCTCGTACCAGGTGTAGCATGGTGAAATACTGTATAATTATCATCAAACCACTTCAGTGGAAATATCCTCTCTTGGTGTTGCAATATGGCATTGAACCAGAATTTTCATTTTAATACAGAAAAGACCAGCAGTGTTTATCAAATCACGTTTATCATCTACTTGCTCTTATCAGAAGACATGTGTAAAGCATTGTCTGTTACTATATCTCATTTCACAACTTTCCATCTACACTCTCGTTGCAATACAGAAGCTAATAATTTAAGCAGTGAACATTTTAAATAGGTTAATAAAACCACAATGTGTTGAAGGCTGTCAATATGTTCACTTAAAGGTGTAAGAGGGTAAATTAGCAGACACCATTTGTATTTGTTTAAGGAAGTATTTGATACTTTTTGAGTATCCTAGAAAAGAATAACGTACATCACATTCCTTTGGATTTGTACATCTCCAGTTCAATTCTAAATTATAATATTGGTCCCCAAACTGTTGTGTGTGTCCCAATCAAATGAATAAAGAAAATCTAACAAGGATCAGTTCAGTTTTCATAAAGAATTTTTTATCAACTTAAACAAATTTCCATGACAGGTATTGTTACCATAATTTTCAATTATCCAGGGTAATATCATTATTATGCTATTTTATATATTAATATGGCATTTAATAAGGTTTCCCCATTCATTTTTAAAAGCATACTTTTAATTTAAGTTTTCATTTGGTGGTTGCCTTATGGTAAAAAGAGTGGGGAGGGGAGGGCTGTCATGAGAGTTTCCAGAAGATCAAAAAGAATCCATGGTGTCAAAAAGTTTGGGAACTGCTGAAGTAGCCACTTGCTCCTAGACACTTCAGGATATAACTTTTATTTCCTCTTTTCAGACTGCACCCTATTACTATAATTTTGGCCACGTTAATAGAAAATGACTTCTTTTAGTACCCTTTTCACCACAAGTACCCAGCCAGATATTTCTAGGAAGACAACAAACAGGCTTAGCAATACTGATGAAGTGGAATAATGTGTCTAGATAGGTAAAGGTCATCCTTGTTCGAAAGCCAGTCATATCCAACTCTCAGGCTTAGTGCTCATCTCTGTTTATAGCGAAAGAGCCAGCACTGTCTGCATCTGCAGACATTTCTGTGGACATGTGGCAGGCATGACTAGACACTGGAGTGCACAGAACACTGTTTACCTTCCCACCGAAGTGGTACCTCTTGCTTTTGAACTGCTAGGTTGGCAGGTGTTGTGACAGAGACGGGAGCAAATTCTGTCATACAGTATTTGGGTCTCGAACTGCTGACCTATGAACTTTCCAGTTGTCAAGTTCAATGTCTTAACCACTAAGCCACCCTACTGTAAACTGGAATGATTGCTAGAAGATTTATGGTTCCTCCTGATATGAAAGGGTCAGTGCTGTACGTCCAGGACCTACAGCCTAGTTGGGTAACTAATGGTTTTTTAAATGTCTGTTCAGGAGGCTGAAGCATCCTCTTGTTTTCTTCTTCTGATATTTTACAAACAGACAAATGTTGGAAACAGTTCCTTTTTTAATGGTTACAACACATAGAATCTATCAGCTGTCAGTGAATCTATCAGTGAATGGCCATGCAGATGGAAAATATTTTTTTCTAAGTTCTACAAAGAACATTGTTTCAGAACATCTCCCTGGAATTGACAAGTAGGAGCCTTGGGTTGCATGGACCTTGGTGTGTTTTAGGAAAAGCTAGAGTACACAGGGCAAGAGATATCTGAAATGTACGACTCTGTTTTTTTTATTGAAATCCTGAATTCAAATGGAAGAACTTTCAGAAAATTTAATACAGGGAATTTTTGACCATCTCAATCTTGTTCTTCTCACCTTGGTGTCAGTAGGTGCTTTGCACTCAAAGTAAAAAATTATCTTGACTGCTGCTTTTGAGTGGAAATACAAATTCAATAAAGTTGGTTTTCCACTCTTATAAATGTATTATGAACCTGGATAGGCTTAATGGCTTGAGTATTTAGTCAGCTGGGAAATAGCTCTGTCCTCTTTTGACTCTTTAGTGTTATTCTTTCCAACAGTTAGAGGTGAAAAATGTGTGTACTTTGTCAGCAAAAGAAAGTTCTTCCTTCACTGAAGGGGGGGGGGGGAACAAATAAACAAGTAAACTTCTCAACATGGACCATCAGCTTTTCTCATTAACCTTTCCCACACAATAGACTCAAAAAAGTCAACCTGCAATCTACTGAGGTAGTGAGACTTACTCTCTTTGATCCTGTTAAATGGGACAAATAAGGTATAGGAAGACATCTCCCATTACGGCCTCACCAAATGGGACTGCAGTGGCTCAAGTGGCTAAGATGCTGACTGGAAGGTGGCAGGTCAGCAGTTTGATACCTGAATACTGCAAGATGGAATGAGCTCCCATCTTTGTCCCAGCTCCCTAGCAATTCGAAAGCAAGTAATTGCAAGTAGATGAATAGGGATCACTTTGGTGGGAAGGTAAACAGCGCTCTGGTGTCTAGTCATGCCTGCCACATGACCACGGAAACATCTACAGATGCAGACAGCACTGGCTCTTTAGCTATAAACAGAGATGAGCACTGAACCCAAGAGTCAAATACGACTGGCTTTCAAGCAAGGGTGACCTTTACCTTTACCTAAGCCCTAAACATGAGCAAAATGTTTCATTGTTTTAAATCTTTTAAAAAGAAATCCCTGCACCTGTGCAAGGTTCAACCACAGTTTAATGCTACCACCTTCTCCATCTGTCAATACCTATCACTGCTTCAATGCTACACTAGTTGCTCTTGCAATGAAAATGTAAAGTATGGATGACTCAAACCCAGACTCTGCTAGGAAGTTTACTCTTACATCGTGAACTACCCAATTTGTCTAACCTGCCTCACAAGGGTCTTAAAAAGATAAAGGGAGAATCTGGTAAAATGTATTTCCCCATTGCCAGCTCCCTGAAGGAAAGGTAGGATTTAAAAGGACTAACTGAATAAACAATGACAAAAAGATTAACACAACAATACTTCCCACCCCTGCTATATAAAGCAAAAAAGCAAAGCAATCACACTTATATACCACCCCACAGTGCTTAGTGCACTCTCTAGGCGGTTCACAAGTTAATTAGCATTTTACTGACCTCTGAAGGATGGAAGGCTGAGTCAACCTTGATCCCTGATCAGGACATTTGCTTCTATGTGAAGCTTGCACACCAGCATGTTGTTTCTCCTCTTCAGACCTCACTCTCCATGGAGGGAGGGGGAATGGAGACAATGATGAGAAGTAAAGGAAGTGATTGTACCTTTCTAAAGTTGATGCCAAGATTCAGATAAGCAGTGATTGGATAGAAGTTACATCTGGTTATGTTTGGAACATGTACCACCTATAGAAGGCTAAATAGAAATGTACTCCTTATATCTCTTTTCCACAGTGTTATCTTCTGAATTGTGGGGGAAAATAGATATATGACTTGCTTTTTAAAAAAAACTCCATTTGAAGAATGCAAGCGCGGCGCCAAAATGGCCGCCGTGCTCTTTGCGGGGGCCCCCCCCACAGGACGAAGGCATCTGGGTAGTTAGGGGCGTGGCCAGCTCCCTTATAAAAGGGGTGGCCACGAGGCAGCCGAGCTGCCATTTTGCGAAGCGACGGAGAGGAGAAGTTTTTCCCTCTTACCTCCGTCGCTTTTGGCTTTTACCGGGAAGCCTTTTGGCTGCTGAATTCTCTCGTTTCGGCTTCCCATCGATTGGCTGAGAGGCCAGCGAAGAAGAAGGCGGCTGCGAGCGCGGCTCGTGCGGTTCGGAGGCGCAATCTGGGTCGGAAGACCGCGGCTGCGCCTCCCCAGCAGCCGCATTTGCTTGCACCCACCGGGACCGGTGGAATGGGGTCTATTCCCCCTGGCTGGAGGATGGTGGCCCACGCACGGGGCCAGTAGGGGCTGCGGCCCTCGGCCCGCAAGCGGTGGACACCTCTCATGGTGTTGCCCATTCCGCTGGGCCTCCCTTTATAGGAGCGTAGCTCGCTCCGAGGCCTTCCAGCCTTGGGGAGTGGTCCGGTCCCCTTCCCTGGCAGGTTGCTACATCGGCCCTAACGGGCCCGGGTGTGGGGTTGTTGCCCTATTCGGGCCCCGGGGTGCAGGGACCTGTACCCATGCCTGTAGTAGGCGGGCCGGCTGGTCCTTTGCCCCATGTCAGCGTGGAAGCCTTATTGGCCCGCGTTGCAGCCCTCGAGACATCCCTGGCCCGGGCTAGCCACTCTTGGTCTCCATTTGGGGTTCGTTTCGACGCGTCGTCTGTTGGGCAGCGGCAGGCGACGGGATGGGTCGAGCTGCTTGAGGCGCGTGGCACGACCTGGGCCACTGCCTCGCAGCTCCCCATTCAACAGACCGGTGCGGGTCAGGCCCCATCGACGAGCTCGACGGCGGTTGTGAGCTCCGACGCCCCCAGTGGGCCGGAACCCCCGGTGGGGGCGGCCTACGGGGGTGCAGCACGTGAGTATGCGGTCCAAGCTAGTGCACCTACACACGTGGCCACGTTGGGGGGGTTTCCAATGGCCTGGCCTCGCGAGGGTGGGGCAGCGGTCCAGCCGCTGACGCCCCACCTGGCGACGACAACTACCACTCGGGGCCCCGTGGTGGGGGGGTGTTTTCTACCCTGTGGGGAATGTTTTGGGGGTGGCTGGGTTAGTACAGGCCCCCTTTCAGATGCCAGCAGTTCCTGTTGTGCCCGTGTCGGCCTTGCTGACGGCGGGGTATTCCTTACCGCTGGGTGTCCATTTGGCACAGAACACCAAAGAGAAGATCTGGCGGGGGGATTACGTGGATACCTTCTCACTCCTCGACAGAGGGCCCACCAAGGAGTAGGGGGGGCAGGATGAGAAGGATAAGGAGCAGGCACGTCGTAGCAAGCCACCACGTACGTGGGCCGACTGGTTGCCGGCCTACCTCATGTACATGGCGGTGTACCTTAGGGCCCGGCCGGATTTGGCAATTTCGATGGTCCAGTATTTGGACAACATCTACCGGACGATGGTTGACTTTCCGGGCCCATCGTGGTTGGCTTATGACATGTAATTCCATATGCGGATTCCCCGGCACCCCGACATTAGGTTGAGCCACGCCAGAGGCTGTGGCTTTTGTACATGACGCCCACGCGCCCCGCGCCCGGGGAGAGATACCATTGTGGACATGCGGTCCAGCGGGCGGCCCCAGCACAGGTCCACTGCCAGGGGGCGGGGCGGGGGGTTTCAGCCCGCCTGCTGTGCTGGACTTTCTCGTCCATTGGTTCCTGCAATAAGAAGAATGGCAAATACAGACATTAGTGTCCCCCCTGTGCTGGCACCCATGCGGCCTCTGGCTGTCCCAGGCCTGGAGGGATGCGGGGCAGAGGGAGGGGTGGACAGGGGGCTGGCAAGACTGCCGCAGATGGATCTAGTTCACCAAAGGGCTCCCTCCCCAATTAATGTGGACATGTTGGAGCGCTGGCTCACATTGTTCCCGAAGGGAGAGGATGCGGAGATCTCCTTCAGGGTTTTAGGCAGGGGTTACGTATCCCTTTCATGGGTGATAGGTCCCCTCAGGATGCCCCCAATCTTTATCCCTTAGGGGGAGGGAGGAGGTGGCTCCTGCCGGCAATGATAAGGAGGTCTATGCGGGCAGGGTCGTTGGCCCTGTCCCTGCGCCCCCGTTCCGGGGAGCATATTATTGCACTGATGCCATGCCTTTTGGCTGTTCCAATTCGGGCTCGGCATTCGAGCGTTCCTCCATCTTCCTGGAGTGGGCTTTTGTCCGCAGGTCAGGGTCCCGGTCTGTAGCCCATTCCCTGGATGATTTTATTCGGGGCTGAACGGGGCTGGGACACGTCCACACGTCTCCTCAACACATTTCAGACGCTAATGGAGGAACTTGGTGTCCCTTTAGCGCCCGAAAAGACCGAGGGCCCGCCTACACAGCTAGTATTCCTGGGGGTGGAGATTGACACGGTAGCACAGGCTTCTAGGTCGCAGCGGGATAAGGTGTCAAAGCTAGTGCCCCATATCTCGGACTTGCTGGCCAAGCGCATGGCATTACCGAGGGACCTGCTGGTGCTACATGGTCACCTCAATTTCGCTGGCAGGGTCGTCGCACCGGGCAGGGCATTTGCGCGGCGCTTGTGCGATGCCATGGCAGGACTATCCAGGCCCCACCATAGGGTTAGACTTACCCGGGGTATCAGGGCAGACGTGCTTGTCTGGCTACAGATCCTGAGGGATTTCAATGGGGTGTCATTTGGAGGTCTGAGCTCCTAGCTTCCCCTTGCTTTAAGATACAGCCCGATGCCCGGGATCCCTGAGTTATGGGATGTACTTCAATTGGAAGTGGGCCTATGGTGGGTGGCCACCATCCTGGGCAGGCACGGGTCGCCTGCGTGGTCTCACGTATCTGGAATTTTCCCTATACTGGGTGCTTTGATGCTATGGGGCGAGGAGGAGGCCGACTCGGTTGTTCACTTTGGTGTGACAATGCAGCTGTTGTCCACTTTGTCAATGCACAGAGCTCTAAATCGCCCAGGGTTATGGACCCAGTGCGCCAGTTTGCGTTGCGCAGCCTGCGCCTCAACGTTCTTTTCAGGGCCGGGCATGTCCCAGGGGTTACTAATGATATTGCTGATGCTTTGTCCCGCCTGCAGATCTCCCGGTTCCGTGCCTTGGCCCCTGATGCGGAGGAATTTCCCTCGCCACTCCCGGACGGGATATGGAACATCGGCAAGGAGAGGTGAACCAGGCGATTGGCCTGTCACTAGCGCCACGCACGCGTAAGGTGTATCACCACGCATTTAATTCTTTCAGAGCATTCTGTACCCAATTCCAAATGCCAGGAACCTGGCCGATCCCGGTAACCCATGTTCTGCGGTTCATGGTTTACCTGCATGCCCAGGGCTTTGCACCTCGCACCATAGCATCTAGGCTGTCAGCGTTGGCTTTTATGGCCAAAGTGGGAGGTCATGTGGACAGCACCACTGACTTCCGTGTGAGAGATGTTTTGGAGGGGTGGGTGCGCGCGCGTGGGCGTTGCCCGGACGACCGCCACCCGATTTCCCCAGGGGTTTTTACCCAATTGGCCCGGGGCTGGCCTGGCCTCTGTTTTGATAAGATGAGGCAGCCCATTTTATGCGGCTACAACGGTCGCCTTTTTTGGAGCGCTCCGCATCGGCGAGCTTGAGATGCTGTATAAGGCGGATGCAAGTCGTGGACAGCACCACTCACGTCCGTGTGAGACATGTTTTGGAGGGGTTGGTGTGCGCGCGTGGGCGTTACCCGGACGACCGCCACCCGATTTCCCTAGGGGTTTTTACCCAATTGGCCCGGGGCTGGCCTTGCCTCTGTTTTGATAAGATGAGGCAGCCCATTTCATGCGGCTACAACGGTGGCCTTTTTTGGAGTGCTCCGCATCGGCGAGCTTGAGATGCTGTATAAGGCGGATGCAAGTCGTAGGGCACAGGAACTCGAAGATGTCGGAGTGAACAATATTCGGCTCAGTTGGGGATACGCTCCTCTAAAACGTATCAGCACGGCGTAGGCAGTGGAGTAGACTGCTACGATGTTCCTCGGCGGACATCTGTCCGGTTGGTGCCCTACAGGATTTCCTTGCACTGTATGGCACGCACCATGGCCCATTTTTCTGTCACCAAGATGGGTCTCCCCTTACTAAATTTCAATTTTGGAAGGTGACGGGCAAAGCGCTGGCCAGTGTGGGCATCCCAGGCGCCCGCATGGCACTCATTCATTCCGTATAGGGGCGGCCTCAATCGCAGCTGCTTTTGGGTACTCAGGGGCTGACATACGTAGCATGGGACGGTGGGGTTCGCAATGTTTTCAGTTTTATGTGCGCCCACTCCCGCCGTGAGTACCAACCCAGTCACCTTACCTACTTTCCCTCATTTTTCCTTACAGACCCGGGGTGTCGTATTACACCGGTGACAGTATGGCTGGTGGGCCATAGCTACGTGCACAGGGCAGCGCGTTATGCTGCGGCGACAGAGTGGGGACCCCGACTGGGACTTGGTGCATACGCATGTCTCACATGGCATGGTAAGCCCGGGATGTTATGGCGGGAGCTGCTGCATTTCCTTTTTTCAGGCCAGAATGCTGACCCGCCTGACATTCTGATCATACACCTGGGGGGCAATGATTTGGGCCAGGTCACCGGCTTGTCGCTGAAACATGCGATTTGCGAGGACCTTGCCTACCTGCTTACGTCTGGCCCGCCACAACCCTTGTTTGGTCGGACATGGTCCCGCGCCATTCCTACAGAGGGGGTGTTGACCTCCTGGCCCTTGACCGTGCTAGACGCATGGTGAATAGGGCAGTGGCGCGTTTCCTTGTCTACAGGGCTTGGGGGAGGGTCAGTCGTCACCCCGCTATTAGCCTCCAAAGTTATGACTTGTATGCAGGGGATGGGGCCCATCTGTCGCGAGGAGGTGTGGACCTCCTGTTGGGTGATTGGCGAGCAGGCCTGTCGACCGAGCTGACGGTCTGGGGGGGGGCGTCGAGCCTTCTTTGAAGCCCCTCCGTGTGGCGGGTAGCACTGGTAAGGTAAACATTATGACCCACAGGTATCCGGCAAGTTCGCAATTGACTGGACAACACTAGACAGGCATAAGTTGGTTAAACGTTGTCCGGTCAACGACGAACTAGGCGACGGGGTGATGGCTATAGCTAGACAGCATGCATCACCCCGTGATTTTACGGATACGCGTCAGAGGGTGGGGTCATTAGTTAGATATTGACTACGGTCAACAATTTGTTTGTGGTCAACAAACAAATTGATACAAATGGATACATTGTAGCAATTGCCGTTGGCAATTTTGGGTGGTACCTTACCAGTGTTACTTCGGCCTGCTTGCCTTAAGAATTATGATTGGTCAATTACCAATAGAAATTTATAATTCGGACTAGGGCATGAATCAATAAATGTGGCCCAATGCCGTTATCCACTTTCATTGGTGTCTGAGTCCTTTATTGGGGGTGCGCCTGCAATGCAAGCGCGGCGCCAAAATGGCCGCCGCGCTCTTTGCGGGGGCCCTCCACAGGACAAAGGCATCCGGGTAGTTAGGGGCGTGGCCAGCTCCCTTATAAAAGGGGTGGCCACGAGGCAGCCGAGCTGCCATTTTGCGAAGCGACGGAGCGGAGAAGTTTTTCCCCTCCACCCCCTCCCTAGTTAACAGTGTGATATTTTGGTCGCTTCGGGGCCGGGTGGGAATTTTTGGCTGGGACCCATATTGGCTTCCGGGTCCTGGTTTTTTCGCCCATCCCACACTGTTGCTATGGTTTGACATAGGGGTTTTTCTGCTGCTGCTGTTGACTTTGGTCACATGGGCGGGTAGCACTGGTAAGGTAAACATTATGACCCACAGGTATCCGGCAAGTTCGCAATTGACTGGACAACACTAGACAGGCATAAGTTGGTTAAACGTTGTCCGGTCAACGACGAACTAGGCGACGGGGTGATGGCTATAGCTAGACAGCATGCATCACCCCGTGATTTTACGGATACGCATCAGAGGGTGGGGTCATTAGTTAGATATTGACTACGGTCAACAATTTGTTTGTGGTCAACAAACAAATTGATACAAATGGATACATTGTAGCAATTGCCGTTGGCAATTTTGGGTGGTACCTTACCAGTGTTACTTTGGCCTGCTTGCCTTAAGAATTATGATTGGTCAATTACCAATAGAAATTTATAATTCGGACTAGGGCATGAATCAATAAATGTGGCCCAATGCCGTTATCCACTTTCATTGGTGTCTGAGTCCTTTATTGGGGGGTGCGCCTGCAAAGAATTCCTGTCAGTTCAACTTTTCCAACCAGCTGCTGTAAGAATAACATCTACAGGTAACTGCTGAGGGAACCATGCCAATGATGAGTGAATACTATACAACAACTGTGTAAAGTACTCCAATTCATGAGCTCAGAGAGAGATAAAGAAAGAGAGAGAGAAGATGCCCAATCAAGAAGAAATGGTTAAAAGAAGAGTGAAACTCTAGAATTTTTATTGGCATGGGAAGTGGAAAAGTGATAGTGCTGGATGTAATAAGTTGGGATACTCTGACAACAGGGTTAAAAAGTAGCTGTAATAAAGGTGGATATCTCGTCACTCTGGCTATAAATATTCAGCACTTGGAACTTGTCTGATAGCTTTGTTGATAGAACAAAATTTAGCACCCTCTCCCCTTATTTTGTGTGAGCAGACATAACTCTTTCAACTCCTACTTGTTTGGGCAGGATGGAGAGATACAGTGAAGGGGGAGGGAATACTTGCTGGATAACAGCATCTCCCAGAACACTGAATAAATCTTAAGGTAGGAGCTGATCTTTTGAGACTCTTTGAGCTAGAGATTCAAGGAATGGAGATACAAAACTGGGTAAAAAAAATTTGTTCCTGTTATTTCACTTGAGATGTGTTAGCAAAAGAAAAATAATGAACTGGAGAGAAGGCATCTGCCTTTGATCTTTCCTATCATCAGGGCCTTCTCCAGTGAGTCCTCTCTTCTCATATGGTGGCTAAAGTACTTGAGTTTCAGCTTCAGTATTTGTCCTTCCAAGAAGCAGTCAGGGTTGTTTACTAGATTTATTTTAGGATTCACTGATTTGAACTCCTTGCAGTCCAGGGGACTCCAAGACTCTTCTCCACCACCACACCTGAAAGGCATCTATTCTTCTGTGCTAAGCCTTCCTTATGATCCAGCAATCACAGCCATACATTACAATTGGGAAGACACTTTAACTATGTGGATGTTTGTTGGCAGGTTGATGTTGCTAAATTTTATTATGCTGACTAGGTTTGCATAGCTTGTCTCTCAAGGAGTAAGCATATTTTTATTTCATGGCTGCAGTCACAGTCTGCCAACCTAGATCCCAGGAAGGTAAAGTCTGTCACTACTTCCATTTCTTCCCCTTCTATTTGCCAGGGAATGATGGTACTACCGTAAATGCAACCGCATTACAATAATTATACAGAATTCAATCCAAACAATATACAATATTCAATACAAACAACAACACCTCACAATACTGCAGCGGCCTCTCTGCCCCAGCCACAAGTAAGTCTGGGGGGAGGCGGGAGCGGTGAAGTAAATATAAAATACAATATAAAATAAGGGTGAATTCTTTCTCTCTTGCAGTAAAGATTTAGGAAAGTCACAGTGGATATCTTTAGCTACTTAGTAAAGGTAAAGGTCACCCTTGCCTGAAAAAAAAAACATATTTTATTCTTATTAATTGTTTTTGAGTTTATAAATTTTAAGTGTGCAGTATTAGATGTTGTTTTTTGTTCTTCCATTGATTTCATATCAAAGCATTACATGGCTGTATCAGACTTGAGAAATGCAAGAAGACTGCATTTCCATCAAAAGAAAAATAATAGAAAAGAAAGATATGCCTCCAATAAAGAGACATACAATCATTTCTCCTATGTGCAACCTTTGAAACAGGAGCAGTTCACAGACCAAAGTCTGAACAGGGACAAACAGGATAAGTCACTATAACATGGGTGCCCAACCTATGGCCCATGGGTCAGATCCAGCCCATGGTGCCAAATCATCTGGCTCACACCATCTGCACCGCTCCTGGAAGCAGAAGTAAAATATGCCCACACATGTACAAAATGCTGCCGTAGATGACCCATGGCTATCGTAAATGCATTTACAGCAGTGGGTGCATTTACAGCAGTGTTTTGTCCATGCGTGCTGTGGGCATGTTTTACTTCTGCTTCTGGTGGGAGGAACCACATGGCTCAACCACGTGACCGGCCCATGGCCCAAAAAATTTGGGCACCTGTGCACTATAAAGTTTAAACTTATAAGAGACTTTTCACTAGTGGTTATGCCAGGGGTGGCCAACCTTGATGCCTCAGGTGTTCTTGGACTTCACTTCCCAGAAGCCCTGATTGGCAGGTTGTGCTTACTTGGGCTTTTGGTAATTGATGTTCAAGAACACCTGGGACACCAAGGATAGCCACACTTGGGTTATGCAGCGACCTCCACAGAGGATTAATTCATGTCTAATTCATTGCCACTTCAGTCCCAGGCTTATTTATTTCCTCACATCTCTCGTTTAGTTGGTCAAAATTGTTTGAGCTAAATATGTTGAATAAATGGGAGTCTTATTCACTTAATGGATCTACTGTAGCTGGAACAAATAATTTCCTTTAACCCATAACAATACACAGGCCTACAATAATATTTTTTTTTTTGTAACTAGGATTTCAGAACTGATTTTAGCTATATTTGGGTCGCTGAATCTAAATATGAAATCAGTTTTTCTCTATCTGCTCTACTTTTTTAGATCAGTGTTTTTTAACATGCAGTTCTACACAAAATGTGCAGCTCTAACTCCATTTTTGTGTAGTTCTAAATCACATATACAAGGATTGGTTCCTGTATATTTGCCCTACTGTCATTTTGCTGTCCAGTTAGTTCCAGGAAAATCCACCAGATGGAGTTAGCATCCGGTAACTGATTTGACCTTCAACGCTTCAACTAGAGGTGAGGTTAGTTTGTGAGTTCTCGCCGTGCAGAGTAGATCGAAGTTGGCCTCGCGTGATATTTGTGTTTAGGAAAGGGTTGTTATAAAGATAACCTGTTCTAGATTGTCGTATTTGTGTTGTTGAATAGGAAAAAAAATGAGTTCAAGTAGAAGACTTTGTGTAAATCATCCTGATGTGTTTTGCTACATATGCAGAGAATACACATTAAAAGAAAACAGAAAAACTGTTAGTGACTTTGTAAAGAGATCTTATCTTGGATACTTTGGTGTTAGGCTTGCTGATCAGGATAAAACCTGGGCACCACATCAGGTCTGTAAAATTTGTACATAACATTTATGACAGTGGACTACCGGGAAAAGCAAAAAGTCTGAAATTTGGCGTACCGGTGGTTTGGAGAGAACCCAAAAACCACTTCGATGACTTATTTCTGCCTAGTAAAATATTAATGGAATCAATTGAAACAACCATAGCAAGTGGACTTATCCTGATTGAGTCTCTGCAAGAGACTGGTGTAACTAATAAAAAAGATTTGAATCAATTTGTTGACTCATATTAAAATTTAACCTATTTTTCAGCTTATTATCTGCAGCTTTTCAAAGGAAGTTGATGGTAGTCTTGAGTTGGACAAATGCAGATTTTGAATGTTTAGATTCGAGGTTCACTCTCTGGCCCTTGAATCTTTAGGAATTGCTGTTAAAGTCTCCTGTCTGAAGTGTTGGAGAGCTGCTACCAGTTACTGCATGCAATATTAACATAGATAGACCAACGATGATGTTGATGGACCACTGACTCCTTTAAAAAACAACAGTTAACCACTTTTCACCCAAACATAATATATTATTTGGGCTGCCCCTGTTTTTAAAATTGCCTCATAGAATATTGATTTGCTCTGCTAAACAATCTAATCACCCCATTGTCATGAAGCTATAATTCAAGTGATTTTTTGTTGTTCAGTTGCAGTCAATTCCGACCCTTTGCGACCCCATGGAACACTGCACGCCAGACATCCCTATCCTCCACCATCGTCCACAGCTCGCTCAGCTCCACATACAATGCGTCAACAATGCCATCTAACCATCTCATCCTCTGTCACCCCCTTCTCCTTTTGCCTTCGTTCTTTCCCAGCATCAAGGCCTTCTTGCATGAGTCCTCTCTTCTTATTTGGTGTCTGTTGTGTTTGAATACATTTTATGTAGTAACGTTTGTGAACTAATTAGGATCTTTACGACCCTCCATTTTGTCTTCTTCTTCTTGGTATTATAATATTGTGGGACTACGTTCCTGCCCAAACTATGTAGTCTGTACAGTTTTCACTCCAGTCCGATAACCTACAAATTGCCCCTCTCCCTTCCTGTCTCTTCTCGCCCAAATGTATCATTTCTGAGTGTATATATTGAGCAGTGCTGCACCACTGTTCTCCATGTTCTGACTGCCTAGTAAACGGTTTAGCCCTGTTATGTTGGCTGCTTTGTGTTTCTACCAGAACATTAAAGTGTTCAAAGTACTTTAGCTTCATCTTCAATATTTGTCCTCCCAAGGAGCAGTCAGGGTTAATTTCCTTAAGGATCAACTTATTTGATATCTTTGCACTCCAGGGGACTCTCAAAATTCTCCTCCAGCACCACATTTCAAAGGCAGCTATTCTTGCCGCCTTCCTTATGGTCCAGCTCTCACAACCATACATTACTACTGGGAATACCATTGCTTTGACTATGCAGACTTTTGTTGGCACGGTGATGTCTCTACTTTTTATTATGTTCCCAAGGTTTCTCATTGCTTGCCTCCCAAGAATTAGTCATCTTCTTATTTCATAGCTGCATTCACCATCTGCAATGATCTTGGATTCAAATAGCTTTACAAAGTTTTGGTCTTTAGCATTGGCTTTTAAACAAAAATGTGGTTCTGAATGTTTTATTCTTCTGCATTAAAAATGATGTTTCTCTTGTCCCTTCTTTGACACTTTTATAACTTCTGCCACATATTATTTTAAAGTAAAACTTCAGAAGTTGATTCATTAAGCCTGTTGTCTTGTACTCACTACATCGCTGACATTTTTCTTTTTAGTGCAGTTTAATAAAGGTCAATCTGAGTCACATTTCAGGAAGGTAGATGTGACTGAAAAGATACACCAAACTGTTTAAGTCATCTCATTGTTTTTGCATCTCCCATGAAAACATCATCGAACCTGCGGTTTGCCAGATTCCTGTATTTTCAGTTCATTACTGACAGTTGATGCAATATATACTGTTGGCCTATTATTTTTTAAAAAAAATCAGTGCACTCATTCCACATTGTAATTATGGGCATTATCGGTTTTTTGGATATACCTGCAGTCACCTTGACATTTTGCACACAAAAGGTTTTTCAGTATCATCTTTAACTTTCTCATTCTTTTGACAGATATTTGATTCTGATTTACTTCTTTCTAAATAAAAGTGACCATAGAATAGGAATCAAGAGACAATCCTATTTTTTTTTGTTGAGTTGTCACAAATTTTCTTTAGAAATTTATTCCAAAATCCTTTTCCTATTTTTTATGGTTACAGTCTCCATTTGGATACAAAATCTTTCACTCTGTTTCTTCAATGTCTACTTTAAAGTTGTGCAGTTCTTCAGTAATTATGACTTGGTCTTCTTAATGTTCAAATGTACCCTTGCTTTGCCATTTTCTTCTTTCACTTTCACTAAAACGGACTACTTGAATCAATTTGCAGTGTTATATGTGTCCTGGGTCTTCAGACTTAATGCATGATTGTATCTCCCACAAGGCTGTTTCCATTTTGGTTTGCAGGTCAGCAACTTCCTACTTCTTGAGGTTTCAGAGACAAAACTGTGATCAGAAGGCAGATCCTTGTCATGTGTGTGGGGTGGGTGGGGGTGGGGTTGAGATTTTTTTTTATATAATAGACGTGGGTAGGCAAGAGTGATGGAGTCTGGCCAGGTTAGCCTGCTTTGGTAGTAGAGTAGACCATACTGCCCGAGACTCAATGCTACGTGTCAGGTGGTTAACTAACCTGACCACCCTTAGGACTAATGGCCTTGGGTGCTGAAGTCCACAGGGAAGGGTCACAGTTCCCAAGTGGATTAAATCTCATTTGAATCCATCTTGAAGGAGGACAGCAGCTTCATCAATACTGGCCTGGGGCTGATGAGGACTTTGCGTGCCAAAAGGACTCAGGACCAGAAAGTGACTCGCAGAACTGTATCAGTGGTACAAGTGTCATGTTGTGATGTGGAAGGCAGATGAAATGCCACTGCATTATATTCTCAGGACAGTCTTCGTGACTGATTGCTGTGATCATCACCAATATTCGGATTTAGATATGGTAGATGAGGAAGAAGGCAAGAGTGAAGGAGACATTTTGAACTACCACAAGCAAGGAGGTTATAGCTAAATGGGCCCAGAACTTGGGTAAAGCCAGACTAAGCACATATAATGGCAACTTAGAGCCAAGAAAGAATACCATTTTTGCTGAATGGGCAGCATAAGGAACCCAGCTGCTGTATTGGTTTCTCCCATTCCTACATTATCTACAGCATATGTAATGTGTGGAAAGATTTTTCAGATTCTACACAGCTGCTTGAATTATCAAAGGTTTATCACCAGCATGAGTCCCTCCCAGAGACATGGACAGGGCATATGCAACAAGAAGCCTTCTGATTTATGATACTAGGTCTCTGCCATTCTCTGAATGGCATAAAAATGCAAACAGATGCACTCATTCCCTCTCTCACACCAGTAATTTACCATTGTACCTGGTGTTTTGGTACACAAGCATAACACAAGCCAAACACACACACATATCTTTGCACTAAACTAGTGGGCCCTAATGCAAGCTGAGAAATAGTGAAGATGGGCATCCAACTTATATGACTACCTCTCACATAAAAATGGAATTGTCTTCTCCTGGATGTTTATCAAGCCCATCAGCTATGGGCCATGACAGATGGAACAGTAATAGACAGGTGCTACGGTTTCTTTCTATGTTGTGGATGATGACAAGTTGTTTCTCAGTCAAAAGTAGCAAAGTATGCCTTTAAATATTTAGTATAGCAAAGCTAAATATGCTAGTGTTTATCATGTACCATGCCATTGCCCTTAGATTTTCTTATAATGTAAAAATTAGATATTTCCTTTTTAAAACTACATTCTCAAAATAATTGTATGCTTTTGTTTCTGATACGAATATACTGCTTACTTGATATGCAGATTCAATAACGTCTTAATGAAGTAGAAGTGCCTATGTTTATAACATACTAGCAGAGGTTGCCGGGCTGTTATAAACTGTGATCAGTTGGGGTTTTTTTTGGGGGGGGGGGGTTGGATTAAAAAAAGAACAAAGGATGATAGAATTGTTTCACATTGTTTTATTTAACCAAATAATGTTTTAGTTTGTGGGTTTGTTTTTTAATAGTTGTACCATAGGTAAGTTTTTTTAAAATGTGAAAGTACATGTTTTTTGCCTTCAATGTTTTTAAACTGTGTTTTGATGTTTTGGGTTTTTATTTGAGTTAAAACTCAACACAGGATTTTATAAATCTTTTTATTTTTTTGACATATGTTTGTGATTTGTGTAAAATTGTGATTTATTGTTATGTTTTTGACTTGTTTTTCCTCTTGTGGCCTCTAGGTCTGTTGAGTCTTTTTGAGTTGTTTTTTTCTATTATGCCCTGCAGGTGGGGCTGCTAGGGGTTTTGGTTTCATTTCACGTGTTTTTTCTCTCCTGGCCTCTTCCGGTAAGTAGTCTCTTTGTTTCCTCATTTATGTTCCGGTTGTCATGGAGGGAGGACGTGCTGGTGAGTTGTCTGGTTTTCTTTCTTCTGAGGTTTTTCTTTGTTTTGCTTTTGTGGTGGTGGGCTCGGAGGTGTTTCTTTTTGTTTGTTTTTGTTTTGGCTTTGTTTTAGGCTTGTTTAATTGGTTTGGTTATTTCTGGTTTTGTTTAATGTTTCTTATTTAGTTGTTGTATTAGTTGTTTGTTTGTGTAATTTGTGGTTTTTTCGTGTTGTAGTTAGGTGTTTTGTATGTGGTTTTGTGTCATTGTGGATTTTTTGTTTGTGTAATTTGTGGTTTATTTTTTGTTTATTAATGCTTTTTTTAATTATTGATTTATTTTTGTTTTATTATTTTTACTAATTTTGGTGTTTGTATTTGGTGGTTACTTTAACTTGAAGAAAGAGCTGCCTGTGTTTTTCTTTTTTTTCCCATTGCTGCTTTGAATTTTGTTTTAGATGCAGCAATAGGGGAAAGAAGGGAGTAGGCAGTCAGCCTGTTCTTCTCCCAGGAAGGTTCTTTAGGTAGGTCGGGGTAGAAAGAGGAGGCAAAGAAGAGCTTTCTGTGCCTAATGATAATTCTATCCTCTGTCTCCTTTTTCTCCCAGCCTACCTAAACTGGTGATCGGCAGCCAGCCGGGCATGTTTATTGTGTATGTTGGTGGTTAGGGGTAGTTTTGGTGTGCGCACACACACACACACACTGGGCAGGTTTGAAATGTGCAGCCCAGTAGGTGTGTGTGTATGTGTGTGTGTGAGTGAGAGAGAGAGAGAGAGGAGGCTGCAGTTGAGGTCAGAGGCTGTGCCCGGGTGAGTACCTCCAGGAGGTGAAGGCAGTGGCCGGAGCCCCCTTCACTGCCTTTGGTTCCCTGGGAATTGGTTCGCTTTCAATGGGGGGTGAATGCACCAGTAGCTTCCTCCCTTGAAAGCAAAACACTTCCTTGGGAAGTAAAGGCAGCGACCGGAGCCTCGTTCGCTGCCTTTGCTTCCATGGGAATTGGTTCGCTTTCAGCGGGGGGCGAATGCATCAGTACCTCCCCCACTTGAAAGTGAAACACTTCCTCGGGAAGTAAAGGCTGCGACCGGAGCCTTGTTTGCTGGCTTTGCTTCCCTGGGAATTGGTTCACTTTCAGTGGTGGGGTACTGGTAAGTGGGGTGGGGTACTGGGACTGGGGGGACACAGGGGCGGGGCAGGTGGGCAGCATAGTTCTCAGGACCATTCCACCACCACCCCAGTCCCTCTCCCCCACTCCACTTACCTTTTGCCGGCTTGGTCTTTCTCCGGCACGGCCTTGTGAGCAGGGAAGCTCACTGGGCTGCCATCTCCCCACTACCTCGCCGATGCCACCGGGGAAAGGTGGTTCTCCTCCCCCCTGATGCTATGGCAAGACCGGTGCCAGACTCTGGTTCTGCGGGGAGATGATTTTCTCTCCCTGCTACCTCACCAAAGCCACGGGGGGGAGGAGGGGCTCCTTCCCCCCCAGCTACGGCGAGGCTGGTGCTGACCTCTGGGACTGCAGGGAGATGATCTTTTCTCCCCGCTACCTCACAGAATCCGCGAGGGGGAAGAGGAGGGGCTCCTCTTCCCCCACAGACTATGGCAAGGCCGGCGGCGGCCTTTGCCAGTGGGGCAGAAGGCAACAAAGGTTCAGCGTGTTGGCAGGTTTTTTTAACCATGTGTGCAGGCTTTCCCGGCTTACATGCAATAGGAGCATAGGACGCTGGGATATGAAGTTTAATTTGTGATGTGACTGTTCATGCATAGAAATTTTTTCTGTAGCTTAATTTTGATTGGCCACGGCGCGACTCACAATGTTCTATTTGGTCACACTTCTCAACCTAATTGGCTGCGAAGTGGCACGGCGCACAGCATGTTCTTTGTTTGAGTTCGTGGGGCTCTTGCCCCACTGGTGCATTTCTCAACCTGACAGTTACCTCCGTACCGGGTTCGGGCGAGTGCAGGAGCCTCGGTACAGACTAGTATGGCTGGGTGCGGGAGCCTTTGTCACATTCCAACAGTTAACACTTGGATTTATAGGTATAGATGCATACTCTGTTTGCTCGGACCCCTCTGTATAGTTATGGCTCTTTTATTCGTAAAACAGGCGGAATCTTTCACCATCTTGTCCAGTTTACTTCAGAAGATGCTATTTGTTAAAAAAAAGAAGAAACCACCCTTAGCTCTTGAAGATCTGCAAAAATGGAAATAAAAACCAGCCGGGTATCAGACACTATGTAAACAGCAGACCAAAGACCTCACGAAAGAGCTTTATGCCCACTCTGGAGATAACAAAATGTCATAACAACAATGGATGAACAGTTTAAGGATATGAAACATGGTCAAAAAGCTTTAGCATAAGAAGATATAAAGGGCAGTTACATAATCTGCTGAGATAATTTCTCTGCATATAATAATAGCATCCACTCCCAGTGACTCAACCTTTGGGGAAATGCTGATAAGGTTTTGGGAAGGAATATTTCCCCAGGTTTAAAGCTTTCTCTTCCTTTCACTCACTCACTTTCCCCCCAGTTCACTTCAAAAGGTAACATCTTCTTATCTTCAAGTGGGAGACAAAAGTATATGTATATGTAGCTTCTTTGGGTGGGTGGGGGGGAGGTATGTATGGGATATATTTGTTGGATTTAAGTCAGCTTGAACTATTTACATCAGCAATTATTCTTTTTTTGTATCTTCTTTTGAAGTCCTTGCCAGAAAACCTGTGGGAAGGAAAGAATAAAAAGCTGTGAGTTGAATAGTGCCCCACCACCTACTGTTCAGAGGTGTTACAAACAGTACCTTCTGGCTGATCAGCACTAATCAAACCTTTCCTTCATCTTTTAACTACATTAAGTCCTGAGACCAAAACATGTGATGTTACACTTCAAGAGGGCTGGAGCACTCTTGCATTTTTCAAGGCACATCTGGAGGCCCTGCTAACATTTTGATTAGCATGTCAAGCAGAAAATGGAATTGTCTTAAACAGGAAAGGGGGGGGGAAGCTGACTGAAGTCTCCCCCTCTCTCTTATGTGGGATTAGATTGAAATGATAACAAAAACTGCCAATCTACATGTTTCCACCACAAGGGTGATGCCCTTCTTGCCTGACTGATTTTCTTCTAGCTGCCTGTCATAAGTTATGAAGCATAATCCACCCAGCAATCAGAACAAAGAGATACCCTGCCTGCCAGGGTTGAAGCAGGAACTTAGGAAGACCCATTGCCATGGAAGGCTCATCTCATGGGTTACTCAAGACTGATGAATAGATTTGAAGTGGGTGGTAATAGCCATTCATATTGAAGCATTTCCTCTCCCCCCCCTCGTATACTGGATAAGCCTTCCCCTAAATTGGGATGATTTTGATGTTAATGATGATGACAATCATGATGGCCAAAAGATCATAGATATTTTCAATCAAATTACACTTGTTACTTTAGCTATAGATCTATATATATTATTAACTGGTAATTTGAGAGTGCTGGGATCCACAAATCAATTAGAGGTCATTTTTTATGGCTTGGCTTCCCCCAGAATCTTAATAATGAAAGAGATAATTGTTGATACACTAATGCAGGGGTGCCCAAACTTTCAGGCCATAGGCCGGTCAGGCTGGTCAGGCCGGTCACGTGGTTCCTTCCACCGGAAGTGGAAGTAAAACGCACCTTGCAATCTGTTTTGCAACAGGATGAGATAGATTTTTAGGCTGCCCTTTTATCTGCTTAAGGGAGGGATGTCTAAACCACAGTCCACAGGACAGATCTGGCCCTAACAACAATTCATCTGGCCTTTGCTGCCCTTGCCACTCCTGGAAGCGGAAGTAAAATGTCCACGTCAGGGCACATTTTACTTCCGCTTCCAGGAGTGGCAAGGGCCAAATGAATTGGTGTTGGGGCCAGATCCAGCATGTGGACTGTGGTTTGTGTATGCCTGCACTAATGATTGATACATTACTAGCTGAACCTTTGAATAAACTTGTACTGAGCCAAAAGAAATGAAATCTTTCCTCATCAGGGAAAAAGGGAGTGTATCTGTGGGGAGGGGAGGGTGCTCATATCCACACTTATGTCTGTTTGGAAGCAAAGTGCATTTTTTGAAAACAAAGGCTGTTTTCCAATAGATTCAGTCAGGAACTGACATTTCACATTGTAAACAAAAGACTGTTTTACAAAACCCTCTTTCATCTACATGTAATTATAACTATTGTGTACCAATAAGTCAGTTCTGACTTATGGCAGCTCTTTCTAGCAGCTCTTTTTGATAGAGAACATGCAAAAGTGGTTTCCCATCCCTCGCCACCTTTCTGGGGGCACCCTGGGACTACGCACCTTGTCCAAAGACATACAGGGTGGTTTTTCTCACAGGGGCACAGTGGGGAATCAAACTCCCAACTCTGGCCAAGCATCCAGTTACCTAAACCACTGAGTTATCTCACCAGCTCATCCATATGTACATCCAAATTTATTATCCCCCAACACACACACTTTAACAGAAGCAAGAATTTGAAACAACTATGCTGGCAAAGTCTTTGTTATAGGAAAACTTGATCACATCTATGATTCATGCATGTGTTTAATGCAGCGGCCCAGGTGATGATGGGGTGTGGACATTATGCCCATGCCTCACCACTGCTTCGGGAGCTGCAATGGTTACCAGTTTGTCTCTGGGTGCAATTCAAGATGCTGGTTTTGACCTTTAAAGTCCTATATGGTAGAGAGCCAGGATACCTAAGAGACCGCATCTCCCTAAGGATATCTGTCCATCCAACCAGAGTGGACCGGAGAGGCTCTTTAATTGTTTCATTTGCCAGAGGGGATCGCCTTTCTGGCACAAGGAGGAGGGCCTTCTCCATGTCCGCACTGCCCCTCTGGAACCTCCTGCCAACAGAGTTACATCTCCGGACGGAATTGCTGCCCTTCAGAAAAGAGCTTAAAACCTGGCTGGCAGGCCAAGTATGGGGAGCAGGTGGAAGGGTGACCTCCGTTGGGTGGCTGGTGTAGTGAAAACTTCATCCCCCTTAGTCACTGTACCCCTTTTTTTAGGGGGTCGGTAGTTTTAATCAGTTTTAACTATGTTTTTATTTATGATTGTGAACCGCCCTGAGTCGGCTTAGGCTAAGTGGGTGGTGTAGAAATTGTACTAATAAATAAATAAATAAATAAATAAATAAATAAATAAATAAATAAATAAATAAATAAATAAATAAAAGGATAGATACAATACTGTAGGCAGAACACCCAAAATAGATTTTTTTTTAAACTGCTGGGTGCTCTGAGATGGCAACCTTCACTTTTGTAGAATCAGGTGAAAAGACGAAAGTAGAACATTTTCTTATTATCCAGCCAAAGAATGAGGGTAAAATGCATTTCTTCTCTTCATTTCTTACAAAGCACAAGATTGTATTTCCAATTTATTTCTCAGATCTCCCCCTTCCCTTTCTTCTTCTTCAAGTGGTGAAATTCTTTCTTTTATTAACTCCTCAGAATAGTTCTTCTGAGGATGTTCCACATCAGTCTCTTAGGTTCTTCAACCACGAGGTCCATCTATGCCGAGGGCGTCTCTTCCCAAGGATCTTCCCCTGCATAATGAGTTGGAATATTTCATGCTTTATATCATTCCTCATGATAATAATAATAATTTCATGTCAGAACCCGGGTTCAAAGTATTTTTGTGGAAGAAACTCTGCTTAGGGAACACCCAAGACCTGGGATAGATGGGCTCTTAATTTGTCATGGAGTACCTGCGTCTCAAACTGCTGACTTTCCAGCCTCCCAGATCAAAAGGCAAGCTTCTTAAGCACTGAGCCACTGCAGTCCTCATGATATGCCCAAAGTATTGGAACTTTCTTTGCTTGATGGTCTTAAACAGTTCTTGAACTTTATCCATCAAGTGCAAAAGGTTTACATTAGTCACATGATCAATCCATGATGCAGCCGTCTGTAGATCCACATTTTTCTTTTCAGATGCTTTAGTCAGTGTCCAAGCTTTGACTCCATATACCAACACTGGGAATACATAACATATCACTATTTGGATCATCATGGTGAGAGTTAGATCTGTACTACATAGCAAATGTTGCATTTTTATGAAGGTGGATCTTGCTTTTTCTATTTGCATTCTAATCTCTACATTGTGAACCCACTTTTCATTTAAAATACTCCCCAAATAGACAATTTTATCCACGCTTTCGATTTCTTGTGTTCTTGCCGTTAGCTTGCCATGAGTTGGTGCTCAGCTTATAACAAGATATTTAGTCTTCTTGATGTTGAGATCCAAACCATATTCTGTGCCTGAAGCTCTAACTTGATTCAACATCACCTGAAGATCTGCAAGGTTTGTGGCCCAGCAATACTGTGTCATCAGCATATTGAATGTTATTCAAGTATTCCCTATTAATTGTAATTAATCACTGTGCCTTCTGAAAAAAACAACAGGCTATGTGGCAATGGATAAGATGCACAGCCCCAGCTCTCTCTCTCTCTCTCTCTCTCTCTCTCTCTCTCTCACACACACACACACACACACACACACACACACACACACACACACACACACAGAAGAAGGGAATGATTCTGTCTTATTGATAAGTTAATTCTGTCTTATTCTTGAAAATGGTCACCATACACCAGAATCAACTTTACAACACACAATTATTATTACAATAGATGCATAGCTCAGTTGTTTACTATTGGTTGCAGAGTTAGAGTTTGGGATTTCAATATGCAACTTTGCATCCTGAGAGAAGAACTAGCTTGTGCAGTTATGAGCACTTCTATATATTCTCTATCTGGAAAACCCTTGAAAAAGTCACTATATGTCTTCTGCATCAGTGGTGGCATCGGTGGCATCGTCGGTGCAGGCACCAGCGTCGTCGTCATCGTCATTGTCTTCTTCATTGTCATCATTGTCATTATCATCTTCTTTATCATCTCCTCCTCCACCACCACCTTTTAGTAATATATCTGACTAGCATAGATTGCCCAGCATTGCCGGGCTGTTATAAACTGTGTTTAGATGTTTTGGAGGGTTTTTATTGGAGTAAAAAATAAACAGAGGATGCTACAAATGTTTATTATTTTTTAATTTAACATATTTTTAATTCTGTAAACTTTTGATTTATTCTTATTTTTCTGAGTTGTTTTTACTCTTGTGGCCTCTAGGTGGGGCTGTTAGCAAGAGGGGTGCTTTGAATCTTTTTGACTTGTTTTTAATCTTCCGGCCAGCAAGTGGGACTGTTAGTAATAGTGTTGGGGTCTTTTTTTTCTTTCACTTGTTTTTTCTCTCCTGGCCTCTAGGTAGGGCTTCTTCCGGTAAGTAGCCTTTGCTTCTTCATTTCTCTTCCGGTATGGAGGGAGTACGTGCTGATGAGTTCTCTGGTTTTCTTTCTTCTAGGTTTTTTCTTTGTTTTGTTTTTGTAGTGGTGGGCTGGGATGTGTTTCTGTTTGTTCTTTTATGGTTTGGTTGGGTTTTATATTTGTTTCATTGGTTTGTTTATTTCTGGTTTGTTTCATTTTTGTGATTTTGTTGGTGTTTATTTGTGTAATTTGTGTTAGTTGTGTTGTTAGAGTTAGGTATTCTCGTGTTGTAGTTAGGTGTTTTTTCTGTGCTTTTCTGGTATTGTGGATGTTTTTGTTTATGGATTTTGTTGTTTACTTTTTGTTTATTAATGTTTATTAATTATTTATTTATTTGTGTTTTATTAATTTTGGTGTTTGGCGTTTTTGGTAAATGTTTGGTTTTGTTGTTGTTGTGTATTTTTTTTATGAAGAACGGGCTGCCTGTCAGTTTCTCTTTTCCCCATTGCTGCTTCGAATTTTAGTTTCAATGCAGCAATGGGGAAAAGGAGGAGCCGGCAGTCAGCTGGCTTTTCCCCCGGTAAGGTTTGTTAGGTAGGTTGGGGGAGAAGGAGGCAGAGAAGAGCTATCTGCCTGATGATGGTTCTCTCCTTTCTGTCTCCTTTTTCTCCTGGCTTACCTAACCAGAGATCGGCAGGCAGCGACCCAGAGGATCACTGGTCTATGGAACTCCCTGCCAGAAGAAGTGGTGACAGCTGTCTGTCTTGACAGCTTCAAGAAAGGATTAGACAAGTTCATTGAGGACAAGGGTATCAATGGCTATAATTATGGATACCTAAGAACAACCTCCGGGTTGGAGAGATAGGCAGGATATCTCTCAATGCCTTTTCCAGGGAATCTTAAACAGGTGAAGGCATCTGCTTGGGAATACCCTGAAGCAAATGGGGAGCCACTGTGTGTGACAGAATGCTGGACTGGATGGGCTGTGGCCTGTTCCAACAAGGCTGTTCTTATGTTCATAAGGGCTGGTGCTCTTCCTTGCAGATTGCTGGCTGCTGCTTTTGTATTATCTCCAACACTGTTTTTGTGTTAGTTCTCAAAACAGTGGTGTCGGAAGTACAAAGGGAGCAGCCAGTCATTCACCAGGGAGTGTGCTTCCCCGGAAGAACTGCTGCCTGCTGGTGGTATTTTTTTCCACCCCGGCTCAACTGACCTTGAGGCCGGCGGTGATCTCACCGTGTCTTTGGCGGGGTAGCGTGGAGGAGAGGGAGTCCCTCTTCTCCCCATTGCTCTGGGAAAGAAGGCCGGTAGGTGTCTTGATGTGTGGTTTTTTTTGGGGGGGGTTGTTTTGCAAGGCCATGAGGCGCTGCATCCGTCTGCGGTGGACTTGCGCTCCCGTTGCGGGAGCCCGGTATGTTTTTATTTTATTTTTCATGTGCCGGCTTTTTCAGCATTCTGTGCACTTGCGCCCTTCAGCCTGTTTGGCTCAAGTGCTCATGGCGCATAGGACGCTGGGACTTGGAGTTTTGTTTGTGTTCGTGCAGTGTTTTTTTTCTTTCTGTGGCTCAATTTCAATTGGGCGTGCCACGTTTCCCAATGTTCTTTTTGCTCACGCCTCTCAGTCTGATTGGCTGAGGCGCGGCACAGAGGACATTGGGAATTGAAGTTGCTCTTGCCCCACTGCCGGCTTCAGCAACCCTGAAGTACTCTGCAGGCCGGGTTCAGGTGAATGCAAGAGCGGGATAGTGTGGACAGGTCCGGAAGCATATGCCGAATTCCAACGGTTAACATCTGGATTTATAGGTATAGATTATTGGTTATCATCATGTATTGTTGTGTTCATCTTTTTGTCATCATTTATTCACCACTTCTTCTTCTTCAGGTGCCATATCCAATTTCAAACATTGGCTATCATCATGGCAATCAGCCATGAAGAGTGTCCTGGGAACTATATAATGCAATAGACTTCCGTTTGCCTTCCTCATTGCAGCCTGACACCTATACCACTGATCCAGTTCTGTGAGTCACTGTCTGGTCCTGAGCCCTTTTGGTACACAAAGTCCTCCTCAGCCCCTGGCCAGTATTGATGAAGCTGCTACCCTCCATCAAGATGGCTTCAAGTGGGGGCCATCACCTTTCCCTGTGGACTTAGTCCTCAGGGTTGTCAGGTTAGTTAACCATCACCTGATGTTTGTTTTTGAGTCACTGGCAGCATGGTCTACTCTGTTAAGTAAGGCTGATGATCAAAAAAAATCCAGTCCAACCCCACCCTATAGGTTTTAAGGCTCCCTTGTGATTTTTTTGGGAAGCTGTTGAGGGGCATGGGATGGGGGGGGGGGGAGGTTAGCTTCCAAAAATTGCCACTGCAATGATTTGAAAATGAAACACACCTTCCAAATCTGTGACTCCACCTGCTTCTATATGTTAAAAGGGTGCCTAAAGAAGCCTTAGAATTGTTGGGGGAGAGGATCCAAAATTTTAAATTTTCAAACTAATGGCACAATCAGTTATATACTATGACAGCTAACTACCAGATTTCAGACATTGAATGCCAGGTCAATGGAAATCCCATTGATTCAATAGTCTTACTCTAGTTATGCTTAGCAATTGGATTTAGGCCACATTTGTTACTCTCTGTAACCTGAGCATTTGTATCTATTGGGCTAATTACATGAGACCTGCAGGAGGTGTGATGGACTCGGCTCTTTCTGGGAATAGCAATTCATTGTAGGGATTTTAAGGTCATGCCATTCAAGAGCAGCACACTTTATCAGAGTGATAGGTGAGAAATGGATAGTGCTTGCAGATATAAATAAATCTATCCAGACTGTAAGCCTGCAATCGAATGGTCCCAAATGCAATGAATTCTTTGAATTATGAATTAGGAATGTGGCTCATGTCACCTTCACTACCATAACCAACACAGTTTGAAAGAAATCAAAATGGTCATAAAAATATATGAGAATCTCTCTCTTTCTCTCTCATTTTCTGGTTTTAGATCACAAGCAAACATAGAAGATTAGAAGAAATCAGAAAATCTCACCAAGTTCAAGCCTTACAGATTCACGTATCCCTGTACAATTGGATTGTGTCTAATGCTAGTTCTCTTTTTCCTAATTAAACCCTCACATCTGTAGGTAATTATGTGCTTTTAAAGAATGTCTGTTCCATTTATATTGATTTTACTTTTCGCAGCTGGTGTAGGTTAGAATGTGTGACTACAATTTAATAACAATTGATGGGATTAAAGAGGATGAACATGTATGATTACCATTTCAAAGTATTTTTTCACAAAATACAAATAGAAGTAAAGAATAAACAAAACCTTTATTTTTTTAATTAAAAAAGCTGAAGTCTTTCCCCCTTATGTTGGTACTATTTGAGCAGAACAGCACATGGCTTGTTAGGTAGTGTTAATGTATTTTTTTTAAAAAAATTAAGCTGTCAATTATTATTGTCAGGTTTTTAAAAAAAATACACTGTGACTTGTATCGATGGTGCAACTGACATTAAATAACATGTACTGACAGCAAGCTAATGTTCCTAGATTTAATCATGCTGTAGAGACAAAAGGATACTCAGAGAATCTAAAAGATGTCAACTTTAGAATAGACAGAGTGTTTTTTCACACATGTCAATTAAATACAGAATTTTTGATAGAGGATGGTGATGGGTCCAGGATTTTTTATTCTGACTTTTTAAAAAAAATAGAAAATATCTATGACAAAATAATAATAATACGCCAGTATTTTCAATTCTCTATAAGCGCCCTTTCATATTATCCTCTGCAACCAACCAGTAACTCGATTGACATTTAATTTTCTCCCCAACTACATCTAGCATAAACTCTATTGTACATTGAAATGAAGGAGGCTGAGTCGTTATTGGAGCAGGCCAAACACTGTCATTCTGAATCCTGTAAGAAACTGTGGTGACTGGTTATTAAAGAAAATATGCCTCACTAAATAAGTGCCAAATAGAAAATTACATGCACATCTTATAGGGATAGAGCTGTTAGCACTGAATAATTGTCACTAAATGCAGCAGCCTCCACTAGTGTCACTTATCTTCCCTGTTCTGATTTGCATATGGAAATTTCCCAGGGTAGCAGTCTATTCAAATTCAATATCCACTATACTAATGAAGTGTTAAGTGCTTCTCACTTTCATGGAGAAATGGGCCCACTCTGAGTCCTCTGTGATGTTATAGGAAGAGACACGACAAAGCTTGAACATGAATACATAAGATTCTGGCCCAGACCCATAGGACCAGCAAACTAAGGCAGATGCAGGGGGCTTAAGGCTGCCAAGGGACAGCTATACATACAGATGTTCATATAAATGTTTCTAATTTAATAAAACTAAATCTCACTCACACTTCTCAGAACAAGAGCACAAACAAACCTTCAGGTTTCATAAAGGTAAAAGGTCTCCCTTGATTCAAAACCAGTTGTGTCCGACTCTAATGGGGCCATGCTGATCTCCTTTTACAGCCAAAGAGTCAGCTCTGTCTGCATTGCCATGATTGTGTGGCAGGCATGACTAGATGCCAGAGCACAGGGAATGCCGTTACTTTTCACGCTGAAGTAATACCTACTTATCTACTTGCAATTTCTTGCTTTCAAACTGGATAGTGGCTTGGTCGCTGCCTTCTTTCCTCTCTGGCCTCAGGTTTTTGGATGGAGTGGGGGGTGGGGAAGGGGCAAGATGGGCCACTCACCTCCCCCTGGGCCTCTGATGGTGACTGAGCAGTTGAGGCCTTTGCTGCTGCTTTCTTTCCTCTCTGGCCCCAGGTATTTGGATGGGGTGGGGGGTGTCATGAATCAGGGGAAGGGTCTCACAGAGGCTACAGGGGAAACCCCAGATTTTGGGCATCCCGGCAGGGTGAACACGCTAGGTTCAGCGGCCTGCCAGCCCCTATGAATGCTCCTCACCCCATTCACACTTATTGAGTGGGGAAGGTGGCCTTCTGCTCATTAGGCAGGTAATGGTAGCAAGGTTTATTAATATAGCTGTCTATGACATACCGTTTATATTTGCCACTTCCCACACTCTCCCACACAAACACACAGAGCTGTTCTCACCCTCTGGAAGGCTTCCGATCTTGAGGCGATGTAAAGGTGTGGCTTTATTGCTAGCTACAAACCCTTATGACAGCTCTGCTGGATTCTCCTTGCTTCTGGTTTCAAAGATGAAGCTTGAAGATGTCTTTTGATGATTTCATTTCAAGGAGAAGAATTATAGTTCATATATAAGCAGGCTAAATCTTGTAGAATAAATCTAGAACTACACTGAACACAATCTATGAAAATAAAGAATAAAAATAAAAATATGCTAACTCACTAAGTTGACATTTATTCCAAGTGTGAGGGCTTTCAGCCCTCCATCAAAGCTGGCTTAGCTTTCCTTCTGGGTCTTCATCGTGCGAGTTCGGGTGGCAAGGGCTCGCACCCACCCTCAAATGATCGCTCCTGAGCACTCAAAACCTCGTGCTTATATTGCCAACTGAGGGATTTGCTCCCACTCTTGGAATTCAGTGAATTCATGGGCAACCACCAGTGAATTCATGGGAATCTGAAACATTTTGCAGGTGGCCATACAGCTGTGAGGCTGTCCTCCCACCTTAGGAATTCGGGGCCTGTCTCCTATCTCGCAGGTGTCTTTGCAGCAGTGTGCCAGAGCTGGAAATTTCCAGTCCTGGACACTCATCCTCCTCCCAAAAGAATGTCTGGGAGATAATGAATTTAAACTGCACAATTTAGGCCTAGAGGCCTGACAATCTTGTAAAGAAGGTGCTATCTAAATCCTAGCACTGCACTTATTAAGTGGCACATTAAAATATGGAATCAACCCTATCACTATCATGACAGGCGGAAGGGGCAAGATGGGCCGCTCACCTCCTGTTGGGCCTCTGATGACGACTGTGGATCTCCTCAAACAATGTCTTAACATCTATCTAAAACACTTAAGAGAAGTTTTTTGGCATTTACCTTTTTATTCTCCTCCAATCTGAGAACTATAAGTAAGTTTCTTATTACACAATCACCTCTTCATTTCACTTATCTGGCCATTGGTAATGCAATAACACAACTAGTAATTCTTGAAGGCACAGGGAATGACATTATGTCCTCTCTTCTCTTTCATCTCTGCTTCCGGGTCCTTGGGAAAATACGAAATCTTATCAATTAAATTAGGTGGGGTACAGAGACAAAAAGAGAAAGGGATAGATCTTGCTGCTCCCTCATTTTCCTTTTGTACACCCATTCCCTCCTTTTATGATGGGACAAGCAATTGTTGCTGAGGAATGTTCTGGAGAAAACAGTGCTGAGGAAAGAGGAAGAGAAATAGGAATGCTTTTAAATCCAATCCGCTCAAGTGGCTCAGACTCTGACTGGAAGGCGGCAGGTCAGCAGTTTGATACCCGAATACTGCAGGACGGAATGAGCTCCCGTCTCTGTCCCAGCTCCTGCCAACCTATCAGTTTGAAAGCAAGAAATTGCAAGTAGATAAATTGGGACCACTTTGGTCAGAAGGTAGACAGCATTCCATGTGCTCCGGTGTATGGTCATGCCTGCCACATGACCATGAAAATGTCTGCAGAAGCAGACAGTGCGGGTTCTTCAGCTATGAAACAGTGGTGAGGCCTAGAGATGGATACGGTTTGCTTTTGAGCAAACCTTTACCTTTACAGATGAATTTGGGAGACACTAAACCTTTGGTTCCCAAAGTGGGGCAATGCTGTAATGGAATAGAAATGGGGGCTTGAGTTTTTTAAAACAATAACATAGATTTCTGAATTTTGTTCACTGCAGAGAGAGCGGCTGTCATGGCTCAGTGGTTAAGAAGTTCACCTTGTTAGCTGGAAAGGCAGCAAATCAGCAATTCAAGACCCAGGTACTTCATGATGGATTGAGCGCCCATCTCTGTCCCAGTTCTTGGGGACATGAAAGGAGCCTCATTCAGGCGTCCCTTGAGCAGAGTTTCTCCTGCAAAAATCCTTTCAACCCAGAATAATTTCTGACATGAAATTATTATTACTGCAGAGAGAAGGAATGTGGGCTTCAAAGTGGTTGCTGGGGAAAGATAGTGTGGTAGACATAATAATGTTGAGTATATGTGAGAACAGAAATTAGATTTGATGGACATCTAATCCTATGTAGCAATTGGCTGGAATCCTTCAGAGGGAGGGCCAAAGGCGGAAATTGTCTGAGGAGATAAAAGAAGGGGAGAGAGAAAGGATGATCTCTTTTCATCATGCTTTTAGAGTGCATAATTCAGTCACAATGTAATTCACTATTTAGATATAGTCAGGCCATAGCCTGAAGGCTAGAAATGGTTTTGTTTTCATGTGTGAAATGATTATTTTGCAAATAATGTTCCTCTGCTATAATCTTTGACATTTACTAATTATGCAATAATAAAGTATGTTTGGAACCCAGAACTGTTATCTCTCGTGATTTGAGAGCAAAGCTGAGCTGGGACATGTCTAGTGCCTTGGCCATAGCCACCACTGATGCATTTTTAAATATGTTCTAACTGGTCTGGTTGCCAAGCGGTAACCCTTCACATGCATGTGGCGCCAAAGCCAATCAGAGAGTGCCAGGGACACACTGAAAGGGAGTGTGGGCCCAGACTTGTGGGTACAGACTGATGGCAAGGTGGAGGAAGACATGATGTGTTTGGGGGCAGAGGGTGTAACCCTTCCAGGTTACCCCACTGGGGAGCAATTTGATTTTTAAGGAGGTCAGTTTGAGAATGGCCTTTTAGGCTTACTCCACCTGAATAGGAGTTCACTTTCTGAATAATAAGAATTATATGTCACAGGGGAGAAGCATCAGGATTTTAGAGATGCTTAAGTGGGACATGGCCAAAAATAGGTTGGGAACCACTAAACTAAGGATGGGCAAAGTGCATCCTTCCAAATGTTCAGGATTACAACTCCCATCAGCCCTAGCTGATGGGGAATATGGGATCTGCAGTCAAAAATATCTGAAGAACCACACTTTGCCCACACGTGCTCTAAACAGAGATTGAGGAAAATAATTTGGGAGATTATAACTCTCTAGCACTGGGGCAGCTTTCTTTTTGAACAAGAAGTTAGGTTTAGTTAGGTTTACCTTAGGACAGGTGATAAAGCCTTCAGGTTGGGTCTTTCTCCAGATGAGTGAAATTGAAGTGTGAGTCTACTTGGTGGAATTTTCACAATTGGGATTTGTTTAAAACCCCAATTTAAATGGGCATACCTGAAAATAACTTTTCCTATCATCTGTTATGGACTTCATTTTTTCTGCAGGAAAGCTTCCTATATCTTCCAGTCTCTTCACCTTAATTTGGAAGAACTTCCATTAACATCTCAGTGTGCTGAATAGGACTGAAAATATTAGTTTTAGGACACTATACTAATTTGAAATATTGTTAGGAAATAAGAAGCTGTTAATCATGCACATTTATCTTTGATTGGGGTGGAAATAGAATACTTTTCCCCTTATAGAATAATGTTATGTACTTTGAAAAGAATTCACAATTCTCCAGAGTATGTTTTAATTGTGCTGTGTTGGAACAATCCCACTGTTAGTGTTACAATAGTTAAGGGTCTTTCTGTCATTCTTTCCATTATAAACCCCTACAGTATCTCCAGGGGGCTCATAACTGAGCCATAAAAGTTCACACAGTGCTGAAAAGTGGATCACTCCCAGCTGCAAACCCCAGGTAGATGTACTTAATGATTTTAGCTTAGCCTGATTCTTAAACTGCAAATGGGCAAGCCATTTCATAAAACATCAGTCCATACAAAACATAACCTTAGCCTGCAATAAATCCTCCACCTATTAGGTAGATTTACTAAGTACTTCTTTCCTCTTTTCAGGCCTCAAAAATCTCCTCTTCCTTTCTGGGTCCCCCAAATTAACACCTTATTTGTTGCCCTTTTATGACCTAACATTTAGTAGGCTACCAAATGATGATTTAGTTCTGGGTTCTGATCTTTAGGAAAGGTTTGCTCTGCAGGAATCACTGTTCTCCTTCACTTCATTGTAGGCCAAGGATAAGGAAACATTTTGAACAGAGGACTGTATGCCACATGCCAAGCCATCAGGAATGAATATGCCAGAGATAGACACCTGTGAAATATGTAAACATTACATTTAAAATGCAGCAATTCCAAAGTTCATGTGTTCTTTCACTCTCTCTCTCTCTCTCTCTCTCTCTCACACACACACACACACACACACACACACACACACACACACACACACACACACACACACACACACACACACACACCACTGCATGGTGAAAAGGCTGTAAGTCAATGGATAAATCTTCCACATTGTATCTAACCCACATGAAGATGATCAGGGGAACAGAAGGCAACCCAACATTGACTCTGGCCATTTGTTCAAGTAGCGATAATTTCAAAATTTTATTTTATTTATTTATTGTTAGATTTCTATACCACCCACTCGACCACGGCCGACTCAGGGCAGTTCACAACATGAATAAAACAGATAAAAACAGAGTTAAGAACCCACCCCTAAAAAGGGGTGCAGGTACCGAGGAACCATGGGGGGGAAGCATACTCCTTTATACCAACCACCCAACAGAAGCCACCCCTCCACCTGCACCCCAAACTTAGCCCGCCAGCCATGCTGAGTCACAGTAGGTCACCAGTTATTAGTTATTAGTTAAACCCAAGAAACACAATGACTGGTAAGGAAATAGAATGATTTCACTGGAAACTACATGCACACCTACCTTCAACTTCTGAGGTGGCCGGCATGGGTAACCAGCAGCCCACCTCGGGGTCCTTGCCCCCCAAAAGGGGCTGCAACACCCACCCTCTGGCTGGCAGAAATGACCAGGATAGGTGCATAAGAATCCACACATGTGCCTAACCCTGCCTGGTGTTCCAGTCTGTGGTGCATGTGTGAAATTCCACACATGTGCCAAAGTCTGCCCGGCATTCCGGGTGGCACACGGCCTAGCCACCAGTACACATGGTGGCAATTACAGCCATTATGGCTGCCCCCACCCCAGCGACTACTGTTGGCAGGTGGCCATCGTGGCATGGCACCTCTGCACTCCTGAGGCACACCGTGGGGGAAGGGAGAACCCACAGCCAGGGGACAGGCAGAGGACGGGACCAGGCCACTGCCTTCCACAGGCCTCCCCCCCCAAAATGGGTCCTCTGCCCACCTGCCCAAATGGAGCCTCCCTTCCATCTGACACAACCCATGGGAGGATGGAGGTGCCAGGCTGTGATGGCTACCCACTGACTGTAGTCGCTGGGGAGGCCGGCAGCAGCAGCCAAAGTCAGGCTGAGACCGCACCTCATGGCAGAGCTGAGAGAGCGGCCACAACGACAGCAGACAAAAAGGTAAGGCAGCTGGAGTGGGGAGCAGGGGGTGGGCCCGGGTCTCTCCTTGGCCCGGGTAGGGTACCCCCGGGCAATGCTGGGTCCTCTGCTAGTAAAAGTCTATAAAAGACTTCCCAATACTCCAAAGTAATGCATATATAGTTATTGTTTATATCATATGTTACCTGATATCATTGCAGGGCCTTTTTTCACTGAATAGAACATAATTAGCCACCCAGAGTCCTTGCCAAGTTGGGCAGCAATAGAAATTTGAAAAATAAATAAATTATAGCCCATACAAATTGCCAGCAAGTTTGCAACATGTTTTTTCCAAGCTCTGGTGACATTTTAAAGAAAAACATATTTTGTAGGTGGTACACTTTTGGGGATTTTTGTTGTTCATCAGATGAACTGGGATGTTGTCCATGATAGCAAATGTCATACAAAACTTGTTAGAAGGCTGATCTCTGCAATGGGTGAAATTTCCTGATAATAATAATAATAATAATAATAATAATAATAATAATAATAATAATAATAATAATAATAATAATAATAATAATAATAATAATAATAATAATAATAATAATAATAATAATAGCAGCCAATGGGCGACCCAGAGCAGAGTACAGCATTCATAATACAATAATAAAAATACAATATTCAAAAATACAACATAGCCAAAGGCCCAGATACAATATTACAAGCTACAACACAAAGTAAAAAACAGCATACCATAGAAAAACTGTTCTGTTTCTTTTTAGAATTTGATTGAAATGTAATGTATTTTTTTCTTCAACTCTGATCTCACTGTTATTATTAGTTACAAGCCAAAATGAGACCAATACGATGGGGACAGGGTGTCTACCTGGTAACACCTCTCTCCATCGATCCAATTCCACATGATTCACCTTTTTCTGTTGAGATCAGGATTCGCAAGGGCCCTGAAGACATAGTCATTTGAAAAAGTCTCCATACAAAAGAGGAATACTCACATCACCTCCATTCTCATGATTTCTTTCTTTTCTTCCATGTCTAGACCAGACATGAAAGTGCCAAAATGAAGCCACCTTTTGGTGAGTCCATTCTGCAGTTCCTTTTGCCTGACCTAGCATGAGAAAGTTTAGCTGGCAACACAAGGTTTCCGTTACCAGGGTACACTCGATTGTGGTTCAAAAATACCACAATCTTCGAGGAGGCCCTATTCTCCTGATGTTTTACAGTGTTCATCTTCTGTACTTTTTCATATGTTTTACTGGACTGTAAAAGATTCATTCACCCTTAGGTTTGTCCTTCATATTATGGGACCAGACTCCCTCCTTGAATTCATGCTTTTGCAGATGTATACCACATTGAAAGTTATGGCTGGAGTCAAAGTGCTAACTGTGTATTCCCTGGCTTATGGTGGGGTGGAGGTCATGTCCATAAGGTTACTTTTAAAAAGCTCTCAGTGTGTTAATATAATATATTCTGGCTATTACATTTTAACATGTATTGCTGCATTTTTATGGCCAAGGGTTATAGAAGAAAAAACCCACAACAACATGACATCTGCTTTGGCATTTTAAGAAATATTCCCTAAAAAGCAGAGAAATGCATTCATGAAGAGCCAGGTTTTTTAAAGGACTCTGTGCCTTCCTTTATTCTAGCTTTAGTTTGCTAAATTGAACGTTTCATGGAGCACTATGTTTTCAGGAGAGAAGTAAAGATCTCTTCTTCTATGCCTTGGTTTTTAAATATTAGTGAAAAATTTGAAGAATGAGAAGAAAATATTTACAGATGGTGGAATTTTCAATCTATCATAATTTTATGCCTTTGCTAGATAGCCAAAGGTTGATGTGGCAGAAATGCCACAGCAACCCTTGTACTTAACAATATTTATACTTAGATGGATGTTTGTGTTGGGATTGTGTTTTTGCTGCCTCTTGCTGTGGAATGAATCAAGATTCCCTGTGGCTTTAAATATATTGCTATCATCCGGTTCCAGAAACTGTGTGAGCTTTAATTGATTGGCTAATCAGGTAAAGGGGTACAATATAATTGTCACATCATTAGGACTAGAACTGACTTACAAAGAAAAGGACACATGTTACAAATTAGGCTACTTTTGTTGGTCATTAGAAGATAATACAAGTTTCAACAGCAAGTCTAATTGCTCACATGTGGGAGCTTTGAAGGAATCAACCTCTTGAGGGATAAAGTTTTATCACTATATAATTGCAAAGCTTACACCTTGTATAAATATGTGATTCCACATTCTAGAGAAAGATAAAGCAATGCTGTGATACAGATACAATGTGTGCATTACAGAAGATCTATTAGTTAGAAGTTATTAGATGAAATTGAGTTTTGAGTTGGGTTAGAGTAAAAGCTAAGAAAGAATGGTGGGAAGTATTTTAAGAGCTGCATTGTTACAAAGTGCTGACAATTTTTTTTAAAGATTAGTATATGTTCTTATTGAAGTGAATGCAAAAACAGGTATTTGTCTGTGCACATTGTTTAAAAAATAAAGAATGTGAAAATAAAAAATCTGTTTGACAGATTGTACTTATGAAATTTCTATCATTTGTCTCCCCACCCCATGTTTTCATGAAAAACTCTTTTTGGTTTAGAAACATAGGTTTCTGTTTGTGAAAACAGCAGCCACATAATATTATATCATGCATAGCACAGGTCAATACTATAACACATAATAAAATAATGCAGGCTTTGTATGAGTTTCACCAAAAGCACTCCTAGAGCCATGATGGCGAACTTTGGCACTCCAGATGTTCTTTGAGTACAATTCCCAGAAGCCTAAGCCCCCGTGAATCCACACGAATCAGGCACATTCTGCTTCTGATTCCAGGAGCTACGAGGGTGGCATGGGCTGGATGAATCGCAGTAAACCCATTTGTGTGGATTCACTGAGGCTTTGGCTTCTGGGAATTGAAGTCCAAGAACATCTGGAGTGCCAAGGTTTGCCATCATGGTCCTAGAGCATGATCAGGCTGGGAATTTGGGTTGCACTGAAAAGTTACTTCCCTTCAATCATTTTCTCTCACTCACTGAGGATCACAAGATTGATCTAACCATTCACACAGTAGATGTCTATTTTCCAGACATGTCTTCAGATATGTGAGGTGTTAGCCTTGTCAAGGCACAGGGGCTTGAGTGGTCTAACTAGGCAGTGTTGCCCATCACTTGCCAATGATGTTAGGTTTACTAACACTCACAAAGTGTTCTCCATCGGATCCCTTGGGCAAGGTGGGGGGCACGTGTCATGGTACACCTAGCCAGTGGGTGATGTGATATCCAAATGGCCATAAATGTGCATGCAAGTGGATTTGATTTCACAGGTCCATTTGTATATGCAGAATGTCCTTGCAGAGATGTCTACCAGTGCATGGACTCCTCACTGAATAACGACTCTGAGGTATCCAAAGTCATTCATTCATTCATTCATTTATTCGATTTATACCCCGCCCTACTCGACCAGGGCCGACTCTGGGCGGCTTACAACAAGTAAATCAAATACAGTATACAAAAATTACAAATGGTACAGTGTTGCAATACAGCAAATTAACAATAAATATTAGAAATACAAGATCCATAAAACACAGTATAACAGCAATAGCAACAATGTGATCAATATAATCAAAGGATATAATTTCAAAAATACCAAAAAATACAGAAATGCAATAAAGACATAAGCAGCAATAGTAATACAATAATTAATCAAAAAATACAGTTAAAATGATCAATACAAAAATACATACATAGGCCAGAGGGCACGAAAGGAAAGTCCTCAATTCCAACTGCACAACAGTTGCAAGTAGCCTAAAAACCCCAGAACAGTGTAAGAGTTCCAGGGTAGGCAGGAATCCCTCCTCGCACCGTCATCTCCACCGGCGGGGAGAGCGCAGCTGCGGCTCCGGCGGCGTTTTCGGAGCCTCCCGGGCCACGGGAGGCTCCCTTTATCCCCCCGCCGGTGGTGGGGGCGGGGAGAGCGCGGCTGCGGCTCCGGTGGCGTTTTCGGAGCCTCCCGGGCCACGGGAGGCTCCCTTTATCTCCCCGCCGGTGGTGGGGGCGGGGAGAGCGCGGCTGCGGCTCCGGCGGCGTTTTCGGAGCCTCCCGGGCCACGGGAGGCTCCCTTTATCTCCCTGCCGGTGGTGGGGGCGGGGAGAGCGCGGCTCCGGCTCCGGCGGCGTTTTCGGGGCCTCCCGGGCCACGGGAGGCTCCCTTTATCTCCCCGCCGGTGGTGGGGGCGGGGAGAGCGCGGCTGCGGCTCCGGCGGCGTTTTCGGGGCCTCCCGGGCCACGGGAGGCTCCCTTTATCTCCCCGCCGGTGGTGGGGGCGGGGAGAGCGCGGCTGCGGCTCCGGAGGCGTTTTCGGGGCCTCCCGGGCCACGGGAGGCTCCCTTTATCTCCCCGCCGGTGGTGGGGGCGGGGAGAGCGCGGCTGCGGCTCCGGCGGCGTTTTCGGGGCCTCCCGGGCCACGGGAGGCTCCCTTTATCTCCCCGCCGGTGGTGGGGGCGGGGAGAGCGCGGCTGCGGCTCCGGCGGCGTTTTCGGAGCCTCCCGGGCCACGGGAGGCTCCCTTTATCTCCCCGCCGGTGGTGGGGGCGGGGAGAGCGCAGCTGCGGCTCCGGCGGCTTCAGATAACTTCATGTCTTCAGATAACTTCATGTAGACCAGTGTTTCTCAACCTTTGGCTTTTGGACTTCAATTCCCAGAAGCCTAAGTCAGTCAATTGGCTGATCAGTGCTTTGGGAAATTGACTTAGGCTTCTGGGAATTGAAGTCCAAAAACCAAAGGTTGAGAAACACTGATGTAGACCCTCTGTTTTCTTCTTGACATTCTCCTTCCTGTTGACTTCCCTGCCTTCTTTTGCCCACATCATTCATGGGGGGGCCCCTGTCCTTTCTTTTTTTAAAAAATGGGATGGTTTAGTGTAACAGCAATGAATCTGTCTATAGCAGAAGCATTAAGGAAGCCTTTTTAAAAAATTAGACAAGATGAATGTAGAAAAAGGGATTTATCTGTTGTTCATTGTAATGTCACGACCCACTACATATGTCACCCTTTGCCCTATTCTTAGGGGAAGATTTAGGAGTTGAAGTTAAAGTGTTTATTATTATTATTCTGTTTGGGCATTCTTCCTCTTGGTGTTTTCACTAGCTGCAATGTGTGTGAGAGACGAGGTGGTGCCCACAAGAGCATGTTTGTGTAGGAAGTCAGTCCAATCTACATACACCACAGAGTTGTCACCTCAGATAACAGTGCTCATAGATCTGCTTGAGTGCTTATTAACCATCCACATTGGCTACACAAAGGGATTACTGGAACATAAAACTAAACCCTAGCAGTATGCCAGAAAAAGAACACAACAGCTTAGATGGGGTGCGGAGGCGGGCAGGAACACCCTCAATATTAAAACAAATGTGGACACCATAACTTTGTTCAAACAAATAGGAAAAGGAGTATGACAAGGCTGTATATTGTCTCCCTGCTTATTTAACTTATATGCAGAATACATCATGTGTAATGCAGGGTTAGATGAAGCACAAGTTGGAATTAAGAATGACCTGAGATATGCAGATGATACCACCCTAATGGCAGAAAGTGAGGAAGACCTAAAGAGCCTATTCATGAGGGCGAAAAAGGTCTGAAACTCAACATTAAAAAAAATCATGGCATCCGGATCCATCACTTCCTGGCAAATAGAAGGGGAAGAAATGGAAACAGCAACAGACTTTACTTTCTTGGGAGATCACTGCATCCAAGAAATAAAAATACACTTATTAAAAAGAAAAATGTCAGTGATGTAGTGAGTACAAGACAACAGGCTTAATGAATCAACTGCTGAAGGTTTACTTTAAAATAATATATGGCAGAAGTTATAAAAGTGTCAAGAAGGGACAAGAGAAACATCATTTTTAATGCAGGTGAATAGAACATTCAGAACCACATTTTTGTTTAAAAGCCAATGCTAAAGACCAAAACTTTGTAAAGCTGTTTGAATCCAAGATCATTGTAGATGGTGACTGTAGTCATGAAATAAAAAAGATGACTAATTCTTGGGAGGCAAGCTATGAGAAACCTAGGGAACATAATAAAAAGTAGAGACATCACCCTGCCAACAAAAGTCTGCATAGTCAAAGCAATTGTATTCCCAGTAGTAATGTATAGTTGTGAGAGCTGGACCATAAGGAAATCTGCAGAAGAATATCTGCCTTTGAAATGTGGTGCTGGATGGGAATTTTGAGAGTCATCTGGAGAGCAAAGAGATCAAATAAGTTGATCCTGTAGGAAATTAACCCTGACTGCTCCTTGGGAGGACAAATATTGAAGATGAAACTAAAGTACTTTGGACACCAGATAAGAAGAGAGGACTCACTCAAGAAAGCCTTGATGCTGGGAAAGATTGAAGGCAAAAGGAAAAGAGGCCAGCAGAGGATGAGGTGGCTGGATGGCACTGTTGAAGTGGTGAGTACAGATAGCAGATGACAGAGGAGCCTGGCGTGTGGTGTTCCATGGAGTTACAAAGGGCCAGACATGACTGTGCAACTGAACAACAACAAGAAAAGAGCTCCAATTAACAAGATATATTCCCTGTTTGGACACACGCTTAGTCTTTCAAATAGGGCAGTGTAAAATGATCTTTGGTAGTGGTTAAACAGCAGAGGACAGGGAATGCCAGGTTTTGCCTGGTTTATTAAAAGGATAATCTATGGAAATGAGTCCCTGTTCACAAATAAACTATCAAACTTGAACTTTGTGCAGGGGCTTGAGCGATTATTGTCATTTTTTTGGAAACAAGCATGCAAATGCTAGGTAGGGGAAAGTTGGTAAGCATAACAACAAGGACTTTGTGTGGTTCAGTCTCCATAAATTTGCATGTAACCAAAAGAGAGTGTTTGAATAATTCATTAATCTTCCAAGCTACCTCTAATTGATAGCCTCAGTAAGAGAAGACCTCATTGACCTAGCACATGAATTGACTTCATTCTAAGTCAATGAGTCTGTTCTGGTTGGGACTAACAACTGGATTAAGTGTAGTGTAGACGAAGAGTAGCCCTCCACGTATTAGATCTGGACAAAAATCTGGATGTATATATCTCTAGAGCTAGCTGGATAGGTATCTGAGGTTGGACAGTTGATTTTCCACAGTGTCTCCTGTGAGAAGAACCTATCTATGTAGTGATGGGTAAGCTGCACAGTCACAGGCTGCCTCCAGAAGAAGGAAATGGTAAACCACTTCTGTGTATTCTCTACCTAGAAAAACCTTGAAAAGGTTACCATAGGTCAGAATTGACTTGACAGAACACAATTATTATATCTCTATAAATTGCCGTCAAAAGTATCCAAAGTCAAAATGCTATCCATTGCTGTCCTCAAATTCCAGATCTTATTCCCTTCCCATATGCAGACATATTTATTTGTTCTTCAGTGGATGTTTTGCCTCTATGTCACTGGTAAAATAGGAACACTAATTAGACTTCATATCCTTTATAGCAGGAGTGCCCAAACTATGGCCCTGTGGGTCAGATCTGCCCCCCAACACCAATTCATCCAGCCCGCACTGCCCTTGCTGCTCTTGGAAGCGGAAGTAAAATGCGCTCATACGGGCATGTTTTACTTCTGGTTCCAGGAGCAGCAAGGACAGCACAGACCTGATGAATTGGTGACAGGGGCCAGATTTGGCCCATGGGCCATAGTTTGGGCACCCCTGGTCTAAGCAGAGAAAATGGCAGCCTAAAAATCTATCTCATCCTGTTGCAAAACAGATTGCAAGGCATGTTTTAATACCACTTCTGATAGGAGGAACCACATGACCGGCCCCTACTTGACTGGCCCACGGCCCGAAAAGTTTGGCCACCCCTGCTTTATAGCTCCATCTGTGAGCAAGGCTGAGAAAACAGAAACAATAATAGAAGAATGGAAGAATGATGGAGCTCTCCCTTTGTTATTCCCCCTTTCCCTTCATTTTCTGTAAGTTCTTGCCAGGCTTTTAGACTGCCATGAAATGTGTCATTGAAATGTCCACAGAGCCAATTTGTGCGAGAGACATTAGGTCTGTGACTGCCAATAGGCTATAGAGCCAGACAGCATTCCAAAACCAGTTTTCATATTTCAATATATCTTTTATATTTTAAAAAAGCTGTTTGATTCATGAACACTCTAACCCTGTCTGCCTGACTGGCACTCAAAAACCTTCTTCCAAAATGTGAGTGTAAAGCTATAAACACGAGCCCATCTTTACCACAGTCATTGAAGCCAAAACACTGTTGTCTTTCATCAAATTGAATGCTCATTGATTCCAGTGAAAACTTTCCTTAATGATGAATGAGTTTAATAAATTAAAATAAATGAGGAGGCAATGTTACTGTCACCAGTTTAAAAAAATCACCCAGTAGCCAGCTGCTCCACTAGCAATACAAGTTAAAGATGTGGCATTTTTTTACAAGGGAGAGCTATAATCTCAAAACAAGTATACTTTTTACCATTTGTCTTCTGAAATGAAAGCATCATGCTAATTATAATGCAGTATTTCTATTCTAACTGGCTGGATAGCTGAGTGGTTTAGAGGCCAACCTGTGAAGTCATGGGCAGCCTGCACAAGCCCAGTGCACACCCAGAATACATTTATTCTCTGCCTAGAAAACCCTGGAAAAGATCATAAGTCAGAAATGTCTTCAAAGCATGCAATTATTATTATTTCCACACGTTCTGTATGAACAGATGGTGACACTTAGATTTTGGCTCTTCTCTTTTGCTTTAAATAAGTGTCCAGAATCTTGCTGCTTTTGTCTGCATTGCGGAAGAGAAGTAGCATTGGCTAATTAAGATTCATTGACTAGGTGCCAGTCATGTGCACAGTCATGTGCCTAGTCGCACATACTGCAGCATATAACTTCTACTTCAATTAGCATGTTGGGAGAAAATAATTATTATTTAATTTAATTTAATTTAATTAATAGATTTATATACCACCCTATCCAATGGAATCTGGGTGGTGTACACAAGTTAAAACCAATATAAAACCAATTAAAACATAGCAATATTATTTATTACTAGCATATTTTGCCCGGCGGTGTCGGGCTTTTTAAAATTGTGTTGGATAGTAAAGGGTTTGGTTTTTTTTTTCTTGAACAAATGGTGCCGGGCTGTTTTAAATGGTGTTGAAAGGTTTTGTGAATTTGTGGCTTCAAGGCGCTGTGTCCGCCTGTGGTGGACTTACGCTCCCAGTGTGTTGTTTATTTTTATATTTTGTGCACCGGCTTCCTCAGTGCCGGGCTCTTTAAAATGGTTTTGGAAGGGTTTTTTATGCAAATGAGGTTAGTTTTAATTGTGGTTTGTTAAATTTTTATTTTTACGCACGGGCTGTTATAAACTGTGATTTTTGATTTTTGGTTTTTGATTTGTAAAAAGAGGAAAGGATGATATAATTTTTTATAATTATTGTATTTAACCAAATAACGTGTTACTATGTGGTTTTTTTAATAGTTGTACCTTGGATAATTATTTTTAAAATGTGTAAGAATATGTTTTTTTAATCAATGTTGCTATACTGTGTTTAGATGTTTTGTTTTGGTTTTTTGAGTGAAAACTTATTTTTTTAAATTTTTTGTGATTAGTGTGAATATTTTTGAATGATTTGATAACTTATTTCAGTAATTTGGGAATTAATCTTATTATTTTGAATATTTTTGGATGTTTTTACTCTTGTGGCCTCTGGGTGGGGCTGGTGAGCTTTTCTTGTACTCTACAATTTTTCTCTACTGTCCTTTGGGTGTCGCTTCTTCTTCCGGTAAGTATTCTCTTTCTTTTCTCAGTTTAGTTCTGGTCGTCATGGAGTGAAGTCATCTCATGGTAAGCTCTCTGGTTTTATTTTTTGAGGGGGTGGTTTTGGGTTTGGGGGGTCTGTGTGTTTTTTCTTGTTTGTTTTTGGATGTTTTTGTGTTTCCTTTTTGTATTTTGTATTTTTGGTTGAGTATTTTTGACTGCTTTTGGTTTGTGTTTTTGGATGCATTTGTGTTTAATTTTTTTTGGGGGGGGGCTCGATGCCTGGCCCGTGGAAAGGAAGGGCAGCGGTGGCGGGGGGTTTACTTTTATTTTTTGTGCGCCAGCTGCCTCAGCATTCTGCGCGCTCATGGCACACAAGATGCTGGGGCTTGTAGTTTGGCGTGTGCGATTTTAGTTAGTGCAGTGGGTTTTTTCCTGCAGCTTATTTTTGATTGGCTGCGGCGCATTTCCGAACGTTCCTTTTGCTCGCGCCGCTCAGCCTCATTGGTTCTGGTGTGGTGTGGTGCAAGGAACATTGGGAATTGAAGTTCCCTTTTTTTGTTTGCGTCCGGGGGGCTCCTGCCCCACTGGCGCAAATTTCAACCCGACAGTTACCTGCGAACCCCGTTCGGGCGAGTGCGCGGAGGCTCAGACGGGGTTAGTGGGGCCTGGCTAAACATCCTTTGTCACATTCCAACGGTTAATGCACCATTTTATAGGTATTTATTTATTTATTTATGGTTCAAATTTCTATGCCGCCCATTCAGGCGAACCCGACTCAGGGCGGCTCACAACAAAATTAAAACATACATATTAAAAACAATTAAAACCCCAACATACCCACCCACCTATTAAAACTAACCACATTAAAACTGCCTGCATTAAAAAGATGGGGTCTTCATTTTATAAGCCAGCAGGCAGGGGCCACTCTTCCATCTGAGCCCCACACCTGCCCCGCCAACCAGGTTTTTAATTCTCTTCTGAAAGGCAGCTGCTCCATCTGCTCTCACAACTCTACTGGCAGGAGAGATCACCACTATGCCATTTACTATCTAAAAACAAATATAAAATCTGCATACCTTAACATTAAAAGTTAATTACAGGGGTAGGGAGCCTCAGACAAGTCAGAAAGGGGACTTGTTGACAATCCCGGCCCCCATACCCATTTTGCCAACCCCGTCTGGTTGCGGTCCCTGAGGTATCCTGGTCCACTACCATGTAGGGCTTTAAAGGTGACAACCAGCACCTTGAATTGCACCCAGAGACATATAGGCAGCAAGTGCAGCTTCTGTAGCAGTGGTGAGGCACAGACGAAATGACTACACCCCACCACTGCACAGGCTGCCGCATTCTGGACCAACTGCAGTCTCCAGATGGTCATCAAGGGCAGCCCCATGTAGAGCGCATTACAATAGTCCAAACAGGAGGTGACCAGGGTGTGGGTGACCATGAGCAGGGCCTCCTGGTCCAGGAGTGGGCACAATTGATTAATAACACACACTTGCCTGAAGGCCCTCCTGGCCTTGGCTGTAACCTGCTCCTGGAGCAGAAGCCATGAGTCCAGTAGAACTCCCAGGTTGCACACCAGGTCAGATTGGAGCAATGATGCCCAATCCCAAACCAGTGGTGATAACATCTTATGAGGACTGCATCCCATAGCCACTCAGACTTGCCAGGATTCAGCTGTAGTCCATTGTCCCCCATCCAGACTCTAACCGCCTCCAGGGAACTTGTCAGGAACTTGACAGTATCACTGGGATCACCATGGGCAGATATATACAACTGAGTATTATCAGCATACTGATGATATCTCACCCCGTGGGATTGGATGATCTCACCCAGTAGTTTCATGTAGATGTTAAAGAGTAAGGGCGAGAGGACTGACCCCTGTGGCACCCCACATGTGAGATGCCTCGGACTCACTCCCCCCCCCACACACACACACACACTGACTGGGTCCGGTCACTCAGGAAGGAGGAGAACCAGGCCAACACAGTGCCCCGGATCACCAACCCCTGAAGCTGTTCCAGAAAGATACAGTATCAAAAGCCACTGAGAGGTGAAGAAGAGCGAGAATGGAAGGGTACCCTCCATCTTGCTCTCACCAGAGATCATCAAACAGTGTGACCAATGCAGTCTCCATACCATGATCCGACCTGATGCCTGACTGGAAAGGGTCCAGATAATCTGCTTCCTCCAGGACCCCCTGGAGCTGCCACACCACTGCTTTCTCAACAACCTTCCCCAAAAAGGGGAGGTTTGAGACAGGGTGGAAATTAGATTGTATATTCGGATCAAGCAATGTTTTTTTTTTTAAAGAAGGGATGCAGCAGTGCATGTTTGAGTTGCAGTGGGTATATCCCCTCCCTCAGCGAAGCATTGACCACTGGGTACCACCAAGGGGCCAGATCAGGGGACCACTAACATACAGCAGTCCCTAGTTCTCCGAGTGCAGCCTGCCCTCAGTGTCCACCATAATGTCCCATGCCCATCACCATGCTAACAGCAGCCCCCAGAACCTCCCTGCTCCCCCCAATGGCTTGTTTCCCACCTCACCACAGCCTGGGTAAAAAAAAAAAACCCTCCCCAAACCCAACCTGGTACCCACCAGCCCCACAGAAGACACATCACTAGCTGAGGGAATCTTATAACCCTTAGGGCTCGCCAGTTCAGCATGAGGGCCCCTGCCACAGGCCCCTCTTACCTAACCTGAGATATTTACCCTGATGGATAATGAGCAGGGCTGCTGACACCAGCCCTGAGTTTATGATGGGGCAACCCACAACCACTGGCTCCACACAACCCTCCTCTAGAGAGCTGCCACCACCCCTTCTTCTGAAGGTGTTCAGTGCTGACTCGGTTTGCCCTCTAACTATACCTCCTCCTTGGGGGGCCCTGCTACCACCACCCAGTTTTGGCCTTGATCCCGCGAGAATGTGCTATGCCCATAGAATATGCTATGGAGCAGTATCTACTGTATTTGCTGGCATATAAGACACGTCAGAGTATAAGAAGCACCCTCTTATTACAAAAATAGGCCACTATAGGCCACTATATACAGTACAAGATACACCCCATTTTTCCAGTGTATGTTAAGGGAGAGAAAGTGGGTCTTATATGCCAGCAAATATGGTAAGTGCAGCTGCTTGCTATTATTATCAGTTAGTGGTCTTGCAGTGGCTCAAGTGGCTAAGAAGCTTACTGAAAGGTGGGAAGTCAGCAGTTCGATTCCTGAGCACTGCAGGACAGAATGAGCTCCTGTCTTTGTCTAAGCTCCTGCCAAACTAGCAGTTTGAAAGCAAGAAATTACAAGTAAACAAATAGGGACCACTTCAGGTGCCTGCCACATGACCATGGAAACGTCTGCAGAAGCAGATAGCGCTGGCTCTTTGGTTTTGAAACAGAGATGAGCACTGAACTCTAGAGTTGGATGTGACTGGCTTTCGAGCAAGGGAAACCTTTACCTTTACTTTTACAACACTTGAAGTGTGATCTTTAGATATTATACAGGAACAGTGAATGACAGTGATTGGAAGAGTTATGATGTTTCCCATTGTTTCACCTCTCATATAACATTTCAGGCAGGAGGTTGTAGGTATATCCACTGTGAGAGAACAGTGAGAGAACAGGAGCTCCACTTGAAAATGTGATATTACACCATCCCTTGATTTTTCTAAATCTTTTATTTTATTTTATACATCTATATCTTTCTTTCCCTCCAAGCAACTCAAGATAGCATGTCTACTGCTCATCCTCCCATTTCATCTTCAGAATAATAGTTCAGTGACATAGATTAGGTTGAGGGATTGCGACTAGCCCACCCTTGACAAGTAAGCTATCCCACACTTGTCAAGTTTTGTGCTTAGGCTTCCCTGGTTATCTATCACATTCATCACTGAACCATAGGGGCTGCAGTGGCTCAGTGGTTAAGAAGCTCACCTTGTTAGCTAGAAGGCTGGCAAGTCGGCAGTTTGAGACTCCGGTACGGCTTGATGGATTGAGCGCCAGTCTCTGTCCCAGCTCTTGGGGACATAAAAGGAGCCTCATTTGGGCACTCTCTGAGTGGAATTTCTTCTGCAAAAATCCTTTCAACCCAGAATAATTCCTGACACAAAATTATTATTATTATCACTATACCACACCGGCTTTAATTTGCAAAAGGCAGTTCAGGAAAATAGAGAAGTCTTGAAAAGACCCACTGAGACATGCATATTTTCTTTTATAAGATTCAGTATATTAAACTCAAACTTCAGTCTTATGCCTGTACAGGCTCCAATTTAAATTACATGAGCTCACCAGTCTAATACAGAATGTGTTAAAGTTTTTTTTCCCCCTGTTACCTCTGAATGGTGCATGCATCAAAAGGGCAGGGTATAAATATAAACAAACAAACATATGTATTCAATACATTTCATATTTTCCTTGCCCCCTCCCCACTTTCAATAAGAGACAGACAGCAGTGCTGGTTTCAAACTAGGGCCACCTTTATTGAAATGCAACTCTGTAACAAGAACAAGGACACCTTCTCTGCGGATCTTAGGCAGGAGTCTTCCAAGTGCAGTCTGGGTTGGTTCTAAACGAATGTATACCCTTCCCATGGGCCCAGGAACTCCCTGCTTTGTTTTCACTTCCTTCTATAAAATGAGCTGCTTGAATTGCAGTGCTTTCTAGTTGCTTAGAAAGGCAGAAGACCATGCGACAGTTCTTCAAAAAGGAAACTGTAAAAAAATTGCATCTTTGCCAAAATATTTCCCATTGCCAGTGTTTCCATCCAGCAACTTTAAGACATTGCTCATAAGACACCTTTTTATATAGTACTTATAGTGCTTTTATAGATATAGATTGTTCCGTGCGCTCTGGTGTCTAGTCATGTCTGCCACATGACCACGGAAACGTCTGCAAAAGCAGACAGCGCTGGCTCTTCAGCTTGGAAACAGAGATGAGCACTGCACCATAGAGTCATATACGACTTGCTTTCGAGCAAGGGAAACCTTTACCTTTACTATAGTGCCTATGGTGGCTGCAACTTGTATCCGAGAATGCATTTTTCACTGGAGCAGGAAAAATGCCATTGGCATGAATTTGTATAAAGTGGATCCCAGCTTGCCATGAAGTAGCCCACACACTGTGATCATGGAGCCATCTCCTGCAGTACAATGGAATGAGACATGCAGGATTTGACACTGGGACTGCAATGGACTGCCACAGCCTTGAGAATATTGACAAGGTGTGCCTTCACAGCAGTCCATCTGGCATGGCCTCTTCTGCCTCCATGACCATTGGGAATCAGAAAGTGGTTCCTCCTCCACTCATTTTGCCATTGGGCCCAATACGATGGTTTCCAGTCGCATTTCCTCCACTGATGGGGACCATCACCCCACCTAAAGGGGCTCATCTGCCCATAGTCATTGGCTCTTTGGGGATTCAGGTTATTTACCACCACCCAACACTTGACGCTGAGTAGCTGGCTGTATGGTCTACTCCATTTCCATAGTGGGATATCCCACAATTAGAGAAAATGAGATGGTCACTGTAGATGTGGCTTCAAAAAGGAATCCACTTGATGCTATTGTTATAATTTTTTATCAATGGGGATGGGGAGAAATCCAAAGGGGTTTGTTGTCTGGCTTTTGATATTCTGGGAGGGTTGGGTGTGATTTTCTCTTCTATCTCAGGCAGGAAAACATTGTGAGTTGGCACTTTCTTTCCTAAGAGATTCCCTCATCTTTAGAGGCCTTTGCTATGCAAGGAAATTCAACAGCAGAAATGCAAAAGTTCCCTAACAGAAAAGCCAGTGTGGAAATTATTTTCTTCACAGCAAAAGCCTTGAAAACCAAGGCTTTAAACCATTAGCCTTTTGACAATCCACACCTACCACATACTGAACATGCTATTATATAATTTCCTCTCTTGAGATTTAAGCTTTTGTATTTTTTTTTAATTTCCCACTGTGGAGTGAAGGCATATGCATCATAAAATCTCTTCCACTGGCACTAATTAAACAGTCTTTATTCTCAAGAGCTACGCTATGATAATAAACATAATTGCACGATGCCAAATATACTTGGTTGCGTCTTTATAGATGTCTATAGAAGTAGGCAAGTATTCTTTCTCAGTCAAAATTATGTCTCTTTGGAATTTGTAAATGGGGCTTTCATTAATTCATGGTACCTTGTGGTTGAATTTTTTTATTTTGTACAAATCTGTTGGGACAACCATCTTTCTTTCCCTTTTCTCTTTTTCAAAATCAAGCATGCTCCTGTGAATGTAACATTCCTATAGGGACATTTTCATTACATCATAAAACATCTTCCATGTTACTCCCTCTGAAAAGATTGCTATTTCTTTTCTTCTGTAAAACAAGGACACCAAGGAGAATGTTAGATGTTTCTTCAATATACCAGTAGCAGTCAGGTTTTTCCACATATATATCTTACTCTGTAACTGGACGGGACAACCTTCTTTGGATGGAACCAATTCACCTTATTTCCAAATACATTAATGGTAAAAATGAGATATAATTGCTGGTTTTTCCAGTGCAAATGTCCGCTACTTGAGGAAATAAAGCTTTAGAGAGGAGTATTTTTTGTAAACCATCTGTAGGATGAACTACTGTCTGAATCAGACAACCAGGTGGGAGGTTCTCCTCATCTGTTCTTGACTAACAAGAGGGAGACATTATGGATATAGGGGCTTGATTTGGATTGGACCATTTGTTTCAACAAACCTCTTTGGACTAGAAACTATCAAACTTCCTCCTTGACTTCTTCCATATTGAAATCACAGCTCATATATGTCTTTCTCACTAGCCTCTCACTTCTCCAGTTCTGCCACTTAGCTCTGCAACTCAGTACAACTCTGTGCCTCCTTGTTCTTTTTCATCCCAGTACGAAGACTTTCTGGTCACCCTTTCCCTCACCTGTCTTTCTGCCTCCTCCAAAAATACCTTCATATGGACAAGTTACCCAGTCCTCAGGTCTTCTTTGAATTTAAATATCCACCCTCATGATATACCTCGTTCCTCATCTTTTGGCTGCCTGTCTGCATCATTCTTCTCCTCTTTCACTCCTTTTTTATTTCTCCTCTTCCTGATCTTTTCCTTCCTCCATTCCCAACTATTCTATCCCTTCCTCTTCTTCTGTTAACCTCTTCTTCTCTTTCACTCCTCCTTCTACCCACATTCCTTCCTATACTTCCAATACCTCTTCCTCACTAGGAACCCTCCAGTTCTCTTGGTATCATCCCTTCCCCAGTCGACTTGGGAACTAAAAGTTTCAGATTCCAGGCTATTGTCTACAGGAGGTGACAGGTCACCCTCTTCTCTCAGATCTCTTTCACACACACCTGTTCTTACTTGGGACCATACTGTGGGTAAAAGAATACGATCCCAATCTATTCCCACTCTATTCTCTATTCATTAGTTCTTGTCTTCCTTGCCAAGGTAGCCAGTAAAAATGCAATAATATGTCCTTACAGACATTATAATATATTATTTGATGATGCAGCAAACCAACGCAAAACACAACGTTCCTTCCATAACCACTAGAGAGTATCCGTGAAATAGAAAGCAAGGCTTATGATGGCAAGAGAGTGTTTAATGCCTTCTTGTACGAGATTAGTCATTTTATAATGCCATTGGGAAATTGATAGGGCAAACATTGTTTGATGCCCTAGCAATGTATTACTCTGATATAAATGTAGCTGCCCTAAAAGTAAATAAAAGCACAATAGCTAATGGTACATGGTGAGAAAAATCTATCAATTGGGGTAACGTTGTAATATCATATCCCTTTTAAAGGCATTATGTAATTAACAGTGTACACATTAGGAAGTGCTGCATTGCAATAAAGCAGTTGTAAAGTCTTTACTCTGCACCATAAAACTCGTTATAAGTAGCTCTTTATTTTACAACAAGTGATACATTAGAGCATATTCTTTGGCTCAAAACCAATGGACACCAGGGACAGATGAATCTCTCTAATTCGATTCCCTTCATTTTATCACTTTTCTAAAATAAAAAAGTGCAATGTTATCATATAATTTATTACTTAGAAATATATGTCTAACAAGGGGAGCTTTTGAGTCCTCCAGGATGCTTTGCCAAGCTTAGATGTCATAAAATTTGGGAGACTCAGGTAGGAGCAAAAAATCTCAAAAGTTCAGAGAGTCTGGCCAGATTTAGAAGCCATCATATTTCACATGAGTCTACTTGCAGAGCAAGACAAAGATTGAAGATCCCATACAAAACAAGGTGCCATAGAATCAGCTTGTTGCCTCTCTTTTCACTTGTATAGGTCACCCTTGCTTAAAAGACAGTCATATCTGACTCTAGGGTTCAGTGCTCATCTCTGTTTATAGCCAAAGAGCCAGCATCATCTGTGTTTGCAGACATTTCTGTAGACAGGTGGCAGGCATGACTAAACATCGGAGCGCACGGAACACTGTTTACCTTCTCACCAAAGTGGTGAAACTTATATATTTACTTGCAATTTCTTGCTTTCGAACTGATAGGTTGGCATGAGCTGGGACAGAGATGGGAGATCACTCTATTGTGCAGCACTCAGGTCTTGAACTGCTGACCTGCTGACTTTCCAGTCATCAAGTTCAGCATCTTAATCACTAAGCCACTGCAGACCCATTTCACTTGTATAACTCCCCCATAGTTCCCTCCATTGTGTTGATACTGCTCATCAGTCCACCTTTAAAAAATCTGTGTGTCTGGTTTGTAAATTTTTAGTGATCCATTAAAGATATTCCACAAACCACAAATTTAAGATCAATTTTTATCCTGTTAGATGTTTAATTTTTTTAATGTAATATTTATTTGGTAAATTAGGATTTAACAACTTTGGGCCTCCAGATGTTCTTGGACTTCTATTCAGCCCTCATCAGTAGGTGTGTTGACGTGAGCTTCTGGTAATTGAAGTCCAAGAACCCCTGGGTCCTAATGTTGAGAAACCATGTGATAATTCAAAACTGTTAAAAACTATTTTAGCTGTTGTGAGACACCATGGGTCCCCTATGAGCAAACCCTGACATTAAAGTTGAAAGGGTCAATCTTTACAGACATGATGAGGTGCACCTATTTGATTGACATTTTCCTTGACAAGCTGCAGTGGGGCCTTAAATGTGAATTTTGTGGCATAGTGGAAAACATGGCAGGTAGTAGCAGATGGGGATTTAGTAACAGTGAATTCCCATGGAAATTGGGTGGTTAATTGTGCCCAACATCCAGGTCCCATGAATCCTGAGGGTTAGTGACTTGGATGGGGGGGACAGGGGTGGCACCCATTGGCCTTACACAATTGGGGTCACAAAAATTTTGGGCTGGTTGCTGGATAGCATTACCCCCAGAAAATTGGGCCAGCCTGACATGCATTGTCACTCAATAACACTGGAAGGAGTAGTGGGACTCACCTAATGGGAAAGGGCAGGGGTAGGTAGTTAATAAAGTTGTGGCCCTAGTTGAAATTCCAAGAATTGTATCTTCCTCAATCTTCAGGGAGTGGGGGAGGGCAAGGTGGTAACAATCAGCAACAATTCACTCAAATCATATCTGCTTCCTTACAATTGTATTTGCATACCTTCAGCATAAACATATGCAACAAAGCAGTATTTTTTAATATGAACACCTCTATGTTTATGTCATCAGTCCAGCTCTCTTACAACGACAGCTGGTCTCTGCTGACTGAACTTAGCTAAACTTGCAAAATGGAAGGAATTATCTGGCTCTCTGGCCACAAATCCTTTGACAGTGGCCAAAAGTATAACTAGGCTGATTCGTCTTTGTTCATTTAGTGACCTACGTAGCTTTAAATTGCATGGGATTGTTCCTCTGAAGTGGAAACAATCATGTTCCTTATGGAAAAGTATAGATACTGACAGCACAATATTCGACTAGAATTCATGATAACAAACAACTGTAACTCTGATAAGATAGCTTTGGTTATCTAAAAGGAATACAATTGAGTATTACCCTCTTGGTTTCCCCCCACTCCTATATTCCAGAAGTGTTTTGGAATAGCAAGTTTTATAGAGAATGACTGCATGTTTCCAATAATCATTTTTCTCAGCAATTTAGAAAAGTAGAAATTGAAGTGACATTGGTGAATACCATTTGTTCTGTCAATCAGAAATCAAAATCAATCATATTTTTATTTCTGTCCCATAGTTTTACATAAATATCCACTTGTTTGTTCACATATATGTGCCCCATTCTAGCATATTACACTCCATTCCTTCTCCCTTGCCATAATTTTGTTTAATCCCCATTTATTTCAACACTTTATGGCCACTGATCAAGCTCAATATTCATCTGGCCATTTTGAATTTCTCTCTGATTTTGTATGTTCACCTTAAACTTGACTGTATCTCTTTTTATTGATATTGTTTTAAGTGAAGCTTATAATCTCTTTCTTCACGCTTTAATTGCATTTCCGGTTTTATTTTAAATGTATTGGGCCAAACCCAGTTGTTGATCCCAACTAGAATAAAGTCATTAAATAAATGAGAGTCTCATAAGCCAATACTCACCAAAGTCACATTGATTCAGTATGTCTATTTTGGCAGAGTCTAGCAGTTGGTTTGAATACCATTTTTGGCACCAATATGGGAAAATAAATAAATAAGTTGGCAGTCCCTCAGGTTTGCTGATACCTTTAGTTCACAGATGGTGCTGTTTGAGCTGGGATTGATACTGGGGTTTATGGGCTAATGTCTGTATTTTAACTTCTTAGATTGTAACATGTCCAGTAGACTTCTTTAGACCCTTTCAGTATAATCAAATGAATCTTCATTGCCTTGTGCCCTTTGTCATTGCCCACATGAATATCAAACCAGGCCTTTTTTACTGCATTTGTTGGCTATTTGGTTTGGGCACCAGCTCAAATCTCATGGAATCACTGTTTCTCCTGGTTTCCAGAGGGAGAATCAAATCTCATTGTGAGTAATACAGGAGGAAGGTGGGAAGAAAAATTGATTTACATGAAGTCACTTTAGAGCCTAGGCATCCATTCCTAGTTGGCACCAAAGTTCACTGCTTCAATGTTCACTGTTTCTGTCTCTATGTTTCTGAGGTTCAAATGGGTTGAGTATATGGCTCCCATCAGTTAGTCTCCACATTGCTCTCTCCTCAGTACTGCCTTTACGGAAGTAAAAAAAAAAGTTTCACCCCAACATCCAAGCCTATCATGACAGTTATCTGAAATATGACAGAGAGGGAAGAACTGTAAACACTCAGAGCTTATTTGTTTAATTAGCCCTGGTAGCAAAGACACAAAATCTGGAGAGGAAAACAAAATCCCTTGCTTGCCCCTACTTCTGTGATATCACAAGGCCATGTCCTGTGGCATTACAAGGACTTCTTGTCCCCTCCCCAAATATCAGGCTTTGGCCATGAAATCTATGGGAGTGGGATACAGTCCCCTCGACAATGCTACTTTTAGTTTCTACAGCTGTCTGTGCTATAAGCAAAAGACACTCTTCAATTATAAGAGCAGAGTCTTGATTTTTATTAAGAATATTTTTCTTCAAACACTTTTTGTTGTTCAGTCGCACAGTCGATTCCGACCCTTTGTAACCCCATGGACCATTGCCTGCCAGGCACCTCTGTTCTCCATCATCGTCCTCAACCTGGCCAGCTCTGTGCCCACTGCATCTACAATACCATCTAGCCATTTCATTTTTGGCCACCCCTTCTTCTTTTGCCCTCCAGCTTTCCCAGCATCAAGGCTTTCACAAGTGAATCCTCTCTTCTCATTTGATGTCCAAAGTATTTTAGCTTCATCTTTACTATTTGACCTTCGAAGGAGCACTCAGGGGTGATTTCTTCGAAGATCGACCCATTCATTCTCCACACTGCCCAGGGTAAAATTGTCTGGTTCATTAAAACTAAAATTTGCTACCGGCAGCTTATAGACAGAGAATTGTGGGGTTTGGATGGTGAGAATTTCAGTGTTGTTTGTTTCCATCAATGTAGCTGATATTATGCTGAGGCCAGGTCTAACAAAAATTGTATTTCCATACTGGTCACGAGGTCTCTCAATCACTAGCTCCATTCCAGCCACTTTGGGTCTGCATTTTACTGTCCCCCGATGTGTTTCCTGAAGCAAAAGTATATCACATTTGTATTTCCTGCACATGTCTGCAAGGAGGACACTCTTATTACTCAAAAGTCCTTCAATATTTATTGAGTTCATTGTTATGGTTGGTCTTGACAAAGACCTTTCTGGTGGATTCATTCTTCAGTTCCTTCAGTCTGATCTGGTGTTTGAAGGATTATCCAACAAGGTTGCTGCCCAAGGTACGCCCAACTGTATTCACAATCTTCATGGAGGTTCCTTCTGTGTAAAAGTACTACTTGCAGTGGAATAAACAAGGGTTAAGCAAAAGGATATAAAAGGGAAAGGATGGGTGACGGGAAGCAGAGAAGAAACAAAGGGAAATTATGGATTTAGGAGTCTCATAACACATCAACTTGCTACCATATTAACTCAAATCCTATCTATCCATGCACTTGGGCTGACAAATCGAAACATCCTCTTTTCCCAAACAGCATTAAATACATTTTTACAAGCCTTCCAAATGATTCAATTTTGTCAAGAGCTGATGAAAACGCATCATCAGCCAGCATTGAGTCCAACATTTTGTTCAGTCCCACTTAAGCTTCTAGTACAGACAGCTAAAGTAATCATGTTATGAATGAGCCACAGCAGTTGAATGTCTCTCTCTATTAAGGTCAACGGCAGGCCACCAACCAGATAGCAATGCCACTAGGCAAAATTAAAAATTCCTGCTATATCAGATGGCTTGTGTTTGTCAGCTACTGAGCTCACTCTAAGGGTAACATAACATGGGTAACTTAACAATTCTTCTTATGATCCTGAAATGTACTTTCCTAGAAAGTTCACCAGGTAAGTCCTGTCATAATAATGCTTGTGGGAGTTGATGTGCATAATTAACTCATCATTGAAAAATATTGAGTTGTTAACTTTGCCAAAAAAAAAACTGCCATCAAGGATTATCATGACAGCATGGATCAATGAGTGAAGCTTATCAGAGTTGTTTTTCCTAGGAAATCATAGCATACAACAAGATAATAAAACAGAGTACTAATGGTTATACAAATGCTGTTTCAAGAGTCACATGTTCTTTCTTTGGCATGGAAAGTGTCAAATTCTTGCATGATTTGTGGTCACTTGATGTGGGATATAAATATGGTTGCTTTTGTATAGTTGTGCTCATTGTATGTGACAGTAAATTTAGGATTCTTGTCAACCTCCAAATCTATAGTGTATATAAAAGCTAAATTGCTTGTACTCACATCTGTAAGTTGGCAGGCTGTGTGCTAAAAAGGGAACTATGGTCAAGATCCAAAGAAACACACAGATTGTGGAGGGGCGAGAAGGATGCTGGCTATCTTTTAATAAATGTCATGAATGATGAATATAGAAATAGCCTTTTTAACACATGTGTTTAATACATTTCTGTCTGTCTATTTACCTGTGTGTCTCTTTCTTTGGTGATTTCAGGATGCATACAATAAGTAATACAGTAAAACCATGACTTTTATATGCCTCGAGTTACATAAAATTCAACTTACATAACGATTTTGTGTGAAAACCATGTCCCGATTTACACGATTTCCTATGGGTTTGCTTCGAGTTACATAAAGATTCTTTTTCCTATGGGTTTGCTTCCAGTTACGTAAAAACTTAATTTTCCCTATGGGTTTGCTTCAAGTTACATAAAAAAACTGATTTAAGCAAAAGCCTACAGAATAGACATTTTTCATAAGTATGGGTTTTACTGTAATAATAATTTCCTGTCAGAAATTATTCTGGGTTGAAAGGATTTTTGTGGAAGAAAATTTGCTCAGGGAATGCCCAAATGAGGCTCCTTTCATGTCCCTAAGAGCTGGGACAGAGATGGGTGCTCAATCCATCATACAATACCCAGGTCTTGAACTGCTGACTTGCCAGCCTTCTAGTTAACAAGGCGAGCTTCTTAACTTCTGAGCCACTGCAGTCTCATGTACAATGAGTACACAGTGCATCACATTTGTGTGCCCACTGAAATCAACAAAGGAAGTCTTTAATCTGGAACAGGTTGCCACTAGTACTATCATTCCCTTTAAGCATGCTGAACTGCACACTAGGATTTCAGCCATAAATATCCTTTTCTTTAAATAATACAAGCTTTATATGAGAACAAAATCTTCTTTTTGACACAAAAAAAGACACAGTGTTGTAGATTATGCTTTGACTTCCACCAATGGCTTGGAATCTGTTCTCCATATGAAGAATATGAGAAGCGAGAATCTCTCTTTAACACTTGGGTTTGCAGTTAAAGGAATGTGATAAATGTGATAGTTTACTTGGCAGGTCTTTGTCTGAAGAGCTGGGAAGAAAATTCCAGCCAAATGTTATCAGGGTGAAGTTTCGAATCACACACACCCAAAGGCTATTTGCTGTTAAACCCACCATAAGAAGAAGACCTGGCACAGATATCTGCCATGAATTATTGGAACTCACAGATATTCTGAAATATTCACAAAAGCTAATGCTCCACCTGAGGAAAATGAATTGTCATTGAAATCCAGCTGTTTCTTCAATTTTAGTGGTCTAATAAAAATATATCCTACTGCTGCATTTGCATTGATTTAATTTAATTTAATTTAATTTTTCAATTTTTATGCCACCCACTCAGACAAGCCCGACTCAGGGCGGCTTACAAATAGTCTAAAAACCCATACAATAGAAACATAGAAGTATAAGAACAATTAAAACTGTTTAAAAAAAACCACCCACATTAAAAGACCCACCCACCCCACAGAAGAGAGAGGTGCATCTTATTATAGAAGCCAGCAGGCAGGAGCTACATTACCCTCAGGGCCCCAAACCTGCCCTGCCAGCCAGGTTTTAAAGGGCAGCAACTCCATCTGCAACCATAGCTCTACTAGCAGGAGGTTCCAAAGGGCCGGTGCAGACACGGAGAAGGCCCTGCTTATTGTGCCAGCGAGACGTGCCTCTCTGGCTGATGACACAATTAGAGAGCACCTCCATTCCGCTCTGGTTGGATGGATGGATGTTCTTAGGGCAATGTGGTCTCTTAGGTAACCTGGCCCACTACCATGTAGGTTTTTAAAGGTCATAACCAGCACCTTGAATTGCACCTGGAGGCAAACTGGTAACCAGTGCAGCTCCCAAAGCAGTGGAGAGGCATGGGCATAATGTCCACACCCCATAACCATCCGGGCAGCCGCATTACGTAAGAACAGCCTTGCTGGAACAGGCCACAGCCCATCCAGTCCAGCATTCTGTCTCACACAGTGGCTCACCATTTGCTTCAGGGTATTCTCAAGCAGATGCCTTCACCTGCTTAGGATTCCCTGGAAATGACATTGAGAGATATCCTGCACAACTGGCAAATTACATGAAGATGTGCAAAAGCCCTCCTGGCCACGACTGCTACCTGCTCTTTGAGCAGTAGTAAATGAGTCCAGGAGGACCCCCAAGTTGTGCACTGGGTCTATCTAGGGCAAAACAGCCCCATCCAGAACCAAAGATGGTAATTCCTTAGACAATACAGGACCCCCAACCCATAGCCACTCAATATTGCCAGGATTCAATTGTAGCCCATTGTCCCCCATCCAGACCCCAACAATCTCAAGACACCTGGATAGGATTTTGACAGCATCACTTGGATCACCATGGACCAAGATGTACAACTGGGTATCATCAGCATACTGATAATACCTCACCCCATGGGAATGGATGATCTCACCCAGCGGCTTCATGTAGATGTTAAATAGGAGAGGAAAGAGTACCGAGCTCTGAGGCACCTTTTATTAGAGGGGCCTTGGGCTGGTCCTCTCACTCTCCAACCACACTGACTGAGTCCGGCCCTCCAGGAATGAGGCGAACCAGGACCACACAGTGCCCTATATCCCCAACCCTTTGAGCCATCCCAGAAGGATACCATGGTCGACGGTATCAAAGGACAAAGTAGATAAGGAAAAACTGTTTTCCCTATCGCACAACACTAGAACTAGGGGGCACTCCATGAAACATTCGGGTACTAGTTCTCAAACAAATAAGAGAAAGTACTGTTTCACCCAGAGGATCACTGGTCTATGGAACTCCCTGCCAGAAGAAGTGGTGACAGCTGTCAGTCTTGACAGCTTTAAGAAAAGATTATACAAGTTCATGGAGGACAAAGGTATCAATGGCTATAATTATGGATACCTAAGGACAACCTCCGGGTTGGAGAGATAGGCAGGATATCTCTCAATGCCATTTCCAGGGAATCCTAAGCAGGTGAAGGCATCTTGTGCAAATGGTGAGCCACTGTGTGAGACAGAATGCTGGACTGAATGGGCTGTGGCCTGTTCCAGCAAGGCTGTTCTTATGTTCTTAAGGCTGCTGAGAAGTCAAGAAGAGCAAGGATGGACAGGTGACCACCATCCCATTCCTGCCAAAGATAATCCATCAGCGCGACCAATGCCATCTCCGTACCATATCCGGCCCTGAATCCTGACTAAAAGAGGTCCAGATAATCCATTTTCTCCAGGACCCCCTGCAACTGACATGATACTGCCTTTTCCAATACCTTCTCTAAAAAGGGGAGGTTGGAGACAGGCCTGTAGTTGGTTAGGAATGCTGGGTCGAGGGATGGCTCCTTTAGGAGGGGGTGCACCAAAGCATGTTTTAAAGGTGCAAGAAACACCCTCTCCTGTAATGAAGCATTTATTATTGCTCCGACCCAGCCACCTGTCACCACCTTGGAGGCTTTCACCAACCAGGTGGGGCAGGGGTCCAAAAGACACATGGTGGCATGAACAGCTGCAAAGAGCCTGTCTACTTTATCAGGGACAACTGGATCAAACCGATCCCAGATAACATGATCCCAGGACCACTAACCCTTTTCCTAAATCTTTCAAATGTACCTTTCAAATGTATCTTCTTGCTCATTTTTTACTATTGTTAGATACATCAAGTCCCTTTTAGAAAAGCACATCTAAATGATAAGTCTTCTGTGTCTAGGTCAGATGTGCAGTCAAAATGAAGCCACCTTTTGGTGAATTCATTCCATAGTTCCTTTCATCTGAGCCACTGTGAGAAAGCTTAGCCAGTGCAAGATTGCCATTGCCCAGGTTACACTCAATTGTGGTGCAAAAATGCCACATTCTTTGAGGAGGCTCTTTCTGTGTACTCCTGAGTGATACTGATAATGTCCCAAATCCTGGTGCTTAGGGTAGTAAATTGTATTAGAGAAGGCCCATTTAGTCAAATCCTCCGTAAGTTGCATTATGGTCCTACTTTAACTACAATTCACTTTAGCATATCAATTCGGTCAGAGTAGGCCTATGGGAATAAATGGAATTTAAAGAGGAATTGACTCACTTAAATGCCCATTGATTCAATGGGCCTACTGTAGTGTGATTTACTATCCTAAACAATAGAATTTCAGTGAATGATAATAGATTTTTCAATGTGTATATTTTTATAAAATGTGTACTGTATTAACACAAACATATACACCTGCCAAACACCATGCAAAAAGATTTCCTCTCTCATGCAACCTGAATGGACTGACAAAATCTGTTGTAAAAAGTTCCCAACATTCCCCATTGGATTTAGAGGACTTGGATTTATGCCGAGGAGAGAAAGAATCCATTTTTGCTGGCAGAAACCATTCCACCAACAGATGGACATAATTGCATGTTAATTGGATTTCACCCTTAGTCTTTATATGGAAATGCTATAAATTAAAAGTCAGGCCTGTTTTTAGAAATTATTTTCAGTAATTAAGTAAGGGAAGTCAATGTTCCAGGTGGTATGGTGTTTCTACTAGCCCTCTTTTCAAAATGGCCTTGGGTGACAAGCCTGCATCTAACCTGAAGGTAAGCAGACAATTTCATTTTTACAGAGTTGTCATTCTAATTCATTTTGCCAGTGCCAAACCATTAAAAAGAACATAAAAATGCACAGGACCTGTTATAATGAACCATTAACTAACAGTGTTCGGTAGTTTTTAATCTGTCTGAATGTACAAAAGGTTTCATTAGTGTCTGTGTTAAACATGAGCTCATGGAAAACCTGGCATAATACAGCAGATGTGGTATTGCAACCAAGAAAAGTTCCAGACTGATAGAACTTGTGTCAGAAAATCATCCTACTCATTATCCAAAAAGCAGTGATAAACAAAATTGCTTGATTCTGGCAAAGGTAGTAAAAACCAACTTCATAGTCCCAGGGAGAAATGTACCTTTATATGGAATGCTCTAGATGTAACAAAGCAATCTAAACCCATCCCTGCAATAGCATCCTGGATAAAGAGCCTTTTGGTCAACTGTAGTATTTAAAGATACTGGCTGGATAGTTCAGTAGAGTTTGGGTGTTCAATTCCAAACTATGGCTCTAGGGGGGAAGCTAATCTTTCTCACACTAGGTCAGGCAATGTACTCACCAAAACATGCCTTCATTTTGGCAATTTTACATCTGACCTAGACACAGAAGAATAATAGTATTAGTTATTTCAATTAATATCCCATCTATTTTGCATGTTGTCCAACATTATTTTGTCTCTTCCCTGACATTATGTTAACATATTTCCACAATTTTTCTTTTTACAGTGTGCTGGGTTAGGATGTAGGTAAAGCCAAAGACACAGATCTAGAGGATCCAGTACCAGCCAGTGTTATGTATATGATGAAAAAATTACCTCATTTGTAAGAGTAACTATTTTTTCTAGCTAACCCATCAGGGTTGGAAACTTGGATTACTTGTTTTTCAGTCGCACAGTCAATTTTGGATACCTGCTTCCAAACAGTGTGCTTCCAAAAATTGTTGCCATCTATAATGCCTTAGAGTTCTGAGTCCAAATTATTTCTCCAAAGCAAGTAAGTGGCATAAAACTTAATTAGCAACTTAGTGTCGCTTGGTTATTTTAGCAGCTTTGTGTAGCTTGGTTGGAGCAATAGTCAATGCATCTTTGCGGGGGGGGGGGGTCCTGCACCATTAAAACATGCTTTGGTGTGCCCCCTCCTTAAGAAGCCAGTACTCAACCCAACAATAATGGCCAACTATCAGCTGGTATCCAAACTCCCCTTTTTAAGGAAGGTTTAGGAGAAGGCAGTGGTGTGGCAATTACAGGGGGTTCTGGATGGTGGATTATCTGGACCCCTTTCAGTCAGGATTCAGGTCCGAATATGGTACCAAGACTGCATTGGTCATGCTGTTGGATGATCTCACGGTATCATTCTGGAATGGCTCCAAGGATTGGGGATCCAGGGCACTGTGTGGTCCTGGTTTGCCTCATTTCTGAGGGGCCGGACCCAGTCCGTGTGGTTGGATGATGGGATGTCCAGCCCTCGGCCTCTCCAATATGGGGTGCCTCAGGGCTCTCACCTCTCCTATTTAACATCTACCTATACATGAAGCCATTGGGGGAGATCATCTGTTCTCACAGGGTGGGGAGGTATCATCAGTATGCAGATGATACTCAGCTGTACATCTTGGCCTGTGGTGATCCAAGCAATGCAGTTGTAGTCCTATCCAGGTGTCTGGATGCTGTTGGAGTCTGGATGGGGACAACGGGCTTCAGTTGAATCCCAGCAAGACTGAGTGGCTATGGGTTAGGGGCCCCATGTTATCTCAGGAGCTACCATCTTTGGTTCTGGATGGGGCTAGCTTACCCCAAACAGACCTGGTACATAATCTGGGATCCTCCTGGACTCGTGACTCCTGCTTGATGAGCAGGTGGCAGTCGTAGCCAGGAGGGCTTTTGCACAACTTTGTATCATACGGCAGTTACGCCTGACCTAGATTGGGACTCCTTGCTCATGGTCACGCATGCCCTGGTCACCTCCAGACTGGACTATTGTAATGCACTCTACATGGGTCTGCCCTTGATGACCATTTGGAGGCTGCAACTGGTCCAGAATGCAGCTGCTCAGGTGGTGATGGGGTGCGGACATTATGCCCATGCCTCGCCACTGCTTCGGGAGCTGCATTGGTTACTGGTGTGTCTCCGGGTGCAATTCAAGGTGCGGGTAATGATGACCTTTAAAGCCCTACATGGTAGCAGGCCAGGATACTTGTGACCGCGTCACCCCGAGAACATCTGTCCATCCCACCAAAGTGGGCCAGAGAGGCTCTCTTATTGTGCCAGAAAGAGTGCCTTCTCTGTGTCTGCTCTGGCCCTATGGAACCTCCTGCCAATTGAACTACGACCCCATATGGAGTTGTTGACCTTCAGGAAAGGACTAAAAACCTGGCTGGCAAAGCAGGTGTGGGGCACTGGCTATGTGGTGACCCCTGCCTGTTGGCTGATATAGTAATATTGCTCCCTCATTCTTTTTAGCTGTCAGGGTAATTTCTTATTGTATTTTTAATTGGGGTTTTTACTGGTTTTAAGTTTTTAGATTGTAGTACTGATTTTAATGTTGTAAGCCGCCCAGAGTCGTTCCGAGTTGGGCAGCTAGAGTCGTTCCGAGTTGGGCAGCTATACAAATTAGAAATTAAATTAAATTAAAATTAAACTGCTATGCCCTCTCTCTGGCAGCATCTGATTTCGGTGGGACCTGGTTACCACCTAGCAATTGATGGGATTCACCAAAATAATTGGGTGTCCTGCAGGTCTAATGCCAGGAAGCACAAAGAGCACTACATCAGTCCCCACATTCCTGGCTCAAGGTGTTCTTCACTGGGCCTCAGGCATACAAAATGTCCAGACAAACTTGTGGTAAAAACAAAAGTAGCTAATGTCAGGGCAGGAAAGGCCTATTAATCTTTCTCTACATGCCCTTAGTGTCAATTGGTATGGTGGAATATATACAAAGTGGCCCATAAGTCCCTACCCCAGACAGGGGAGGGAAGAAGCATTCCCATTGGACTGCTGGGCAGAGGGGTGGGGTGAACTCTGTGCTGGGGTGACTGCGCATGTGCCCATAGAGAGAACGGGATACTACTTACAGGCCACCTTGTAGTATCCTCATGACAGCAGTCCGGCCTCCTCATTTAGTGGAGACAAAACACTTTACACAACCACACAACTGCACAAATTAAGAGTAGTGAAGTGGAGTCAGACTTGTAATGCTCTAAATGGAGTCAAATCTTTGAACTCCAAGTACTATAGTTTCTTGAGTCAGAAAAAAATCACGTGTATCATTTACAAGACATCATAGCAGTGAAGAGAATGGATTTGAAGCAGTAACTCAGATTTCCATCAAGGTTTTTAGAGAGGCGTGAACAAGAAAGTAAGTGGAAAGTAATAAAGGAAACCTGACACAGCCAAACACTAATCTTCTTGAAGAACTGAAGTCCTCTTTTTAGTGAACTCCACAGACAATGTGCCATAACAATCACAGTATCTTCATCATCTGCCAGAGGCAGATGAACATTTTCACATCTGTGGCAAATTCAGAATTACTTAAGGAGCAGATTGGGACAGGATCAACTAAGCTCTGCCTTATTGGCAACTGAAAATAAATCATCCTTTGACCTTGAAACTCTTGTCAACCATTTTAAGTTGATAACCATTTTACTGTAATATATGTTGCCCCATAGTATGTTAGTCACTCTGAGTCGCTCTGGTGAGTAGGGCAGCATACAAGTCTAATAAAGAAGAAGAAGAAGAAATAATCAAGGAATTCATCTCCTTTAGATTTTCATGCCTTCCATCTATTTTTTAGCAGCTAGCAATCTAAAGTCTGTGTGGTTGCACCCCAATATCTGCTGAGTTCTGACTTTGCTTAAAATTGGAAAGTTTTGAATTGATTGCTTCAAAAGCAACTGTTTTCTAAAGAATCTTTTCTCTAATTTTATGTGTCATAGAAATGTTTCGGCAGTAGCTCTTTCTTGTCAGTAAAGACATTTTGCTTACTGTAATTTGAATTTGGTGTACATATATATTAGGTATAAATGATGTGTGTGTTAGGAGTGTATATAAGTTGTGTGTGGTAGAAGTGTAAGGAACTGAGGAAAGGGACATTGGCTAATGAAAATATTACTTAGCACTGAGCTTAACACAGAGTCACATTTAGATAAGAAACACATTTAAATGGTGAAAGAGATGGGCTTGGACTGGGAAAATAATCAAGAAAAAAGAAGAGAAGGTTGGGTACTGAAATAGTAAAGCAAGGGGGGAAGGCTACAGTGAATTCAGTTCTTCAAATAGCCTATGGTTTATCAATGGGGAACATTGCTTCTGTGTCTGCATTTCAAAATTCTTGGAAATGGTTCAAAATTGCCTTGCAATATGGTACTTGCATTGCTTGCAGGAAAAAGTAAGCCAGACTTTCTCTACCAAAGAACAGCCAGACTATGGATAACTCCAATGTCAACAGTCAAGATGGTGTACATCTTGAGAGTCCTGGTGGTGCAGTGGTTAAACTGCTGTACTGCACCCCAAATGTTTAATTTAATTTAATTTTTAAATTTTTATGCCGCCCACTCAGGCGAACCCAACTCAGGGTGGTGTGCAGCAATTAAAATATATAAAAACAGGATTAAAACCCCCAAGTCACCCACCCTCCTACCCCTACCCCATTTAAAAAGAATAAAAGGGAATAGGAGGGATACAGCAGCACATAAGGAGGGACACTAACTGGAGATGAGCCAACAGGCTAGGGCCATATTCCCATTAAGGCCCCACACCTGCCCTGCCAGCCAGGTTTTCAAACCTTTCCTGAAGGGCAGCAGTTCTGTCTGTAACCTCAATTCTGTTGGTAGGTGGTTCCAGAGGGCTGGTGTAGACACAGAGAAGGCCCTTCTTCACGTGCCAGAGAAGCAAGACCCTCTAGCTGAAGGCACAACTAGGGAGCCCCTCCGGTCCACTCTGGTTGGATGGGCAGACACTCTTGGGGTGATGCGATCTCTCAAGTATCCTGGCCCACTGCCATATAAGGCTTTAAAAGTCAGAACCAGCACCTTGAATTGCACCCGGAGGCAAACTGGTAACCAGTGCAGCTCCTGGAGTAGTGGGGAGGCGCACATATAACATCCACACCCCATCACCACCCAGGTAGCTGCATTCTGAACCAGCTGTTGCCTCAAATGGTCATCAAGGGCAGCCCCATGTAGAGTGCATTACAGTAATCTAGTCTGGAGGTGACCAGAGCATGAGTGACCATGAGTAAGGAGTCCACAACTATGTTGTGAGTTCGATCCTGACAGGGATCAGCCTTCCTTCCTTCCTTCCTTCTGAGGTCAATAAAGTGAGTACCCAGCATGTTGTGGACAAAATGCTAATTACTTTGTGAACTGTCCAGAGAATGCACTAAACACTATGGGGTGGTATATAAATGTAATTGCTATTGCTACAGCAAGATTTCTCTAACTTGGGGTCCCAGGTGTTCCTGGATTTCAATTACCAGAAGCTAATTACCTGCTAATTACCTGCTAATCAAGGCTTCTTAGAATAGAAGTCCATCTAGGTGCCCAAGGTTGAGAAACCCTAGTCTACAGGATCTCATCTTGTTCTCACTACCATCTATAAATTGAGGCCAAGGAAGGGAAAATCCAGAATCTCCCCCATTTCCTTTCTTAAATAACCATTTCTCATCCAAACACAAAGCAATTTTCATGGCTGTTTTTCAACATGTTCCCTAGGTATCTATTGCTTGGAGTCTATATTCCTTTACTTTATGAAATATAGTTTCAAACATAAGTTTTGTTTAAAGATTAAGAGGCTGCATGTACGGTCCTTTTGGAATATACAAGCAGGAATTCCATTGGGTTTTGTCTAATTCACTCTAGTTGCTTGTGAGCCTGGTCACTCACTTATTTGCACAATTAAGATACTCCGCAGTACCTCATCACTTAATTACAATTAATTGTGTTAAGTTCATCAGACTCTGTCCATTGCGTCTTTATGCTTCTGCTTATCACCTGTTAGGGTACATGAATTGGAAGGTGCTTGTACACTCCCATCCTAATTGTGGTCCTCCTATGAATTGGCCATTTTGGTTGGATCTGATAGGATTCTGTTTATGTTCTTATGTTCTCTTTAATGAGAAATGTTTGATGTGGAAATGTGTGTGTGTCGTATGAAAAGGAATATTCATCCAGTCTCATTCCAATAGATCTTTGACCTCTCATCCCATGTGTTGTATATCTGTATAGAAATCTTTTTTTTCTTGCACTTCATCTTAACTTCTGTGTCACAGAGGACCATGCTGAAACTGGGTCACTTTTTGTACAATGGGACTCCAATTCTTTGAGCTGAAAGGCCATCATTCCAATTGCAAGACTCTTTTGGAGATAAAATTCAGAGCATACAAAAAGAAAGGAAAGAAGGAAAGAAAGAGGAAAGAAGAAAGAAAATGAAAAAGAAAAGAAGCTATGAAACAGTACCTAGTGGGATTATTTAAAAAGTTCTGCCTGACATTTGAACAGGCAATGCCCTATGTAGGTTTCAGCTTGTAGCTATGGGTATTCTTCCCCCTTTGATCTAAAGACAAGAATTACTATTACTCGAGAATTTTATACAATGCAACTTTTTTGCCTTTCAACATTCATCACAGTCATGTCCTTATTTTAAGTCAGAAAGATTTTGTTTTTACATTCCTTAAGGGAGCAAGAAATAGATTATTGAGAGTTAGGGCAGAGAAAGCAAAGCTCTAAAGAAAAGAAAGTGGGTCACCAGCCATTCATTAGATGTTCTACAGCCGTCTGAGTCAAAGTTGAAGCTTTTATGTTTCTCTTCTGCTAGGCTTTTGCGCAGCAAGTGGTGCCATGTCTCTTGAAAGGTTTCAGGACTGATAGTATCAGTCTATCCCTCAATGTAGCTATTGTAGAAGGCAAGGAAGAGTTTGGCATGCAACAATTACACTGGTCTTTAAGGTGAGGTGAGAAGGCCTGAACTCTACGTCTTCATTGAACAAACTTTCCAAAATATCTCCGTTGAACCAACTCCCATGCCTTCCTTTCTTATTGGACAGACACATCATAACAAATGCCACACCAGTGATTGTTACATCTATGTGTTCACATTTCTGTAACTATTAGTGGTTTTGAAGGAAGGGCCAGTCTAAAAGAGATGACTAGGAGGGGGAGAATGGAGTAAATTATCTGAGAGAGCCAACTCAGAAGAGGCCTGGCATTGTGATATAAAGAAGAATCACAAGCTTTCACTATTTGAGAGAATGCTCTAGAACCCTGGTGGCGAACCTATGGCACATGTGCCAGAAGTGGCATGCAGAGGCCTTTCTCCTGACATATGGGCCATTGAGGGGGAAGCCCTGCTCTGCTCCACTTGGCCAATGCCACTTCCCTCCACCCCTCTCCCTCCATGAAAGGGGAGGCAAGAGGAGAGGCTGAAATCCCGGCCAGGAGGCTGTGGGTGGGTGAAATAAAATGGGGAGCACTAGTGGGGAGCATCTGAAGGGGGTGGGAAACACCTGCAGTGAGGGGGGAACCTAGGGATGGAGAGCACCCATGGGGGGAGGCACACACATGGTGTTGCTAGCATGCCTCAAACAGCATGCATGCACATGCACCCACATCACTTTGCTGGAGGCAAGTTGCTGACATCACATGTGTGTGTGGGCACTTGTGGTACCTGCCCGCATGCCACCTCCTCCTCCTCAGGCACTCAGTCTCTAAAAGGTTCACCATCACTGCTCTAGAAACATTTTCAAATTTTCTGAAAATCTGTAAAGTGTATCATCTGTTTTTACACTGTGATGTTGTTGTATTGTGCCATCAAGTTCAATTCTGACTTATAGCAACCCTATAAGTGAGTGACCTCCAAAATGTCTGATCATTACCAGCCTTTCTATGTCAAAGTTGTGGTTTCTTTTATGGAATTAATACCGCTCATAATTGGTCTTCTTTTCTTACTCCATTCACCTTTTCCCAGCATCATTGTCTTGTGTTCTCATGATGTGGCCAAGTATGATAGCCTTAGCTTTATCATTTTTACCTCTTGAGATGTTTTAGGTTTGCCTGGGAGGGAACTGCTGCAATGCTTCATAGGTGTAGTGGTTCTTAAAAAGACACTCTCTAATGCCACACCAGGCATGCCAGGCAATGGTGTGACAGGAAACATGTGGAGCCTGGAAGACTTGGCTTTTTTCCAACTAAGCAAAATGAAGGGGTCTTCAGGTGTAGATCTCCAGGTTAAAACTCCTAGATTTTTGACTGAGGAAATATTGGAAAATTCTAGGGATTAGAGTTCAGATAGAAAGGAAGGAAATGGCGAAATCTCTGTTGTCCACAAGACAGGTTAGGCAGCAGAACAATCAAATGTAAAATAACACTCATTTCTTCTTGAATGAGCCACAGCTTTTCGTAACTGACATAGTGAATAAAGCACATGTTGATCTGAAAATCTTTCATATGATTCAGTAGCCAACATATTTTTGCAATATGAGCTCTAGTGCCTCTTCCTTTTCAGAGCCCAGACTGAACATCAGACATCTTTCACTCTTTACAGGATAAAAGTCTTTGTTGCAATACCTTGAGCATCACTTTTCTTGCATAGAAAAATAATATGTGGTCCTATAATTACTGCATTTCTTGGTATGTTCTTTTTGCAGGGGGGATTGGAATGTGCATTGAACTATTCCAGTTTACAGGCCAATGTTTTGTTTAACCAACCTTGAGGCTAAGATTAACAGTATTATTGCCATTCTTACTGGGATGAATGGGTTCAAGGGTTCATTTCCATTCTCACAGCTGGCCATTGGAAATGGAGTATTCTGGGAGCTATAGTCCAACAAAGTAAACTCTTCAAGCCTTGGCGTGACAATTAAAATAGCATGTTGATGTCTAATGTATGAAATTATGAGAGTTCTCTACTCTTTAGGCCAACTGCCTCTTTTTGACTTTGTGCCATGCTTTCTGCCAATCTACACCATAAAATGTCTTCTTGGGGGGTCACTGCAGCAGCCGTTCTCCATAGTGTTAATCTCAAAGTATTTGCTTAATTCCATTTGGATTGAGTTATAATGTATTTAAGGCTCAACTCTGCTTAGAGATTTTCAGTGAGGGCTACATTAATCACTTAAGAAGGATTAACAGCTGTAGATAGATGTATTCATCAGAACTAATTTTAAAATACTGGCTATTATATTATTCAACATTTGCCAACAGTAATGTGATCCATCATACTCTCCCAAAAAGTATACTTATATGGATCTAGATTCTAGACCAAAAGTGGGAAATTATCTACAAGGCAAGGGATGGCGCTGAAAATGCAAATGTATAGGGGAGGAAGATAGTATCTTTATTTTAACTATTTAACATAATTCTATTTAATTGCTTACATAAATTAGGTACTAGAAGAAGCGGAGATCACGGAAACAGCTTACTACTTGCACAGTGGTTAACGTTATTACTTTCAAATCAGAGATATTTTGGCTGTGCCAGCTTTTGAAGATTAACACCAGCAGCCACAACAAGGTGTGGTAGCAAAATAGCTTTTGCATACAGCTCACTGCATGAGATTCCTCAGAGTCAGTAAAGAGAAAGAAATTTGGCTCAGGGTTTCCCGAGCTTTTTGTTCATAGAAGAAGGAAAGTGATAATATTCACCTAGCAACCTCTGCCTAAAGAACCCAACTAGGACCCCACCATAACTGGTTATGCAATCATCTGTATAGAGATTTTGAGCTAGTTTTCTTTGCCGCTTTGACCAATCAATTGGTCAATTGCTTGGTAACAGAGAAGGATAAAGGAAGAGCTAATGATGCAGCCAGGTAAGGTAACATAGGGTTTCCCTTGCTCGAAAGCCAGTTGTATCCGACTCTAGGGTGCAGTGCTCATTTCTGTTTCAAAGCCGAAGAGCCAGCGTTGTCTGCTGCTGCAGATGTTTCCGTGGTCATGTGGCAGGCATGACTAGACATCGGAGTGCACAGAACACTGTTACTTTCCCACCAAAGTGGTCCATATTTATCTACTTGCAATGCCTTGCTTTCAAACTGCTAGGCTGGCAGGAGCATCCTGCAGTACTCGGGAATCGAACTGCTGAACTTCCGCCTCCCAGTCAGGGCCTTCTCCGTGGCCGCACCAACTCTCTGGAACCTCCTGCCAACAGATCTAAGACTTCAAAGAGAATTGCTGCCCTTCAGGAAAGGATTGAAGACCTGGCTGGCAGGGCAGGTGTGGGGCCCGAATGGGATCACGGTCCCCACCTGCTGGCTTACGTAAAGAATTAAGAACTCTCTCTTCCTTTTTTAGAGCGGGTGGGATGGATGGGTGGGATAAGGGGTTTTTAAAGTGTTTTTATATGTTTTTAGAATTTGGTGTAATGCCGCCCTGAGTCGGGTTCTGCCTGAGTGGGCGGCATATATAAATACGACTAAATAAATAAATAAATAAATAAATAAATAAATAAATAAATAAATAAATAAATAAAAATAAAATCTGAGCCACTGCAGTCCTTAGGATCAGACAGAAAAAGAACTACTTGTTGGGCCATAGACAACCCCAGCAGCCTACTCTGTTTGTATTCTGAGGTGAAGCCAATAGCCATTCAACTTGGAATTTTGCCTCCCCCTTTTGCCTGAAGCCTTTGAGTTTGCAACATTCAAGAAGACCAAATTATGTGCTTTTGCTTTTCATATCTACCAATTAAGTATGATGGCACCACATATTTCTTTTTTATTTAAATGAGTAATTTTGTCTTAGTCCTAAATTTACCTAGCTACCCATTTTTGTCCAGACACTTAACCCTTGATCTATTGAGCCAGCTCTCATTTTACTTACTGTGAAGCAGATAGTAGCATGCACACAAATAGATACATCCTGCATTAAATATTACTCCACTGCAGACAATTCCTTTTCCACTAGATTGTCTGTTAAGACCCCCCCCCCCCCCCCCAGAATGGCTAACTGTTGGGAATGAATGGATTAGGAGATAGTTGAAAATATATTAAAGTTTGAATAACATATTTATCCGATATTAAGGTAGAATAATTTCTTGTGTCTGTAGAGAGTGGGTGGATTAGATATATCTGGAGAAACAGCTATTAAGATTTGTTCCCTTCCTGTGGACACAGACACATTGAACAATGATTTATATCAAAGGGTTTTCAGAAGTATGCTTCTGAATCCTTTCACATGTTTAATGGGAAATGGAATCAGGCTTGGAAAATACATTCTGCTTCCAGTCCTCCTCGGAAAACTGTTGGAATTAGCTTTTAAATTGACAAAGGTTCAGAGAAATGCCCCTCTGTTGGTCAGTTCCTACCATGATAGGTTCCCTGAAGTGCCAAAACAGGGCAAAAGCAAGAAGATCTCCAGGAAGCACCAGTGGAGATCTGGGATGGTGTGGGGGCAGCACCATTTGAATTTGCCATCATGCCTGTGAAGTTCTGTTATGCTGGCACCTCTGGGAAGATAAATGATGTTATCCAACCAGCAATAAATCATGTATACCAGGTCTGTTAACAGGAAAGAAGGCAGAAAAATCAACTAACTAAGAGCTAACTAGGAAAAAGATAACTGGAAAAGAAGCACTTTGCGATGTATTATGTATTTCATATATACATTTATGCAATACTCATTGGCTTTATTTCCAACATCCCACCCTAAATCCCCTCTTAGCTAGCAAATATGTAGATTATTTTTTAAAATCAAAAGAAAGTATTTGTTGAGCTTTCAGAAAAAATGCCAACTTTTCTCCAAAAAAAGCAATCCAGAGCTTCCACTCCAGAGATATAGATTTTGTTGGTTCAGGTGTCCTCAAATCTAGCATTTAGTTTTCTAATAAGAAACGGTTCAACCCTCTAGTGTGAAGAAATCCCCCCCTGGTCCAATAAAACAGTGGTTGTCTCAAATTACCTCCTTCCTTTCCTCACGTGAAAATGATGTTAAGCTCCCTCTGCAATGCAATCTCTAGTAATCAACTTCTCTGGGGCAAGCACCCAGCTGACAGCAGTTAAGCCACAGGAAACATGATTGGGATGGGTATAATCTGTGTTGGAGCTGGCAGTAGGACAAAAAACACAGACAAATTGTTTGCATTGTTGCACTGCATGAAAAGAAGCCTCCCTTCTGACTTTGCCAACATGTTTCTACATCTTTGAAGACAGCCAAGAAGTAACAGTTTAACCACAAAATGTGCAACAACGTGATTACTCATTAGATGGGAAAACATGATAGGGAGGTGGAATATGTCTGTATCAAGCTGACCAAATTTTAGAAGTAGTACTTGAGAGAGAGAAGCTAATCATTCCATGGGATGAGGCCAAAATTATTTTCAATGATAACACATGCATGCATGCACATGCACATGTGTGCATGCACACGCACGCACACAAAACCCACGCACGCACACAAGCCAGCTACATTTTTGACTGAATCAGAAGTACAGTATTAGTATTAGTTATAGAAGTAACCATGAGTAGCGTCGTTAATCACAAATCATCGTTAATCATGCGTTCCCACACAACGATGCTAAAAAAGCGGCTTCCTAAGGGAAAACCTCGATTAACGACATTCGATTAATGACGTTATCGCACAACAACACTAAAAAAGTGGCTTCCTATGGGAAAATGTCATTGTGCGGAAGGTGACTTTGCCGCTAACAACGCATCACTAATCAAAAATGTCGCTAGTCAAACACATCGTTAGGCTGGCGTCCACTGTATTTTGCTTTGATAGGGCATAATAACATTTATTTATTTATTGTTAGATTTTTATCCCACCTTACTCACACAAGCGCGACGCAAGGCAGCCATACAACAGAAATAAATACATAATACAATACTGTTACAATATCTAAGACAAATATAGTAGCAACAAATTATGCAATACAAATTATACAGTAAGAAGTAGTACTTGAGAGAGAAGCACATTTGCACATAATAACATTTGATACAGAACACTGTATCCAGTTCTGGGAACCAGAGGTTAACAAGGTTATAAAGATATTGGAATATGTCCGGAGGAGAGTGACGAATATGATAAAAAGAGTGGAATCCAAGATCTCTAAAAAACAGCTAGGGAACCAGAGAAGGTTCAACTGGAGAAGTTTGAGAGGCAATATAGTAGACATCTTCAAATACCTGAAGGGTTATCACAGATCAGATGGAGAAAATTTGTTTCCTGTGGCCCTTGAAAGCAGAACTCAAACTAATGGGTTCAGATTACAAGAAAGGAGACCCCCTAAATATTAGGAAGAAGTTCCAGGCAGTAAGAGCTGTTATGTTATACAATGGACTACCTTCAAATGTGTGAAACTCTCCATCCCTGTCAGTTTTTTTAAAAACAGAGATTGAATATCATCTGTCAGAGATACAGTCAAACCTCGAGATAAGAATGGCTTTACTTAGGGAAAACTTGAGATACATCTGGAAATCTCAGGAAAAAATCAGGTTTGAGATAAGAATTTTTAATAGGATTTTTTTGAGATAAGAAATTCAGTACAATCCTATGGGAAATTGCATTCAATGCATTCCTATGGGAAATTCAAGATAAGAATTTTTCATGGTACAACCAACCTCAAGGAACAAATTAAATTCATATAGTTGACTATAGTTTGGTTTTTTATTTCCAATACAGCATCATCTCAATGACGTTTAGAATCCCTTCCAATGCTATACTTTTATGGTTATTAAGCTAAACCCAATTGTTAGTCCCAGCCATAACAAATCAATTCAATAAATGGAATTTAATGAATTGCTACCTTAACAAATTCCCATTGGTTCAGTTCAATTATTCTAGTTAGCTATAATAGTTAAAATATGGTTTTACTCATCAAAGTGATGTGAGTAGCTGGAGATTTGCTATAGGCTGTTGACCACTGACACATTTTTAAAGAAATGTATTAATGTACTCTTGAGTTTATCATTTAACATCTGTAATCAACCAGAAATGGGAGTTCAACAAGACCCCTAATTCAAAACTAAGTTATTGTTAGTTTTTGCATTTTCTGCTTATAATCCTTAAAAGTAACTTTACAAGCTCTGCAAAAAAGATATATACATAGAATATATTCCAAAAACACACAAAAGTCTCCCTACACATCCCAGCACATTTGTGTAGGACATTTAGTGGCCTTCAGCCACTTAGAAGAGCTATATATCAGATACAAGTTTCACCTAGTTCAGAGAAATATTTTTGAAAAAGTTATAGCCATTGACTGATTTCCCTCTGTGTGTGTGTGTGTGTGTGTGTGTGTGTGTGTATGTGTGTGTGTGTGTGTGTGTGTGTGTGTGTGTGTTGTCTGCGACCATCTAAGGCAAATTAGTTTCCCGTCTGAAGCATTAGAGAAAAGCTGCAGAGATCACTCTTGGTACACACCCCTAAATTCCAAGATGTACTACAAACATTAAGACAAATAGCGTCACATTCCTCTTTGATTTGCACAGATAATCTCTAACATAAATAATCAGATATATACAGAAAACCATGGAAAATTTCGTAGGAACAGAGAGGAGATCATATTTGCTTGTTAAAGCATTTCCAAAGCAAACACATAAAAAGTCAAAATTCAGAACTGGAACCAGCCCATGGACTTAAACCTGGATTTCTCAAACTTTTAAAGCCAAGGGCCAGGTCACGCTCCCTCAGTCAGTTTTGGGGTCAGGATGGCCATTTTGCCCTTCCTCCATCACATGGCACTTCCTGGTGTGGTGGAGGTGGGGGGGGGAGACATATGAAATGGCGCTGTGGGCCATATCCACCCTCTGGGCCACAGGTTGAGAATCCCTGACAAACTATAAGTATGAAAATACTTCATCTTAAGGGACTGCAGTGTCTCAAGTGGCTAAGACGCTGACTGGGAGGCAGAAGGTCAGCAGTTCGATTCCTGACTACTGCAGGACAGAATGAGCTCCCGTCTTTGTCCAAGCTCCTGCCAACCTAGCAATTCGAAAGCAAGCAATTGCAAGTAGATAAATAGGGACCACTCTGGTGGGAAAGTAACAGTGTTCCGTGTGCCTAGTCATGCCTGCCACATGACCACGGATATATCTGCAGAAGCAGACAGCACTAGCTCTTCGGCTTTGAAACAGAGATGAGCACTAAACCCTAGAGTCGGATACGACTGGCTTTCGAGCAAGGGAAACCTTTACCTTTACTTAGATGAAGTGCCTATGCAATTGTATGGAAGGTAGACCAACCCTTTTCAAAAGAAGGAAGAGTAGACCAAGCCTCAGTAGCAAACAAGATTTTTTAAAATGGAAAGCCAAGTAGACGGGGCCAATTTTGAAAATGAGGTTTTTTTCCGCAAAAATAGAAGCAGGTACATAAGAACATAAGAACATAAGAACATAAGAACAGCCTTGCTGGAACAGGCCACAGCCCATCCAGTCCAGCATTCTGTCTCACACAGTGGCTCACCATTTCCTTCAGGGTATTCTTCCCAAGCAGATGCCTTCACCTGCTTAGGATTCCCTGGAAATGATATTGAGAGATATCCTGCCTATCTCTCCAACCCGGAGGTTGTCCTTAAGTATCCATAATTATAGCCATTGATACTCTTCTCCTCCATGAACTTGTCTAATCCTTTCTTAAAGCTGTCAAGACTGACAGCTGTCACCACTTCTTCTGGCAGGGAGTTCCATAGACCAGTAATCCTCTGGGTGAAAAAGTACTTTCTCTTATTTGTTTGAGAACTAGTACCCAAACGTTTCATGGAGTGTCCCCTAGTTCTAGTATTATGCGATAGGGAAAACAGTTTTTCCTTATCTACTTTGTCCACACCGTGCATGATTTTATAAACTTCAATCAGGTCACCTCTTAGACGTCGTCGTTCAAGAGTGAAGAGGCCCAACCGTTGCAGCCTCAGATGGTAAGGAAGGTGTTCCAGTCCCCTAATCATTCTGGTTGCCCTCCTCTGCACTTTTTCCAGCTCCATAATATCCTTCTGGAGGTATGGCGACCAGAACTGTACACAGTATTCCAGATGGGGCCTCACCATAGATTTATAAAGAGGCAAAATGACACTTGCTGACTTATTTTCTATACCCTTCCTAATGATCCCTAGCATTGAGTTTGCTTTTTTCACTGCTGAGGCACACTGGGTTGACACCTTCATTGAGTTGTCCACCAGGACACCAAGGTCCCTTTCCTGGTTTGTCACAGAGAGTTCAGACCCCATCAGTTTATAAATGTAATTGGGGTTCTTTGCCCCAACATGCATCACTCTGCACTTACTAATGTTGAAACTCATTTGCCACTGTTTTGCCCACTCCCCCAGTGTTGAGAGATCCCTCTGGAGCTCCTCACAATCTCTCACAGTTTTCACTACCCTGTATAATTTAGTGTCGTCAGCAAATTTGGCTACCTTGCTTTTTACTCCTACCTCTAGATCATTTATGAAGAGGTTGAAAAGCAGGGGTCCCAGTACTGAACCTTGGGGGACCCCACTCTTTACTTCCCTCCACTTGGAGAAGTGTCCATTTAGTGCTACCCTCTGTTTCCTGTCCCTTAGCCAGTTGCTGATCCAGGACAAGACCTGTCCCTTTATTCCATGACTGGTAAGTTTATTCAAGAGCCTTTGGTGTGGGACCTTGTCAAAAGCCTTCTGAAAGTCCAGATAAACAATGTCAACTGGATCCCCCTTATCCACATGCTTGTTGACACTCTCAAAAAATTCCAACAGATTAGTGAGGCATGATTTGCCCTTGCAAAAGCCATGTTGGCTCTCCTTTAGCAGCGCCTTCTCTTCTATGTGCCTATTAATTCTATCTTTTAGGATGGTTTCCATCACTTTACCTGGGACACATGTCAAACTGACAGGTCCGTAATTTCCTGGATCACCCCTGGATCCTTTTTTGAAAATTGGTGTTACATTCGCTGCCTTCCAGTCATCAGGCACAAAGCCTGATTTGAGGGAAAGATTATATATTTTGGCTAGGAGATCAGCAATTTCATCTTTAAGTTCCCTGAGAACTCGTGGATGGATGCCATCTGGTCCTGGTGATTTGTTAGTGTTTAGTTTAACAAGACATGCAAGGACCTCCTCCCTGGTTATTTCTATCTGGCTTAATTCTTCGGTTTCCCTCCCTATGAAGATAGGCTCTGTTTTGGGCATGTGGCCTCTGTCTTCTTCAATGAATACTGAAGCAAAGAATTCATTGAGTCTCTCTGCAATCTCTGTTTCCTCTTTAATAACCCCTTGCCTTCCATTGTCATCTAATGGTCCAATGGCCTTCCTAGTTGGGTTCTTACTTCTAATGTACTTAAAGAAGTCTTTGTTATTTCTCTGAGTATTTTTAGCTATACGCTCCTCAAAGTCTTGCTTTGCTTTCCTGATTGTTGCCTTGCATTTGTTCTGCCAGAATTTATGTTTCTGCCTGCTGTCCTCATTTGGACAAGCCTTCCATCTTCTAAATGAGCTTTTCTTGCTCTTGATCACTTCCCGAACAGCTCCTGTAAGCCACATCGGAGTCCTCTTGGACCTGGCAGTGCCCTTTTTCCTTTTGGGTATGCATTCCAATTGGGCCTCTGTTATTGTTTTTGTAAACAGCCTCCATGCCTCTTGAAGTGTTTGGACTCTCTCAATTTTCCCTTTCAGCTTCTTTTTTACTAGTTTCCTCAACTTTGGGAAATTTCCTTTTTGAAAATTTAAGGTCTCTGTGTTAGATTTTATCAGTGACTTGTGGTCTATGATCAAGTTAAACATAATTGAGTTGTGGTCACTGTTCCCTATTGGATCAGTCACATTAACATCTTGCACCAGATCCTGAGTATTACTCAGGATCAAGTCAAGGATTCTTGTACCTCTAGTTGGGTCTTCAACCATCTGTCCCAGGGAACAATCATTTAGCATATCTAGGAACTTTATCTCTTTATCATGTGCTGAACAACAGTTCACCCAGTCTATGTGAGGGTAATTGAAGTCCCCCATTATAAGCAGGCTTCCCTTCTTGGATGCCTCCTTTACAACATTCTCCAACTGCCTGTCTCCCTCAAGAGTTTGAGTCGGAGGCCGATAGTATATGCCTACTGTTAGACCATCCTTGTGGCCTGGTACTCTTACCCACAGAGCTTCTAATGGTGACTCCAAATCACCTAGATATTCCAAATCATACGATTTTATCACTTCTTTGACATACAAGGCTACACCACCTCCCGTTTGCCCCTTCCTATCCTTCCTGTACAGTTTGTAGCCTGGGATAACTGTATCCCATTGGTTATCATCCGTCCACCAGGTTTCAGTGATACCAATAATATCAATATTCTTATCTATTGCTAAGTATTCCAGCTCCCCTATTTTGTTCCGGAGGCTTCTGGCATTTGTATACAAGCATTTATATATGCTTTTCTGACACAGTCTTTTGTGTCCAGTTGCATTGTTAGACTGCCTCTTGCATCCTTCTGCTAGAATGCTAGTGACTAGCTCCTCGCTCTGCTCAGTAATTTTTGCATCCTCCTCACTACCCAAGTACACACTTTCCCGAACCGGATGCTGCCCAGCTCCTGTCGGCTTTCCCCCAGTTATCAGTTTAAAAGCTGCTCTGCAGCCTTTTTGATGTTGAGTGCCAGCAATCTGGTCCCATCATGGTTCAAATGCAACCCATCCCTCCTGAACAGATTTGGCTTGTCCCAAAATGTTCTCCAGTTCCTGACAAATCTGAAACCCTCCTCTCGACACCACCGCCTCATCCACGCATTGAGGCTTCTGAGCTCTGCCTGCCTGGTAGGTCCTGCGCGAGGGACAGGCAGCACTTCTGAAAATGCTACCTTGGAAGTCCGGGACTTCAATCTTCTTCCTAACAACCTGAATTTGGCTTCCAGGACAGACCGTTTGGCCTTCCCAACATCATTGGTACCAACGTGTACCATGACAACTGGCTCTTTCCCAGTTCTCTCTAACAATCTATCTAGATTTCTTGTGATGTCTGCAACTTTTGCACCTGGCAGGCAAGTCACCATACGGTTATCATGTGCATCACAAATCCATTTCTCTGTATTTCTAATTATTGAATCGCCTAGTACAAGGAGCCTTTCTCCTGCAATCTGTTCATCTACATGCACCTCATCAACCATATTAAGGGAGAGAACCTCAGTTTGTTCCTGTTGTTCATCTTCCTGGATCTCATCAAGTGTGATGAAGGAGAGATCATCAGGTGGAACCAGTTGTTCCTCTGTGTGTTCCTCATCAGGTGTGATGAGGGAAAGAGCCTCAAATTTATTCTGTAATTTCAGACTCTCAGAGTGATCCCCTACTCTCCTCCTCCTTTGAGTCACATTCCTCCAACCATCTCCCTCCTGAGTTAGTGAAGGGCCTTCTCCCTCAGAACTGTGCCCTGTCTCTTCTTTGTCCAGCATAGTCTGCTCCGCTCTGTCCAAGAACAGCTCAAGCTCTTTAATTTGTTGATGGTTAGATATGCGGGCCTCTAGCTGCTGGACCTTCTCTTCTAGTAGTGCAACCAGCTTGCACTTGCTGCAAGTGTAGTTCTCCATAAGCTTTGGCAAGAACACAAACATGGCACAAGTATCGCAGGTAACTACAACAGTTCCCTCAGAATCCATTTTAACAAGTGCAGTATTCTGGGCCTCAAAAATGTACACGTTTACTACCTTTCTACCTAGTAAAATTATATTCTTCTTTTGTTACTAGTTTGCAATCTCTAAAGCAGCTCTACTCCAACTGCAAAACTTACCAGTGCTCACTTCCATTGTTTGGCTCTCCTCAGCAGCAGCTCTGCTTAAGAGCACATGCAGAGTCAAAAGGGCTGACCCTGAAAGAGCTCAGAGCTTTTAAAGGCTAGTGTGGCTCCGCCCCTATGAGTCACAGTTCAGGGAAGCGCCTGGTGTGGCTCTGCCCCCTGCTTCTGGAAGCTTCAAACTGCTTCCTCTGTTTGAACAGAGGTGGCTCTCAGCAGTTTAAATTATCAATTTAAATTAGTGGAGGCCTCTAAAGCAGCTCTACTCCAACTGCAAAACTTACCAGTGCTCACTTCCTTTGTTTGGCTCTCCTCAGCAGCAGCTCTGCTTAAGAGCACATGCAGAGTCAAAAGGGCTGACCCTGAAAGAGCTCAGAGCTTTTAAAGGCTAGTGTGGCTCCGCCCCTATGAGTCACAGTTCAGGGAAGGGCCTGGTGTGGCTCTGCCCCCCTGCTTCTGGAAGCTTCAAACTGCTTCCTCTGTTTGAACAGAGGTGGCTCTCAGCAGTTTAAATTATCAATTTAAATTAGTGGAGGCCTCTAAAGCAGCTCTACTCCAACTGCAAAACTTACCAGTGCTCACTTCCTTTGTTTGGCTCTCCTCAGCAGCAGCTCTGCTTAAGAGCACATGCAGAGTCAAAAGGGCTGACCCTGAAAGAGCTCAGAGCTTTTAAAGGCTAGTGTGGCTCCGCCCCTATGAGTCACAGTTCAGGGAAGAGCCTGGTGTGGCTCTGCCACCTGCTTCTGGAAGCTTCAAACTGCTTCCTCTGTTTGAACAGAGGTGGCTCTCAGCAGTTTAAATTATCAATTTAAATTAGTGGAGGCCTCTAAAGCAGCTCTACTCCAACTGCAAAACTTACCAGTGCTCACTTCCTTTGTTTGGCTCTCCTCAGCAGCAGCTCTGCTTAAGAGCACATGCAGAGTCAAAAGGTAGACTGGCCCTATTTAGAAAACATGATTTTTTAAAATAGTAAATGGAGAGTAGACTGGGCAGTTTTTCCAGACGATTGTATTCTTTCAAAAATAGCAAGTAGACCGAACCCATGTCCTTGGATGACCCCTGGACTTACATGAATAGGGTTCCAAATATGAACTTCAAAGATGAGAACTTTGAAACATTGTTTGCATTGCTGGCAGCTTTTAAGCCCTCCGGCTCTGGCTGGTGATGGGGCTTGGAGGAGGGCGACCAGCATCCGGCAGGCTCTGGCAGCTTTTGTGCCCTCTGACTCCAACCGGTGATGGGGCTTGGAGGAGGGCATCCAGCATCTGGCAGGCTCTGATGGCTTTTAAGCCCTCCAACTCTGGCAAGTGATGGGGCTCGGAGGAGGGTGTTCATTAGTTTTGAGCCTGTTCTGGTAAATACAAGAGCTTACTTGTAGTTACTAGAACAGGAGTTGAGAAATGATCTGACATGAGGAACAAATACTAAAGATCTGATGAAGAGAGCACATCAGAGGTTATACTTCCTGAGAATTCTCTGGAGGAATAACCTTTCAAAGGACCTGTTGCTGGCATTCTACCTCTGTACCATTGAGTGCATGTTAACTTATGGTCTGTGTGTGTGGTTTGGGAGTTGTACAGCTAGGGAAAGAACAATGCTGTCCAGGTTCGTAAAGACTGTGGAAGAAATAATTGGGTATGCTCGTCCTAGTTTAGATCAAATCTATGCCTCCAGGTGTTATAAGAAATCTGTAGAGATTGCGCAGGATCGCACACATCCCGGAAATGATCTTTTTCAGCTTCTGCCTTCTAGAAGAAGGTATAGGGTCATAAAGACGAGGACCAGTTGTTTGAGAAATAGTTTCTACCCAAAAGAGGTCTTGGCTTTGAATGAAGCGAAATGCAGTTTATGAGGGAGTTCTGTTTTTTAGTATTTTTCAGGGGTTACATAAGAACAGCCTTGCTGGAACAGGCCACAGCCCATCCAGTCCAGCATTCTGTCTCACACAGTGGCTCATCATTTCCTTCAGGGTATTCCCAAGGAGATGCCTTCACCTGCTTAGGATTCCCTGGAAATGGCATTGAGAGATATCCTGCCTATCTCTCCAATCCGGAGGTTGTCCTTAGGTATCCATAATTATAGCCATTGATACCCTTGTCCTCCATGAACTTGTCTAATCCTTTCTTAAAGCTGTCAAGACTGACAGCTGTCACCACTTCTTCTGGCAGGGAGTTCCATAGACCAGGGATCCTCTGGGTGAAAAAGTACTTTCTCTTATTTGTTTGAGAACTAGTACCCAAAGGTTTCATGGAGTGCCTCCTAGTTCTAGTGTTGTGCGATAGGGTTAAATGTGTATTTGTGGGGTGGGAGTATGTGGATATATTTTCTGTATAGTTGTAATTTGTTAGGTCTTGTTAAGCTGATAAATAGATTTTTTTTCAATCTTATTGTTCTGTACAGGACAATGACAATAAAGATTTATCATATCGTATTGTAAATGCATTTCAATAAAACTTAATTTTTGCCTGAAATTCAAGTTCCGGTGGTTCCTGGGTGGTTCTGCCAGTGGAAGAAATTTTTGATTTTAGTGAAGCATCTCCAGTGATCAGCAGGTCTCCACTGTGCTCTGTTGGTACAGCTTCTTTCACCTGTGACAGAGAAAAGGGGATAGCAGTTTTTCAGGCAACAACAGAAAAAAGTTTCAAATGACAGCTTCTTTCTTTCTTGGGAAACTCTGAATGGTGATCTTCCAAACAGGAGAGTTACCATGATATGGCTTGGTTGTAAATGTTTGGGAAAGTATTGTGTCCTTGAGTATTTTGGGCCTTGTAATTTATGCAAGGGAACTGCAATGGCTTAGTGGTTAAAATGCTGAGCGTGATGACTAGAAGGTTGGCAGGGCAGAAGTTCTAGACCTGAGTGGGGCACAATGGAGATAGCTCCTGGCTCTGCCCCAGCTCCTGCCAACCTAGCAGTTCAGAAACAAGAAATTGCAAGTAGATAAATAGGTACCGTTTTTGTGGGAAGGTAAGCAGCATTCTATGTCAAGTCATGCCTGCCACATGTCCATGGAAACATCTGCAGATGCAGACAGTGCTGGCTCTTTGGCTATAAACAGAGATGAGCACCAAATCCTAGAGTAAGATATGACTGGCTTTTGAGCAAGGGTGACCTTTACCTTTACTAATGAATAGAAGGCAAGATGAGTTAAAGCCAAAGAGCCAGTGCTGTCTGCATCTGCAGATGTTTCCGTGGACATGTGTCAGGCATGCCTAGACACCAGAGTGCACAGAACTTTGTTTACCTTCCCACCAAAGTGGTACCTATTAATCTATTTGCAATTTCTGGCTTTCAAACTGCTTGGTTGGCAGGAGCTGGGACAAAGATGGGAGCTCACTCCATCATGCCACTCAGGTCTTGAACTGTTGACCTGCTAACCTTCCAGTCGTCAAGTTCAGCATCTTAACCACTAAGCCACCACAGTCCCTGGATGTTAGAAAGCCTGGCTCTTTTATTATCTGTTCTTAGATTTTTGCTGGTGTTGATGTCGTTGACTGGTCAAGTAGTTGTTCCCCTTTCTTGTTTCCTCTTTTTGAAACTGGGGACATTTCCTCACTGCCAGTCCTCAGGGATATTTCTTGTTCTTCAATAGTTTTCGGAGGTAATAGACAGAGGCTCCAAGATTACATATGCAAAGTCCTTCAGTATGCTTGGATGCTCTTCATTTGGCTCAGAATACTTGAATTAATTAAACATGGCTAGGTAATCATATGCCTTTTTTCTTATCTTTTGGCAGTAGCTCCCTCCTTTCTTTATTCAATCTGGACTAGGTTAAGCACCGTCTTTTGGAAGAATGCAGAGTCTAACTAGATGTTTAATAGTTCTGCCTTCTCATTATCACTCATCAGTATTTCTTGGATTGATCTGTTGTAGCAAAAAGAATACTAAGGCCCAAATTCCCATAACTAGTTACAAAATTTGGGCTCTTTGCATGGCTATGCAAGAAGGTTTTGATTTATGTCTTGCATAAGAATACTGGCTAGGGCCTACCTGTAAATCTTCATAGACTAATACTATTGTAAATATATTAGACTTTAAATGATTATTTGCAAGAGGTGGCTAGGTACTCCTAAATGCCCATAGTAATTTGAAAACAAAATAAAAAGAAAAATCCAGTTAATATCCAGGAAGGTGCAGAGAGAACTCGTGTACAGCAAATTGACTTCACAATTGCTTGGATCTGAATTGATAATAGAGTTGAATCAAAATCTTGAGCCAAAAACTCAATTTTCCATTTTTTTTCCAAATCAGGATTGTCTGTCTGTCTATCTGTCTGTCTGTCTCCATCTGCTTACTCATCCGTCCACCCACCCACCCATCAGCCCGCCCATCCATCTCCCCATCCACCTGCCCGTCTCTGCATCTGTCCCTGCAGCCATCCCTGTGGCCGTCTGTCAATCCGTCCACTCACTCATGCATGCATCACATTTCTGTCCATCCATCCACTCACTCATGCATGCATCACATTTCTGCCTCTCTCACACTAGAGCATCTGAACCAGAATCACATATTAATAGTTCATCCCACTACTTGATAAATCACAGCTAATCTTAAATTGAATGATCATAAAATCAATGGATTGGAAGGGGCCTTTTAGGACATTGAGTCTAACCCCCTGCTCAGTGCAAGAATCCAAATCAGCAGATTTGACAGATGGTCCAAATCTCTTTTGAATCCCTCCACGTTGGACTGTTCACCACCTCTCAAGGCAGTTGGTCCCTCTGTTGTATTGCTCTAACTGTTAAGATACCCCCCCCCCCCCTAATATTTAGCCTAGATTTGGCTTCTTGTAGTTTCAGTCTGTTATTATGTGACCTGCACACTGGGATGATGGACAACAGATCTTCCCTTCCTCTTTATGATAAACTTTCAGGTATTTGAAGAGTGCTGTCATATCCCTTCTCGGTCTCCTTTTCTTAAGTCTAAACAGTTCCTTCAGTCTTTCCACATATGGCTTGGCTTCCAGTCCTCTGATCTGTACCTGCTCTAATTTGTTTGCATCTTTCTTAAACTGGCGATCAAAATTGGTGCGGTGCCCAGACCTTTCAAAATAATTCATGCATTTTAATCAATTTGATTCCCTGTCTCTTCTTTTCTGGTGCCATTTGAAGAAGTGGTTGCATTAGCAAACATGTGTATCCTCCCCGAATCTTTGTGCCTTCAACAACAAAATCAACCTATAGAAAATGTGGCAGAGATACATGGTCCCTCCACCCTTTCCAGGATTTTCTTTACAATGACAACTGCCAGCCAAAAAAACCTTTGATAACGGTGGGGTGAAAAATGAGAGGGAAGAAATTCTTTGTACAAATTTTTATCCTTCTCATCAACCTGTTGAAGAGAAACTGCTGCCTTTTGAACTGTCATTTCAGAAATTCCTGGCCTGGTGTGTCATCCTTTTATCAATCACGCTGCACAAATCATCCTGTCGGCAGTCTTGCTCAACCTCCTGACATATGTGGAGGGGAATGAGCTTTGTTATCAAAACTCCCCCCCCCTTTCCATTCCCAGAGGCTGCTTGCAGGGCATGGATTCCTACTCCATTCCTCAAGGGATGCTTCTGTCTTGCTCTCAGCAAAATGCTCTTTTGCTCCCCTAATAGATCATCTGCTAAGACACCCTCTCTGTGAAGCTTGTTAGTTTTTTTCTGGGGGGTTAAAGCTGACTTGACATGGTACAGTTGAGGAGTAGGATCTGACAGCCTGTATCACTTTTTAAAAAACTCTTCAAAAGAGAGAAGAATAACATTTTTGATGCAAGAAAAGAATACAGGTATTAGTAACAGAGTTGTGTAACTAAAGAGCCACAAACATGGCTTCTGACATCCCTCTGTGTGTATCAAATATATCCTTCGTCCTTTCAGAGAAGGCTGGGCATGTATATTTCAAAGTGATCTTAGTGAGGAGAAGGGATAGTTTGTTTTCTGGAAAGTATCTTCTCTTTCTTAACACCTCTTCCATTCTATGCCTGCCCCACATCTTGTTTTTCTGCTGTGCTGCAGATATCTTTTTTCTTCTTTCTGGCGTTGCTTGTGGGAAGGATGGAAGGGAGCAGGATAGTGGTCACCATTTTGCCAACTCGTGATTGGGATGGCCATTTTGTTTCAGTAGTTTTACAAAGATCTATCTGGTGCATACCATTACTCCAGGCAGTTTACAAAAGGTCATAAACAACATAATGCAACCATCAAAAAGAAAATATTAAAAGCATATCTACAAATAATATAATTTATTAAATAATGACATCTAATCCCTTTTCCCTTTGACAACAGCATAACCTATGCCAATGGATTCAAACTAAATGGAGAATAAATCCAAACTATAAACCAAAATTTATCTCTCATTCTATCTCACAAGGGTCTTGTAAGATGGCAATACTGTTTTCATGCCTTTGAAGGAAAGGAAAGGGTATACTGTACATGCATTGCATTGGCTGACATCCTGTTACCTTAATTTAGGTCATATAAGGCTGATGATGGCATCACTTCTTGAAATTTTCCTGAAAGTAAAAATGTCCCTCAGAGATCCTGAGGTTTCCTGGGGGTCTCTTTCATCATGCAGAAGGTGTTGGTGGCCAAGGAGTCTGAGATTGAGTATGGAAAAAATTTTGGCATCCAAAAATTGTCACCATCAAGATGATGTCAATGGTAATAGCAATTTCCAGAAACTAAAGACTTTGCCCATACTGCAGCCCCCAAAAGCTTCCCCCCATAACCAAAGGGATTCCAAGGGATCCTTGGAACCAGGAAGGGGGGGTGGGGGGGAAAAGAAAAATTAATTTCTGAAAAATTGCTGTGGCTGATAGAGAAACAGGATTTCAGTGTTATTAATTCAATGGAGATATACATATGTGTGTGTATGTTTATATACAGATGGTGCCAAACATGTATACATGTTTTAAGAAAAAACTGTATTAAAATTATTATACTTAATATATACCGATAAAAAAGATGAATAAAAGTAATGTTTGATGTCTGCAATTACAAGAGGTACTCAAAGTGGTTACTATCAGCATCCAGACACTTCTGATTACAGCTACCTATTGTTTGAACAATGTTGACCAATGTTTCCACTTGTAGAAGCTGTTTCAATTCCTTCCTGAAGTACCATCAATATAGCTGGTTTTCTGTGGTACACCACATCCTTTGAGGTCCCCCACAGGTAGAAGTCAAGGGGTGTTAAGTCAGGAAAATGTAGGGAAAACTCAGCCACAACTCTTCAAAATGATATTGCGCTCCTCAAATGACAACCATGCTTCCACCATTTTCATTAACTGTCCTGCCTTTTGCATGGTGACACAAACATTACCGTATTTTCCGGCGTATAAGACGACTGGGCATATAAGATGACCCCCAACTTTTCCAGTTAAAATATAGATTTGGAATATACTTGTCAGCTGAAGTTAAGTACCTGTCCTATAAGACGACCCCCGACTTTGGCACAGATTTTTTGGGGTTAAAAAGTAGTCTTATACGCCAGAAAATACAGTAATTCTTTTGAGTAAACATTATACTACACATTGCTACCATAACTCCTGTTTGAAAATTAAGACATAGAAAACTTGTGTTAAAATGTGCATATGTTACACTTAAAACTAGTTTTTCAGTTAAAACTAGTTTTCAGTTAAAACTAGTTTTCCCTAGTTAAAACTAATTCTGATTAACCACGTTTGTGAGAACTAGAACCTTAAAGAGAATATAAAAACCATAGTGCAACTGAAATGAATATAAAGTAATTCAAAGAATAGTAATGACCCCTATGGATTTTCATGACACCCGTCTCCTGGCCAGTCCATCCAGTCTTGCTCTTCTGAGCCACCGCCCCTTTGCAGTCCCTTCAGAATGCCCCCCATGTCCCTGCTCATGTCCCTGTTCTTTGCTTTGGCTGGGAAAGTGAGGCTTATTATTAGGAAATTCTAGTTGTAACAAAGTGGCAGATCCACCTCCCCTTTGCAGTCCCTTCGGAGCCCCCACCCCACCACCCCAATGTCTGTCGCTGCTCATGTCCATGCTCTTTGCTGCTCTTTGCTTCGGCTGGAAAAGCAAGGCTTTTTATTAGGAAATTCTAGTTGTAACAAAGAAGTTTTATTAGAACTATAATAGTTTTGACTAGTTAAAACTAGTTTTCACTAGAAATGGCTCTTCCTTTGTCAGTTAATTCTAGTTCTCACAAATGTGGTTAGTCAGAACTAGTTTTAACTAGGGAAAACTAGTTTTAACTGAAAACTAGTTTTAACTGTAACATATACATTTTTACACCCTCTGTATTTTTTTAAAAGAAAGACTTCTAGCAGAATTACTTCTCTAATATCTCTATGTTGCTATAAATTTTTACAAATCTGTGTTATAGATTAGTTTTCTGGATTAAAGAAATGCAGTCAGCTTTCTATATGCATAGTTCTACTGAATTCTTCTGCTGCTTTCTGTCAAGACTACAAACTTTCAGATTAAGTGTCTCATCCTTCTAGATTACTTGCATACTATAAAACTGTTTCTAAGGATTTTGGAAGACTCAGTAACTTCTGGCACAATTATCAAAGTGCCAGCTCCACTATGCATGGTCTACTGAACTTCCTGAGCGCGTCTGTAAATTTGCTAATTCTCTTCCTCAAAGACCCCCTACATCGTGCACAGCATACTGAGTTGACAAGAGTGCTTCCAGTGTTATGAGTGTGCCTAAGTGATGCCACCAGGTATTTTGCACAAAATGCACCCTGTTGCTAGAGAATGCAAAGAAAAAGTTTATAAAAAGGGAATCCTGTGGCTTATAAACAATGGATGCTAGGGGATAAAGGCAACCCATGGAGTCAGCCAGGGGGGAAATTAAACAAAACTAAAAACTCTTGGAGAATATCATTTGCTTTTCTCTCTCTCAATGATTCTCACATTTGGTGACAGCAGTGCTCCTAATCTTATAAGGAGAGCAAGAAAAATAAGAGAATGCAATGGCCTCATGCAATGAATCTAGGATCAGGCAGATGCACAAGCCACCAGCTGCAAATTGGCAGGCTGTGGCTTCCTATACTGTACTGTATTTATTTAGCTGGTTATGTCTCTTAAAAGCAATAGCAGCATCTTCACCACTGCCACCACCAACAAGAAACTATTTACAGGTACAAAAACATGACAGTAGAATGATGTCCACGTAAACACTGAACTATCTAAAAGAATAACCAGTGATATAAATGATCAGGAAAAGTTAAGTGAATAAATATATTTTTTTTTCTTATTTGCAACTGTGGTGGCTTAGTGGTTAAGAGGCTAAATTTGATGACTGGAAGGTCAGCAGGTCAGCAGTTTGAGACCCGAGTGCTGCACAACAGAGCAAGCTCCTGTCTCTGTCCAGCTCCTGCAGCCCAGCAGTTCGAAAAGAAGAAATTGCAAGTAGATAAATAGGTACTGTTTTGGTGGGAAGTTAACATCATTCCATGTGCTCTGGTGTCTAGTCATGCCTGCCACATGATCATAGAAACGTCTGCAAATGCAGACAACACTGGCTGTTTGGTTGTAAATGAAGATGAGTCTAATACAACTGGCTTTCTAGCAAGGGCAATCTTTATGTTTACTAAATGTTTTTTAACATACACATAAAATAAAGATATGTACTTCCACAACTGCTGTATCCAGGAATGTCCTTCGTTCCTCTTCTCCACTCTATATGCAGTTCCTTTGCCTCTTCCCCCATTTAGCCTTCCCCTCCAACTGCATGTTTTGATGCACACTTTATATCATACACATTTCTTCAGTATACAGACACACCAAATATTTCTTCTTCTGTGTCTAGGCCAGATGTGAAACTGCCAAAATGAAGGCACCTTTTGGTGGGTTCATTCTGCAGTTTCTTTTGCCTGATCTAGTGTGAGAAAAATTAGCCGGCAACATAAGGTTGCCATTACCAGGATATGCCCAAGTGTGGTTCAAAAATACCACAACATTCAAGGAGACTCTTTCTGTGTACTAATACAATTTCTCATCCTTGTTGAAGAGAATGTCTCAACAAAGACTTCCTATTTTTTTAAAAACCTATCAATTTCTGAACAATTTTTCACTTGTCCATGAAATTGAAAAGATCAAGACACTAATATTAGTGAAACTTTTTTTACTGAAAAAATATGTATTTTGCACAAATGCAAATTTTTGCACAAAACAGAAGGGTTTGTTGGGAGGTTAGCAAAAAAAAAAAAACTAATTCTGCACACTTACATAATACCACTCAGTGTATGTTGTGGGAAAGGGTTTAATTCTCACTTGCCATGTCTCTGGACAACATTGTGGGCTGGACCATGTCCCCCAGAAACAGAAGTGGGTGCATTTACAGTTGATGTAAATGCGCCCACTTCCACATTTACACCAGCGATAGGCACATTTGCATATGCATGGAAATGTTTTATGGATGATGTAACCACACCTGCTTCCACCACACGGCAGAGGGAGCAATGGGCCAGATGGGATGGCATTGGAGGCTAGGGTTGGCCCGCCAGGCGTAGGTTTGGAACCCCTGGACTAAACAGTATAAAATCATTTTTATCCATTTGCAATTAGAAGTTTTTTTCCTGTGTGTATAGTTTCACACTTTCAATGTGTTTATGGGTTTTCTTGCTTTTGTTTTTGTTTATTCCACAGGACAGGCTCACTACTGTTCATGTGGTGGTTAAAAAGGAAATATTCCATCCATGCAAGCCTGGAAATGTAGACTAAGACTGCCATCAGATTTCAGATTGAGAAAATGGAACCATCGAAAGGACTTCCTGAAAAGGACAAAGGGACAAGGCTGACGTGCAGGAAATTATACATTGTTTTATTATGGTAAGGAGCCATAAAGATGGGGAAAATGTGTATACATAATTGAGTGTGGTGAAGGTGCTTCTAGGGACATAAATATTTGCTGAATTCCATTGTTCTCTCAGTTTAAGCTGTCTGAGCAGAATTAAATATCTTGAAGAGATTTTTCCAAGACCTGTAAAAACAGCAAGAATGCAAGCGCGGCGCCAAAATGGCCGCCGCGCTCTTTGTGGCCCCCCCACCGGATGAAGGCATCCGGGTAGTTAGGGGCGTGGCCAGCTCCCTTATAAAAGGGGTGGCCACGAGGCAGCCGAGCTGCCATTTTACGAAGCGACGGAGCGGAAAAGTTTTTCCCTCCTACCTCCGTCGCTTGTACCTGAGCCTCTTGGCTGCTGATTCTCTCCTTTTAGGCTTACAATTGACCAGCTGCAATGCCCTCGAAGAAGAAGGTGACTGCGAATGCGGCTCAATCCGCGCGGAGGTGCAATCCGGGTCGGACCGCGGCTGCGCCTCGCCAGCAGCCTCCTCTGCCCGAACCCACCGGGACCGGTGGGATGGGGTTAATTCCCCCTTGGCCGGAGGCTGGGGGTCCGCGTGCGGGCACAGTAGGGGCCGCGGCTCCCGGCCCGCAAGCGGCGGCCGCCGCTGCTGGCGTCACCAATTCTGCTGGGCCTTCCTCCGTTGGGGCGCAGCTTAATGCGGGGGCTTCCAGCCTTGGGGGGTGGTGTTGCCCCCTTCCATGGCAGGGTTCTTCCCCGGCCCTACAGGGCCCGGGCTTTGGATCATGGCCCTATGCCGGCCCCGGGGTACAGGGACCTGTGCCGACGCCGGTAGTTAGTGGGCCGGCTGGCCCTTTACCCCCCCTTGGTTTAGGTGGCTATGTTTGCGTGGAGGCCCTCCTGGCCCGCGTTGCGGCCCTTGAGGCATCCCTGGCCCGGGTTAGTCACCCTGGAGCCCCTTTTGGGGGGCTGGTCGGCCCATCGCCTGCTGGGCAGCGGCAGGCGGTGGGATGGGTTGAGCTGCCTGAGGCGCGTGGCCCGGCTTCGGCCACTGCCCCGCAGCTCCCCAATCGACAGGCCGGTGCTGATCAGGCCCCGTCGACGAGCTCTAGGGCGGTCGTGAGCTCCGACGCTCCCAGTGGGTCGGAACCCCCGGTGGGGGCGGCCCATGGGGGCGCAGCGTGTGAGTATGCGGTCCAAAATAGTGCACAAACACACATGGCCACATTGGGGGGGGGGCTTTCCAATGGCCTTGGCCTCGCACGGGTGGTGCGGCGGTCCAGTCGCCGACGCCCCACCCGGTGACTTCAACTATCACCCTGGGCCCCGGGGTAGGGGGTCCTTCTTACCCAGTCGGGAATCTTCTAGGGGTGACCGGGTTGGTCCAGGCTCCTTCGCAGATGCCCGCAGTTTCCACCGTGCCTGTGTCGGCTTTGCCGACGGCAGGGTATACTTTGCCACTGGGGGACCATTTGGCACAGGCCACCAGAGAGAAGATCTGGCGGGGGGAGTATGTGGACATCTTCTCCCTCCTTAACAGAGAGCCCACCAAGGAGGAGAGGGAGGGGCAAGATGAGAAGGATAAGGAGCAAGCGCGTCGTCGCAAGCCACCACGTACGTGGGCCAACTGGTTGCCGGCCTACCTCATCTACATGGCGGTATACCTCAGGGCCCGGCCTGATTTGGCGATTCCGATGGTCCAGTATTTGGACAACATTTACTGGGCGATGGTTGACTTCCCGGGCCCGTCGTGGTTGGCTTACGACGAGGAATTCCATATGCGGATTCCCCTGCACCCAGAGATGAGGTGGGACGAGCCCTGCCAGCGGCTGTGGCTGCTGTACATGACTCCCACGCGCCCTGCGCCCGGGGAAAGATACCATTGTGGACATGCGGTCCAGCGAGTGGCCCCAGCACAGGCTCCCCGCCAGGTGGCGGGGCAGGGGGTTCCAGCCCGCCTGCTGTGCTGGACTTTCTCGTCCAATGGTTCCTGCAACAGGAAGAATTGCAAGTACAGACATGAGTGTCACTTCTGCGCTGGCCCCCATGCGGCCTCTGCCTGTCCCAGGCCTGGGGGGATGCGGGGCAGAGGAAGGGGCGGACAGGGGGCTGGCAAAACTGCCGCGGAGGGAGCTGGTTCACCAAAAGACCCCCTCCCCAATTAATGTGGACATGTTGGAGCGTTGGCTCGCATTGTACCCGAGGGAGGAGGATGCGGTTTACCTTCTTCAAGGTTTTAGACGGGGGTTCCGTATCCCTTTTGTGGGTGACAGGTTCCCCCAAGATGCCCCCAACCTTTTGTCCCTTAGGGGGCGGGAGGAGGTAGCTGCTGCCAGCATTACTAAGGAGGTTGATATGGGTAGGGTTGCTGGCCCTTTCCCTACACCCCCGTTCCCCAATCTTAAGGTGTCACCTTTGGGCTTAGTCCCCAAAAAAATCACCGGGCGAGTTTCGCCTGATTCATCTTATTCAGCCAGCCGATTGGTCAATGATGCTATCCCTGATGACCTTTGCTCAGTCAGGTATACATCTTTTGACCACGCGCTGCGCATGGTGCGCTCATGTGGCCCGGGTGCGCTGTTGGCCAAGTGCGACATTAAGTCGGCGTTTCGCCTCTTGCCAGTGCACCCGGGCGATTTTGAGTTGCTGGGTTTCAAGTTCCGGGGTGAATATTACTTTGATAAGGCCATGCCTTTTGGCTGTTCCATATCATGCTCGGCTTTCGAGCGTTTTAGCACGTTCCTACAGTGGGCTTTTGTCCGCAGGTCAGGGTCCCGGTCTGTAGCCCATTACCTGGATGATTTTTTATTCGGGGGTGAACGGGGCTGGGACACGTGCACACGTCTCCTCAACACATTTCAGACGCTAATGGAGGAACTCGGTGTCCCTTTAGCGCCCGAAAAGACCGAGGGCCCATCTACTCAGCTAGTATTTCTGGGGGTGGAGATTGACACGGTAGCGCAGGCTTCTATGTTACCGGGGGATAAGGTGTCAAGGATTGTGGCCCTTATCTCAGACTTGCTTGCTAAACGCAAGGCGTCCCTGCGGGAACTGCAGGTGCTACATGGTCACCTCAATTTCGCTTGCAGGGTGGTCGCACCGGGCAGGGCGTTTGCTCGGTGCTTGTGCGACGCCATGGCAGGCTTATCTAGGCCCCACCATAGGGTTAGACTCACCCGGGGTATCAGGGCGGATATGTTTATCTGGCTCCAGTTCCTGAGGGAGTTCAATGGAGTATCATTTTGGAGGTCTGACCTCCTGGCTTCCCCTCGCTTTCAGATACAGTCTGATGCTTCAGGGTCCCTGGGTTATGGGATGTACTTCAATGGGAAGTGGGCCTATGGTGGGTGGCCACCAGCCTGGGCAGGCACGGGTCGCCTGCATGATCTCACGTATCTGGAATTTTTCCCTATCCTGGGGGCTTTGATGCTATGGGGCGAGGAGTGGGCTAACTCGGTTGTCCATTTCTGGTGCGACAATGCGGCCGTTGTCCACATTGTCAACTCACAGACTTCCAAATCACCCAGGGTCATGGACCTGGTGCGCCAGTTTGTATTGCGCAGCCTGCGCCTTAATGTGCTGTTCCGGGCCAGGCATGTCCCGGGGGTCAATAATGATATCGCTGATGCTTTGTCCCGCCTGCAGATCTCACGGTTCCGCGCCTTGGCCCCGGATGCGGAGGAATTTCCCTCGCCACTCCCGGACGAGATATGGACCCTTGGCAAGGAGAGGTGAACCGGGCGATCGGCTTGTCACTGGCGCCACGCACGTGTAAGGCGTATCACCATGCATTCAATTCTTTCAGAGCCTTCTGTATCCAATCCCGGCTGCCAGAAACCTGGCCGATCCCAGTGTCCCATGTACTTCAGTTCATGGTTTACCTGCATGCCCAGGGCCTTGCACCTCGCACCATAGCATCTAGGCTGTCAGCATTGGCTTTTATGGCCAGGGTGGGGGGTCATGTGGATAGTACCGCTGACTTCCGTGTGAGACATGTTTTGGAGGGGTGGGGGCGGGAGCATGGGCGTTGCCCGGACGACCGCCACCCGATTTCCCCAGGGGTTCTTACCCAACTGGCCCGGGGCTGGCCTGGCCTCTGTTTTGATAGATATGAGGCAGCCCTATTTCATGCAGCCACAACGGTGGCATTTTTTGGAGCGCTCCGCATCAGCGAGCTTGTGATGCTGTCTAAGGCGGATGCAAGTCGTAGGGCACTGGAACTCGAGGATGTCTATGTTGCCAAAGACTGGGCTCAGTTGAGGATACACTCCTCTAAGACGGATCAGCATGGCGTAGGCAGTGGTGTGAGACTGCTACAGTGTTCTTTGGCAGACATCTGTCCGGTTGGTGCCCTACATGAGTTTATTGCACTGCGTGGCACGCACCATGGCCCGTTTTTCTGTCACCAAGATGGGTCTCCCCTTACTAAGTTTCAGTTTTGGAAGGTGACAGGCAAAGCGCTCGCCAGTGTAGGCCTCCCGGGGGCCCGTTACGGCACCCATTCGTTCAGAATAGGGGCGGCCTCCACTGCGGCTGCTTTTGGGTACTCCGGGGCTGAAATACGCCGCATGGGGAGGTGGGGTTCGCGGTGTTTTCAATTTTATGTCCGCCCTCTCCCACAGTGAGTACCAGCCTGGTCACCACATCTTTTCTCTCCCTCGTTTTTCCCTTGACAGACCCTGGGTGTCGTATTACACCAGTGACAGTATGGCTGGTGGGCCATAGCTACGTGCACAGGGCAGCGCATTACGCTGCGGCGACAGAGTGGGGACCCCGACTGGGACTGGGTGCATACGCAAGTCTCACATGGTATGGTAAGCCTGGGATGTTATGGCGGGAGCTGTTGCCATTCCTGTTTTCAGGTCAGAATGCTGACCCGCCTGACATTCTCATCATACACCTTGGGGGCAATGATTTGGGCCAGGTCACCGGCTTATCGCTAAAGCATGCGATTTGCGGCGACCTCGCCTACTTGCATTACGTGTGGCCCGCCACCACCATTGTTTGGTCGGATGTGGTGCCGCGGCACACGTATAGGGGAGGGTTTGACCTCCCGGCCCTTGACCAGGCTAGACGCATGGTGAACAGGGCTGTGGCCCGGTTCATTGTCAGCAGGGGTTGGGGGAGGGTCAGCCCTCACCCCGCCATTAGTCTGCGAAATTATGACCTTTATGCAGGGGATTGGGTCCATCTGTCGTGAGGAGGTATGGACCTCCTGTTGGGTGATTGGCGAGCAGGCCTGTTGACCGAGCTGATGGTCTGGGGGGGGGGCATCGAGCCTTCTTTGAAGCCCCTCCGTGTGGCGGGTAGCACTGGTAAGGTAAACATTATGACCCACAGGTATCCGGCAAGTTCGCAATTGACTGGACAACACTAGACAGGCATAAGTTGGTTAAACGTTGTCCGGTCAACGACGAACTAGGCGACGGGGTGATGGCTATAGCTAGACAGCATGCATCACCCCGTGATTTTACGGATACGCGTCAGAGGGTGGGGTCATTAGTTAGATATTGACTACGGTCAACAATTTGTTTGTTGGCAACAAACAAGTTGATACAAATAGATACATTGTAGCAATTGCCGTTGGCAATTTTGGGTGGTACCTTACCAGTGTTACTTCGGCCTGCTTGCCTTAAGAATTATGATTGGTCAATTACCAATAGAAATTTATAATTCGGACTAGGGCATGAATCAGTAAATGTGGCCCAATGCCGTTATCCACTTTTATCAGTGTCTGAGTCCTTTATTGGGGGGTGCGCCTGCAAAGGAGCTTCTTCCTCCTCCTTTATTATTTCTACAAAATGTTTCTTGGCAAAGAAAAAGTAAAAGTTGCCCTTGCTCAAAAGCCATTCACAACCAACTCTAGGGGTCAGTGCCCATCTCCATTTACAGCCAAAGAGCTGTAACCGTCTACAGCCAAAGAGTGGCTGCAGATATTTCTGTGGTCATGTGGGAGGCATGACTAGATGCCAGAGTGCACGGAACATGGTTACTTTACCTGTCAAAGCAGTACCTATTTACTTGCAATTTCTTGCTTTCAAACTGCTATCTTGGCAGGGACTGAGGCAGATGACAGGAGCTCACTCTGTTTGCACAGCACTCAGGTCTTGAACTGCTGACCTGCTGAACTTCCATTTGTCAAGCTTGGTCATCAAGCCACAGAGGCCCCTGTCTTGGCAAAACTGGGGTCATTTCTCTGAGAGAAGCAACACATAGATACACAGAGAGAGAGAGAGGGAGAGAGAGAGAGAGAGAGCTGATTGCTGAAACAGATGGAAACAGCACCTCTCATCAAAAACCAAAGGAATCATGAATTAGTAGACCACAATACCAAATTTTTGAAATGGCTGCACAACTCTGTAATACAGGCCCAATCCTCATGAGAATCTCTGTTGTGTCACTGATCAGATATTTTTCCTGGCAAGCAGATTATGAATTTTCCTTCACTCACAAAATCATGCCTACCTATATGACCAGAGTCGAAGCCTGAACATAATGTCCACTGGAACCACAGTACTGGCTAGTCAGATGAGTCACTATTCCTTGGACACCATCTTTCTTGAATCTTCTTTTCTGGAAATCCATCTTTCTTTTTCCATTTGATTGCCTGTTCTGCATGTTCTAATATTTTACATCCCACTGAATGTTTTCCTTCCATGTCTCCTGAAACGTCTTCTTTCTTTCCAACCTCACTCATCTCCCTGTCTCTTTATGAGGTCACTAGAGTCTCCCTTCATGATAGCTGGCCACTGCTGTAGCTAGCTGTCAACTATTATAGATATGATGTCTGTTCTGGATGAAATTTGCTTCAGTCCATTCTGATTAACTTAGAAATGAGCAGATGCCTGAGAATCTCCTGAAAGAAACAAAGGACAAAGTCATATGTGAACCAGACCTACTGCTGGATTTCAGAATTGTGAATATACAACTGCTTATTCCTCTTAATAGTTCTAGTTTGAATTCTGTGATTATCAGGTGTAGTATCTTACAATTGTTTCAACCATAGAAAGAAGGCTTACACACGGTCTCTTTCATATGTTTCCATTCACTAAGAAAGAGAGAGTTTGAATAAAGCAATTTGGGTTCTATATTTTTCATTGGCTCTGGTAAAAGTATCATGTTTCCAGATGGCAATTACACAAAAAGAATGGTACTCCAAAGAAGATGAATGGTGTAATATACTATCCTCTAGGTTTAGTTCATGAGTTGTTAAGTCTGTAAATCCTGAAGTTACCTTTCTTTTCTAATGTGCCTGGATTTGATGGTATATCTGTTCCAATCAAAGACAAGTCAACTCAGCCAGGACATTCAGAATTAAAATGTTTGGACACAGGTTGCTCCAGCTTCTTAGTCAAGATGACAAATGTATATCATCAAAATCTTCTATGTAGGTCTGTTCTCTTGCCTACATATTACAGATGACCTCCTGATCATTTTGCACTAATAAACACAAATAAAGTAATTATTTTTCTTTCTTTCTTTCTACTTGCCATTGTGAGTAAAATTATTGCTCTTCCCCCTTGAAAAGCAAAATGCAAAGATATACAAGCTCAAGATGGGTGGGTAATTGTTTAAAAAGATGCAAATTCTCTCATTGTTGATCCTTCTGTGCCTTAAAAGTTCAAGCCACAAAACAGCAACTATTCCCATGTTGTGCAACTTGTTTTATTTGCATTAAACAGTTATTTGAGGTAAAACATTATTTGCACAAATTTGTTTACTTAGCAGAGAAAACTCACCCGTTATTCTGTTCTATTACTAAGAATGCCAGAAAACATTCAACCTTCTTGCAAGGAAAGAACTATCTATCTATCTATTTATGTATTAATAAGCTGCAATAATCAGCTCAAATACACTACTCTAGGCAAATCATAATAAAAACATCACAACAGTAACATAAATATTGTCTGACAAAGTGGATTTGATCCACAAATGCTAACATTAAAATATAACAGTTAGTCTTCAAAGTGCTACAATGTTTTTCTTTTGTTTATTCTCTGATATGAATAAATATTATAATATCAAAACAATACATATAATAAAATCAAAACCCAACCAGTCCAATAAACGAATACCAACCTTAATGGTACTCAAGTGGCTAAGACGTTGACTGGGAGGCAGAAGTTCAGCAGTTCGATTCCCAAGTACTGCAGGACGGAATGAGCTCCCATCTTTGTGCCAGCTCCTGCCAACCTAGCAGTTTGAAAGCAAGAAATTGCAAGTAGATAAATAGGGACCACTTCAGTGGGAAGGTAACAGCGCTCCGTGTGCTCCGGTGTCTAGTCATGCCTGCCACATGACCACAGAAATGTCTGCAGAAGCAGACAATGCTGGCTCTTCGGCTTTGAAACAGAGATGAGCTCTGAACCCTAGAGTTGGATACGATTAGCTTTCAAGCAAGGGAAACCTTTACCTTTACCTATCATGACAATAAAATCATGAGAGCTAATTCAAAAATCAATTAATTCAAGTTAATGGAGCTCACCAGAATATTATTCATTATATATTTTTATTTCTGGAATGCATTTGCAAATAAAAAAATAAGATAAAATATTTTAACAGTTTACAGAAGATCAATAAAGTAGGTGCTGTTCTAATTTCAGATATTAAGGAATTCCATAGCTGAAAAAGCTCTACTTCTAGTGGAAGGTTGTTTTTTTTTTTACTTCCTTCATTGTGTGCCCTGGGTAGAGTTTCCAAGAAAGAGACCTTCTTACAGATTGCATGGTCCTAAACTATTAGTTCTCAACCTTTTTAAGCCAGGTGCTGGGTCACGCTCTCTCAGACAGCTTCGGGAGCCAGACAGCCATTTTGTCCTTCCTCCACCACATGGCACTTCCTGGTGTGGTGGAGGCAGTGGGGGGGGGGGGCACATGAAATGGTGTCATGGGCCGCATCTGGCCCATGGGACACAGGTTGAGAATCGCTGTCCTAAACCATAAAGGGCCACACCTTGAACAGAATGCCATGGGCAACCAATGCAGATTAGCCAAGATTGGAGTAATATGATCAAAACCACCAATACCTGAAATCAGTCTGGCTGCTGCATTTTCCTCATCCTTGCAAAGATAACTGAGGAATTGCATTCCTAGACTTAACAAGTCTCCAATTCCTCTTTTTGTTGTGTTCTGATGGTTTTATTGTACACATGGATTACAATGTATCTGAGCCAATGTAACCTTGCCTATAGCAACAATGTAACCTTCAGCTGTATCATATAAATCCTGTAATAGGACGCGAGCTAATGACCACCAGCTGGCAGCAGCGAGCGTCCAGGCTCTCTTGGTCCGAACTCATCAAAGGCAACAGCGCGGGAAGTTTTCCCGCCACCACCTACACCTGGACAAGAAGGGCGTGACCTGCAATGACGTCACGCAGACAGTAGCCAATGGGCTACCATGGCACCACGTTCAAATGTATTACTGCTGTATATAAAGAGCTATCGATCCGCCATTACCTCATGTTCCCTCTGCCCACGATGCAATAAACCTGAGTTAACCCAGCCCGAGGCTGTGTCCTGTGTCTGGGTTTGCATACACCAAATTGGCGACGAGGATGGGATGATGGATCCCCACGGAACAGCCAGGGCACAGAGCGGGTTCAACATCACCAAACCACAAGACTGGGAGCTGCTTGAGATGGACTTCCAGGCGGCACTGGTGGAACTCAGAGTCAAAGAAGACGACGAGGAGAGGAAGAGGGCCATCCTCACCAGAATGCTCGGGATGGAAACCAAGCGGACGCTGGTGGGCATCATCGCTCCGAAGAAGGTGAGCGAATTTAAGGCGGGCGACATCATGAAGCTGCTGCGAGAGCGGTTCTGCCCCTCGAGGGCAATGTTTCCCGCTCGGAGCGCGTTTTGGAGGCGAGTCCAAGCGCCGGACGAGTCGGTTGAGGCATTCGTGGCCGCCATGAGGATAGCCGCCGCCCCCTGTAAATGGGGCGACATCCTAGAGATGGCCCTCAGGGACGGCGTGTTGTGTGGCCTGAAAGACAAGGAGGTACAGCGCAGCTTGATGAACAAGGAGCCGCCACCCACGCTGGCAGAGGTCGTAGAGGCCGCGGAAGCCGCAGAGTCCACGAATGCTGGAGTGGACGAGATGCACCAGTGGCGTGAGTGGCGTCCCAGAGCCGGCAAGGCGGAAAATTCGGTGCACGGGAAGTCCGGACAGCCGGTGCACGCCACTCGACGAGCCTCAAAGTCGTCTACGGAAGGCAGCGACGGCGAGGAGGTCCAGAAGGTCCGAAAGGGTGGTCGACGCTGCGAGGGTTGCGGAGCGGCCCATGAGCGCGCGAGATGCCCGTTCAGGAAGGCCGAGTGTTACACCTGCGGCCATCGGGGGCACATCGCCAAAGCATGCAGAAAACGGAAAGAGGGCCGGAGGCAGTCACAAGACCGTGCGGCCAGACCGGACCGTCCAGCGAGGCCCAAAGATGGCGCCCAGACCACGAGGAGGCAGGACGGCGTGGGCCGTGTCTCGGACGACAGCGAGGACGACGCCCCAGTGTTCAGCGTGTCCGCGGGACAGTCCCATTACTTCGTTGAGGTATTAGTACAAGGGGCCCCTATTAAGATGGAAATTGACTCGGGGTCCTCCTATTCCATAATTCCCCAGAAAGAGTTCCTGAAAATCGACCCCCACGTGCGGCCCAAACTTAAAGCGTTGAGGTCCACGCTACGAGACGTACAGGGAAACAGCATTCCGGTGTTGGGGGTCGGGAAATTTCGGGTCAATTTTAAGAGACATTCTGCGGAACTGCCCCTAGTTGTCCTCAAGGGGGGAAGCTGTAGCCTCCTAGGGACACAGTGGTTTCAGCCCTTAGGTTTGTTCATAGGGGGGGTGCATACCGTGGGGGGGGACCCAATACAAGCGGTTTGCGATGCGCATCCCGCCGTTTTTAAGAAAGGACTCGGAAAGTTCAAGGGACCCCCTGTAGCTTTCGACATAGACCCGGAGGTCCGCCCGATAAGACTCAAACCGCGCAGGGTGCCGTTCGCACTCAAGGACAAGATAGAGGCGGAACTGGACAAACTGGTGGGCCAGGGGATTCTTATTCCTGTTGATTCCGCGGAGTGGGAAACTCCAATTGTAACGGCTCTAAAGGCTAACGGGGAGGTGCGCATTTGCGCTGATTATAAGTGTACAATTAACAAGGCGATCCGCCCTAATGCATACCCGGTGCCAGTGATCAGCCACCTTTTGGCCAGGCTGAATGGGGGAAAGTGTTTCGCTAAACTCGATTTGGCACAAGCCTATCAGCAACTTCCTGTGACCCCCGCCACGGCCGCGGCACAAACGATAGTTACACATAAGGGAGCGTTCCAGGTGTCGCGGTTACAGTTTGGCGTGAACTCGGCACCCGGCCTTTTTCAGTCGCTTGTGGAACGCCTCCTAAAGGGCCTGGAGGGGGTGTTGCCTTATTTTGATGACGTGTTGATAACAGGGGGGAGTGAGGCTGAACTGGCAAAGAGGTTGGACAAAGTACTGACCGTGTTCGAGAAAGCGGGGCTGAGATTGAGGAAGGACAAATGTGTTTTTTTCGAAACCGAGGTCGAGTTTTTAGGGTTCCGGATCACACCCGAGGGGATTAAGCCGTCTAAATCCAAAGTAGCAGCCATTAAAAAGGCCCCTCGCCCCACATCCAAAGCCGAGCTACAGTCCTTCCTGGGGCTCCTCAATTTTTACCATACATTCCTCCCGCGGAAGGCGTCCGTGGCCGAACCGCTCCATCGGTTACTTAAAAAGGAGGAGCCATGGATGTGGGGTGACGAGCACGAGAGGGCGTTCAAAGAGCTAAAGCAACTCCTAACATCTGAGGCAATCCTGACGCACTTCGACCCCAAACGGCCAGTGGTCCTAGTCTGTGATGCATCCCCGGTGGGGGTGGGGGCGGTGCTTTGCCACGTGTTGGAGGACGGAAGGGAGGCCCCGGTAGCGTTTTACTCAAGGTCCCTGTCCCAAGCGGAGCGAAATTACGCACAAACCGACAGGGAGGCATTAGCGATAGTAGCGGGAACCAAAAAATTTCACGATTTTTTGTATGGCCGCCCGTTCAAAATCGTGACCGATCACAAGCCACTGTTAGGGATTTTCACGGCGAGCAAGCCCACGCCGCAGATCCTGTCCCCGAGAATGCTGCGATGGGCTATTTTCCTCAACGCATACCAAAATGAGTTGGAGTACCGGCCCGGAAAGGAGATCAGCCATGCTGATGCACTTTCGAGATCCCCTTTGCCCTTGTCGGATGACCAGAAGGCGAGAGTTGAAAGAGACCGCCAGGTGTTGCTAATTGAGGTTTTAGACGCACCCCCGATAGTACCAGCCGACATTGCTAGGGCGACAGGCAAGGACAGAACGCTGGAGAAAGTTAGTTCATGGGTACAGAAGGGGTGGCCGGCATCGTCCCCGAGTACAGAGTTTGACCCATTCTTTCGGAAAAAGCTAGAGTTGTCCCTAGAAAGGGGGTGCCTTTTGTGGGGCCAACGGGTGGTGGTCCCTACGCCCCTGCGGACGAGGGTGCTCGAACTGCTGCACGTCAGCCACCCGGGCATAGTGCGTTCGAAGGCGCTGGCCCGGAGTTACTTCTGGTGGCCACAGCTGGACGCGGACATTGAGCACATGGTCGGCACTTGCGAGGCATGCCAGGGATCCCGACCTGAGGCGGCCCGTCTTCCGCATAGGGAATGGGACACAGCACGGGGGCCATGGTCCAGAGTGCACGTAGATTTCGCTGGCCCATTCCGAGGAACCATGTTTCTCCTGGTGGTGGATGCGTTCTCCAAGTGGCTGGAGGTTATCCCAGTAAAGAGCACGTCCTCCGCCACGACAATTAGCCGGCTAAGGAGAGTTTTTTCCACGTTCGGTTTACCCGACACTTTAGTCAGCGATAACGCTAGTTGTTTCACCTCCGCTGAGTTCGGAGCATTCATGGAGGCAAACGCCATTCGGCATGTCACATCCGCACCGTTTCACCCGGCCACGAATGGCCAAGTGGAACGGCTGGTGCGTACAACAAAGGAGGCGCTGCGGCGCATGGGCCAGGGGGACCTAAATCACCAAGTATGCCAGTTCCTCTTAGCGTATAGGGTAACCCCCTTAGCGTCAGGCTACTCGCCGGCAGAGCTCTTGATGCGGCGAAAACTGACCACGATCCTGTCCAGGCTAGACCCGACGAGAGTCGAGGATAAAGGAAAAAACATAGGGTTGGCAGTCTCGAAAGGTTTCGCCACCGGTGACCCTGTTCACTGCAGGAACTATTCCAGCGCAGGGCCAGCCTGGATGCCAGGGACGGTTGTAGAACAGACGGGGCCAGTGTCGTACCGGGTCGAGACTAACACCGGCCTCCTCTGGAGGAGGCACGCTGATCAACTGAGGCACCGAGTGAGTGGGCCAGTCAGTGGGGCTCAGCAACAGGATTCAGCGTTAGGGTTCTCCCCCACCCGCTTAACCCAAGGGGGAGACGGCAGTGGACAACAGTCCCAAGCAAGGGGGGAAGGCAGAAGCAGCGGCCCCGACTCATACCCTTTTGATACGCCAGTCCTATCAGGGGCCGGGGAAGGGGGAGAGGAGTTCGCGACCGCTGCCCCCGATTGTAATTTTGATTTTGATTTTGTGAGCCGGGGGGGTTTTCAGGAGTGTTCCCCCACCCATCCAAGCGAGAAGAGGGGTTTTTCGTTAGCCCCCAGTGCCCCCAGTTCCTCCCTAAGAAAGAGCACACCTCCCAACAACGCCGCGGAGCCGCGGCAAGTCACTAACGAGTCTCCCTCCCCAATTACAGGACAGGAAACCAGGGGACAAAGAGAAGGTAGCAAACCCGGGGAGAGGCAGCCCGCATCGAGACCCCAGCGTGTTCGAAATAAGCCATCTTGGCTGAGAGACTTTGTCTCCTAAGGGGGGGGGAGTGTGTTTAAGTGTGGGCTCGAGACTTTGTCTCGTCCTAGGGGGGAGGGGTGTTGTGTTCTGATGGTTTTATTGTACACATGGATTACAATGTATCTGAGCCAATGTAACCTTGCCTATAGCAACAATGTAACCTTCAGCTGTATCATATAAATCCTGTAATAGGACGCGAGCTAATGACCACCAGCTGGCAGCAGCGAGCGTCCAGGCTCTCTTGGTCCGAACTCATCAAAGGCAACAGCGCGGGAAGTTTTCCCGCCACCACCTACACCTGGACAAGAAGGGCGTGACCTGCAATGACGTCACGCAGACAGTAGCCAATGGGCTACCATGGCACCACGTTCAAATGTATTACTGCTGTATATAAAGAGCTATCGATCCGCCATTACCTCATGTTCCCTCTGCCCACGATGCAATAAACCTGAGTTAACCCAGCCCGAGGCTGTGTCCTGTGTCTGGGTTTGCATACACCAAACTTTTACAGTTGTATCTTGTAATAGTTGTACTGTCTTTTCTTTACCTCCCACTTACATCCACCTTGTGCAGTTTTGCAACCACCACAATTTTACAAAAAGGCATCTTGTAAACATTCTTGGACTTCCATAGATAGGAATAGATCTTTGCCTCTGTATCATCATTGCCATTATGCGGCTGCAACTCATCCTGTAATTAACTTGCATTTCTGGACAAATGCATAGACTGGAAAACAGCAACTGAATCTGCTCTATATGGAAGGGGAAAGAGCACAGCCTGGGTTCTTTCGAGAGCAGGTGATGTAGTATTTTGTGAACAGCAACAATTCTGTGCAATTCAGCCAATTTCCAGGAACTAGGAACTCATTAGTTTGTTTCAAGCTAACAGCGAATTGCCATGTTTGTCTACAAATTACCCTGTTTTTTAATTCACAAGAAGACTGTCATACAGATCCCATCCCTGAGTAAACATTTCTCAAATGAAGCACTTGTTTGAGCTCTCTCTACTCACTAGTATAAAGAGAAAGAAACCCTTTTAGACAAGAGCCATATGGCTTGAGTTTGGTGTGCAAGCATTTTATTCTCACAAACATCAAACAACACATAGTCCATGTGGCTATTTCCCCATAGTGGGCACCCCAGGGGAAAGTGTCTTTGAATGTACTTTCTATTGCACATAACAGTGCCAGATGAAACATGGAAAACTGCTAACTGTATGTCCCCTTAGACTCATCATGTCATACTTTCATACATCTGGATAAGGAGACCAGGCTTAACATTTCTATCACATGCTGCAGAGAGCTGACCCTTTGTTTGTTTGTTTTTTTTAAAAAGGCTGTGTGTTATCTGCTCTAACTCTCTCAGACATAAGAACCATCTTGAAAAGGGATGGAATAAGAAATCTGTGACCCATTACTCAATGAAGACCTTATGGTTGAATACCACAACTACCTCTTGTGTCTTATTCTGCCATCTCTACTACAGGTGTACAAGAAGAAGCTCATATTTTTACATCTTCCCCCCTTCTTCAGTCTCTTATACAATCAGTTTTTTCCAGTATTGAACTGCTCCAGGTGCCCACATGTGCCTGGGCACTGGTAGCGGAAATTCCCCCAGGCCATGCCCACTTGGCCAGCCACGCCCACCTCCCTACCCCAGGCCATGGCGTAGGGAGGCCAAGTAGGTATGGCCCACAGAGTTAGCCATGCCCACAGAGTTAGCCACACCCATGGTGGGGGTAGTAAAAAAATTTGCAGCGCATCATCCCCTTTCCCTCCCTCCTTTCCTTTCTGTAACGGAACAAGATCTGTAACAACCATCTGCTCCAAAAGTGGCCAACAGTACAATAAGAAAGAAAAATCAGTTATCCACAGACCTATGCAGCCACTGATAGTATATTAAAATTCACATTCTCATCACATCTTCATCCTCATGAGTTCATCATCAGGAAAAAGTGCAGGTGAGAAAGAGAAATCATCATTAGGGGCAATTGGAAATAGGAAACATATTAGGAATCCATAAATTTTGTTAACCTCTTTTTTAAATTCGAGAATATTTCATATTTCAGAGACTATCATAGACTCTGCAAAAGACCCTGAAAATGAATGAACGGGACTCTTATGCATGCACATCAACTTTTCACAGGAGCATTTGAGATAAAGTGAGTGGGGGCTCATTGACAAAAGCTCTATTAGATGTGTAGATTATGACTTCATCTGTGATTTGGGCTACACCACACATGGCCTAAAGGAATTTGTCTACAGGCCAATTTAGGGCTTCTCAATTGGAGCAATTGGTGTCTCATCCAATTATTTTGGACACTGGATCTAAATAAATATGTAAAGAAAATGCATTAGAAAGCCAAAATAAACACTAAGTATTTTTGTTTGTGTGCTGATTTATATGAAGCTTGGATGTATGGTAGGTGATAAAAAGGGTGATTACACCTGCCAAACATTTGATAGCTAACCTCAGGGGTTTGCATGCCATCAGAAATTTCTGGGCCCCATACTGAGCAACCCTATTGCCCCCCCACACACACACACACATACTTTTCTCTGTCGCCACACTCTTATGGCTGGTGGTGCAAGGGCCTCTGTCAGCTCTGGGCCCTATACGGCAGTACTGGTAGTACTGCCCTGATGGTGGCCCTGCACCTAAGGAAAGCACCAAGTGTCCCATGGAACCAGAGTCAGATAGGTGACAAATGACCTGGAATCCTTTCTTAAATTCCTATCTGGCTCCCAGTAGCCACCCCCTAAGCACTCAGATCTGCAGAGCGAGTGGGTGGGGCATCTAAAATGGTCATTTAAAAGGCCAGTAAGAGGGTAAACTGATTGTCATAGCTTGCCTTCCTTCACCTTCTGCAGATTAGTTTGCTTTTGTTCAGTGATTGGTTCTCTGGAGTTAAGCCCAGGTTCCATTTGCAAGTTTGATTGTACTTTTTTATAAGTGGGATAACACAATGGGAAATATTAATGGCAGGAAATATGCATTTCCCTTAAAGTGTAAGATGGCCCTGGGGAATGGAAAAGAATTATACCTGAATTATTATTATCAGTGAAAATATCCCACAAAAGTCCCATTTGAAATGCACACTTGTATGACTTGCCATACACTTTGTATGGACAGACAAAACCATATGTATGTTTTAAAATGTGGCTGGCTATAATGCATAGCATTGAAAACCATTCAAGCGTACACCTTACTCAATGGGGAAAATGTGTCCTTTAGGAAATGTTCATCTGGAAAATGCATGCAAATGTCAATTATAGAAGAAAAAGCAAAGTTGATTGTGCAACTTGATACAAACAAAGTATGGGAATATAGTTGAGATTTTAGAGAAATTCAGCCAAAGCAAGGCAAGAGTTTTTCACATTCTAATAAAGGGTGTGAAATTGCACATCTCTGCATTCTTACACTATAATACCAACAGCTCAAAAATGCATTGGACTTTATTTTCCCAGCACTAAGGAGAAATGTACAATCTCAAAGCCACGAAATTATGTTTAGACATTTTCATTTTCACAAGGACTTTTGTAAAGCAAATGGATCTTAATTGTCTCTTCAAAATGAAGTAAGTCTCAAATATTTTGTATTACTAAAAGATAAGATTACTATTAGCCAGTCCAACCCAGTTCTTTTGAGAACTATAACCAAGTACAGTAAGGGGTTCTATATTTCACCTTAAGAAAGTCTTACATTTACATTCCAAAGAAAGTGTTCTTAAACAAGGAGGGACACACTGCTAATCTCTTTACTGTATTTTAATACTGTGTAACAGGCGATAATCTTATAACAAGACCTATGATATGATGTGGTGAGTAGAATGATAACCACAGATTTGGAAAGTTGGTCTATCTGTCTATTTCTTTTATCTCTATGGTGGCTTTCTCCCAGTGAAGGGACCCAAAAGAGCACACAAATTAAAACAAGTTGGACTAAAATCACAATAAGTCTTCTTCCATGTCTAGGACACCAGACATGAAACTACCAAAATGAAGGCACCTTTTGGTAAGTCATTCTGCAGTCCCTTTCATCTGACCTAGTGTGAGAAAGATTAGCTGGCAACACAAGATTGTGCCAGATTGTGGTTCAAAAATACCACAGTCTTCGAGGAGGCTCTTTAAGTGACAAAGATGAAAAATATTTAAACAAATAATAGGCATTAAAAGAGCCCTGGTGACACAGTGGTTAAATTGCTATACTGCAGCCAAAACATTGTGAGTTCAATACTGATGGGGATCAAGGATGACTCAGCCTTCAGAGGTTGGTAAAATGATTACCCAGCATATTTGGGGGCAAAATGCTAATTAACTTGTGATCCACCCACAGAGGGCACTAAGCGCTATAGGTAGTATATAAGTGTAATTGCTATTGCTAAAAGCATTTAAAAACTTTAAAAACAAAAAAAATACTTAAAATGAATGCAGGTGTAACATCCAAGAGCCAGGTGCTTAACTATAGTCAAGAGGAGAAGTGGAAGCCAACCTAACTTCCTGAGGGAGAGCATTCCTCAGCTTGGGAGCAGCCAGAGTAGCAAAGAGTAGCAAAGAGTACCCATGGTGAACCTTGGCACTCCAGGTGTTCTTGGACTTCAATTACCAGAAGTTCAAGTCAGCACTCCTGCTGATCAGGTCTTCTGGGAATTGAAGTTCAAGAACAGCTGGAGTGCCAAGGTTCACCATCACTGGAGGCCCCCTCTCATGTCTGAAGCAAATTCACCTGTGAGAGCAGTGATGAGTGCAGTGTGAAGACATCTGATTTTTTCTCTCCAAACCTATGAAGGTCTATAGGGCTCTTAGAAAGATGTTCAGACATCAGACTGTCTGAAGTAGGACTAAGAGGATAGCATCCTCTGAAGGTCTTAGGAACTGGGAAGGCTCAGCTCCAGTCCTTCAGATAACCTAGACCCCCCAACCATGGAAGGCTTTTTTAGATCACAAACAGCATTCTGAATTGAGCTCAGAAATGGACCAGTAACCAATGCAACCATTGTAACAGGGGAGGTATGTGGTTCCTGTATTTGTCTCCAGTCAGCAGTCTGGCTATTGCATTTTTAATCAGTTGATGTTTCTGAACCATCTTTGTATGGCTGCCCCTTACAAAGTATGTTACGGTAATCCAAGCAGGATGTAACTAAGCCATGTGCTACTGTAGCCAAAGCAAACATCTTAAGGAACAGGTGTAGCTGATGCACTAGTTTTAGGTATGCAAATAGACTCCAGGGCACCTCAGAAACCTGGACATCCAGGTACCAGGATGAATCTAGGAGCACACCTAAACTGTGAACCTGAGTTTTCAGGATGAGTGTAATCCCATCGCAGGCTGAGTCCCTCTTTCTTATGTGTTTTTGAGTAACCAAGGGAACCTTTTGGTGTCTGGCTAGGTTATCCTGCTGTGGTAATAGAGTAAACCATAATGCCAGCGACTCAATGCCAAGTGAATAGTTGGGTTAGGGAGGCTGCAGGGGTGAAAGTTTTATACCGGGGAGGGTGGGGAGGGGAGGGACTGCCCTGCCAGTCATATAAGGAAGGCACCATTCTGTCTGGAGTGAGTCGGGGGGTTCCAGGGACCCACATGGGGTTGTGACGGGCATGGGACAATATGGCGAGCACCAAGGGGCAGGCCGCACTCTGGGAGCATTGGACAGATGTTTAGTATCTGTTCCCCACTCCAGCCCCTTGGTTGCTCCTCCAGGCCCTGAGTAGCAGATCCAGAGTGACCCCTCCCTTAGGCTGCTGGTGATGAATGCCAGGTCGGTTTGTAATAAGGCTCCCCTGATTGCAGATTCCATCTTGGGGGGGGGGGGGGAGGCTGACCTGGCATACATCACCGAAACCTAGCTGAGACCAGAGGACGGTGTACCTCTTTCAGAAATTTGTCCAGCCGGTTTCGGTATTTGGCACCAGCCTAGGGTTGAGGGGAAGGGCGGTGGCGTTGCCATAATAGTCAGAGAGTCTATGAGAGTTGTCAGGGCCACTGCTCCACAAGTACCGGGTTGAGAGGCTCTGCTTCTGCGATTGGGCACTATGGGTCAGTTGGGAGTCTTACTCCTGTACCTGCCCCCTTGCAGGGTAAGAGACTCAATGTCTGAGCTCCTCGAGGCCGTCTCAGCATTGGTGTTGAAGTTCCCTAGACTAATGGTTCTGGGGGACTTCAATTTGCCTTCGCTGGGTACTGGCAAAGAGGTTGCACGGGAGTTCATGGCTTCCATGGCAGCCATGGACCTGACTCAGGTAATTCACACACTGGATTTAGTTTTTCTGTCAGAGCAGTGGCAGGGTGATCTGAGATTACAGAATTTAGTCATAACACCTGTGCTATGGTCAGATCACTATCTGGTGACTCTGGACTTCCTGGGGGTGACACCTGACCATAGGGGGGCAGGATCTATTAAATTGGCCCGCCCTTGGAAACTAATGGACCCGGTTGGATTCCAGCGGGAACCGGGGGATTTTCCTCTGGACCAGGCAGACGATTTAACTGTGGTGCTTGTCGATCTGTGGAACAGGATGATGATGGCAGCCTTGGATGAAATCGCGCCACTGTGGCCTCTCCAAGCTCGTGGGGCCAGGTCATCCCCGTGGTTCATGGATGAACTGTGGGACTTCAAACGGGCCAAGAGATGCCTAGAGCATCGCTGGGTGAAGACCCAGAGCGGTTCTGATTGGACACTAGCTAGAGCTGCTATTAGGGGGTGGTGAGATGGCAATACTTCACCACCCTTATTGCCTCTGCTGATAATCGCCCAGGCACCCTGTTTTGGGTGACCAAGTCCCTTCTTGGAAAAGGGGGACCGGTGCCCGGTTGGCAGGGTTTGGCTGAGGACTTTGCAGACCGTCTGGTGGAGAAAATTGATCGGATTCGCTCGGGGCTTAACCACGATGTGGGCAGTAAAGGGCCGGGGATGGCTGGAGCACAGAGTTGCAGTGTGATCTGGAATCGGTTTGATCCAGTTGTCCCTGATGCAGCGGTGCGGGCAACTACATGTCCCTTGGACCACTGTCCCACCTGGTTAGTGAAAGCTTCAAAGGTGGTGACAGGAGGCTGGGTCGGGGCAATAATAAATGCATCCTTGCAGGAGGGGGTGTTTCCTGCACTGCTAAAACATGCTTTGGTGAGCCCCCTCCTGAAGAAAACATCCCTTGACCCAGCTATCCTAACTAACTACAGGCCTGTCTCCAACCTCCCCTTCTTGGGGAAGGTATGGAGAAGGCGGTGGTGTGCCAGCTGCAGGGGACACTGGTGGAAGCGGATAATCTAGACCCATCTCAATCAGGATTCAGGCCCAGACATGGTACGGAGACGGCATTGGTCGCACTGAGGGATGATCTTTGGTGCGAGTGGGATGGTGGTCACCCGACTGTCCTTGCTCTCCTTGACCTCTCAGCGGCCTTTGATACCGTCGCCCATGGTATCCTTCTGGAACAGCTCAAAGGATTGGGGATCCAGGGCATGGTGTTGTCTTGGATTTCCTCATTTCTGGAGTGTCATACCCAGTCAGTGTGGTTGGAGAGTGAGAGGTCCAGCCCTAGGCCCCTCAAATATGGGGTGCTGCAGGGCTCAGGGCTCTCTCCTATCCTATTTAACATCTACATGAAGCCGCTGGGTGAGATCATCTGTTCCCATGGGGCATGGTACCATCAGTACGCGGATGACACCCAGGTGTACATTTCGGCCCGTGGTGATCTCAGTGATGCAGTCAAAGTCCTGTCCAGATGCCTGGAGGCCATTGGGGTCTGGATGGGGGACAACGGGCTCCAGCTGAACCCTAGCAAGACCAAGTGACTATGGGTTGGGGGTCCGGGGTTATCCAGTGAGTTACCTTCTTTGGTCTTGAATGGGGCAGCTTTGCCCCAGACAAACCCAGTGTGCAACCTGGGGATCCTCCTGGACTCGCAGCTGCTGCTGGAAGAACAGGTGGCAGCTGTGGCCAGGAGGGCTTTTGCTCAACTTTGAGTGATTCGCCAGTTGCGCCCGCTCCTGGATCAGGACTCCTTGCTCATGGTCACTCATGCTGTGGTCACCTCCAGGCTAGATTACTGTAATGCACTTTACAGTGGTGCCCAGGTGGTGATGGGGTGTGGACATTATGCCCATGCCTCCCCACTACTCTGGGAGTTGCACTGGTTACCAGTTTGCCTCCAGGTGCAATTCAAGATGCTGTTTTTGACCTTTAAAGCCCTATATGGCAGTGGGCCAGGATACCTGAGAGACCGCATCATCCCGAGAGCATCTGCCCATCCAACCAGAGCGGACTGGAGGGGATCCTTGGTTGTACCTTCAGCTAGAGAGGCTCGTCTCTCTGGCACACGGAGGAGGGCCTTCTCCGTGTCCACACCAACCCTCTGGAACCTCCTTCCAACAGAATTGAGGCTACAGACAGAATTGCTGCCTTTCAGGAAGGGAATGAAAACCTGTCTGACAGGGCAGGTGTGGGGCCCTAATGTGAATATGACCCCAGCCTGTTGGCTTCTTTCCAACTAGAGCTCAACTGTCCCTCCTTTTTGTGTTGTGTACTGCGGTATTCCTCCATTCCCTATTCCCTTTTTAGTCTTTTAAAGTGGGGTGGGAGTGGGAGGGTGGGTTGTTGGGTGCTCGAGTTAGGGTTTTAATCTGTTTTGTTATATTTAACTGTATTTTATCTGTTTTTACCTTTGTGCGCCGTCCTGAGTTGGGTTTCCCCGAGTGGGTGGCATAAAAATCTAAGAATAAATAAATAAAGTGTCTGGCAGCATTTAACTAACCTGACAACCCTGAGGACTAATGGTTTGGGTGCTGAAGTCCACAGGGAAGGGTGATGGTCCCCAAGTGGATTAAATCCCACTTGAATCCCTGTTGATGGAGGGCAGCAACTTCAACAATACTGGCCTGTGCCCAATGAGGACTTTGTGTGCCAAAAGGTCTCAGGACCAGAAAGTGGCTCGTGGAACTTGTACACGGGTCATGCTGCAATGCAGAAGGCAGATGAAAGGCCACTGCATTATCTTCTCAGGACACTCTTCATGGCTGATCGCCGTGAGGATCGCCAATATTCAGATTCAGATATGACAGAACAACAACAACAAGAGTATTGAAATCTTGTCTGGATTTAGTTTTAATTATTATTATTATTGCCCTCATCCTGTTATTACTGATATCAGACACTGTTTTAAAACTAAAATAGCTTCCTTGGATCTAGGTGAGAAGGATAGGTAGAGTTGGGTTTCATCAGTACATTGATGACACCGAACTCCAAATACCCTATTACAGCAGTTTTATGTATGTATTAAATAGCATGAGGAACAAAATGGAACCTTGAGAGACACCACACACCAACACACACCTTTGGGGCTCATCCATCTAGGAAGGGAAGGAGCCACTGTTCAATCTGAAAGAAACAGCCCAGCAAGGTTTTAGTGTATGGGACCAAGGACACCAGGACAGCCGAAGAGCTGGCTTAACACAACTTTATTACATGCTAGTCAGAGGGAACATGTGGTAATGGCAGATGAACAGCTCAATATATACAGTGGCTATACATTTGAATGTGGCTCCTTGACAGTCCATTGGCTACTGTCCGCGTGACGTCATTGTAGGTCACGCCCTTCTTGTCCAGGTGAAGGTAGTGGCGGGAATCTTCCCGCGCTGTTGTTCTAGGTGATTCTTGGACCAATGAGCTTGGACGCTCGCTATTGCCCTCTAGTGGTCACTAGCTCGCGTCCTATTAAGGTTACAGTGATGCAGCTGAAGGTTACAATGTTACACATAGAAAAGGTTACATTGGATACACATGGATAGGTACATTGTTTAAAGGCACAGGCTTTAGGACACAACAAAGGTACAATGGTCAATAGTATCAAAGGCCATTCAAAGGTCCAGCAGAACCAGCAAAAAAGACATTTCCCCTGTCCAGTTGCCAGTACAACCTATCTCCCAAAATGGACCCCATAGATATCTCCATCCCATAACTAGATCTGAAGCCAGATTGAAATAGTGCTAGATAAACCACTCCATCTAAGAATCTTTGGAGCTGAGATACCACCACAAACTCTAGTACATTACCCAAAATGGAATTTTGGAAGCTGGCTGATAATTGTCTAATATTGGGATTCAAGGAGTACTTCTTCAATAATATTATTATTACTGCCTCCTTTAGGCATGTTGGCAACCTGCCTTGCCACCAGGAAGAATTCATCACACCTTATACCCATTTGCTTTTTTAAGGTAGAAATAAAAGGATTGAGCACACACATGATATTTTTCACATCTCCAAGGATCTTGTTCATGTCAAAATGAAAGACAAACATTATCTATGGACAAGGGGTACACAGAAAGACCCTCCTTGAAGATACCTTGGCAACACCAACCTTGTATTGCCAGCTAATCTTTCTCATGCTAGGTCAGGCGAACGGAACTGCAAAATAAACTCTCCGAAACGTACCTTCATTTCAGCAGTTTCACATGTGGCCTAGACACAAAAGAAGAATCAATGCACAAGCTAATGTTGAAGTTAAATCCATAGGACCTGCATCAACTAGAACATCCAAGTCAGAGCAGAACTGAGTGATTTTGTAAGATGTTGTGCAGATTTAATTTAATTTAATTTAATTTTCGCGCTTATATACCGCCCACTCGGGTGCAACCCAACTCAGGGAGGTTTACATGACGGACAATAAATACAATATAATAATACAATGACACATAATAATACAGTTCAATTACATCAAAGAAATTCAGGGGAAAAACACAATATCAATACAGCACATAATACATAAGTACAAAGCATCAAAAGTAATCAATATTAACAAAATCCCCAAGGGATGAAGCACAGCTCACATCCCATATAGTGCCCAGCCCAACTTCCCCAGCTGCGGCAACATCAGCCTCAGTCCCTCTGTCTCCCTCCCTGCCCCCCCTCTCACCACAGCCAGGGGAGAGAGCCGAGATGGTGTTTCGGCTTCAGCGTCGAGTAGTCGACATCTTGTTCTTGGATGACGACTACTTTGCTGGATGATGCTTGCAGATAGAATAGCTGGGACGAATGCAAAAAAAAAAAAACACGTTGGTGCTGGCGCAATGAAAATAATCAAAATAATGACTCTCTTAACTTCAATTCAATTCAAATTGTATTATATTCATACACGTGCTGAAATGAGCCTCTTGTAGAGCTTATTATAAACAGAATCCTGTTCAAAAATTTTGTAGCATAAGTCAAACAGCAACCAAAAACAGATATATTCTCTTCAACTCGAAAATCCTTTCTTGTATGACTTTCATGTGTAAATCATTCAACACTCCTGATGTCTAGCTGGTTAATTTAGACATTTCAATGAATTTTTTCATCAGGGGAGTATTAATCACATCTGAAAAATTACAAAAATTGCAAAATATTTCATTAATTAGTTCTCAAGACAAACATGCAACCTGGTATTAACCTTATACACAGCTAATGCTTACCAGTCTTTTCTATCGCGTCCTCTCTATCTCTTCCGCAATTTCTCTATGGGACGTTACCTCCAACCTGATTTCTACCCTTAAATAAACCTGTATTGCTCCACCTGTTCTTACTTCGGGACCACAAAAATGTGCTCTACACCTGTGTTGTTGTAAGTTCTTATAGAAAACATGAAAGATCAGATTCATAATTCAGTCCTTTGGGGTGCAATGTTTCTAATTTATGAATATAGTATGCTTCTTTTTGTAATAATAATCGTTCCAAATTGATCCCACTACCACTTACAACAGTCAGCTTCTCCAGTACCACAAAAGTAAAATCTGTGTCTTGGTGATTTTTTTCGAGGTAATGGCTGACTAATAGCACCTGTTCTACCTGTCCCCTAAATTAAATTAACATCTTGGTCCCTAAAGGAGGCTGGTTTGAAGCCATTTGGGGCTAGTTACCCATCCTAACATAAACTCTCTGTTTCTGCTTTCAGGCTGTATAACTAATCTCTGTTTTATTTATCAAAGCACTCCCAGTTCTCAGCACATATAAGGAAAGTGTCACTTTTAAAATGTTGCTTCACACACACACACACACCCATTCCTGAGAAGAAAATCTTTAATAGATCCTATTTGGGAAGCAAAAACAGAACGAATCTGGATATAATCCCACTATTCATGGCTCGTTGGTGAACAGCCAATGAAGGCAATTATAAAAAGGAGCTGTAGGCTGATGGCTCAGGCATGGGATCATCATAAGTAAATAAATATACAGTGGATGTGTCTTTCACATACACAGTTGCCTTCATCCGCTTGCTGTGCGGTACATTTTTTGCCCTCCTTCTTTTAATCCACCATGGTTGTAAAAACAACAGCCACATGTAGACTTTAGAGTAGTTCCTTGTAACTGCTGGCAATGGGAATGCACTGAAAGTTTGTAATAATTTCCGACTGATTTCAAAGAAGGCAGTAAAATGCCATTCAGGAGGCTCTATATGGTATTTGTTTCCTTGTTGCAGTCAATGGTAAAGTGAGCAGGGTATGTACAGAACTCGAAATCTCTCACACATAAGGTATTCAGTATTTGCTTTTGAATGGGCAGCTATGTCCAGGCTCAGATTCTGATACAGTATCCGCAAAATAGGTCTAAACTAAGGATCCTTTCCTAGAGACAGCAGATCTAGTAAGGATAATATCTTAACAATTAGGTATAGGTAAAGGTAAAGGTCTCCTTTTCTTGAAAGCCAGTCATATCTGACTCTAGGGTTTGGTGCTTATCTCTGTTTATAGCCAAAGAGCCAGAGCTGTCTGTATCTGCAGATGTTTCCATGAACATGTGGCAGGCATGACTAGACATGGAAGCACTGTTTACCTTCCCACCGAAGTGGTCCCTATTTATCTACTTGCAATTTCTTGCTTTCATACTGCTAGGTTGGCAGGAGCAGGAACAAAGATGGAAGCTCACTCCACCATGCAGCACTCAGGTCTTGTACTGCTGACCTGCTAACTTTCAACTTGTCAAGTTCAGCATCTTAACCACTAAGCCACTGCAGTACCATATAATAACAATTATATGCTTACAAATCACTTCTCACTTATGGTGACCCTTCCCAGAATTTCCAGATGCAGAATACTCAGAAGTAATTTATCATTTCCTTCTTCTGGGGGGCATCCTGGGATAAATCAAGACCATTTAAAAACCTCTTTGTATGTTAAGAAGTTAACAAGGCAACAAGTATTAAAATTTGAAGCCAGCTGACCCCAACTCTTCTTTTCTGTGTGCAAAGGTATTCAACTTAAACAAGGAACTTTAGAATAAAAGTGATATTTCCAGAGCCAAATTTGTATGATATTCTTGTGGCTAAGCCAAATGGAATGGCCATATTCTGTGGAGTAACAGACATCTGAGCTGACTTGGTTTGGGATTTGTAATTCATCTGAAGCCAATTCTCAGCCCTATTATTTAATACATATTTTGGTACCTCTTGTAGAGCCCTTGTGGTGCAGTGATTAAAACTGCTGTACTGCAGCCAAAACTGCTGACATTATGAGTTCAATCCTGACATGGATCAAGCTTGACTCAGCCTTCCATCCTTTGAGGTCAGTAAAATGAGTACCCAGCATGTTGGGGACAAAATGCTAATTACCTTCTGAACTGCCATGAGACTTCACTAGTGCTATGGGGTAGTGGATAAATATGATTGCTTTGAATGCCTTGCTATAAAATAGTATTGTCACACATAGTTCCAGATATTAAAAAAAGGTATTGGTACAAGTTTACCTGTGAGATTTCTGAGAGGTTGAACAATGTCAAGCAGTTTTCTGACTAATCCTACTAGTTACACTGGCTTTGCTCAGGTTTTTTTCTTTAAAGAACTTATACAAAGGAGGGGTGATGGAGACACAGAACTCCCCCATGCCTCCTCTTTCCACCCACTTCCGCTTCCTCCCCCAAAACCTACTCAGGCACTACTCTTAAGGAGACCAGGATCCCCACTTCCATCTCACAGTGTGTGTGTGGGGGTGATTTCGCCCCAAACCTACCTATTCAACGCTTTTATTGAGGCCAGGGTCTATCTCAGCTGGAGGGAGGGAGGCTTTGGCCAAGGCCCCCCAATTCCCTGGGTCCTCCTCCACCCTCTCCCCCCCCCCCCGGTCCTCTCAGCCATTTCCTCTTGCTTGGTCAGCTCCTCCCTCTCAAAGCCTCTTTCTCTCTCTCTCTCTCTCTCTCAATACTCCTCCCCTCAACTCACACAAAGCTGCCCACTGTGATGTCAGTGTAGGTGGGGCTGCGCTGATCGCATTCGAAGAACTTGCTGTTGGACAGGAGGCTGCTCAAATCCCTCAGCAGTTTTGGGTGCTTCTCCTCCTGTTTCCGCTTGGCACTCGCCACCATGGCCTCCACTGGGGAGCCGGCAAGAAACTGGGGTGCAGGGGGTGGGGTGATGCCAAGTCCTGGGCCCGACCTCCTGAGGTAGATGGAACGTGATGGCTAAGGGGAGGCTGGGATGTATCCCACGTTTGATGCATGGTGGATGCAGGGATGGGAGGAGAGAAGGGGGAGGAAGGGAATGGAAGGGGAGGAGGGGGAAGAGGGCCTCATCTCACATCTCTGTTTCACACCTGGGCATGCACCCAGCCCAACCATCAAATAAGGATGGGAGGGGGAGGGTGTGTGAGAGAGACACAGAGAGGGAGAGTTGGCGGCGGTAGAAATGAAGCAAGCTCGAGCCATAACTTGATGACTTGCTGAGGCAGAATCTGCATGTGTGCCTCCTAGAACTGTGCGCATGCACAGTACTGCTCTCTGCTCGGTGGGGGTGCCCCCTTTGCAACCCTTTTGGGGGCATAAACCATGGAATGGGATTCGAGACACTCCAGTGCTGATCTTGCACACCCAAGGTAGGTGTGTGCCAAGTTTCAGTGACATCTGTCCAGGGGTGTGGATTTCTATAGAGCACATACAAACCCACACCTCTGTTTTATAGATATAGATTATACGGTGGCAACTATTTGATACCAGTTTTATTTCACAGCTGCATCTAACAGAATGCTAAAATTTCTAGTTTTCTGATGGAATTCTTTGCTGCAGATCAACTGCATAAAGTCCTGTAGCAGAAAATTCTAAGAGTTTTGCTGAAACACAAATTCCAAGACTATGTAGGATGGGGCCTTACAGTGGTATCAACTGCTTTAATTATAATATGTATGATGTGTAGATACATTCTAAAATCTCTGATGTGAAATTCTCTGAACAATCATCTGTGAATACTATATGTTAAATGACATGCGAGGTTATCCTGCTATGGTAACAGAGTAGACCATAGTAGACTGCTATCAACAGAGTAGCAGAGTAGACTAATGCCTTGGGTGACAAAGTCCATAGGGAAGGGTGATGGTTCCCAAGTGGATTAAATCCCTCTTGAATCAATCTTGAAGGAGGGCAGCAGCTTCATCGATACTAGCCTGGGGTTGAGGAGGACTTTGTGTGCCAAAAAGGCTCAGGACCAGAGTGTAACTCACAGAACTAGATCAGTGGTATGGGTATCACGATGCGATTTTATTCTCTGTATAGTCTTCATGGCTGATCATCATGAGGATTGCCAATGTTCGATTTCAGATAAAAAAGAAGAAGAAGGAAAAGGAAAAGGAAAAAGAAGAAGAAATAATGACAGGCTAGTAACAGAAGCAACAAAATATATGTATAAAAATAATTCCAGTGTTTAATTTGGAAATAAAATATCTATTTTATTATGGTGGTGAAGGTTTAAATTATGGACACTACATTTGATTATAACATGATTTGGAAGAATTCTTCTTGGCAGGCTTAATTCACTGCCCAAACTAGCCAATGTGGTTGAGAGGTCATTGAGCTAACACTAGGCCAGCTAACAATGTGCTGGATATAAAACTCACCCAGTTCATCTTCACTTTGTGCCATCATAGTGGCTTTATTCTTGGGTTGAGGGAGGTGAGGATATGGCATAACATCACATTACTGTTTTCTCACTCGTTTGTCTTTTCTGCTTCAATATTTCTTTTGTGTTGACACTTAAAACATTATTCTTCCTTTCCACAAAGGCAAAGGGGCAAAACCTCACCAGAGATGCAATAGTTAAAGCAAGAAGTTCAATTTAAGTTACCTCTCCTGACAACCACTTCAAAATAGCTCAAGAAAACTTGGAAGGCCATGCTTTGTAAAAAGATATTAAATCTGTCTTGGGAAGTATGGATTGGAAAGGTTGAAAGTCATTTCAGAAGTAGGTATTTGGTTTGGAAAGCTTTGGATTCAATCATACACACTATCCTTTCTAGCTGCTGTTTATTGGGCGGACAGTTAAGCTTTGGTATAAGCCTTTGCTCTTCAATACAATCATCCTTCTGTAGGGATATGGTCAGATTAGAAACCATCTCCTGGTCTGATCAATTCATTTCATGTCTGTACTGGGAGAAGAGGCTGATAGAGCCTGAGAAAAAATGAATTTATTTTGTGTTAACTCATAAAGATTGTTTTGAAGATCCGAATGTCTTGCATGTACACATATATGCATATACTCTCATTTCTTCAAACTAAAAAGGAAAAAAAATCTTTTAAAAATCAGCTATTTGAGAAATGGAGTAAAATTAAAAGGAACTGATATGTGCTTTTATTTTTATTTTTTATTTTTAAATACAATTTACAGACACATGAGTGGTAATGAGTTGGAATTATCCCAGATTTTGGAAACTAGTTGAAATAAATGGTGCAATTTTGAGATCAAGATTAAATCTCTATCCACTCTTATTTTATTTAAAGGTGGAACAAATGTCTTCATTGTGAAGTCTGCTGCTAAAATGAAATCTATAACAGAAAAGAGGTGGGGTGGTGGAAGATGTTGTGATTAGAAAAGGTCTGGACTTATAAGGAAAGCTTCTATCGTAGACAATTTGGCCAGATTCTCTATTGGCTGTTTACATGCACTGCTGTGGATGATTACCACGGTGCTGTTTGCATATCTGACCACGTTCTGTGTATCCACCTTTTTTATAGAGACATCCAGTACAAGTTTATATCTTTGCTGCTCTGCAAGTATCCCGCCTGGTAAAACAGTACATACACCCATTGGCTGTTATCCTGCCTTCACTCACAACACTGCCAGTCACAGCCACAGAAGAACAATCCTAGCAGGTCCTTCAGCTCAATAAACTAGCAGGGCTACATCCATACTCATCACACGTGGCTCCAGAAAATACAGGAACTGCTCTGGCCTGGGCATGCATGCACAGCAACAACTCCTTTGCACATGAACAGAACCCCTTTGCACATGCGCAGAACCCCTTTGTGCATGCACATCGCTGCCTCTGATAGGCGCGCATATGCAGTAACCCTTTCCCCCGCCATTCAAAATACGGGACGGTGATGGGAAATGGGAGGAATGAGCGCTGGACTACGGGAAATCCAGGCCAATACGGGTTACTTGACAGGTATGTGCTACATCATAGGCATAGAAGTATTTGCAGCAATATTAATTTTAAATACTAATTTTATCACTCCTTTAACTATGAGCAGATATGCTCCTTTTAAAATATATATTTAAGTACCCTCATCTTTGGTGGGAAGGTAACAGCGCTCCGTGTTCTCTGGTGTCTACTCATGCCTGCCACATGACCACGGAAACGTCTGCTGAAGCAGACAGCGCTGGCTCTTCGGCTTTGAAACAGAGATGAGCACTGAACCCTGGAGTCGGATACGACTAGTTTTCGAGCAAGGGAAACCTTTACCCACATCTTAACTTCCATCTTTTGCTGTACTATGCTGGTCTTGAACCATAATAAAGATTTGATTTAATTTGGTCATATGTCTGACTATGCACCTTAAATCGCCCCCCCCCCCCGGGCACATTTCGGGCACCTTGTTCATCTGCTATGGCAATTCCTCTTCTGCACATCTAAACATCAAATACAATTGGGGCAGTTATTTTCTTTAAACTGGTCAGAGAACTGTAACCTGTCACTGCTGGTAAAGCAATAGTTGCCCCTTACACAGCTGGGTTACTTTCTCTGTAGGAGGAAATCTTGGATCGTCTAGAACAGGAGTTCTCAACCTTTTCAAGCCAAGGGCTGGGTCACGCTCCCTCAGAAAGCTTTGGGGGCCGGATGGCCATTTTGCCCTGTCTGCACAATGGGGGTGGCCTGTACATTAAGTAGGAACCACACATGGCACTTCCGGGTGTGGCCGAGGCAGTGGTGAGTCACATGAAATGGTGGTGTGCACTGCATCCAGCCCATGGGCCACAGGTTGAGAACCCCCAGTCTAGAAAAACTTCAGTTTCCTTCTTGCCAGTGTTGCAATGGAGCCATAAAAAAACATAGAAGCCCTTATGAATTACTAGTTTTTTTTGTGCGCGCACCCCCCAAAACACACACACACACACACACACACAATACAAGAAAGATAAAACCATTACCAATAAGAACATTACATAAAAACCTCAGCAAAAACCAAAATTAAAACACATAAAAACTAACATCATCAACACTAAAAGCTACCCTAACTCTCCCTCAACCCACGGTAAAACAGGCTTATCAAAGAACGAGAGAGGGGGGGAGCTCAATCCCACAACAGGGAAGCTAAATAAGCCAACGGGCTTGAGATGTGGAGCCTAATGTGCCCCACACCCGTTGGCAGAGCCAGGTTTTCAACATCTTCCTGAAGGGGAATAGCTCCGACTGGAGGCACAATTCCGATGGAAGGAGGTTCCAGAGGGCTGGAGCAGACACGGAGAAGGCTCTCCTTCTGGTCCCCATCCGAGATGCTTCTTTTACTGATGGGACCACCAAAGCACCCCTCCTGTTTACCCTTGTCGGATGGGCTGATAACCTTGGGGTGATGCGGTCTCTTAAGTACCCAGGTCCAATGCCATGAAGGGCTTTAAAGGTCAAAACCAGCACCTTGAATTGCACCCGGAGGCATACCGGTAACCAGTGCAGCTCCCGTAGCAGAGGTGAGGCATGGGCATACCGTCTGCACCCCATCACCGCCCGGGCAGCCACATTCTGGACCAGCTGAAGCCTCCAAACAGTCTCCAAGGGCAGCCATGTAGAGCGCATTGCAATAAAACAATCTGGAGGTGACCAGATAACTGCCCAGAAAGGCAGGGGTGTCCTGTGTGTGAGAGAGAGAGGGGGGGAGGGAGAGAGATAGAGGGTGGGACACGCACAGCCATTGCCTGGAGGGGAAAGGGGCTCCCTTCCTCTGTCAGGCAAGGACTGAACGGGGCACCAGCTTTGTCCGTCACCTGGTGGGGAAGGCGTGCGCTTTCTCCATCTCTCTCTGTTCCCCCATTCTCTCTCTCTCTCTTCCCCTTTCTCTTTCTTCCACCCACACTCTCTCTCCCCCTCTATTTCTCATGTGTGATTTCTCCTTCTCTCTCTTTTACCCCTTCTTTCTTTCTCTTTCCCCTTCTCTTTCCCCCTCTCTATGTCTTGCACACTTTCCCCATCTCTCTGTCTCCCCCACTCTCTATCTCTATTCTACCCCTCCTATCTCTCTCTTTTTCCCCTCTCTCTTTCTTCCCTTTCATCTCTCTCTCTCTTCCCCCTCTCATTCTTTCCCCCTTTCTCTCTCTTCTCCCCCCGGCGGGGAAGGTGGCCTCGCTCAGCAGGGCTGCGGGAAGTTGAGGGGCTCCCCTCCTTCCTACAACCCCACCGAAGCTGCTGCAAGGCCAGTGCTGGCCTCGCTCACCGGGGCCACGAGAAGATGAGGGGTTCCCCCTGCATCCCACAACCCCACCGAAGCCACTGGGAACCTGGCGCTGGTCTCATTCACCAGGGCCATGGGAAGATGAGGTGCTCCCTCTTCTTCCCACAACCCTGACAAATCTGTGGTGAGGCCGGCGCCGGCTTTGCTCACCGGGATGGTGGGGATGGGTTCCCTCCGGGAGACAAACTGTCTCCTGGAGGGAAGTGTTTTGCAGGCAGTGCTTTGGCACGGTGGTGGTTTTTTTAAGCATGTGTGCGTGCTGGCTTTCCTGGCCTCCTCCGTGCTCGCGTCCCTCAGCCTGATTGGCTGAGGGGTCATGGCTCAGAGGACGCTGGAAATGGCACACTCCCAAAAGTGTGATAAACGATGTATAAAAGTGTTTTAATAACAGGAAATATTCATATACTCGTCCTGTCTTGAGGTATATCAGGCATGAGGTAGGTGTGACACCTCAACTCCAATATAATACAATAACGATTGTTCCTTCTATACACGTCTCATGCCTTCATACTGATAGCCTAACAATGCTAAGCTGTAAACCTCAAGCATACAAACATACTGGGACTCCCCACCAAAAAATATATAATAAATATATAATATAATAACAACCCAACATCCCCGTGGTGCCAAGCAAGTGGATTCCTGTGTACAGTCCAAGATGATAGTCAATCATAATACCACTAATGTTCAATTGGTTCTGGTCTTTCAAAGTCCGTGGCCATGAAATGATTTTGCTGGGCTTATAAAGCTGGCACAGGGGTGGAGGGTGGCTGTCCTACTTCATAGAGGGGTTCCCAGACGGCGAGCATCAATGGATGGCTGTAGACAAAAATTCACGATGCCCTTCCAATACCGGAACCCCTCTATGAAGTAGGACAGCCACCCTCCACCCCTGTGCCAGCTTTATAAGCCCAGCAAAATCATTTCATGGCCACGGACTTTGAAAGACCAGAACCAATTGAACATTAGTGGTATTATGATTGACTATCATCTTGGACTGTACACAGGAATCCACTTGCTTGGCACCACGGGGATGTTGGGTTGTTATTATATTATATATTTATTATATATTTTTGGTGGGGGGTCCCAGTATGTTTGTATGCTTGAGGTTTACAGCTTAGCATTGTTAGGCTATCAGTATGAAGGCATGAGACGTGTATAGAAGGAACAATCGTTATTGTATTATATTGGAGTTGAGGTGTCACACCTACCTCATGCCTGATATACCTCAAGACAGGACGAGTATATGAATATTTCCTGTTATTAAAACACTTTTATACATCGTTTATCACACTTTTGGGAGTGTGCCATTTCCTTGCTTGTTTAAACACCCCAGCCGTCCCACCTCATTATCAGAGGACACTGGGGCTTGTAGGTTTTTTTTCCGTGTTTGTGGGGTGGTTGCCCCACTCACGGCTGGCAGACCCTAGTGGCAATGCTTGCAGGTTGTTAAGGTAAGTGTTGGTGGCTTGGTTCGTGATGGTTTCATTTCATTTATTCGATTTATACCCCGCCATACTCGACCAGGGCCGACTCAGGGTGGCTTACAACAAGTAAATCAAATACAGAATACAAAATTACCAATGGTACAATGTTACAATACAGCAAATTAAACAATAAAGTATGCAATAAACATTTAAGTTCTAACATAACAAAATAGTTACACAATCCCTTGGCTACTAACGTCCCCCAAAAACATAGCCCCATGGCTCGCAAGTCCCTGACAGAGCCAAAGAAGAGGACGATACAGCCCCAAGGCAACTGAGGGAGCTGGCGATGAAACCATGGCTCCAGAGAAACTGGCAGCACGGCTTTTCAAAGTCCCACTGCCTAACGCCGGTCAGCTGCACTCCCACCTCCCCTGCCGGGCGGGGTGGGGGAGGGAGCTGGCGATGGAACTGTGGCTCCGGAGACACTGGTGGCGCGGCTTTTCAAAGTCCCACCGAGTAACGCTGGTCAGCTGCGCTCCCACCTCCCCCGCCGGGCTGGGTATGGACGTGCATGCCGGACATGCACAGTTAACGCACCTTCTTATAGGTAAAGATAGAATCACTGAGTTGAAAGGGGGATTTTAAGCCATCAAGTCTAACCCCCTGCTTAATTCAGGAATAAAATCAAAGCAGATCTGACAGGTGGTTGCCTAATTCTCTCTTGAATGATTCCAGCGTTGAAGCACTCACCACCTCTCAAGGCAGTTGGTTCCACTGTCGTACTGCTCTAAACATTAAGTGGGTTTTCCTGATATTCAGACTATACCTGGCTTCCTTTAGTTTGAGCCCATTATAGTGCATCCTGCACCCTGGGATAATGGAGAACAGATTCTTCCATTCCTCTTCATAATTATCTTCCAGGTATTTGAAGAGTGCTATCATATCCCCTCTCAATCTCCTTTTCTCCAGGTAAAATTGCCCAATTCCTTCACATCTTCCTCATATGGCTTGGCTTCCAGTCCTCTGATTGTCCTTTTTGCCATTCTCTGTACCTGACCTAGTTTGATTGCATCTTTCTTAAAGTTTGGTGCCCAGAATTGGATGCAGTACTCTAGATGTGGTCTAACTAGTGCTGTATAGCACCTTGCACAATAGGTGTTCATAATTGGTGCTTTCATACATGCGCACACAATAAAAGGTTGCAACAAGATCTGCTAATGGTTCCTACCTATTGTTGGTGGATTTTAAAGTTGCAATCATTAACATCCTGTTTGGTTGCAAATATCAGAGAAGGCACCAAGAGATGTTCTAGAGTTAGGTAAAGGTAAAGATCACCCTTGATCAAAAGCCAGGTGTATCTGACTCTAGGGTTCAGTGCTAATCTCTGTTTATAGCCAAGGGGTCTGCTGATGTTTCCATGGGCATGTGGCAGGCATGCCTCAACACCGGAGTGCACGGAACACTGTTTACCTTCCCACCAAAGTGGTACCTATTTATCTACTTGCAATTTCTTGCTTTCACACTTCTAGGTTGGCAGGAGCTGGGACACATACTGGAGCTCATTCCATTGTGCAGTACTCGGGAATCGAACTCTGACCTTCCAGTCTTTGAGTTCAGCATCTTAATCACTTGAGCCACTGCAGTCCCTTGGCTAAGAGTAGGATGCCATTTATTCAAAGAACATTTCTTCATCCCAGCCCAGTAAGAAAAGCCTTAAAGAGAGCCAGAGTTTAAATACATCATTCCTTCTCAGCTCTGAAAGAGAGCCATTTAATGTAATAAAAAATTCTGGCCTGATTCACCCAGACATTTCACATCCTGAGAACATGAGTGACTGGTCCTGAGGGGGGGAAAGTGGTTCACTTAAATGGTCACATAAACATTTTACCAGGAACATGGCTTATAATAATTTTATCCATGTTTGGCAGCTTTGCAACATCATGGTAAATGAGGCCCAATTGTAGACCTGTAGCAGTGGGGAGAAAGAGTCATTCTGTGATGAAGATTTTCAACTGCATGGAGATTACTGTTGGAATAGGAATCATGGTCGTCACCGCTGCTGGCTGCTACTCCTATCCAAGTATACATTTTTTTCCCCTGGAAATTATTTTCATGAAAGAAGAATGGCAAACAGAGAAAATTCAATTGGCATAAATTTGTTTTAAGGTGGATCGAAGCTTGACATGAAGTGACCCACACACTGTGATCACAGAGCCATCTCCTGCAGCAAGTATGAAATGAGACATGCAGGATTTAACACAGGGACTGCAATGGACTGCCGCAGTCTTGATTATATTAACAAGGTGTGCCTTCACAGCCAGTCCCTCTGGCATGGCCTCTTCCACCTCCTTGACCATTGGGAAACAGAATGAAGTGGTTCCTCCTCCGCTCATTTTGCCATTGATTCCAATATGATGGTTCCCAGTGGCATTTCCTCCACTGAGGGGGATATCACCCCACCTAAAGTGGTTCATCCGCCTGTAGCCATTGGCTTCTTCAGGGAGTAAGGTTATTTACCACCACCCAACACTCGGCATTGTGCCGCTGGCTGTACGGTCTACTCCTTTACCATAGTGGGATGTCCAGCCAGACACAATAGGAATCATACATTTTTTAAAAAAACATTTTTGGTACTTATTTACATCAATGCAGTCTTTACCTGGGATAAAATACCTTCACAAATGAGTACCTAATTTTTGTAATGCCAATTCACATGATCCTTCTATGTGGCTGCCCCACCATTCTCCGCAGCTGGCTTGCTTGCATGCTCAAGAGCCAACAGCACTGTAAGATGCTGAGATCAAACGTGAATTTTTGTTGATCTTGACAGTGCACAGATGCATTAATTGTGAAATGCCCTGTATATCCAGGTGCTTCCAAAAACTTTTTGCTTACTCATTGTTACAATTATTTCCTTCTTTGTAAACCAATTCTTGATTTCTATGCATAATCAATTGTTTAAAAATGGACATTAGAGCTAGAAAACTGTTATGTACTGAATGGTTTGTGACAAGTACCCTTTAACGGATTGTATCCGTCAATTGTATCTACTGTAAGCAATCATTGATTCATTGTAACAAGCTGTTAAGAACAATGCTGCTCCTGCAGTAGTAGTGTTGGATACAGGATACCTATTCACCTGAATACCTGAAGGGCAGGATACTACTGCCACATTGCATCTGGAGAAGATGGGCGTGACGTCCCCATGACATCACGCGGACAGTAACCAATGGACTATCACCCGGGCTATTCAAAATGTACTATAAATAAGGCTGTTCGTCCACCTGTAGGTTCATGTTCACACTACTACAATGCAATAAAGTCTGGTTTTAGCCCTTACTGTGGCTCCTGCTTGTCTTCTGTGCAAGACACGAAATTGGCGATGAAGGTGGGATACCCCCATTGTTATGGCACTTAAGGCTAATGGGGAGGTCAGAATCTGCGCTGACTACAAGTGCATGATTAACAAGGCAATCCACCCAAATGCGTATCCAGTACTGGTGGTAAGCCACCTGCTTGCAACCCTGCATGGGGGGAGGTGTTTCGCCAAACTAGACTTGGCCCAGGCATACCAACAATTGTTGGTAACCCCAGCTACAGCCCCCACTCAGACAATTGTGACCCACAAGGGAGCTTTTAAAGTGACGCGCCTCCAATTCGGCATAAATTCGGCTCCGGGGATTTTTCAGTACCTCGTAGAAAGGTTGTTAAAAGGGCTCCCAGGTGTTTTCCCTTATTTTGATGACATTCTGATTACAGGGGGGGGGGCAGGAATTGGCCAAGAGGTTAGACCAGGTACTAACAGTGTTCGAAAAAGCGGGGCTCAGGCTGAGGAAGGATGAATGCGTTATTTTTGCTGAGGAAGTAGAGTTTCTGGGTTTTCAAATAACCCCTGAGGGCATTAAGCCAGCTGAGTCCAAGGTAGCGGCAGTGAAATATGCTCCTCGCCCCACCACCAAGCCCGAATTGCAGTCCTTCCTAGGACCCCTAAATTTCTATCACTCTTTCCTCCCGAGAAAGGTGTCTGTTGCAGAGCCATTGCATAGATTACTCAAAAAGGATGCGCCTTGGTGGGGGGGGGACAGTCAGGAATGGGCATTCCGGGGGCTCAAACAGCTTCTATCTTCCGAGGCTGTGTTGACCCACTTCGACCCAAAGAAACCTGTTGTGCTGGTCTGCGATGCCTCACCGGTGGGGGTGGGGGCAGTCCTCTGCCACGTGCTAGAGAGAGGGCGAGAGGCCCCAGTGGCATACTATTCGAGATCACTGTCCAAGGCAACTATGTGCAAACTGACAGGGAGGCCCTAGCGACCGTTACAGGAACCAAGAAGTTCCATGATTTTCTCTATGGCAGGCCATTCAAAGTCATGACCGACCACAAGCCCCTCTTAGGAATCTTCACTACAGATAAGCCAACCCCGCAGATCTTGTCCCCAAGGATGCTGCGATGGGCGATCTTCCTCAATGCATACCAGTACGCGCTGACCTACTGCCCCGGCAAGGAGATTAGTCATGCCGATGCTCTTTCCAGGTCACCCCTCCCACAGTGCGAGCACCACCAGGTGCTCCTGATTGAAGCCCTAGAGTCACCCCCAATCCTGCCAGCTGAGATCGCCAAGGCTATGGTGAAAGACAAGTCGTTGACCCTAGTCAGTTCATGGGTACAGAAAGGCTGGCCGGCAAGCTCCCCTATGGATGAATTCTGGATTTACGGTAGGCGGAGAGATGAGCTCTCCCTAGAAAGGGGCTGTTTACTCTGGGGGCAGCGGGTAGTAATCCCTGAAGTTCTGAGGTCCCGGGTGCTAAAGATGCTGCATATCAGCCACCCGGGAATCGTGCGCACCAAGGCGCTAGCTAGGAGTTATGTCTGGTGGCCCAAACTGGACACAGATATAGAACACATGGTAGGCACTTGCGAGAGCTGCCAGAGCACCCGCCCCGAGGAGTCCTGACTTCCGCACAGAGAATGGGACACGGCCAGGGGTCTGTGGTCACGCTTACACGTGGATTTTGCGGGTCCTTTCAGAGGCACCCTTTTCCTCATAATAGTGGACTCCTACTCCAAGTGGTTGGGGGTAATTCCAATGGCCAGTACATCATCAGCTGCAACGATTAAGCAATTATGCAAGGTATTCAGCTGCTTCGGTTTACCTGACATACTTGTAAGCGACAACGCCACAACTTTCACGTCAGCGGAGTTCCAGGGTTTCATAGAGATTAATAAGATTCGCCACATTACTGTGGCCCCATTTCACCCCACTACAAATGGTCAAGCGGAACGCCTGGTGCGAACAACAAAGGACGCACTGCGTAGGATGGGCCCCGGGGAATTGAACCTGCAACTCTGCCAATTCCTGTTAAGGTACTGAGTAATCCCTTTAGCGTCAGGGCTCTCGCCCACCGAGCTCCTCATGCGGAGGAAACCCGCCACGATTCTCTCAAGGTTAGATCCAACCAGGGTAGAGGACACGGGTAGAAACATAGAGATGGGGGACACCAAGAGTTTTGAGATCGGCCAGCCAGTACATTGCTGAAACTACGCGGCTGGCAGCCCGACTTGTGTACCGGGAATAGTGGTCGGACAGACAGGGCCAGTATCCTACAATGTCGAGACAGGCACTGGGCTCCTCTGGAGGAGGCACGCCGACCAACTCAGAGGCAGAGTAGTGGAAAGGCAAGACGTGAGTAACCAAAGGGAGCAGTCAGCGTCAGGGTTCTCCCCCACCCGCTTATCCCAAGGGGGAGACACAGGCCACAGGGGGGAGGAAAATGATACAAACCCGCATCCTTTGGACACACCGGGTAACAGGGACAATTTAGAAGAGACGGATTTTGAAGAATTGTTAGATTTTGAGTTAGGGGACCGGGGGTGGTCCCCCACCCATCCAAGCGAGGAGCGGGGGTTTTCTTTAGTCCCTGGAGCGCCCAGTCTCACATCCCTGGAGTTCACTCCCACACCTAGATCTCCCCAATCCCCGGCTCACAACTCGCAGCCAACCGCTAACGAATCACATTCCTCCAATGCAGGAACTCTGGCCCGGAGTGCGGCCACCCCTCGCCCAAATCGAACGTGGCTAGAGGACTTTGTCCTCACATAGGGGGGAGGGATGTTATGTACTGAATGGTTTGTGACAAGTACCCCTTTAACGGATTGTATCCGTCAATTGTATCTACTGTAAGCAATCATTGATTCATTGTAACAACAATGAATCTGTTAAGAACAATGCTGCTCCTGCAGTAGTAGCGTTGGATACAGGATACCCATTCACCTGAATACCTGGAGGGCAGGATACTACTGCCACACTGCATCTGGAGAAGATGGGCATGACGTCCCCATGACGTCACGCGGACAGTAACCAATGGACTATCACCCGGGCTATTCAAAATGTACTATAAATAAGGCTGTTCGTCCACCTGTAGGTTCATGTTCACACTACTACAATGCAATAAAGTCTGGTTTTAGCCCTTACTGCGGCTCCTGCTTGTCTTCTGTGCAAGACACTAAAAAAACATTGTCTTTTTTACTGATTGAATGAAGAATTTTGGGAGATGTAATCCAAAAAATATATATAACATTTTCAAGCTCTAGTATAAATATGCAATTTACACCTTAATCATAGACATTACTTGCATTGCCTTAGTGCAGGGATTCTCAACCTGCATCCCCCGGGCGGAATGCAGCCCATGGCTCCCCACTACCTCCACCACAACAGAAAGTGCCATGTGGTGGAGGAAGGGCAAGTGGCTGTCTGGCCCCCAAAGCTGTCTGAAGGAGCATGACCCGTCCTACAGCTTTAAAAGGTTGAGAACTTCTGCCTCAGTGAATATGTGAATGAATGAATTAATGAATCTACCTACCTACCTACCTGCATTGCCTTAGTGAATCTATCTATCTATCTATCTATCTATTAATCTGTTTTGTAAACATAAACTTTAGAAAAATGTTTATATGGAGAGACCTAGGTAAAGGTAAAGGTTTCCCTTCCTTGAAAGCCACTCGTATCTGACTCTAGAGTTCAGTGCTCATCTCTGTTTCAAAGCTGAAGAGCCAGTGCTGTCTGTTTCTGCAGACATTTCCGTGGTCATGTGGCAAGCATGACTAGACACCGGAACACACGGAGCGCTGTTACCTTACCACTGAAGTGGTCCCTATTTATCTACTTGCAATTTCTTGCTTTCAAACTGCTAGGTTGGCAGGAGCTGGGACAAAGATGGGAGCTCATTCCATCCTGCAGTACTCGGGAATCGAACTGCTAACCTCCTTCCTTCCAATCAGCATCTTAGCCACTTGAGCCAGTGCAGTCATCATATAATAATAACAATAGTGAAAGAACAAAACTGGGTGCTAGGATTTATACATTCTGAGTTCTTTTTACCAAATTCAGAATGAAAGTTGCTTGAATAAATAAATAAATAATCAAATGTCTCTTTGACGCTAACTGAGAACAAAGTCCTAGATATTTAAGGCAGGACATCCTCAACATAAAGGTCTAAATGTATGATCTCTAAAACCCTAAAATAAAATGCAAATGCACAAGATCAATTAAAGGATTAGGACCTCAATATTTGGTTGATGATAAGAATTGTAATGTTCAAGGAGACCAAAAATGGCAACACTAGAACTGAGCTTACTCACTTGTGGCTCCTTTCCTCTGGAACAAGCTTCCTACAGAGGCTTGTCAGGTGCCATCACTCTCTGTTTCTCATTAAAACTGATTTATATAAAGATGTTTAAATGAATTTAACTTGTGTATTTTTATATGAAAGTGATTTTAGCTAGAGGCAGAATTTAATGTATACAGTTTTTTATATTTATTGTATGGCATTGTCTGGCCAGGTTATCCTGCTTTGATAATTGAATAGACTATACTGCCAGAGACTCAATGCTGAGTGTCAGGCGGTGATTAACTAACCTGAGCACTCTGAGGACTAATTGCCTTGAGTGCTGAAGTCCACAGGGAAGGGTGATGGTCCCCAAGTGGATTAAATCTCACTTGGATCAATCTTGAATGAGGGCAGCAGCTTCATCAATACTAACCTGGGGCTGAAGAGGAATTTGCGTGCCAAAAGGGGTCAGAATGTGACTCGCAGAACTGGATCAGTGGTATGGGTGTCATACTGCAATGCAGAAGGCTACTGCATTATATTCTCAGGACAGTCTTCATGGCTAATTGCCATGAGGATCGCCAATATTGCAGCAGCAGCAGAAGAAGAAGAAGAAGATAGCAATTTAGTATGGAATTGTATTATATTGTGAACTGCTGAGAGAGTAACAACACCAATGGGGAGGTATAGAAATGGATGGATGATTGGATGGATAATGATCTGGGATTTTTCCCTTGTTTGATGACTCTTTGTGAATGAGAATGAGCACAAGAGGATATCCTGTAGACCATCTTGACTGCTGCTATTGGTGTTGTCAACATTCAGACTGTCCTTTGCTATGTAAAGCCTGCCATAATTTTTCTTGCTGGAAATGTGAGCATTATATTGTGCAGGCATATTGAGCTATTTGCTGGCATTTTCAATCATGGATACAGAAACACAGTAAAGTCGTTCCCCCCCCCCCCCTTAGAACCCACATGCACTTTGAAGAATTAAATTTAACACTGACTGTGGAGCTCCATAAGCAATAGTCCTCCATAATTATCAACATATTGGATTTTATTCAAAGCAGGTTTCCCCCCTAAAAAGCAAGTCCTGATCCAGCTGTATTCATGCTGGATTTATACAAGGAGATTGGCTGATCACACTACCATCAAGGTTACTTCTTTGAGGCTTTTAAGAGAGAGTGAGGGAAACTTGTGTCCCAGTATGAACAGATCCATCAATTATATTTCCCCTTAAAAACAAAACAAAATAACCCAAATCTTCTTTAAATGCTCAGCAAGAAAAGCATAACAGATAGTTAGATGGATAACAAATATAGTCTGTTCCTTAATTTGAGGATTTTTTTTCTTCTTCCGTGACTAAGCCAGACATGAAACTGCCAAAATGAAGCCACCTTTGGTGAGTTTATTCTGCAGTTCCTTTCTCCTGACCTAGTGTGAAAAAGATTAGCCAGCAAAACAAGGTTGCCATTACCAGGGTATGCCCAATTGTGGTTCAAACATCCCACAATCTTTGAGGAGGCTCTTTCTGTGATGTGGAGAAAGAAAGAAAGGTTTGTATGTTAAAGCCATCAGATTAATTTATTCCAAGGACTTTTCTTTTAATTTAGTCAAAGCTTCCTTGGAACTAGAGAGGGGGAGTGTCAAAACTCCCAACCCCCTTCCATCTGTCAAGGTAAATGTCACTCAGCCATCTCATGTGTCAAGTAAGACTTGTCAGGCTTGGAATCAACATGCTGCAGCTATTATCACTAACACTCACCATATGCCTCTAAGGAGAGAAAATGTGACATGTGACAGAACAGAACTGATGAACAGGAAAGGATAATGGGTGCATGTGCTCTCCATCCTTTGAACCACTGGTCTTTGCATGAGTGCAATGATAGGAGACTTCGAATGACAGGGGAAAGGGGGAGGAAGCTGCATATAAACCAATGATGCACAAAGCTACATCCTTCCTCTGGTGCCTTTGTTGCAATCCAGAACAAAACACAGCAATTCCAGCTGCATTTGTCTAGATTTCTGACACAGCCTGTCAACAATGAAATTATTCCAAAATATTATCATCCATGGAAGTTCCAGACTGCAGTATTCTTCAATTCTTGCAATGAAGATGGGACAGAAAATTATTTACTGTATTTTCTGGCATATAAGACTACTTTTTAACCCCCAAAAATCTGTGCCAAAGTCGGGGGTTGTCTTATAGGACAGGTACTTAACTGCAGCTTGTTTCCCCTTGCTTCATATGTCCGGCGCATATGGTGGGGGGTGCCGCGGCCGAGTCCCTGCTCTGTGCGGGGAGTATGAAGCAAGGGGAAGCAAGCTGCACACATCTTCCTGTACCTCGAGGAGGAGAACGTGAGCGTGGATTGGCTCTCCACCAGAACCTGCCCATTCGACTCGGAGGGCTGCGCGTCTTCGGGTTGAGTGTGGGTTAATTTTTATTTGGTGTGCATTGGAAGAGAGGTAGTCTTATACAGCAAGTATATTCCAAACTCTATATTTTAACCGGAAAAGTTGGGGGTCGTCTTATACACCGGAAAATACGGTATGTATTTATATTATTATTATTATTGGAGTCAGGATCCTTGGTTACAATATAAATCCCCTTCCTAAGACTCAAATTGCAAGTCTCAAAAATTATCTGCTGGCTAGATTCCTGGTGTACCTGTGAAAAACTCATGTTTAGATTTTTAAAATGAGAACAGTTAAAAATACATGCAGTCAAAAATAGTTCCTAACATATTTCAATTAATCGGGAAAATGTGTACAAGAGAGATACATTGAAAATGATTAAAAATTCACATTTTTGGAATGGTGAACAAATATGTATGAATCCTTTTGGTAGAATTAAATGAAGGCTCACAATTTGAGATGAAACGAAGCTAGAAGGCAATTTATGCTAGAATCAAAGACATGTACTGAAATCAAGGCTTCTTCATCTGCATAAGGCAGATGGACTTACCTACTTAACCAAATATTTGTAAATATGGAGGGTATCCTCAGGGATTGTTTGCTTTGGATTGTTCTAATATCATCTTAGTGAAACTAGACTAAGGAAATGATTGAAGATGTTCCTAAGTATCCTCTCTAGTGCCCAAAGGCTATACTGTTCATTGAAATAATGAATTGGATGATGGAATCATTGAGGTAACAGCTAGAAAAAGAGATAGAACAATCCTTACAGAGCTTCTGACAGCCGTTGTCCTTCATATTGGTTTTATCCTGGCTCTGATTTGGTTCTATGACAATGCCTTATTTTTTTCTGTTATACATCTCAGATAAAACAGAGTTGGAGCAATCCTGCCTCTTCCAGAGTTTCCACTTCTGCCCATCTGTGCTTCTGTCAGCAAGACCAACCCATCCCACAGTGACTCAACAGTAACATGAAAAATTGAAGAATCTCAGTTACATGTACAGAACCCAGTCAGGCCGACAAATTAATCTTACTTTCTGTATTGAGAGTAGACATGTGTTTTCCACTGGATACAAAGAATATCAAATTAAGTTTGAGGTGCAGGGGAGGACTAGCCTGGGAGGTACAGAGCAAGCCACACAGTACTCCAACATCTCACAGGGACATCCCATCTTTTATCGTCTGATACATGAAAGAGTTATCTTATTCTGCCAAATGATAGGGCTGGCTCTTACTCTTACAAAATGTGATTTAGCACGCCTTCCGTTATCTATTGCTCCCAAAGATTGAAATAAATAGAAGAAGCTGTTGTACTACTTGCTAAGCTGTATTTCAGAAGAGGCAGTTCATGTGGCCCTCAGGCAAAAGCACAGGTCATGTGCAATAGCACTGAAGTGTAGATATTTCTAAATGAAGCTACAGTCCCCATGGTATTTCCCCCAGACTTTCCCCACAAAGCTCCGATAAATAAATAAAAACTCCACTCACCTTGACTACATGCCCTGCTTTCTAGCTTCCAGGAAACAGGCAGCCTTCCTACAAAATGTCCTGAACTGCTTATCTTTCACTCTTCCTACCTGTCTGCAGTGGCTCAAGTGGCTAAGATGCTGACTGGAAGGTGGGAGGTCAGCAGTTCAATTCCCACGTACTGCAGGACGGAATGAGCTCCCGTCTTTGTCCCAGCTCCTGCCCAACCTAGCAGTTCGAAAGCAAGAAAATGCAAGTAGATAAATAGGGACCACTTCGGAATATGGACTACACCAAGCAATAGTCTGATGTAGAGTGTGACTGTGGTTGTCACTGAAAAGCAGTTCCCCCTATGTTTAAGATGTCAACTTCTGCCTCACAGCAGTCCCCAGAAACAGGCCCAAAGTCTAGAATTGACACAGCTAGTTCTATTCTCTTGATGCTAGTCAGCCAGAGTGCAGTGAAAATGGGACAGGGAAATCGTGACATAGCCTGGTCTACTCTTCAAACATACCTTGATGATACGTTAGAGGCAAAGGAAGAGCCTTTAAGTGAGATCTCTGAAACTAATGCCATGAAAGGAAGCGGACTAGTGAGTTTAATTTCTGAAGTGGTAGTCGTCAGCATGGTGGTTTTTTTAACAGAGAGTATGCCATGTGGAATAAATTATTTTCTGTAGTATTTCTCAGCACTTCACACACACACACACACACACACACACACACACACACACACACACACACACACACACACACACACACACACACACACGGAGACAGAGAGAGAGAGGCCAGCATAGTAATCATGCTGAGAAATTACACATGGGGAGCTCACAGCCTATATGCTTTCATTATATCTCATGTGTTTCTACCAATTCCTCAGAATCTGAGAGGGTTTGCTGCCATCTCATGAGATTCTTCATCCTCTATAGCTGTAATATGAAGAAATAAAAATAATTTGTTCTAGCCTCATGTATTTAGATCTGCATCAACCAACAAAATGACAGAGCATTTAGGAGAAATCCTAAATAATAGATATTGTATGCTGGGCAAAACGGGCACTTTGGTGGTATATACTCCCTGTTTAGGAAAGTGAAAACCACATATCAAAACGCTGAGAATATCTAGGCCTGCCAAATAACATTCAGCCCAGGATCATTTGTATGTTTCATTGTCCAGCCAAAACCCATTTAAAAAGAAATAAGACTATTATAACTGAAGAAGACCTGCAGTTGTAGACTATTTTGGTCGATTTGCAGCGGCTCTGAGGCCTATGTCTCTCGCCCACCCAAAAACCTTGGCCACATGATACATCAGTCCTGTAAATGACATTTTCAGATATCTTTTAAAAATGTAATCAGGAAGGTCAAAAGGTAAAGGTCATCCTTGCTTGAAGCCAGTCATATCCACCTATAGGGTTCAATGCTTATCTCCATTTACAGTCAAAGAGTTGCCGCTGTCTGCATTTGCATATGTTTCCGTGGACATATGACAATCATGACTAAACAAGGAACACTGTTTACCTTCCCACAAATGGTATCTATTTATCTACTTGCAATTTCTTGCTTTTGTACTGCTAAGTTGATAGGAGCTGGGACAGAGACAGGGACAGGAGCTCACTTCATCATGCAGCACTCGGGTCTCTACATGCTGACCTGCTGATCTTCCAGTCATCCAATTCAGTGTCTTATTTATTTATTTATTGTTCATATTTGTATTGCTGCCCCCTCACCAAATCGACTCTGGGCAGCTAACCACTAAGCCACCGCAGTCCTATATTAGGAAGCATCCAGACAAATATTTTCAGGTTTTTTTGTTTCTATTTGTCGGTGGTGAGGAGGATGGTGGGTGGAAGTAAAAGCCCCCCGAGATCTTGTATGTTTTGCCTGTGATAATCTAGAAGGCCACAAGTAGACTGTCTCAAGGTAAATCACATACTCTTTTACATACATTAAACTTGTGTTTAGCTTCATATGTATGCAACTCCTGTATAGATACCATGTATTTTCCTTCTTGTTTAGATATGGATATCCATTATATTATTCCTTGCAAATCCAGCATACTCAAGAGCCCTATTATCTATTTTGTACAGTCTTTCCCTACATCTTTTTAAAGTGCCAGCTGGACATTCATTACCCATTATCTACTCTCCCTGTTTGTGCCTGCATTGGAGAGAACACGTTACTCCTTTTAGTACCCCCTATGAAACGTAGTTTTGTCTTTCAAAATATACATTTCCAGATTAACAGTGCATGCTTCCAGCATGTGAAAGAAGTTGGCGATGCATAACTTATTTTGCTAGCTTTCATGGGTGTTGATGCTAATGATTTGAAACAGTAGGCCAAGAGGAGATTTGTGCCAAGGAGAGATAACTCCATGTCAGAAAAGAATGCTAGGGCGCATAATGAAGTGCATACCTGAGAGGGAGCAAAGAGTTGTCTCCCTTTTGTCCAATTAGAGGTAAAAAAGATGGCTGTGAATTTTGGCAGATGGAAGAATGAGGTGAATAAGGGTCAGGAAAGACCTTCAGGTCAGGTGGCCAATTCCAATCAGAACAGTCTGAAAATAAACAAAGGGTACAGATGAAAGAATTGATTAATTTCTCTCACAGAGAATTTATCACAAGAGCACCAGAGAAAACAAATGCAATATATTTCCCTCCCATTTGCATCACCTCTCAAATTCATTCATTCAAGCAGCACTTCCCCAAAAATGTAACCTTGTTTAATTTTTTTTCCATATTTCATACACTTTGGTAAAATATCTTCCACTTTATCTGACTGAATTATGGTTCAGTCAGAACTGGAATTAGCCTTGAGACTATTGCAACCTAGGTGGGAAAGATGGCCAATTTAATCATCCCTCATCAAGGTGTGAACACCCAAATACAACCACAGCCACAGAAGTAAAGGCCTCTCCCAAGAGAGTACAAACTCAAAGATTGAAAACTGAATGTGTGGTAATAAAAAGGAGCAAAGGAAGAGGTACCTTAGTTCTGTCTAGATCAGGATTTTCATTGAATATTTTTAGACCTATGGATAGCAGAAACTGTTGATACCGAACCTGTGGATATGGAAGGTGACCTGTATTTTCAACTGCTCGGGTTTTTTGTTTTGTTTTTGCAAATGTATGCATTGTTTGAAAGTGTATCTTAATGCACCATAAACCTTTTTAATGTGCAAACATCTAAGGGAAAGTGTGCTTTGCTCTGCAACTAATCATGTAAATTGATACATCGACTGACAACTTGAACTTCAGAGTAATTCTGCAATATCCTTAAGTAGGAATAGACAGATTCATTTAGATATTCAAACAATTTAATACTGTGTGCCTAGGCAAACAACTTTCAAAAAAAATTTCTCACTTAGGAATGCCTCCATTTTTGTTTTGTTTTAAAATATCTTCTTAAAACATGCCTGCAAATGCATGTTGTACCAGCAGTACAGAGGAAGAGAGAGTTATACTGTTTGTGTTTTTACTATTTTTCTGCTAGTGAGCTGCTTATTTGGCCATAATTTTGATCTCCAATAGGTAAATTTCTGTCAATGGATATGCAACATGGTGGTTGCATCATGCCAGCAGTTGTCACTGCAGGACTTAAAAGTAGATGAAAGAGATCTGTATTCAAAATCCAAAGTTGCAGACCTGCTGAGCTGATTAAAATGAGAGAGAAATTATTATCTGAGAGATACATCTTTTAATTCCTATAATAATTAACCTATAGAAACAGGAAGCTTTTAGTTTAGGAAATAGACCATAAGTACCTCCATGGAGATACATAAGGCCATATAAAACCTCACTGTATTATTCTAATAAAGGGCTAATGAACATTAAATGCTATTAGAGTTCAGCTGAGTTGAGTTAATGATCGATGGAGTTGATTCCATGGCTCAGTTGTGTGCACTTTGTGATTCATAAATGTATTTGTGGCCTTTTAATATTCTCGGCATCTGATCAAGTTCCAGAAACAACCCCATCGGATTGAGTTATGCCTAACAGATCAATCATCCCATTTCCATTTGTGTTCCTGTCTTTTCCTATTGGACTCTGGAACAAAGCCAAATGAGTCTTATCCAATGAACTTGCATATAAAATCACATGAACTACAGGTCAAAAAGGCTGATGGAAGTGAAGTGTTCTGGAATGCATCCCTTATATTACACCTGAGAGCAAATAACCTCATTATAGTTCCTGAATGCAGCTTGAGACAATTTTTAAAAAAATATATAATACAGCAATTCACTCAAGGTAATTGGGGTCAAAAAAGCTGTGTTTCCTCTCTACAATCTTGACAGGATTTTTCCTTTTCTTTCTTAAGGAAAAGTATTGGGAGGAAGTAAGGGTAGGGTTTTTTTCCAGTTGATGACAACCACTGGTTATTATCTTCTGCTTCACATTCAATGTCTTAGTTATACCATGGTTGGAAATGCCATGTTGACTCTCACAATTTGTAACTTGTTTTGATATCTAAAGCCCAAGGTTCCTGTACCCGCCTACCATTGTCACTTTTTCCTGAACAAATCTTCATTGGAAAAAACAACAACTGGATATCAGGGGTCTTAATTCATTACTTGGTATGAAGTGCTATATTGACTCACACAATTTGTGACTAACCAGCCACTGTCTCTTTATATTGAGACCATGATAAATGATTGCCACATAGTCTCACTCTTATGTCTGAGGTAGTGGACTTGATCCAGAAAAGCTCACATCAAAATATAGTTTGATACTTCAGTGAAGTACATTAATCTTTAAAGAAGGGGTTCTCAACCTATGGACCACGGGCCGGATCTGGCCCATGGCACCATTTTATGTACCCCCACCCCTCCGAGGGCATTCAAGAAACAAAATAGCCACCCCTTTGAAGCTGTTGGGACAAAATGGCCACCTCCATCATGCAGACTGGGCAAAGTGTCCATCTGGCCCTCGAAGCTGAATGAGAGAGCATGACCCAGCTCCCAGCTTGAAAAGGTTGGGAACCCCTGCTTCAAGGAGTCCCAACATTAGTGTCATCTTCTTTCTTTTTCTTTTTTCTTTTTCTTTTGCTTCTTGTTTGAGCTGAGTGAGAGTCTTTACAGGGAAGAATTGTATGAGATCTCTAAAATTGCCTATCTGATGTCCTTCATGCCATGCAGTGAAGTACATTAACCCATCCCAACACATTTTTTGAAACTGGTTCTTCCTTAGTACAATTTTTTAACTGCAAACTTGGGCATTTTTAAAAGGGCTTAGAATGTAAATCACAAAATTAGATGGACAAAGAAAGTAAAAAACACAGCATGAGTGGGCCAGACTGAACAATCAGATGAGTATACATGCTTTTAAGAACTATATAATATTTGTTTGTTTGTTGCTTTTGTTTTGTTTAAAATTGTTGTTGTTGTTCAGTTGCACAGTTGATCCCGCCATTTGTGACCCTATGGACCATTGTCCTCCAGGCACCTCTGTCCTCCACCATCCTCCTCAACTCACCCAGCTCTGTGCCCATTGTGTCTACAATACCATCTAGCCATCTCATCTTTGGCCGCCCCCTTCTTCTTTTACCCTCTACCTTTCTCAGCATCAAAGCTTTCTCAAGTGAATCCTCTCTTCTCATTTGATGTCCAAAGTACTTCAGCCTCATCTTTACTATTTGACTTTCTAAGGAGCAGTCAGGGTTGATTTCTTCTAAGATTGACCTATTGGTTCTCTTTGCTGTTCAGGGGATTCTCAAAACTCTCCCCCAACACTACATTCTTCTGTGTTCAACTTTCCTAATGGTCCAGCTCTCACAACCATACATTACCACCAGGAATACCATTGCTTTGACTATACAAATTTTTGTTTGCAATGTGATGTCTCTGCTTTTCGCTATGTTCCCCAGGTTTCTCACAGCTTGTCTCCCAAGAATCAGTCACCTTTTTATTTCATGGCTGCAATCCCCATCAGCAGTGATCTTAGATCCTAAGAAAGTAAAATCTGTCACTGCTTCTACTTCTTCCCCATCTATTTTCCAGGGACTGATAGGGCCTGTTGCCATGATCTTGGTTTTCTTGATATTGAGTCTCAAGCCAGCTTTTGCACTCTCTTCTTTCAACCTAATCAGGAGCTTCTTTAGGTCTTCGTCACTTTCTGCCATTATGGTGGTATCATCTGCATATCTCATATTGTTAATGTTTCTCCCAGCAACTTTAACCCCATATTGTGATTCCTCCATCCCTGCATTGTGCATTATGTCTTCTGTATATAAGTTGAATAAGCAGGGTAACAAAATGCAGCCTTGTCTTACTCCTTTTCCTATTCCAAACCACTCTGTCATTCTGTATTCTGTCCTAACTGTAGCTTCTTGACTCATGTACAGATTGCAAGTGCCTAAATACATAAATTCCTAAATCTGGAAGATTTACTTCTTTTTTTAGTTTCCATGGTGTCATCAAATTTCATAGTTATTTGGCATTCTTGTCTAAGGGGAAAGGATCTGGTGACATGTTCCCCTAGATTTATCCACATTCAGCATCTGGATCAAACTAGGTTTGGTCAGGATCAGTTTGTACTCAACAAGAATCTGATCCAAAGTGCTGAATCAGCCTCTAAACTAAATTAGAGAGGCTTGTAAATTGTACCAATTAAGATTCATTAAAAGCAATCAGTATGGACAATCACCTCAAGTGATTGGCACAGGTCATTTACAAATGTGCTTTCATAATGAACAGAGCTAATATGTGAAGCCCTCATTATGAACGTCATGACATTTGGGCAATGACAAAGTAAAGAAAGTGGCTTCATTTTGACAGTCCAGGGTCTGATCAGGACACAAAAGAAAAAAAGTTAGTTCAAACAATTGACCCTATCTTCTTTATATGGTACCCTGCACATGCTTGGTTAGCATTGCTTACTTCAAGGAGGAGAAGGATGTGTAATGCATGATGATAATTGACATCATCTATGGACATGGCACATTGTCTTATCTTATCCAATAATAATAATAATTTAATTTTAATTTAATTTTCACGTTTTAATACCACCCACTCAGGTGAACCCGACTCAGGGCGGTTTACACAGTGGACAATAAATACAATATACAGTAACGCAATATACAATGAGTACAGTAATACAATATTCAATGACATCCAATTAATACTGAGAGTCAAAAATACAACACAAAATTCAGTATACAGATTCACGAACAGTACCACATCACAATATTATACAGTAATACCTCATACAAAGTCCGCTTCATACAACATCGAATTTATACAACATCGCCTAATCCCTTGGAAAAAGTTGCCTCATACAAAGTTGCTGCGATTTTGTATGAGGCATTGGGGTTTTACCCAGGTTGCATTGTGCCTGGGCAGTATAAATGGCAGGACACATGCATGCATTGCTCTTGTGGGTTTTGTACGAGGCGAAGAGTGCTTGGGAGTGGTTTTCAGCATGATTTTGGATTTTTTTTGAATTTTTTCATCAGAATTTTTAGAACCATTCCTGGGATTTTTTCAGCATTCTTCAGTTTCTTGGACAATCAGGGTTGTTTGACATGTTTTTGTAATGTATTTAGCCTTTAGACAATGACTTTGCCCTGAAGTCTGTGCTGTTACAGTACAGTGTATCTCTATGGAAACAACGTTGTACAAGGCATCGCAGCAAGGATTTGGACATTGTATGAGGCATCGTGTCTAGGATTTTGCATGCTTCATACAAAGTCCAAATCCGTATAAAGTCCAAACTTGTGGAACCAAGTTTGGCCGTTGCATAAGGTATCACTGTACTCCAATATCACAAGCTACAAGTTACAGAGTTACATAATACTGTCACAATATCGGTTACAGTAACAAAATATCAATTAAACAGGAGAAATGTAAACATCCACAAAATTACCTATCAATATCAGTTACAATAAGAACCAATTAGTAAAGTAAAGGTTTCCCTTGCTCGAAAGCCAGTCGTATCCGACTCTAAGGTGCAGTGCTCATCTCTGTTTCTAAGCCGAAGAGCCAGCGCTGTCTGCTTCTGCAGACGTTTCCGTGGTCATGTGGCAGGCATGACTAGACACCTGAGTGCACAGAACGCTGTTACCTTCCCACCGAAGTGGTCCCTATTTATCTACTTGCAATTTCTTGCTTTCGAACTGCTAGGTTGGCAGGAGCTGGGATGAAGACGGGAGCTCATTTCCGTCCTGCAGTACCAATTAATCAACAAAAAAAAGTATGCATCCCGTGAGTGCTACAGTATCTACCTTCCCCACAACCCAAGCCAAGTCTAAAAGTCCTTGTCTTGCTTTTACCAGGATTGTGGTACTGACTGAACTGGAATGAATGCCAAACCTTGGTACACTCTTACATTAGGAGATTTTCCCTCTGGTCCTGAATCTGCTCAGAAACCAATTAGGTTCAGGCTCACCAATTTCTTAACCATGTCTTTTTGTTATGTGCTAGGGAAATGTGGTGGCTTAGTGGTTAAGACACTGAACTTGATGACTTATAATCTAAAATAAGGGGAAATTCAAAGGAACAGGGAAGGGAGTAATGGCAAAAATAATCAACAGAAAAAATGGAGTTCCAATTACGTACACTCTGTCTTACTAACTATAAATCATTGGGATCAGAAGGGGTATCGATTATTGGTAGGACTGATCTTCTATAGAAAGTAGACAACAAATTTTGATCAATAACGCTGTATTAGTCTCTACTTAAAATCTTCCATCTTAACAGCAGGCAATCAATGTCCTTTCCCAGCAGCTACTTCTTCCATATAGGCAGCAGAGAGTTATATACTTACCACCCAGCACTTTAGGGTCATGTGGTTGAATCCTATAAAGTCAACACCCCTGATCTCAAAGAGCCATATGGTTTGAAGGTAACAATGTCACCACTGTGAAAAACTGATGAAAGCTGGAAAACTGATGGGAGGTAAAGTGCAGGCTGGCTCAAGGAAGGCTTGACGGAATCTAAATTACTTACAACATGTTTCTAAGAACTGGCTCTTGAGAGTTGTGGAAACAGCAAAAATGGATAACAGCTTGTATATGTTTTTGTTAGTTTACCTGTAATACAGATCACATTTAGTTGATGGTGGGCTAAACATTCCTGGTAGATAAAGTTTTTCTATCAATATTTTAAACTCAGATGTTATTAAATGGGTGACAAGTGTGTGAATGAGGGTTTGCATTTCCTAGTTTCTTTAAATGTCAGGTCCGTCTACCTCACTGTTTCTGTTATTATCTTGAGAGGTCATTATTCCTTGATTTAATTGTTAGGTTCTTTTCCCAGTGTCCTGTTGTAGAAATGTGAAGTGGAGGGGCAATCCTGTCACACAACAGGGAGCCTGTCAGTATGTGGGAGGCTATTTCAGTTGTCCTTCTACTCTTCATGTCTTCAACAGAATACTAGTCTCTGTATCTAACCATTTACTTGTCTAGATAAAACAGCCAACTACAGGAATATTTTTAAAATACAATTACCATTCTACTCCATTTGTAAAATGTGGTAAATATTGCTTTGTTTAGAATCCTACAGATAGGTTAGAAAAAAATGAGCCCATATGCTGGGAAAGATAAACTGGACTTTGGGAAACTGGTTTCACTCTCATAATTTATTTTCTGTTATAATAATAATTTCTTGTACAAAATTATTCTGGGCTGAAAGGATTTTAGCGGGAGAAACTCCGCTCAGAGAACACCCAAATAAGGCTCCTTTCATGTCCCCAAGAGCTGGGACAGAGACGGGCGCTCAATCCATCATGCAGTACCCAGGTTTTGAACTGCCTACTTGCCAGATAACAAGGCAAACTTCTTAACCACTGAGCCACCGCACCCCCTGTTTCTGTTGAAACCAAAGAAGCTGTGAAGATCTACACTGCTACACGTTGCGCATCAGCAACACTAAAACAGCTTCTCAGCTTACTTTAAGCTAAGGTATGAGGATAAAATCCTAGATGGCCATTGCTTGGATAATTATTTTTTCAAATGTAACTCATTAATTCATTGTGGTCATACCTGCAAAAAATAATAATTAATTACCATTAACGCTGAAGAAACTATCAGTTCTTTATTCCACCACTTGTTCTTTTGTTTATTAATTTTAGTTTCTTTTAATTAGAAAAATTAAGATAAGAAAGTAAGGAAATTTGGGAATGGGTGGGATTACCTCAAAATGCCTCCCAAGATATCCTCCCCAGGTAATGGATAATGGGTAAATGCCACTCATTACATGAAAAAGAAAAACCACAGACAGATGGATAGATGGGTTTCTATACTGGTCATGTGATTATGCAAAAGAAATGATACCACGTAACAATGTGTTACAAGTTTGTGTCATTGCATGGAACTGATTACTTTGAAGTTTCAAAAACAGTTTAAGGCGGTGTTTCCCAACCTTTAGTTTTGGGACTTAAATTCCCTGAAGCCTAAGTCAATTCCCCAAAGCTTTGATCAGCCAAAGTGCTAACTTAGGCTTCTGGGAATTGAAGTCTCACTGTGGGGCATGCCCCCCATGTTGGGAACCACTGGTTTAAGGGCAAGGGCTGAAACATCAGTTCCTTCTGCAGGAACATCTGTGGAGTCTATGGGCACCAACTGAAGTCCTGTGAGAAGTCTCTTCTCCTAAAAATATGGACTTGGGGGAGGGGGGGTTTCAAGTGTGAGGCTTTTTCTGTAGCTGCATCCTAGTTGGAAAGCCTTCTTCCCAGGGAGGTTAGTGTGGTTCCTTCATAATTAGCCTTGGTGCTTTCAGTGACTAATGCTGTCTGTTGTTTTACAGGTTTCCCTCTGTTTTCTCATAACGTATTTTCCCTCCAGCTATGGAAGTGTTGTGTTTCATTTATTTACATTGCTATGTAAAATTGCCTTGAGGGCCCACTGTCGGGAGGGGGCATTCAAACTAAATAAAACAAGATAACATAATATAAAACAGTCTTTGACACCGTCGGCAATATAGATAGTATGGCAATTTGCGGCTTTATTTTATAAAATGCCCAAATAAAATGTAAAAAGTAGAGGGAAGTTGCTGGTGGTACAAAGGAAGAGAGAGAATCCCTGAAACCAAGAAGAGGATAAAGAAGTTCCCTTTTCTCAGAGTTCATATAAGTTACTTTTTGGGACTCCTTATCTCAGAATCTCCATGCACAGTGCTCCATTGTGCACAAGAAGGAGCTTTTTCTGGAGCTCACACATCCAACACATAAGCTCTGTTGGATCAGCAGCACTGTGGTGGCTTAGTTAAACGCTGAGCTTGGAGACTGGAAGGTTGGGGTTAAATACCCGAGTGCTGCACAATGGATCATGGGGACATGAAAGGAGCCTCATTTGGGCGTCCCCTGAGTGGAGCTATGGCCAGGTCTCCTTTCTCTCTCTCTCTCTCTTCATAGTAGGCAGATTGCTTGTGTGTGCTCCTTCCTTGATAATCCTGAGAATTTAATACTGCAATGCTTTCTAAATGGGGCTTGCCTTGAAGACAGACAGTATAGAAATTAGTGCAGGCACAGAATGGGACTGCAGTGGCTCAGGTGCCTAAGATGCTGACTGGGAGGCAGAAGGTCAGCAGTTTAATTCCCAAGTACTGCAGGACGGAATGAGCTCCCCTCTTTGTCTCAGCTCCTGCCAACCTAGCAGTTCGAAAGCAAGAAATTGCAAGTAGATAAATAGGGACCATTTCGGTGGGAAGGTAACAGCATTCCGTGCGCTTCGGTGTCTTGTCATGCCTGCCACATGACCACATAAATGTCTGCAGCAGCAGACAGCGCTGGCTCTTCAGCTTTGAAACAGAGATGAGCACTGCACCCTAGAGTCGGATACGACTGGCTTTCGAGCAAGGGAAACCTTTACAATGCTTTGAAGCATGTACTCATTTGTAGGATATTTTATTGTTCCCAGCCCTTTGTGGCTTTTTAGCCAAAATTGCATTATATAAATGTAAGTCAGTCAGTCAGTCAGTCAGTCTTAGTTACCTTGAAAACTATTATGGTCATTCTAAATTGGTTTTGATTTGATGCACGTAATATAGGCAATATCTGGGATTACAGATAACAAATGAACAATCTTCATAGGAGTACTGGAAAAAGAAAGGAGACTGTCCAGAAGGTAGAAGAGCAGTCAGGATGATGTGTGGGAGAGCAAAGAAGAGTGATGGAATTGCCAGGTCAGTGAGGGAGGTAAAGGGCACTTCCCACAGCTCCCTCTCAGGTCCTCCAGTGCCATTTATTGAAGCAATTGCACTCATCACAATGTGGTTTTGCACAGGATAGCTTCCTGTTGGATCATGCCTATATCCAGCTGCATCGGCACACACACAGCACTACCCCTTCTTGATGCTTCTGAGGATAAATTGCTGACTTCAGACCTGGAGATATTCATTACGGGTAACAACAAACCAACTCCAATTTAAATCACACATTTCTTGCATGTTTCATTTCTGGCTCATTGCCCCAAAGGCTCCCGGCAGGTGCTGTCTCGGGAATGTCACCGTCTAATAAAAAGTACTGTAACATAACACAGAGCCAATAAAAATTTCTACGCATAGACTTTGTTTTGCCTGACAGAGTGAAATGTCTAATAAGACAAAAGCCTATGAAATCCAAGGAAGATAAACTAGATGCTGTATCATTACGGCTTCTCTCGTGCTCCCTTGTTTAGGCAACGAGTGCAAATACCAAGAGACAGAAACTGTACACAGTCTTTATAGCTTTTCTCTCACTCGTCGGAGCAAATTGGTATCTTTGTGTATTTGTTCTCCCATTCCTTGGAGGTCTCCATCCTTTTTGATGATCTGTGTACTTTGAGTACGTGGAAGGATGGTTTAATCAAAGGAAATAAATCAAAGGGACGGGGAAAGTCATCCGCTTGCAAATAGCTGGTGCCTTTCAATATCCTACTGTAAAATAAACCTTTGTATCAGGAATGGATGAATTAGCCGAGCTGTGACATTTTTGCATGTGTCTGTTGCTGCTCCGTTGTAAAAAACAAACAAACATTATTCTGCATTTTTTTAAGGAGGCCATGAAAATTATATTTATGTATACATTTTCTTTTAAAGAAATGCACATTTAAAATTCATTTCGATATTGCTGCTGAGAAGGCTGCATTGTGCCATCTCAAAAGGGTTAAAATTGACAAAAATCAACCTAACTGAGCTGAATGTTTCCTCTTGTTTTTCAGCTTCCGTCCCTCATAGTCAGAAGTATACATTAGAATAGAATCTCCAAACTTGGAAAACATTACTTTTTAATATCACAACCTCCACATATCCTCTCCCAAGTTTTCAGTGACTGTAAGAGTTATTAAAAAATCAATATTTCTCACCTCTGAGGACTTTCTAGGCTTTTATTTTACCTGGAGGGGATAGAGCAGTGGTTCTCAACCTTCTATTGGCCATACCCCACTTAAGCATCTCTAAAATACTGACACACACACTCATGACATATAATTCTTATTGTTCAAAAAGTGAACTCCTATTCATGTGGAGGAAGCCTAAAATGCCATTAATAACTCATTCTTGAATTGCCCCCCTTAAAATTCAAATTGCCTCCTGTGGGGCATGTGCATTTGGAACCACAGGAATAGCGAAAGTTAGATTATGCATAGATGGACAACATTTTCAGATGTTCAGAAGGACCACCTTTTCTTTATTTTTCTTTATTGTAAAGTAATATGAAAGACCTTGGTTCCCAGAAATCATGGTCAGCACAGCCAATGGCAAAGGATTCTGTGGATTTTAGCCCAATAATATCTGGGGACCCAAGGTTGGTAGCCACTGCTCTAGAAGGTAGGATCTGAAAGATTCAAATTATGATAAAGGAGGTTTTGAATGAAGGGAAGAGGTTGCAAACTGTAGGAAAAGCTTCTCAGTTGTAAGAGCTACTTGACAATGAAATGAACCAATTGGGAAGTGGTTGTTCTTCCTTCATTGCAGTTTTTCAAGCACAGATTGGAGAATTTTTATTTTTACGAATGGGCTGTTATAAACTGCGATTTTTTTATTTTTGGTTTTTGGTTTTTAAAAAGAGGAAAGGATGATATAATTTTTTATAATTATTGTATTTAACCAAATATTGTGTTACTATGTTAATTTTTTTAAATAGTTGTACCTTGGATAATAATTTTTAAAATGTGTAAGAATATGTTTTTTTTAAATCAATGTTTCTATACTGTGCTTAGATGTTTTGTTTTTTTGAGTGAAAACTTATTTCTTTTTTAAAAAATTATTTGTGATTAGTGTAAATATTTTTGAATGTTTTGATAACTTATTTCAGTAATTTGGGAATTATTTGTAATTATTTTGAATATTTTTGAATGTTTTTTCTCTTGTGGCCTCTGGGTGGGGCTGGTGAGCTTTTCTTGTATTTTACTATTTTTCTCTACTGTCCTCTGGGTGTTGCTTCTTCTTCCGGTAAGTAGTCTCTTTCTTTCCTCAGTTTAGTTCCGGTCGTCTTTTGTGTGTGTGTGGGGGGGGGGTGTTTTGGGGTTTTTTTGGGGGGGGGTCTGTGTGTTTTTTCTTGTTTGTTGTTGGATGTTTTTGTGCTTCCTTTTTCTGTTTTTTATTTTTGTTTTGTTTATCTTTGACTGTTTTTGGATTGTGTTTTTGGATGTTTTTGTGTTTACTTTTTCTGTTTTTTTTTTGTTTTGATTATTTTTGACTGTTTTTGGAGTGTGTTGTTTTATGTTGGGGGTGGGGGTATTTCCATGGGCCGGTCTCGGGGGCTGGACTGAGGAAATACCATCGCCGCTTAATGCGGCATTGGGATGGTGGTATTTCCGTGGGCCGGCCTGGATGGCCGGACCACGGAAATTGCATTGCCGCTTCATGCAGCGTTGGGGTGGGGTTTCTTTGTGGGCCGGCCTGGGTGGCCAGACCATGGGAATCCCATTGCCACTTGATGTGGTGTTGGGGTGGGGGTATTTCCGTGGGCCGGCCTGGGTGGCCAAACCATGGAAATTGTATCGCCGCTTACATGCGGCATTTGGGGGGTATTTCTGTGGGCCAGCCTGGGTGGCCGGACCACGGGAATTCCCCCCACCACTTGATGTGGTGTTGGGGTGGGGGTATTTCCGTGGGCCGGCCTGGGTGGCTGGACCACAGGAATTCCCCTCACCGCTTGATGCGGTGTTGGGGTGGGGGTATTTCCGTGGGCCGGCCTGGGTGGCCAGACCACGGGAAACCCATCGCCGCTGTATGCGGCGGTGGGGGTGGGAGTGTTTGCGGCCTGCCTTTTTTATTTTTATTTTTCCCATGCCGCCTGCCTCAGTGTTCTGCATGCTCATGGCATGCAGGACGCTGGGGCTTGTAGTTTGGCGTGTGCGTTTTTGTCTTGTGCAGCGGTTTTTTTCTGTGGGTTTGATTTTGATTGGCTGCGGCACGTTTCCAAACATTCCTTTTGCTCACGCTACTCAGCCTGATTGGCTCTGGTGCGGCACGGCACAAGGGACATTGGGAATTGAAGTCGCCTTTTTTTGTTTGCGTCCGGGGGGCTCCTGCCCCACTGGTGCAAAATTCAACCTGACAGTTACCTGCGAACCGGGTTCGGGTGAGTGAACGGAGGCCCATTACGGGCTAGTAGGGTCTGGCTAAACATCCTTTGTCACATTCCAACAGTTAATGCACCATATTATAGGTATAGACTAGCATAGTTTGCCCGGCAATGCCGGGCTTTTTAAAATTGTGTCGGATAGTAAAGGGTTGGGTTTTTTTCTTGAACAAATGTTGGCAGGCTATTTTAATTTGTGTCTGATAGTGGTTTTTTTCCTTACAAAATGATAACACTTCCAATTTTGTAATGATTTTTTTATTTTTTTGTTCATAGTACAGGAATATGATTTTTATTTTATTTTTGAACTTTCTTTTTTAACATTTCTCAAATGTAAGTTTGTTAATTTTTCTATTTACTAAGAATAACTGTTTTTTTAAATATAACTATTCAACTTTAACTGTAGCTTTGAAATTTTTGAAGTAACTGTTGTTGTTTTGGTGGTTCCTTGTTTATGTTGAATCTGCAATATAAGGATATTTAGTGTCAGATGCAGTTTTTTAAGTATTATATTTTAACGTTAAATATTAGTTACATTTTTGTTGTTTGTTTTCATTTTCTTTGCTTTTTATCTGTTGCATAAATATGCAATGTTTCAGTTTTTTGAAAGAATAATTTTTTTAACTTTATATGGATATTTTTTGTTTTTGGTTGTTTTGGTTACTTTCATTGATCTTTTGGAGTCCATTTTCCTTGTCCGTCATCTTGTTTTTGCTGTTTTGGTAAAACTGTGAAAAGAGATATCTTGGTTAAGTGTTTTGTATTATTGTGTATGATTTATTGTCAATTTTGGTTGTAATAATACTTGTTCTTACCTTTTGGTTGTCTTAATGGTACTTTAGTCATGCTGATGTAATTGTCCAGTAGTTCCAATGGTGATTCCATTCTGTATTGGTTTGTTGGATTCATCAGCCACAGTAGTTGTGTTTTTATTATTTCATCTACTGTGTTATTTTGGATAAGTAGTTTTCTTTGGTTGTAGGATTGTTCATTGGGGTTAAATGCTGGGTTTTGCATAGGTTTGTAACTTGCTCTTGTATTGTCCTGTCTTGATTTGTTGTTAATTTTATCTATTATTATTTTTAATTTCTCATTTTCCTGGATATTTTCTATTTTGGTGTCTGTATTTGTTTCTGTTTGTGTTGATTTGTCTATGTAACAATTTCGTTCTGTTTGTGTTGTTTTGTCTTTTTGTAGCCCAATTTGACTTCCCTGATCTGTGGTTTGTTGTTTTATTAGTTTAGTGTCCATTGTGTTATGTTTCCATAATTTCTGGAGTTTTTTTATTTTTTTTTGGGGGGGGGTGTCTCCAGGGCCACACATTTTTTTGGTGATTCACTATTCTTTTTAAAGTCATGTATTATTTCTTGGCTTTCAGATTTGTACTCATTTAATTTTTGAATTGGTGTAGTTTGTTGTGGTGGCTTTTCTTTTCTTCTTACAACTTGTATTTCTTATTTTTTGGTTGGTTTCTCATTTTTAAAAATTGTTTGTTGTTCTGTTATTGTTGTATTGTTTACGTCAGTTGTTTTTTTCTCTCTTTGTTTGCCAATCTATTATCTTGTTTTGTGGGTTATATTTTTTTTAATGTTGTCCATTTCTTCCTGTGTGGTATTTTCATTTGGTTTTGCATTTTGATTTGGTTCTGTTAGTTGTTGTAGTGTTTCCTTCCTTCGAACTATTTGAGTATTTATGTTGTCACAAGTTTGGTATTTTGTTGGTGTAATTTGTTTTGATTAATTTTGTGTATTATCTCTTTTATTTTATTTTTTGAATCTTCTGGTAGGTCCGTGTATTTGTCATTTAAATAATTTTTGTTTATTTCTTGTGACTTTTCTTCTTCCTCATCATCATACTCCTCCTCCTCATTGCTAGAATATTCTTGGAATGAAAGTACTGTGTAGTCTTCATTTTCATTTCCTCAATCTCTATTATTTTTGTAACCTGTCCATATTGGTAGAGAGTTTGTTTACTAGCTTTAATGGTACCCTCATTATTATTATTTTTAGATTCACCATCCCCCATAATACATTCATTTTCTTTCTCTATTTTATTTTCAAATTCTTTCTTGCCTGTACTTTCTGTTGTTTCCTCCATAATTTTCTCTTCTCCTCCGATATTTGGTCAATGTTATTTTGATGATTAATTTTTGAGCTTGTGTTTTTGGCAATGCTTTCCCTTTATTCTATTTTTCTGTACTTGTTATCCTTTCTGCTATGTCTCTAACCACAGACTTTCTTGAAGGCTCGTTCTCTGTTTTTAATATGTGGTTTTTTTAAGGTTCACATTATCACGTTGTTTGGCATGGGTTTTTCCCCCACGCTGCTTTGTGATGTTTTTGGATAATTATTTTTATACATTTTTCTGCTATTCGTTCAATTATTTTTTGAATATATTTATTTGTTTTTGTTTGTTTCCTTTTCATTGCTTTAGTAAATTTTTTGGTTTGATCATCTTTATTTGTTGTTTTTTGGGGATTATTTCCCCCCCTCCTTCGTGGTGTTGGATCTGTGTCTCGCAATCTTCATTCTTAGTTCGTGCATCTTTTCTTTTCCCCGCTGTTTCCTATTTGTGTAGGCGTGGCTTTACTTTGGCTTGCCTTTTATAATTTTTCCACATGAAATGTTTGTTGTTTTCAATTTTTCTTTTGTTTAAAATTCGTCTCCTGTTGTTGGATTTATTTTTGTTTGGAGTTTTGGATTTTTGCTTTCGCTATTTTGGATAATTCTGAAACTGCATTGATGAAAGCTTTCGGCGTATTTTGGTAAGTTCGTTCCTTTTTTGGTTTATATTTTTAAGGGGTGGGTGATCCTAATGAGGTGATCCTAATGATTGTTGTTGGCTTACTGTTTGTAAACTGTAAATCACGTTAGTTTTGCTGATTATTTAAATGATTTAAGGTTTTGTTTATTACTTTTCTTTGCGGAGTACTTGTATTTAAATGATGTTTTTGGTTTCATTGTTTGGTGCTTGTATGAATAAATTATCTGCACCCACTACTCCTGAGCATGCAAAATATAATTGTCCGTGTGCAAATCATGGCTTATTCATGTGTACTCCGTAGTATTGAAGTTTCTGTCCTTGTGATTTATTTATTGTAATTGTGAATGATAGTCTTACTGGGAATTTCCTGTTTAATGTTATTTACATCATCATTTCTCGCTGCTAAGTTTGCTCTTTGAGTAAACCACTCATGTTGGTGATAATTGTTGGTTATGTCTGTGTAGATTGCTTTAATCAGGTCAAATGAGGTTGTACCATTGTGCAAAAGTAATCAGGAAATGTAATGTTATTCTGTTCTTTTTTTGGTTTCAGGCGTTGGGGTGGGGATCTTTTGGTGCACTGGCCTGGGTTGCCAGATCATAGGAATGCCATCGCCGCTGTACGTGGCGGTGGGGGGGTGTTTGGTTTTCGCGGCCTGCCTTTTTTCTTTTTCTTTTTCATGCGCCGGCTGCCTCACCGTTCTGTGCGCTCATGGTGCGCAGGACGCTGGGGCTTGTAGTTTGGCTTGCATGATTTTAGATAGTGCAGCGGGTTTTTTCTGCGGCTTATTTTTGATTGGCCGCGGCATGTTTCCGAACGTTCCTTTTGCCTGCACCGCTCAGCCTGATTGGGTCTGGTGCGGCGCGGTGCAAGGAACATTGGGAATTGAAGTTTCCCTTTTTTTTTTTGCATCCGGGGGGCTCCTGCCCCCCGGCCAAAAATTTCAACCCGACAGCTACCTGCGAACTGGGTTCGGCCAAGTGAACGGAAGCCCATTATAGGCTAGTAGGGCCTGGCTAAACATCCTTTGTCAAATTCCAACGGTTAACGCACCATTTTATAGGTGTATATATAATGTTGCGCTCGAGTTTTAGGGATCTCTTGCACCCTTTGCTTTCTATAATTCTGTGAACTTGAGTAGAACCCATGTGAGTATTTCTACTCTAATCTTTGTTTTGTGCTCATGAAATGACTGGATGAGTCCCGTAACACATAGGGATATTGAAGGTAAGGACAGCATAGGAGATTTGTACATGGAGTCCTCATGATGATACATGTTACTGTGCTATTGATTGGCTCTATGTGGCTGACATTATCAGGGCTTCAAATAAGAGTGGGAAACAGGAAAGGCATAAGAGGAGAATAGCAATTCAAAGCATATTAGATATGTCACGTGCTAGGTTGCATACATGTCAATATTCTCTGAATTATGCAGTAACTTAAACCAAAGAGATCTTAGAACTTAATTTTGAATCCCAGCATTTCTTCATACAATTATTATCCACTACAATTATGAATCTAGATGTGTCTCAGTCCTATGGCTGTCTATAGAATTTTGTGCCTTTTTTCTCTTTTCCCTGGAAGTTTTTTGTTGGCCAACAAAATGGCCTTGGTTTCCTCCAGTGAAATCCTACATGCAATATTACAGATCCCGTCCAAGAATATGTTCAAAGGATTCCTTATCAAACCTAGATAACGCTCACCCATTGCTTTCTTTTGCTTGTAAAACAGTTTTGCTTGTAAAACTGTATTTTGCTTTGTATCAGTGCTATATTGTATTTCTGTATGTTATGCATTGTGAACCGCTTTGGGTTGTCTGCTGGATGAGGAAAGCGGTATATAAGAATAAATTTCAATTCAATTTCAATTCAATTTCTGTGCAAGGTTAAGTCTGATAGCCTGTCCTGCCTGTACTTGAAGGATTATTCTCCATAATAATTTTTGCATCTCTCAGTTGCTTCCAGAAATTTCACAGTCTCTACCAAGGTCCTGGAGAGATTCCGCAATAGGTCAAAATGCCAAAAAAATCTGGGATAAAAAAACATTGTGCATATCATGCAATTGTGAAAGTTTCAAGGTCAATGCTGCTTCAAATATACTTTATTCAACTAGCTATATATCCTATCTTTCTTTTCTACTTTCCACAATTTTTTAAAAATGGTGTTGCTGCAGTTGTCATGAAGTAACATCAGTTTTTTAGAAAGCAAGTGAGATATCCATTCACAAAATATTCACAATGCTACAGCAAAACAAAACAGAAATAAAAAGAAAAAAGACCAGAAGCCTTGAATCACGTTTAAAAAACAAGACATAAGCCTGCTGAAAACTGTTCAGCCAAGTACATTAAATGCCTGCCAGCTAATGCTAAGGAATCCACCCAAATATATTAGTGAAATAATTTATCAGCCAAATAATTTATCAGCAAAGTAGTGAGTTTGGAAGATGGGGGTTTGCAGCATAGGAGGACTTATAAGGTCAAATGCAAATTTTGTTGTCAGGTAAAGACAACTTTAGTGATACTGCTAGCAATAACAAGAGCAATTACACTTAAAGCACTCTCTGGGTGGTTCACAAGTTAATTAGGATTTCCCCCCAAATGCTAGATACTAATTTTACTGACTTTGGAAGGATGGAAGGCGGAGTCAACCTTGATCCCTGGTCAGGATCGAACTCACAACATCAGCAGCCGTTTTGGCTGCTGTACAGCAGTTTAACCACTGCACCACCAGGGAAGGAGGATATATTTTTTTAGTTTTACTTTCTTCAGCGTTTGAAATTTTTAAAGTTCAACTTATTTTCTGTCCCAAACACATTAGCAAATTTTGGTAAATTCTTTAGAAAAGAACTACAACAGAAATTCTCCTTCACAGTAAATGACCAAATTCAATAAGCATAGCTATTCCCAGCATGGAGAGAATGATGCTGTGTCAGTTGGACATAAAAATGTTAAGGTGAGAGTAGCATCTGATAAAGAAAAGAAAAGGCAACCCAATTAAGTTTGGTATCACCATCTCAGATTCGACACTGGAACAGGTAGACCAGTTTTCTTACCTTGGTAGCATCTTGTCTAAAAACTGCACCTGTGAACCTGTGGTGAAGAGAATCAGTGCTGCCCATTTTGCCTTTTGTCATCTATCACACCGGTCTTCAGGAACAAAGATTTAACAATCCAGACCAAGCTGTCGATAACTCAGCATTACTCTATGGTTGTAAAACATAGACCCTCTATTACCAAGACATCAAAAAGCTTGAGCAATTTCACCAACAGACGCTAAGACCCATCTTGAATATCAAGTGGGGTGACTATGTCACCAACATCGCAGTCCTCGAGAAGGCACATCTAAACAGCATTGAAGCTTCCATCACAGGCCATTGTCTTAGATGAATAGAGCATGACCGCCATATGAATGGCTCCAGGCTTCCTCACCAAATTCTTTATGGGGAACTTAGCTCTGGTGCAAGACCTCACAGAGCTCTTTTGAAGCATTATAAGGACCAGCTGAAACAAACCATGAAGGTGTCAGGTATAAACCCACCAACTTGGGAGGCAGTGGCCGAAGATCACCCAAGCTGGAATACTTGGCAATAGATAAAAATGTTGATATTACTGGCATCACGGAAACCTGGTGGACAGATGATAACCAATGGGATGCAGTTATCCCAGGCTACAATCTGTACAGGAAGGATAGGAAGGGACAAATGGGAGGTGGTGTAGCCTTGTATGTCAAAGAAGTGACAAAATCATACGAATTGGAATATCTAGGTGATTTGGAGTCGCCATTAGAAACTCTGTGGGTAAAAGTACCAGGCCACAAGAATGGTCTAACAGTAGGCATATGCTATTGGCCTCTGAACCAAACTCCTGAGGGAGACTGGCAGTTGGAGAATGTTGTAAAGGAAGCATCCAAGAAGGGAAGCCTGGTTATAATGGGGGACTTCAATTACCCTCACATAGACTGGGTGAACTGTTGTTCAGCACATGATAAAGAGATAAAGTTCCTAGATATGCTAAATGATTGTTCCCTGGAACAGATGGTTAAAGACCCAACTAGAGGTACAAGAATCCTTGACTTGATCCTCAGTAATATTCAGGATCTGGTGCAAGATGTTAATGTGACTGATCCAAAAGAGAACAGTGACCACAACTCAATTATGTTTAACTTGATCATAGACTGCAAGTCACTGATAAAATTTAACACAGAGACCTTAAATTTTCAAAAAGGAAATTTCCCAAAAATGAGGAAACTAGTAAAAAAGAAGCTGAAAGGGAAAACTGAGAGAGTCCAAACACTCCAAGAGGCATGGAGTCTGTTTCAAAAACAATAACAGAGGCCCAATTGGAATGTATAACCAAAAGGAAAAAGGGCACTGCCAGGTCCAAGAGGACTCCGATGTGGCTTACAGGAGCTGTTTGGGAAGTGATCAAAAGCAAGAAAAGCTCATTTAGAAGATAGAAGGTTTGTCCGAATGAAGACAGCAGGCAGAAACATAAATTCTGGCAGAACAAATGCAAGGCAACAACCAGGAAAGCAAAGCAAGACTTTGAGGAACATATAGCTAAAAATAGAGAAATAACAAAGACTTCTTTAAGTACATTAGAAGTAAGAACCCAACTAGGAAGGCCATTGGACGATTAGATGACAATGGAAGGCAAGGGGTTATTAAAGAGGAAAGAGAGATTGCAGAGAGACTCAATGAATTCTTTGCTTCAGTATTCACTGAAGAAGACAGAGATCACATGCCCAAAACAGAGCCTATCTTTGTAGGGAGGGAAACCGAAGAATTAAGCAAGATAGAAATAACCAGGGAGGAGGTCCTTGCATGTCTTGTTAAGCTAAACACTAACAAATCACCCGGACCAGATGGCATCCATCCACGAGTTCTCAGGGAACTTAAAGATGAAATTGCTGATCTCCTAGCCAAAATATATATAATATTTCCCTCAAATCAGGCTTTGTGCCTGATGACTGGAAGTTAGCGAATGTAACACCAATTTTCAAAAAAGGATCCAGGGGTGATCCAGGAAATTACCGACCTGTAAGTTTGACATGTGTCCCAGGTAAAGTGATGGAAACCATCCTAAAAGATAGAATTTATAGGCACATAGAAGAGAAGGCGCTGCTAAAGGAGAGCCAACATGGCTTTTACAAGGGCAAATCATGCCTCACTAATCTGTTGGAATTTTTTGAGAGTGTCAACAAGCATGTGGATAAGGGGGATCCAGTTGACATTGTTTATCTGGACTTTCAGAAGGCTTTTGACAAGGTCCCGCACCAAAGGCTCTTGAATAAACTTGCCAGTCATGGAAAAAAGGTACAGGTCTTGTCCTGAATCAGCAACTGGCAAAGGGACAGGAAACAGAGGGTAGCACTAAATGGATACTTCTCCAAGTGGAGGGAAGTAAAGAGTGATGTCTCCCAAGGTTCAGTACTGGAACTCCAGCTTTTCAACCTCTTCATAAATGATCTAGAAGTAGGAGTAAATAGCAAGGTAGCCAAATTTGCTGAGGACACTAAATTATACAGGGTAGTGAAAACTGTGAGAGATTGTGAGGAGCTCCAGAGGGATCTCTTGACACTGGGGGAGTGGGCAAAACAGTGGCAAATGAGCTTCAACACTAGTAAGTGCAAAGTGATGCATGTTGGGGCAAAAAACCCCAATTACATTTATAAATTGATGGGTTCTGAAATCTCTGCGACAAACCAGGAAAGGGACCTTGGTGTCCTGGTGGACAGCCCAAAGAAGGTGTCAACCCAGTGTGCCTCAGCAGTGAAAAAAACAAACTCAATGCTAGGGATCATTAGGAAGGGTATGGAAAATAAGTTAGCAAGTGTCATTTTGCCTCTTTATAAATCTATGGTGAGGCCCCATCTGGAATACTGTGTACAGTTCTGGTCACCATACCTCCAGAAGGATATTATGGAGCTGGAAAAAGTGCAGAGGAGGGAAACCAGAATGATTAGGGGACTGGAACACCTTCCTTACCATCTGAGGCTGCAATGTTTGGGCCTCTTCACTATTGAATGACAGTGTCTAAGAGGTGACCTGATTGAAGTTTATAAAATCATGCACGGTGTGGACAAAGTAGATAAGGAAAAACTGTTTTCCCTATCGCACAACACTACAACTAGGGGGCACTCTATGAAACTTTTGGATACTAGTTCTAAAACAAATAAGAGAAAATACTTTTTCACTCTGAGGATCACTGGTCTATGGAACTCCCTGCCAGAGGAAGTGGTGACAGCTTTCAGTCTTGACAGCTTTAAGAAATAATTAGACAAGTTCATGGAGGACAAGGGTATCAATGGCTATAATTATGGATACCTAAGGACAACCTCCAGGTTGGTGAGATAGGCAGGATATGCCATTTCCTGGGAATCCTAAACAGGTGAAGGCATCTGCTTGGGAATACCCTGAAACGAATGGTGAGCCACTGTGTGAGACAGAATGCTGGACTGGATGGGCTGTGGCCTGTTCCAGCAAGGCTGTTCTTGTGTTCTTACTTTGGCGCCAAACCTTCTCTGCTGCTACTGATCACTTCGAAGAGGAATGCCGCAGACATGAAGAGGCTAAGCTTTGTCAAACTCGACCATGCACTCCACTATCTATTTGGTTTTGTGTGTATTTCCATGTTTCATGCCAGGATTGGCTTATCGAGTCACACAGTGGCTCACCAGAGACACATCCATCAATGGAGAAAATAATGACTTTCCAGAAAAAATGTATGTTCGGGCTTGAGTAGCTGCCAACAATGATGAGTTGAATACAGAGGGACTCTAATCCAGACTTTATAAAGTTGAAGAATTCCTTCTACTAGGATGGATGAACCGGTCAGTTTCCATTATTTCCACATTTAATTTTTAACATATATTTAGAAATTTATTTTGCTATTTTCTGTAAAACAAAATTAATCAACCTGGACAAATTTGTACCAAAAGCAAATTGAAGTTAAATTTGCATCTGTCTCTGAGCAGTATATATAGAATCACACCATGAGCAAAATGTTTATGCACAGCCATTGCATAAAAGCCAAGATAGCCCTCACCTCACCTGTTAGGTTCACAGCACTACATTAATCCCAGATATTCCAAAATTAGGCCCATCTGCAGAGATGGTCCAATAACATGTTCCTTCCTGATATGAAGGACAGATTACCTATCCCTGCTAGGAGAACTTTTTAGAGAATCATATAATTAGATTATAAATGTACGAACATTTGGAGATTAACATACGGTGAAGTAAAACAAATCAAATATTGGGACAGTTAACTCCACTCTTGCAATACTGACCAGCACAAAGAAACACCTCATACAAAGCATATTCATTCCTACTTTATGTTACCAGTGAAAAACATGGATACTCACAACAAAACATAAACAGAAGTTGGTCTCCATGGAAATGAGGTGTCTGAGGAAGGCTGCTGGAGTGACTATAAGGGATCAAATCTGGAATGAGATTATAAAGGAAAGAGTTGGAATAGCACCAATGTTAAACTACATTCAGAGACAACAAATAAGATGGTATGCCCATTTGAAGAGAATGACTTGGTATTCCATGCCTTACAAAGCATATGTGGAAAGAGGAGAAGGAGAAAGAGCATGAGGCAGACCCAGAGGAAGGTGGAGATATAATATCAAAGACAATTACAAGAACACCAAATAAGGAAGATAATTCGTTTCACCACAGAATAGGTCTTCCTGTTGGAAATAAATGTTTATTTTAAATTTCCTTTCTCATCAATGTAAATCCATTTGATTTGTGTTCTACCCTCTGGATCAGCAAGAAATTAGAGTGGCCCATTTTTCATGTGACAACTTTTCATGTACAGTACTTTAAAAGTGAGTATCATATTGCCTCTCAGTCCTTTTCTTCTCCAGATTAAACACACCCAGCTCACTCAACTGTTCCTCATAAGGCTTTTTTCAGACCACTCACTGTATTTGTTGTCCTCCTCTGGTGACATTCTGGATTCCAACTCACCACTGGGGAAATCCAGTATTTCCCAGGATCCTGTGGTTGGCCTTCCTGTTTTCTTTATTTAATTGTCATCAAATCTTCTACAGATATGATTTATTATTCCCATTTCTCTGCAGTAAAAGGGAGATGAATGGATAAGTAATCCATGTTAAGAGATGTTGAGTGTATGTCCCGGTGGGGGAAATCGCAAAATCTTGGTTATTGTTTCAAGTGCACATGTGAGCAATAATTCATCTCTTTTGAATGGTGATTTCAACAATTTGTAAGGTTTTCATTTTGTTGTGTAATTACTTAAGTGCTTGGCCATTCCATAAAACTCTGCCCTCAGGCAGAATATCATGTGCAAAGATTTCTAAACACATTTGAAAAGCAATTGCAAGCATTCTTTGCAGAAAGACTCTTCAAGGGTTTGGGGATTGTAAAACAGATAACTAATGTAACAAAGTCTTCTCTTCTCAATGTCATGATTTAATCATATTTCAAGTCTTATTGCTGAGCAAATGGAAGAATGGTGCAAACGTCTGAACAGCAACAAAGGAAGATATGGTTCCTTGTAAAGTAAACCAGACTTGGCGTACGGAGGCCCTTGAGCACTGTCAATTACATTTATTTATTTCATTGCCTTTATAGCCCAAGTTGTCTGGATAACTTAGTCAATTTGGTATCTGACTGTGAAGGCAGAGGTTAGGAATTAGATTCCTCACGTTGCCTAACAAGGAAAGAACAAGCCAATGTGGCTTTGGAAAAGCTCCGAAATTCCAGGACACTGACAGAAGAAGGGAATAGTAAACCACACTTTATTATTCTATAACTAGAAAGGGTCACTATAAGTAGAATTGACTTAACACTATTAATATTGAATACTACCTCACAATCCCCCTCAAGGAGTGTTGCCTTGTTGTGGCAAGGGGGCTTATGTGGTTTAAAAAGGCTATGGGCTATGTCTGTGATGGCAAACCTTTCAGAGACTAAGTGCCCAGACTACAACCCCAAACCCACTTATTTATTGCAGAGTGCCAACACAACAACAGGGAGGAAGGAAGCACTCCCATTGGGCTGCTGGGCAGAGGGGTGGGGCGAACTGTGTACTGGGATGATGGCATGCATTCCCACAGAGAGGGGCTTTGAGTGCCCTCTCTGGCACATGTGCCATAGGTTTACCATCACTGGGCTATGCCATGTTGTTGTGGAATGAAAATGAGACAAACCCACATTCCAGCTAAGACAGATAAGAGATTTATTATTATTTGGCCAAACAGATTCAGGGACGCTTTAACAAGCTAATAATCCCTGAATGACAATACATTTTCAGAACCATCTTTTTATAGCATAAAATTAGGAAATTTCTACACATTTCATCACTATGGGATAAGCCAAAATTATTAATTAATTAATCTTTTGACATTGTCATGCAGTTCAGGTTAGAACATTCAGAATATTTGTTCATGTCATGTCACACAAATATTATTCAGCATTATGGTTTCTTGAGTCTAAGAGAAATCCCTGTCAGCTGTACAAACTGTGCTGGGCTTGTGGACACAAGGCCTTCTGTTTACTTTAGCCTCATCATCATGTTCTATATTGATTAGGTCAATCTGATCTGTTTAACTTTACAGAGTAGCTGAGAAAATGATTTTTACTTTTAAACCAGAATTAATATTAGAATTAATATCTTAATTCTTTCACTCCTATTTCATTCCCTCCTGATTTCTTGAAAATTATTATTTTTAATAACTTTTCACATTTTATTGCAATAAATAAACATTTCTATCATCAAACATTCCTAAAAGTATATATTTTGATTGCAGCATCCTCAAGTTTCAGCCGTGCGAAGGAAGATAGCTTTCCTGTATTGTATCTTCTGCAGGGCGCTGTTTCCCTTGGTTCTGATGACTTATTGAAACAAAATCTATGCATTTTAATCCTTCCAGGGTTTTTAACTGCAAGAGAAGAAAATACTACCAACAGTATACAGTTCTTGTCATTTTGGTTTCAATGATTCATTTTATCAATGTTTAACTATAGACCAAACTTGCTGTACCTTGATTCACATATTGATTTATACTGCAGTGACTGAGTTAATAATTTCCTAACTTCCATTCCCATTCTATGTGGGCCAGGACAGAAATTCAAATGGGGAAATACAATACTTTGTACAGAGGGGTGTTCTCATATTGTGCATTGTCATGGGCTAAAACCTGGACTTATTGATTTAGGCTTTCATACAATTGCTTTCAACAGTCCCACTTGCTTTCTCAATCTTTCCCTAACTGTGGATTAAATGAAAAAGGATGGTTCCACTAAGGCTCACTGCTTTTAAGTAAGTATTTCCTTATTGGCTTTTTCTTTTATTTTCCTGTAAGTACGGTTGTGTTGTACTTTTAAGCCCTCAAATTCTTTAATCAAATACAACTCCTGTATTTGTTTTGGCTGTTTTAAACATAGCTGCTCTTCACTTCGCTTCTGCCCTTCTGTTCCTTTTGCCACTGTGTCTTCTGTTTTCAGATTCCAGAAAAATGGATAATTGCAAGGGATTTAGGCATTCTGGGCAGCTTTGATCAGTCTTTGATTACTAATCCATAAATGTCCCTTATTTTCCAAACCATCTGGAGGGCATGGCCAGTATATACTTGTACGTCTGCAGAAAAAGTAAGCTGGTTGTTCTGCCACTTCTGCTAGAACTTTTAACACACTTGGGTCATCTCATGCAGGGCCATCTAGTTCCTTTGGAAAATAGGCAACTGGCCTCTGGCATCTACACTTTCACATACTGCCTGAAAAGTTGGGACAAACCTAGTAGCCTTGGAACTGACATAAGTGCTTCTTTTTTAACTTTTCAAAAGCTTCTTTTAACTTTTCAAAAGCTTCTTGTTGTTGATCACTCCACTCAAAATGATTGGTTTCAGCCCCTCTTGGGGAGTCTTAAAGAGGCTTTACTAATAGAGCAAAGCTAGGGATTCAAAGTCAACAGAATCCCTGGTCTCCTAGCACCCCCCCCTTTTATTTGTTCCTGTTCTTGGGGTTAGCTATCAAGTGCTCAGCTGGTATTTTTTCTTTTTCTTTTTCTCTTTTTCTTTTTTCTTTATTTCTGGGATTTCCCAAATTCCTCTGGTTTCTTCAATCATCCCGTTCCATCTCAGCCAATTCATCATGTTCTTCTTGTCTGTATCCATAACTTCCTCTGCCAAACGGGTGTATTTTTCCAATTCCTCTCTCAGGACAATTCCTCTGCCAGTGGCCCTCTTGCTTGCAGTAAGCACACTGATTGTAATCAAGTGTTCCTTTGCCTCTTCCCAAAGCAAGGACGATCATCTCAGCTCTTCTTTTTTTTCTTATATTCTCCTTCTTCTCTTCTCTATTTAGATAGACCTTCCTCGCTATTTGCACCAGCTCGCTTGTGTTCTTTCCCAATGCTCCTTCCAGCTTTTGTGATTTCTTTCTTACATCTGGCGCACTCTGAGTAATAAATCTCTCATTTAACATCTGGCAGTTTTCAGGATCTTCCATATTTATTCCCGTATTTATTTTATATGCCTCTATTAATCTGGATAAGAAACTTTCGGGGGATTCTTCTTTCGCTCGAATTATAGCAGCCGGTTTGCTAAAATTGACAGGACCTTTTGCTGCTTCCTTTAAGCTTTCCAAAATCAAATATCTGTACTGTTGAAGACTTGTCCTGTGTGTTGGATCATTAGGATTCCAATTTGGATTTTGTTCAGCGGCTTCTGCCATATGCTCTACAACCTGTTCTGCATCTGGGAAATTTCTACGGAGTATTTTGTCTTTTGCCAGTTTTAATTTTTCCTTTTCTTCCATATTAAGGAGCGTATTTATTATTTGCCGCATAATACTCCATGTGGGTTCATGTGTTTGGACTATGGTTCCAATTAGTTCAATCACCTCATTCAGCTTGGTACTAAAAGGTCCATAATGCTGTTTCGAATAAAACAAGTCTGTTGTGGTAAATGGCACATATTGGAAGATAGACTGAGTTACTGGTTCATCATCTTCCCTCATATGGCTGGTTACCATTTTTCTTAATGGGGCAATAACCTCCTTTCTTCCTTTGGTTACTGGTGAGAAATATGCTGTTGCTGCTGTGTTTGGAGGAGGATCTCTATCTATTTTATTGTTATAGGGAGAAGGTTGGTTATACCTTTTACATTTTATTTCTCCCTCTTCAATTACATCTTTCAAGATTTCAGTTACCCTTTTCAGTTTTTCTGTGGTTGGAGAAACCATGTTTCTATCAGGGGTTTGAAATCTTCCTGTGCTTACTAATGCAAGGTCTGGATAAATGCGTGGAACTTGGCCATCTTGTGGTGCTGATTTTGGCATGACATAAGGTGGAGGTCTTTGAAACAGAATTTCATCTTCTTCATTTCTGCTTAAAATTTTCAATCTTTCTTCTGTCTGCCATTCTACTTTTGGGGTATTGGGCATTTAGACCACTTTCCTTCCTAATTTAGATTTCGTATCTTTGGATTTCTTTTCTTTCATTAAATATGCTTTCACACATTCACCCTGGCATTTCCTTAGCCAGGGGGGGGGGCGGTCACGGCTTTCTGCATTACAGCTTGCCATGCGGATATGTAGGGATACTGATCCAAATGTTTATTCTGCACTATCCTTTGCAATACTCTATTTATAAGACCCAAATCTAAGGAGCCTTCTGGAGGTCACCGTACTTGGAAACTGGGCCATTCATATTCGCAAAACTTTCTTAACTCAAATTTTGTTAAAGGGGGTTCATGTGTCTCTGGTGTAAATACCTCAAAGTTCTCAAGGAAACACCATAGTGGCGTTCTTGGAATGCTACTCCCACCACACATCCTAAGCTAAACACTACCACCAGCCTGGGGTACCCGAAAAATCAAGGGCTACTGTCAGGGAATGCAATGGTTTAACCACCCACACAATAAAAAATTTACACACACAAAAATCAGGTTCCCCGCCCTGATTTTTCCAGGAACACCGGGTTACCGCCCGTGGTTCATTAAGGACTTAGAAATAGCAGTCCTGTCCTCTTGGAGGTAATTAGGCTCCACTTTCACTCCTCAAATGAGTGGGCACAAACATGTATACTTCATACAGTTTCATACAATTTTATACTTGCCTGCAGGCTTTTGAAAATCCAGCTCCAGCTCCTGGAGAGTTCTCCATCTGTCTTAGCCTTCCGGATCCTTTGACTGGTCTGTTTCTCTGATAGTTACTCGCTGTCTCTTCTCTGATTTCCTAGAGTAGATCAAAGGTCTACTTATGCCAGCATTTAGGTTATCCCTAGAGAGGCGTCGTTTTATCCCATCAGGAACAGCCGTCTGGAGCGACAATGGCGCCTGCTGTTTGTCAAGTCAGTCCGGGCAGAGTTGCCAAAAATGTTGTGGAATGAAAACGAGACAAACCCACATTCCAGCTAAGACAAATAAGAGATTTATTATTATTTGGCCAAACAGATTCAGGGATGCTTTAACAAGCTAATAATCCCTGAATGACAATACTTTTTCAGAGCCATCTTTTTATAGCATAAAATTAGGAAATTTCTACACATTTCATCACTATGGGATAAGCCAAAATTATTAATTAATCTTTTGACATTGTCATGCAGTTCAGGTTAGAACATTCAGAATATTTGTTCATGTCATGTCACACAAATATTATTCAGCATTATGGTTTCTTGAGTCTAAGAGAAATCCCTGTCAGCTGTACAAACTGTGCTGGGCTTGTGGACACAAGGCCTTCTGTTTACTTTAGCCTCATCATCATGTTCTATATTGATTAGGTCAATCTGATCTGTTTAACTTTACAGAGTAGCTGAGAAAATGATTTTTACTTTTAAACCAGAATTAATATTAGAATTAATATCTTAATTCTTTCACTCCTATTTCAATGTAGGGCCACCAAAAGTGGATGGGCCACAGAAAAGAACTCTGACTAAATGTGATTTATTTTATTTGTTTATTTAAAATATTTCTATCCTGCTTCCCTCACTCGGGGGTGACCCGAAGCGGCTCAACAACATAGTTAAAACAGCAGTAAAACAATTTAACTAACCCCCATTAAAAAGCCCATTTTAAAAACCGTCTAACAAATTCCTTCCCACCCAGCACAGTTAAAAGCAGTCAGGACAGAAACCAATATAGGCTAAGTAAGCCAGCGGGACTGGTAAGTTGATGCATCCATGCCTGCTGGCATAGCCATGTTTTCAGTAGTTTCCTGAATGGGAGCAGCTCTGTCTGGAGGCATAGTTTGAGTGCAGGAGGTTCCAAAGGGCCAGGGTGACACAGAGAAGGCCCTCCTCCTGGTCCCTGCAAGGTGGGCTTCTTTTGCTGAAGGGACCATAACTGAACCCCTCCAGTCTGCCCTTGTAGGACGAGTATGACACTTTGGGGTGATGCGGTCTCGTAGATAACCTGGACCACTGCCATGAAGGACTTTAAAGGTTAAAACCAGCACCTTGAATTGCACCCGGTGGCACACTGGCAACCAGTGATGCACCAGAGAAGGAAATGGTGACCCTCTCTAGTGTTTTAGCCAAAAAACACTGTTGAGTGTATCAAAAAGCTAAAATATAAGCTGCCAGCAGGTGAGCCCCTCATGCTGGAAGGTGTTCAATATGCTTACTGAGGAAGAGTGGAGGGCAAGTGAAAGTAACCCCAGAGAGAGCAAGCAGCTAGGACAAAGCTGAAATGATGCCCAGCCTTGGCTGTGTCTAACAGTGAAAGGAAAGTCTAATGCTGTAAAGAACAATATTACAGAAAAACCTAGAATGTTATATTTATCAATCAAGGTAAGATGAACATGGTCAAACACGAGATGGCAAGACTAACATTAACATCCTGAAAATCAGTGAACTAAAGTAGAAAGGATTGTGGGCAAGAATCCCTCAGAAGAAATGGAATGGCTCTTACAATTAATAAAAGAGTGAGGAAAGCAGTAGTGGGATGCAATCTCAAAAATGACAGAATGGTCTCAGTCCAAATCCAAGCCTCCAAAAAAGGCCCTGCATTAACAGAAGCATAGTCTCCAAAACCTGTGAGGTACTAGTCCCTCTCTGTTCGGCACTAGTTAGGCTTATTCTAGAGTACTGCATCCACACTTTCAGAAGCATACCAACAAACTGGTACAAGTTCAGAGGAGTGCAACAAGGATAATCAGGAGACTCTAAACCCAAATGAGAAAAGACTGAAGGAACTGGGCAATTTTAGTCTTGAGGAAAAGGAGACTGAGAAAGGATATTATAGCATTTTTCAAATACTTTAAAGATAGTCATAATGAGGAAGTGCAGGATCTGTTCTCGATCAACCCAAAGTACAAGACATGTAATAATGGGCTCAAGTGACTGAAAGCCAGACATAGTCTGAATATCAGGAAAAATCTCCTTAATTGTTAGAGCAACATGACAATGGAACAAATTACCTTGAGAAGTGGTCAGCCTTCAAATACTGGAGACATTCAAGAGAAAATTGGACAACCATTTGTGAGATCTGGTTTGGCTTAGATTCCTGCACTGAGCAGGGACTCAGTGGCCTCATAGGCACCTTCTAACTTAATTATTCTATAATTTTGTGATCCTATGATTTTACTTGCACACAAAGCTACACAGAGCAGGGTAAATATTTAGTCCAAGGAATGACAGGTGAGATTGATGTCTGTAAATTAAAACATTAACTGCTGGTGCTTGGTGCTATTTACCCTCTAAAAGCATCCCAGAGCAATGAATTGAATAATTAATGGACTGTTTAATTAAACATCACATGGTACACACACCCTTTTTGCAGCTGTATTTTTAAAGATGAAGTGGAATATCTTTGAGGATTAAGAAAAAAATTGCCAGTGGGCCATTTCTCTTCAAAGCTCATGTATACACATATTTTCTCCAACATGCTTCAAGCTATGGGATTATATTTCTACCATTGTGTACCTCTTGTACCTGATGTGTATCAATTGATGCTATCAACTCTCACTCTTATGTCTGATGAAATGGACTTGATCCACAAAAGCTAACTATAAAATACACCAGTTAGTCTTTACGGTGCCACAATGTTTTTTGTCTTTTTGTTTTGTTTACTTTCTGATATATTTCCACCAATGTCCCTAGGGGCTGTGGTGGCTCAATGGTTAAGAAGCTTGCCTTGTTAGCTGGAAGGCCAGCAAGTCAGCAGTTTGAGACCCAGGTACTGCATGACAGATTGAGCACCTGTCTCTGTCCCAGCTCCTGCCAACCTAGCAGTTCAAAAGCAAGAAATTGCAAGTAGATAAATAGGGACCACTTTGGTTGGAAAAGATCTTAGTGACATGAAAGGAGCCTCATTCAGGCATCCCCTGAGCAGAGTTTCTCCAGCAAAAAACCTTTCAACCTAAAATAATTTCTGATATGAAATTATTATTATTATTATTATTATTATTATTATTATTATTATTATTATTATTATTATTATTATTATTATTATTATTATTATTATTATTATTATTACTACTACTACTACTACTATTACTACTACTACTACTACTACTACTACTACTACTACTACTACTACTACTACTACCAATGTCCTTCATCAGTTCTTTTTTCCATTCTCTTCTTGGAAGACAGATAAATTGCATATGGTAAACAGTAGCCTTCCAAAGATTAGCAGGAAATGGCTAAGATACTGTCTTCACCCACCCACACTCCCACTTCATTTCTAGTCTTTTCTTTGAGAGATAAGGGGAAATCTTAGCTGTGTTTCTTTTAATTAACAGCAACAGCTTGCAGAGAAGAAGGCTGCCTAGAGGGGAGATTCAAGTTGCAAGCCAGGGTTTTGTGTGGCAAATAGCTGACGAAGGAATCCCTTCTCAGGGATCAAGGTAAATGAAGAATGGCTTAACTTCACTGAGCTGATCTCATGTTCTTATAATATGGGGTAATTTAAAATGACCTCTATGTGCAACATGTAACCCTAGAAGAAGAAAAAACAGTTGGGATGTAAATCTTTATTTATTTTGTTCTGAAAAGTTAATTTTAAAAAATATCAAAAGTTTTCTCTTGGCAGGAGAAGATTGCATAGGTTTTTGTCCATTTGAGTGTTTTGCTTTTGAGTCGTTGTTGTCTGCTACTCATATCTGAGTACACATTTTCCCTGGAAGTCACTTTCTCAGTTGATGGATGTGTCTCTGGTGACTCAATAAACTGATCCTGTCATGAAACATGCAGCCACACACATTACACTGAATAAATAGTGGAGGGTGTAGTTGAGTTTGACAAAGTTTTCATGTTTGTCGCTTAGCCTATTCATGTCTGTGTATTCTCCTTCAAAGTGATCGGTAGCAGCAGAGATGGTTTGGCACCAGAGTGGGTGATCTGCAGAGTGGGTTTGAGTATTTATCAAGAAACAAAAATGGTGTATGTTGAAAAAAAAATTCTCTTAAATTTTGCATAAAATATGTATTCCACGTCAACAACGTTTCTTGCACTTTTTAGGGATTAAATGTGTATATGTGGGTGGGAATATGTTGATAATTTTGTATAGTTGTATTTTGTTTAGGTTTTGTTGAGTTGATAAGTATCCCCCCCCCCCAATCTTGTTGTTCTGTTACTAATACTGCTTGTGGCAAGGGTTTCCCAACCTACGACTCACAGGCCAGACCCAGCCCTCAGCACCATTCCATCCGGCCCATCGCTGCCACACCCAGAAGTGGAAGCGGGCACATTTGTGTCAGCTGTAAAATGCACACACACATGCATGAACGCACCCACGACTGCCATAAATGTGGAAGTGGTCACATTTACGACAGCCATAAATGGTTCCACTTCCAGGGGCCATGGTCCAGCCCAATCAGCTGTCCAAGGGGTGTAGTCAGGCCCACTGCATAAAAAGTTTGGGAACCCCTGGTGTAGCTGATCCTTACTCAATGTTCCAATGCATCAATGGAATAACAAACACTCAAAATACATAAATTGGAGGGAAGTGGTGTTTTTGTATTGTTACTCAGAAAAATAATCATCCCTTGAAATATCCCTTACAGTGACTTACCTACACACTTTCCTATCTCCTCAATGTTGGTGTTTGTTCCCTTGATGAAAGATCTCTTACTTGCCTGGCTGCCTCAATCAGCTCTGAGCCTTTTATTAAGCATACTTCATTTCTATTCTATTCTGTATGTGCTGTTTAATCAGTTCATCTACTTGGTCTGTCTTCCCTTAAGCACACTCTGTAGCATTGTGTTGTGTTCTGATGGTTTTACTGTACACATGGATTGCAATGTATCTGAGTCAATGTAACCTTGCCTATAGCAACAATGTAACCTTCAGCTGTATCATATAAGCCCTGTAATAGGACGCGAGCTAATGACCACCAGCTGGCAGCAGCGAGCGTCCAAGCTCTCTTGGTCCGAACTCATCAAAGGCAACAGCGCGGGAAGTTTTCCCGCCACTACCTACACCTGGACAAGAAGGGCGTGACCTGCAATGACGTCACGCAGACAGTAGCCAATGGGCTACCATGGCACCACGTTCAAATGTATTACTGCTGTATATAAAGAGCTATTGATCCGCCATTACCTCATGTTCCCTCTGTCCACGATGCAATAAACCTGAGTTAACCCAGCCCGAGGCTGTGTCCCGTGTCTTGGTTTGCATACACCAAATTGGCGACGAAGGTGGGATGATGGATCCCCACGGAACAGCCAGGGCACAGAGCGGGTTCAACATCACCAAACCGCAAGACTGGGAGCTGCTTGAGATGGACTTCCAGGCGGCACTGGTGGAACTCAGAGTCAAACAAGACGACGAGGAGAGGAAGAGGGCCATCCTCACCAGAATGCTCGGGATGGAAACCAAGCGGACGCTGGTGGGGATAATCGCTCCGAAGAAGGTGAGCGACTTTAAGGCGAGCGACATCATGAAGCTGCTGCGAGAGCGGTTCTGCCCCTCGAGGGCAATGTTTCCCGCTCGGAGCGCGTTTTGGAGGCGAGTCCAAGCGCCAGACGAGTCGGTTGAGGCATTCGTGGCCGCCATGAGGATAGCCGCCGCCCCCTGTAAATGGGGCGACATCCTGGAGATGGTCCTCAGGGACGGCGTGTTATGTGGCCTGAAAGACAAGGAGGTGCAGCGCAGCTTGATGAATAAGGAGCCGCCACCCACGCTGGCCGAGGTCATAGAGGCCGCGGAAGCCGCAGAGTCCACGAATGCCGGAGTGGACGAGATGCATCAGTGGCGTGAGTGGCGTCCTAAAGCCGGCAAGGCGGAAAATTCGGTGCACGGGAAGGCCGGACAGTCGGTGCACGCGACTCGGCGGGCCTCAAAGTCGTCTACGGAAGGCAGCGACGGCGAGGAGGTCCAGAAGGTCCGGAAGGGCGGTCGACGCTGCGAGGGTTGCGGAGCGGCCCACGAGCGCGCGAGATGCCCGTTCAGGAAGGCCGAGTGTTACACCTGCGGCCGTCGGGGGCACATCGCCAAGGCGTGCAGAAAGCGGAAAGAGGGCCGGAGGCAATCACAAGACCGCGCGGCCAGGCCGGACCGTCCAGCAAGGCCCAAAGATGGCGCCCAGACCACGAGGAAGCAGGACGGCGTGGGCCGCGTCTCGGACAGCAGCGAGGACGACGCCTCAGTGTTCAGCGTGTCCGCGGGACAGTCCCATTACTTCGTTGAGGTATTAGTACAAGGGGCCCCTATTAAGATGGAAATTGACTCGGGGTCCTCCTTTTCCATAATTCCCCAGAAAGAGTTCCTGAAAATCGACCCCCACGTGCGGCCAAAGCTTAAAGCGTTGAGGTCCACACTACGGGACGTACAGGGAAACAACATTCCGGTATTGGGGGTTGGGAAGTTTCGGGTCAATTTTAAGAGACATTCTGCGGAACTGCCCCTAGTTGTCCTGAAAGGGGGAAGCTGTAGCCTCCTGGGAACACAGTGGTTTCAGCCCTTAGGGTTGTTCATAGGGGGGGTGCATACCGTGGGGGGGGACCCAATACAAGCGGTTTGCGATGCGCATCCCGCCGTTTTTGAGAAAGGACTCGGAAAGTTCAAGGGACCCCCTGTAGCTTTCGACATAGACCCGGAGGTCCGCCCGATAAGACTCAAACCACGCAGGGTGCCGTTTGCACTCAAGGACAAGATAGAGGCGGAATTGGACAAACTGGTGGGCCAGGGGATTCTTATTCCTGTTGATTCCGCGGAGTGGGAAACTCCAATTGTAACGGCTCTAAAGGCTAACGGGGAGGTGCGCATTTGCGCAGATTATAAGTGTACAATTAACAAGGCGATCCGCCCTAATGCATACCCGGTGCCAGTGATAAGCCACCTTTTGGCCAGGCTAAATGGGGGAAAGTGTTTCGCCAAGCTCGATTTGGCACAAGCCTATCAGCAACTTCCTGTGACCCCCGCCACGGCCGCGGCACAAACGATAGTTACACATAAGGGAGCGTTCCAGGTGTCGCGGTTACAGTTCGGCGTGAACTCGGCACCCGGTCTTTTTCAATCGCTCGTGGAACGCCTCCTAAAGGGCCTGGAGGGGGTGTTGCCTTATTTTGATGACGTGTTGATAACAGGGGGGAGTGAGGCTGAACTAGCGAAAAGGTTGGACAAGGTACTGACCGTGTTCGAGAAAGCGGGGCTGAGATTGAGGAAGGATAAATGTGTTTTTGTCGAAACAGAGGTCGAGTTTTTAGGGTTCCGAATCACACCCGAGGGGATTAAGCCGTCTAAATCCAAGGTAGCAGCCATTAAAAAGGCCCCTCGCCCCACATCCAAGACCGAGCTGCAATCTTTCCTGGGGCTCCTAAATTTTTACCATACATTCCTCCCGCGGAAGGCGTCCGTGGCCGAACCGCTCCATCGGTTGCTGAAAAAGGAGGAGCCGTGGATGTGGGGTGATGAGCACGAGAGGGCGTTCAAAGAGCTAAAGCAACTCCTAACATCTGAGGCAATCCTGACGCATTTCGACCCCAAACGGCCTGTGGTCCTAGTTTGTGATGCATCCCCGGTGGGGGTGGGGGCGGTGCTTTGCCACGTGTTGGAGGACGGAAGGGAGGCCCCGGTAGCATTTTACTCAAGGTCCCTGTCCCAAGCGGAGCGGAATTACGCGCAAACCGACAGGGAAGCATTAGCAATCGTATCAGGGACCAAAAAATTTCACGATTTTTTGTATGGCCGCCCGTTCAAAATCGTGACCGATCACAAACCGCTGTTAGGGATTTTCACGGCGCACAAGCCCACGCCGCAGATCCTGTCCCCGAGAATGCTGCGATGGGCTATTTTCCTCAACGCGTACCAACATGAGTTGGAGTACAGGCCCGGAAAGGAGATCAGCCATGCTGATGCGCTTTCGAGATCCCCTTTGCCATTGTCGGACGCCCAAAAGGCGAGAGCAGAAAAGGACCGCCAGGTGTTGCTAATTGAGGTTTTAGACGCTCCCCCAATAGTACCAGCCGACATTGCTAGGGCGACAGGCAAGGACAGGACACTGGCGAAGGTTTGTTCATGGGTGCAGAAGGGGTGGCCGGGTTCGTCCCCGAGTACGGAGTTCGACCCATTCTTTAGGAAAAAGCTAGAGTTGTCCCTAGAGAGGGGGTGCCTTCTGTGGGGCCAACGGGTGGTGGTCCCTGCGCCCCTGCGGACGAGGGTGCTCGAACTGCTGCACGTCAGCCACCCGGGCATAGTTCGTTCAAAGGCGCTGGCCCGGAGTTACTTCTGGTGGCCGCAGCTGGACACGGATATTGAGCACATGGTTGGCACTTGCGAGGCTTGCCAGGGGTCCCGCCCTGAGGCGGCCCGTCTTCCACATAGGGAATGGGACACAGCACGGGGACCATGGTCCAGGGTGCACGTAGATTTCGCTGGCCCATTCCGAGGAACCATGTTTCTCCTAGTCGTGGATGCGTTCTCCAAGTGGCTGGAGGTTATCCCGGTAAAAAGCACGTCCTCCGCCACGACAATTAGCCGGCTACGGAGAGTCTTTTCCACGTTCGGTTTACCCGACACTTTAGTCAGCGATAACGCTAGTTGTTTCACCTCCGCTGAGTTCGGGGCATTCATGGAGGCAAACGCCATTCGGCATATCACGTCCGCACCGTTTCACCCGGCCACGAATGGCCAAGTGGAACGGTTGGTGCGTACAACGAAGGAGGCGCTGCGGCGCATGGGCCCGGGGGACCTGAATCACCAAGTGTGCCAATTCCTCTTAGCGTATAGGGTGACCCCTTTGGCGTCCGGCTACTCGCCGGCAGAGCTCTTGATGCGGCGAAAACTGACCACGCTCCTGTCCAGGCTAGACCCAACGAGAGTCGAGGATAAAGGAAAAAACGTGGGGTTGGCAGTCTCGAAAGGTTTCGCTGCCGGTGACCCTGTTCACTGCAGGAACTATTCCAGCGCAGGGCCAGCCTGGTTACCAGGGACGGTTGTAGAACAGACGGGACCAGTGTCGTACCGGGTCGAGACGAACACCGGCCTCCTCTGGAGGAGGCACGCAGATCAACTGAGGCACCGAGTGATTGGGCCAGTCAGTGGAGCTCAGCAACAGGATTCAGCGTTAGGGTTCTCCCCCACCCGCTTAACCCAAGGGGGAGACAGCAGTGGACAACAGTCCCAAGCATGGGGGGAAGGAAGCAGAAGCAGCGGCCCCGACTCATATCCTTTTGATACGCCAGCTCTAGCAGGGGCCGGGGAAGGGGGAGAGGAGTTCGCGACCGCTGCCCCCGATAGTGATTTTGATTTTGATTTGGCGAGCCGGGGGGGTTTTCAGGAGTGTTCCCCCACCCATCCAAGCGAGAAGAGGGGTTTTTCGTTAGCCCCCAGTGCCCCCGGTTCCTCCCTAAGAAAGAGCACACCTCCCAACAGCGCCGCGGAGCCGCGGAAAGTCACTAACGAGTCTCCCTCTCATATTGCAGGACAGGAGACCAGGGGACAAAGAGAAGGTAGCAAACCCGGGGAGAGGCAGCCCGCACCGAGACCCCAGCGTGTTCGAAATAAGCCATCTTGGCTGAGAGACTTTGTCTCCTAAGGGGGGGGGAGTGTGTTAAGGTGGGCTCGAGACTTTGTCTCGTCCTAGGGGGGAGGGATGTTGTGTTCTGATGGTTTTACTGTACACATGGATTGCAATGTATCTGAGTCAATGTAACCTTGCCTATAGCAACAATGTAACCTTCAGCTGTATCATATAAGCCCTGTAATAGGACGCGAGCTAATGACCACCAGCTGGCAGCAGCGAGCGTCCAAGCTCTCTTGGTCCGAACTCATCAAAGGCAACAGCGCGGGAAGTTTTCCCGCCACTACCTACACCTGGACAAGAAGGGCGTGACCTGCAATGACGTCACGCAGACAGTAGCCAATGGGCTACCATGGCACCACGTTCAAATGTATTACTGCTGTATATAAAGAGCTATTGATCCGCCATTACCTCATGTTCCCTCTGTCCACGATGCAATAAACCTGAGTTAACCCAGCCCGAGGCTGTGTCCCGTGTCTTGGTTTGCATACACCAAACATTGTCAATAAGTTAAGGAGTTAAAGGTTAGAAGCTCTCATTACTCCTCCAGAACTCTCAGGGATTTTGTTGGGACCGAGCTAAAGCTCTTCAGATCATCTCAAAACATTTAGAAGTGCTGATTACTCTTTCAAATGCGGTCCTTTGACCCATATAAATATTATTAAAAAGGAGATGGTCTGTGAAAAGGGAAAGAGAAGGGGAAGGGACTACAGGTAACCAACTGCTAAGAAGGTATGACCCCAAAAAACAAAAGAGGCTCATTTGCATGTAATTTGTATTCTTTTGGTAAATACTCATGTAATTTGTATTCTTTCAATGATGGTAGTACCTCTGGTAATAGCCCAAAAGACAGCCATTAAACCCCAAATGACTCATATTTACAAATGACTATGATGATGATGATGATGATGATGATGATGATGATGATGATGATGATGATGATGATGATGATGATGATGATGATGATGGTTGTTGTTGTTGTTATTGTTGTTGTTGTTGTTGTTGTTTAGGTTTATTTCTATACCGACTTTCTTTCCCACGGGCAACTCAAGGCAGTTCACAACAGTAAAGTAAACAATAAAACAAAATACAGCAATACAATGTCAGAACAAACAGCAATAACAATACAGTAGTCACCTAAATACAAAATAAATAAATACAAGATAATACAGTCTAATCCATACAATCAATGTCATAACATAAGAACATAAGAACAGCCTTGCTGGAACAGGCCACAGCCCATCCAGTCCAGCATTCTGTCTCACGCAATGGCTCACCATTTCCTTCAGGGTATTCCCAAGGAGATGCCTTCACCTGCTTAGGATTCCCTGGAAATGGCATTGAGAGATATCCTGCCTATCTCTCCAACCCGGAGGTTGTCCTTAAGTATCCATAATTATAGCCATTGATACTCTTGTCCTCCATGAACTTGTCTAATCCTTTCTAAAAGCTGTCAAGACTGACAGCTGTCACCACTTCTTCTGGCAGGGAGTTCCATAGACCAGTAATCCTATGGGTGAAAAAGTACTTTCTCTTATTTGTTTGAGAACTAGTACCCAAAAGTTTCATCGAGTGTCCCCTAGTTCTAGTGTTATGCGATAGGGAAAACAGTTTTTCCTTATCTACTTTGTCCACACCGTGCATGATTTTATAAACTTCAATCAGGCCACCTCTTAGACATCGTCGTTCAAGAGTGAAGAGGCCCAACCGTTGCAGCCTCAGATGGTAAGGAAGGTGTTCCAGTCCCCTAATCATTCTGGTTGCCCTCCTCTGCACTTTTTCCAGCTCCATAATATCATTCTGGAGGTATGGCGACCAGAACTGTACACAGTATTCCAGATGGGGCCTCGCCATAGATTTATAAAGAGGCAAAATGACACTTGCTGACTTATTTTCTATACCCTTCCTAATGATCCCTAGCATTGAGTTCGCTTTTTTCACTGCTGAGGCACACTGGGTTGACACCTTCATTGAGTTGTCCACCAGGAAACCAAGGTCCCTTTCCTGGTTTGTCGCAGAGAGTTCAGACCCCATCAGTTTATAAATGTAATTAGGGTTCTTTGCCCCAACATGCATCACTCTGCCCTTACTAATCATAATAACAATAAATAAGATCCCCAGAGATACAATATACAAACAGTTCATCACCCCATAGAATGCAATACAAAGCGTCTTGCCTCACAGACCACAGCCCTGGCAGAGCACAAGGTACACTTCCCCGGGCAATGGTGGCTCCGGGGAGAGGCGAGGAAGTCCGGCTTTTTCATATCAGCCAGGAGCATGAGGGAAAGAAAGGGTGCTCCCCATACAGCTGCAGGGGTAGTCCTCGGGCGACGGCAGTCTTCATCCTGGCCCTGCGGCCCGCGGCTCTTTATCCTCCCCACAGGGGGATGGAAAAGGAAGGGCGGGGGCCCCACAGCTGCGGGAGCAGCCCTCGGGCAGCAGCGGTTTTCATCCTAGCCCGGTGGCCCATGGCCCTTTATCCTCCCAACAGGGGGACGGGGAAGGAAGGGCAGGGGCCCCTGCAACTGCCACTGGAAACCATCATATTGGGCATAACGGCAAAACGAGTGGAGGTGAAACTCTGATTCCCAATGGAAGACGCCATGCCAGATGGACTGGCTGTGAAGGTGCACCTTGATAATATCCTCAAGGCTGCAGCAGTCCATTGAAGTCCTGGTATTAAATCCTGCATGCCTCATTTCACATATGCCACAGAAGATGGCTCTGTGATCATAGTGTGTGGGTCGCATTATGGCAAACTGGGATCCACCTTAAATAAATTCATGCCAATGGCATTTTTCCTGCTTCTCGGATACGAGTTGCAGCCAAAGATGATGACGACGACAAAAGTAGGGTACCAAAAAAATTAATATTTCTTTTACGTCTTTTGTATTACCTTTCTGTGCCCTTTTTCTCTTTGTCAGGAAAAGGTAAAGGTTGCTTTTGCTCAAAAGCCTGTCATAACCAACTCTAGGGTTCAGTACTCATCTCGGTTTACAGCCAAAGAGCCAGTGCTGTCTGCGTCTGCAAACTTGTGGCAGGCATGCCTCGACACCGGAGTGCACAGAACACTGTTTACCTTCCAACCTATTTTTTTAGTACTTGCAATTTCTTGCTTTTGAACTGTTAGGTTGGCAGGAGCTGGGGCAGAGACAGAAGCTCACTCTGACATGCAGCACTTGGGTCTTGAACTGCTGACCTGCCGACCTTCTAGTCATCAAGTTCAGCATCTTAACCACTTGAACTACTACAGTCCCATTGACTCTTTGTCAAGTCGCGTCAAAAATGTTCATCCAATAATACTGTGAGGGTTACTGTCAACAGCTAAGCAGATTGTCAAAAGGAATTTTAGTTTTTAACCTATAACAGAGCAAGAAAGGAAGGATGGAAATTGGTGGGAATTTTACTTGCACACTGGAGATAGTGGTAGTGGATAGTTTTTAGTTCCACTCCCAATTAAAGGTCAGCACCCTTTTGTTTTCTTCATTTTTATTTCTTTCACCCACCCCTTATACCAGGGGTTGCCAACTTTTTAAAGTCAGGGGCTGGGTCATGCTCCCTCAGACAGTTGAGGAGGCTGGACTAGTGCCCCCTTGCTGTTTACAGCTGCCGTAAGTGCGTCCGTGGCTATCATAAATGAGTCTGTGGCTGATTCTGCTGCCGGTCGCCACCACTGTGGCAGCTGGAGCAAGAGTGGGGCCAAATTATTTGGCATGGTGAGCCAGATCCAGCCCTTGGGCCATAGGTTGCCTACCCCTGCCTTAAACTAATACAAATATGCACAAATACTTTAACTATTCTGATGTAAATTGTGTCAAATAGGTTACAAACTGGTCCAAAGCAAATCAGCTGTGGTTTATAAGACAAATCATTTGGACTGAATCAAAACAGATAGTATGCATGCACCCTAACATCCAACTATCTGCTATGTGAGAAAATAATGCTTTTGATGTGTGCAGAATTTCCTATGATTCATCTTCAGTAGATGACCTCAGCTGTACTGGGATCCTCTTTTTTTCTGAACTATTTCCAATGGGGAAACTCTCAAATAGGAGCTGGGGGAGACCTGAAAGTCCCCATAATTTAACTCTCTTTAACTTCATTAACAACTTTTGCATGAATAATGCTCTCTTTCTGTTATGTTCTGGCGGGAGCGGGATGGTGGTCACCCATCCGTCCTTGCTCTTCTTGACCTCTCAGCGGCTTTCGATACCGTTGACCACGGTATCCTTCTGGAACGGCTCCAAGGATTGGGAATCCAGGGCACTGTGTGGTCCTGGTTTTCCTCATTTCTGAGGGGTCGGACCCAGTCGGTGTGGTTGGAGAGTGAGAGGTCGAGTCCTAGGCCCCTCAAATGGGGGGTGCCTCAGGGCTCGGTGCTCTCTCCTCTCCTATTTAACATCTACATGAAGCCGCTGGGTGAGATCATTCGTTCCCATGGGGTGCGGTACCATCAGTACGCGGATGACACTCAGTTGTACATCTCGGCCCATGGGGACCCCAGTGATGCCGTCAAAGTCCTTTCCAGGTGCTTGGAAGCTGTTGGGGTCTGGATGGGGGCTAACGGGCTACAACTGAATCCCAGCAAGACTGAGTGGCTATGGATAAGGGGTCCTGCGTTAACCCGGGAGCTACCATCTTTGGTTCTGGATGGGGCTATTCTGCCCCAGACAGACCCGGTGCGCAACTTGGGGGTCCTCCTGGATTCGCGGCTACTGCTAGAAGAACAGGTGGCGGCTGTGACCAGGAGGGCTTTCGCCCAACTTCGGGTGATTCGCCAGTTGCGCCCACTCCTGGACCGGGACTCCTTGCTCATGGTCACTCACGCTCTGGTCACCTCCAGACTAGATTATTGCAATGCGCTCTACATGGGGCTGCCCTTGACGACCATTCGGAGGCTACAGCTGGTCCAGAATGCAGCAGCCAGGGTGGTGATGGGGTGTGGGCGTTATGCCCATGCTTTGCCACTGCTCCGGGAGCTGCACTGGTTGCCAGTTTGTCTCCGGGTGCAATTCAAGGTGCTGGTTTTGACCTTTAAAGCCCTATATGGTAGTGGGCCGGGTTACCTAAGAGACCGCATCGCCCTGAGGACGTCTGTCCGTCCAACCAGAGCGGACCGGAGGGGCTCTCTAATTGTTCCATCAGCCAGAGGGGCTCGCCTCTCTGGCACAAGGAGGAGAGCCTTCTCCGTGTCTGCGCCGGCCCTCTGGAACCTCCTGCCAACAGAGCTACGTCTCCGGACGGAATTGCTGCCTTTCAGAAAAGAACTTAAAACCTGGCTGGCGGGTCAAGTGTGGGGTGCAGGTGGAAGGGTAACCTCCATTGGGTGGTTGGTGTAGAAGAACTCTTCCCCATGGTGCCTTTGGATCCTGCAGCCCTTGTTTTTAGGGGGTGGGTAGTTTTAACTGTTTTTAACATGTGTTTTTTAATTTTTATTGTGAACCGCCCTGAGTTGGCTTTGGCCGAGTGAGCGGTATATAAATGTGACAATTAAATTAAATTAAAATTAAATTAAATTTAAATGTCCGGCCCCTATAAGCCCCAGTCCAGACAACGATGAACCAAACAGCAACAAGTTTTATTCTACAGTCTTACAAGATTTTCCCGGACACACTGATGGCTAGACAATCCCAAAGGAATCAGTCCTTTGCCATAGCGGGTAAATGCTATCTACCAAAGAAGCATAACATAATGGAGGAGACCCAGGCTTAGCAAGTATCTAACTACCAGGACGGAGTGGGAAGTGTAGTCCTGTCCGGCCCCATCCTTGTTTACTCATGGGGCTTATATAGTGTCTCCTTGGTGGTGGCTCCTTGATACAAAGTAGCGACCTGCCGGATAACCATAACTGACCAATCATAACAGGGAATATATGTACTTAACCAATGGCGAACAGGATCCAAAACTGTATCCAAGCACAGGGCTGTTATTGGCATAATGAGTGCGCTCTGTGCAGGTTTTTTTGCCACTTAAAGCTCCTAACTTGAATGGCGGAAAACTGCCATTTTCCTCTTGCAAGGCACTGCCCAAATGTGCCTCAATACACAACACTTTCCCAACAATAGACTTGCAGTTACTATAATTTTGAGAAAATTGCTCACTCATGATCTGAATTTGAGAACCAAAAGTAAAACTATCCAAAATATAAATGATGTCAACATTCTATGGATAGTATCTGATCAACCCGGCCAACACATCTACCCTAATTAAAGGTAAAGGTAAAGGTTTCCCTTGCTCGAAAACCAGTCGTATCCGACTTTAGGGTGCAGTGCTCATCTCTATTTCTAAGCCGAAGAGCCAGCGCTGTCTGCTTCTGCAGATGTTTCCGTGGTCATGTGGCAGGCATGACTAGACACCGGAGCGCACGGAACGCTGTTACCTTCCCACCGAAGTGGTCCCTATTTATCTACTTGCAATTTCTTGCTTTCGAACTGCTAGGTTGGCAGGAGCTGGGATGAAGACAGGAGCTCATTTCCGTCCTGCAGTACTCGGGAATCGAACTGCTGACCTTCCGCTTCCCAGTCAGCATCTAATTAGGGTAGAGTTAAACTGCTGCATTAAAGTCTGATACATCCTCATCCTCTGAGGAAGATGAAAGCCAATGCAGGGATTGACAGGAGGCCTTACATGTAGCTGGCTGCTAACCCATAGAGATGCCTTCTCAGGAGCCACAACACCCTAACCAAACTAGCTTAATGCTACAGGCAGGGAACAGCCCACATCCACCCAAGTGAAAAAAAAATTAAGTTCTTTCTCTCCCCCTCTTTTTCTTCTTATTATTTTAATTGTTTTTGTTGTTGTTAACAATTGATTTGCACTTACATCTCCCCTTCTTTTTTATATAGAATCTCGATAGATAGACAGACAGACAGATAGATAGATAGATAGATAGGTGGGTTAAGTAATCCATAATCTAGTTTAGTTGCAGTCTCAGCTTGTCACTGTGCCATGCCCGCCCCCATTGCAGGGGGAGAGAGGAGGGGAGGAATAGTTTGACCTTAAGGGAGGAAGCTGCACTGTCCCACTCTTTCCCCTATTGACCCTGACCTGACTAACATAGTGCAACTTCTTGGTATGGAGAAGCAGAGACACTGCCCAGTAACTCTGCACTGTGTGCAGGCACACCTTCTATGTTTTCTTTCATCTCTTATGGTACCATCTCTTTCATCTGTTATGCTGTATATATACTGCTTATTGCATTATTGTATTTTTATATTGATATTGTATTGTTTTAGTTGCTGTCTGTTGATATGCTTTTTATTTTGGTTTTGTTATACTGTATATTTAATTATGTTGGACGCCGCCCTGAGTCGGCCTACAAGCTGAGTAGGGCGGGGTACAAATTAAAAATCTAATCTAATCTAATCTAATCTAATCTAATCTAATCTAATCTAATCTAATCTAATCTAATCTAATCTAATCTAATCTCATCTCATCTCATCTCATCTCATCTCATCTCATCTCATCTCATCTCATCTCATCTCATCTCATCTCATCTCATCCCATCCCATCCCATCCCATCCCATCCCATCCCATCCCATCCCATCCCATCCCATCCCATCCCATCCCATCCAATCCAATCCAATCCAATCCAATCTAATCTAATCTAATCTAATCTAATCTAATCTAATCTAATCTAATCTAATCTAATCTAATCTAATCTAATCTCTTCAACACTCTTATTCAGCACAAGTGACTAGAACTATACCCAATGTTCCAGGTGTGATTGTGCAGTGTATTTGTTTAATAAAGGTAAAGGTCTCTGTTGTGTATTTAATGAAATGTTTTCGCCATTTTGTCTTCTTCCTCAGTTGGAAGTAACACGAGATTGGGGGTTTGTGCCAATATGCTCTGAGAAGCACGAATTGTATTTAGTTCAGGATCACTTCATTCTCTCCTGATGGCTATCAACCAATTCAGTTTATTCCCGCACAAATGTAACTACTATCACCTGTATATAAGTTGTTGTGGCACAGTTGTAATTGTGTTCGGATTACCATAATAAAGTTATGTGTTTGGCCTGTTATGCTGGCTGCTGCTCGTTACTTCAAAAACACTAAATTGGCGACGAGGATGGGATGGCGTCCCAGAAGAATTCTGCTGGTCCCTTTCAACATTTCAGTGCCAGAAAAATGAGCCCTCTACAAGAAGCAGTTCAAACACGGCATGGTGGCTGAGAACGTCATAGTAGAGGACCTGAAGCGTTCATGTTTCCTGGCGAGAAGTGGCCTGGCTTCTCTCTAGTTGGCCATTCATTTGGTGTTGCTGAGGGAGATCGACGATGTTCCCCTCACTGATATCCTGACTGCGCTGAGCAATCATTTCCAGCCGAAGGTTTCAATACTTCATGTTGGATTGGGGCCGTGAGGAGGCCCTTAGGATCCCGGAGGAGACTGGTCAAAGGAACGACACGAGGCAAGATGGAGCGAAGACCAGTGATTTATTGAGGGAAAATCATCAGTATATATTATGTTCAAGACTGCGTGTGGTAGAATGGTCATCTGACAGAAAATCACATCACCCATTTACCCGGGTTAATTGAGAACCTCTCTTGAGGAAGTTAATTAACTAAGGCAAACACTGACAGAGGAAAACCATTATTCGAAGCTTACGCCAGGGTAAATATGGCTTCTATTTGCACCAAAGATTAGGCTGATCTGTGAGTCAGTAATTGCTTAATGGGTAACGGAGGTTAGCGTTCTGCTCTCTCAGCAGAACCGCCGGTCAGGTCAGGTGTGGGTGAATAAACCCTTATGATTTATACTATTAGTTCGCTCCCCCAATTTCCGTACTGGCAAGGGCCAGTGGCCAGGAGTCTGCTCAACTGGTTTAACCTCTGCCAAGGTTCCGTGCCAATTGGGCATGGGGAAACCGCATCTCCCCTTTTTCTATTGTTTAGCAACCTGACAGGCGACCCTGCATAAGAGTGGCATCAGCTGGTGAGCGGGAATGACGCTTCAGGGTTCCCCCCACGAGGGACACCTTGAGAACAGTGAGAACAGTGAGGGAATACATTGCATGAAACAGCATCCTGCTATGCCTAGTATTACCACCCCCACAATCACTTGAAGCATCGTCTGGAGCCACCTCCATGGGAGCCATGACCACAAGGAATTCCACCAATCCCATGAAGAACCCTCCTTGATGTTCTTGACTAGGGTGTGGAGATCTGTGAGCTGGCTCTGTACTTTACGGGTATTGTCTGTGAGATTAGAGCAACACATGCCATGGACAGACTCGCAACCCAAATGATGTAACAACAGGAGGTAGTCGATAGCTGCTCGATTGTCTAGGATGGCATGGCGAAGCTCTGCCTGCTCCTGATTGAGCAGCGCTATTGCCAAGGAGGTGTGGTTAATGGCTCTTGCAAAAGCGCAAGCCAATTGACCAATTCATTCTCCGAGCGTTGCCTATGGCTAAACCTGGCACGCTGAATATACTGACTGCCGCCTGGTTTTTCAGAGCTGTGGGTCCGAATCCAGACTGCTTCCTGTAGCAAGGCAAGATAATGAGGTGTGTCATTGATCTCTTACTGTGACCTGGGGTGATTCTAAGCTATCTCTGCAACTTCTGGTGTTGTGCAAATGTCTTTCTAACACCTATGGGGAAGTGTGAAAATAAGCTGGGAATTACCGGCTACCGGGTGCTCAATCTTTGCAAGCAATGGGCCGGTGCAAACATGGGCCGGTCTGGCTTCCTTTGGTGGAAGCTGGCCGTTATTAACAATATACGACCCTACGTATACAGAAATTCAAGTGTCCCTTGCAAATCCCAACTGGAGCATTGTACAAGGCATGAATGAATAATAATAGCAATAAAAGACATTCAGCTGCTTCTTGAAGATGAGGCTTCCCTTCTTGGTGGGGTTTCATGTGTAACTTGAGCTTGGAAAAGTCTTGTTTTGGGGAAAAGCATGGTCCTTAGAAGTAGCACTGAGTATGCAAAATGTTCATAGAATGTCTTTGGAGATGTAAGTCATAAAGGAAGATGGACAGCTGATGACATCCAGGACAGTGACTGGCGGTGACTTTGCAATAGCCGAACTTGGCCTGATTCTTGCCTCTGGGACCTGCATGGGGAAGAGACTTGTTTGGGAGATAAAAATTCTGAAAGAGTTAGTTAGTTTTTGCACTTTATAGGATAGCAATTGCTGTGCAACTATGGGATGTTGTTCCCCCCTTTCTGTTTGTTTGTCAATGTAGGACTTAAGTGTCCGATAGGCCCGTTCCACAATCGCTCGTCCCTGCGGATTGTACGGAACGCCAAAAGGTGTGCTTAATATCCCAGGTGGCCCTGAAGGTGGCCAGCTGCCTGGAGCTGTAAGCTGGGGCGTCATCGGACTTCATGTGCCGAGGTTCGCCCTTGGCCGTGGGAAAGGAGATGCTGCTCCACACGGGGAGCCGTTTCTCCCTTCTGTGCTGTTACCCAAACAAACTGTGGGAAGGTATTAATGCAAACGTGCATGTACTGCCATTTGCCAAAATGTGGGGCATGTGTGACATCCATTTGCCACACCTGGATGGCCTCTGTCCCTCGTGGGTTGACCCCCCACGAGGGCCCCCCCCCCGGTGCCCCTGCACGATGCAGACAAGAAGGACTATGCCTTGGGCTTGTGAAAGTGGCAGGTTGAACTGCCTTACAAGTGCTTTGGCATTCTGATGAAAGAATGCATGACTCTGAAATGGAGTTGTGAGGAGCAACCTCAGCAAGTTTTTGTCTGTCGCGGGAGTGATGTATGCTCCCGGTAGACTAGGAAGCAAATTCCTGTACTGGCTGTCAGTAATTATGTTGAAGCGTTCTTCGGCAAAGGTGTGCAAAGCGAGGTTCACGGCTGCCAACTCTGCTTGCTTGCGGAAGAGTCAGGAGCGTGCGCCAAGCTTGGTCCTCCCGCCAAGTAAGAACCTAATATGTGCGACCCCCATAAGTGAAAATTGTCCTAGCCCCCCGAAGGGGAACCAGTGACATTAATTCACACAAGGTGACTGTCTGCGTTTGAAGCGAGATGGGTCTGGGGTCTTATGGCAAACCTTGGCGCATGACGTGCCAGGCTTCCCTTGGGTAAATTTCTCATGAAGGCCCCCCTGCGCACATCCGCCCATGGCGGGCGTGCACACGTTTAGAAGGGTGCCAGATGCTGGCTTAGCCTTTGGCATGTGCTTAGACTAGCAGCAAAAAGGGAAGGGGTGGCCTGAAAATGCCTGTATCTGATTGAAAGTGTGACCTGACTGCACTCTTAAAATGGTCCTAGGCAGTCCTGGCTAATGAGTGGCACTCCGCACATTCTCAGGAGCTCAGGGACTAATCCTTCCTCTGTGCTCTGGAGTTTGCGAAATGTGTCTGCTCATCAGAGAGGGTGCTGTGGGCCAGGTGCCATACTTAAAATGACCGACTAAGACTTATTAAAGACAAGCCAACTATGACGTGCCAGCTGTAAGGAAATAATACATAAAAATGAAAAGACACACAAGTTAAACATTTCCAGCAGGGAGTTCCACTGGTGAAAGGAGGGAAGGAGGAAAGACAAGTCAGAAGTTAGCACAATGAGAATGCAACAACTCTTATCATAACGAAATCAGATTAGGTAAAACAACCCGGTCCTCCTGTTGAGAAATCACTACCAGTAATTAATTCAGGAACCTGTGAAAGGAAGCAACTTAAGACTTAGAAAGAAACAAATTGGTTATTTTTAAGGCCTGGAGAGGATTTTTGTTCCTGTAAAAAGGTAACGATTAAGCATTTTCTGAATATACAGAGCGCAAGAATGTTTGCGTGCTTTTTCCTGTGAAAGGGGTACAATGAGTGAGTTACTTTACACAGATTAAAGTCAAAATACCAGAACAGTATCTTTCTTAAGAGAATGAAGGAGAGTTAGAACGATTCTCAACCTGCGGCCAGATGTGGGCAAGTGGGCCAGATGCGGCCCACGTTGCTCTGCCACTACCTCCACCAAGCCAAGAAGGGCTGTGTGGCGAAGGAAGGGCAGGATGACTGTCCGGACCCCCAGAGCTGCCTGAGGCCCCGGAACTTGGCCCCTGACTTTAAAAGGTTGAGAACCGAGGTTAGAAGATGATAACACAGTACACACATGAAGACAATGCAGTTCTCTCACTCCTAGTGAGATACGTGACTCCAAGACCAAGATGCTAAGAAACATTCAAAAAACCTTAAAACACAGAGATGGGGGTTTGAGGAACACAGACGTAGGGAGGGGCCCCATAGTTTATGATTTAGTGAGGAAAACTCATAGGAGTGATTTTTGTTTTCAGATCGCGCTTCTGAAAAGAAAAATCTGTTTTCCTGAGTGGCACGGATTGCAAAACCGGTTTCAAAGAGTGGCTTAATCCTTTGACAAAGAAAAAAGTCTCAAGGGAAGAAGGGGGGTCACTTTGCCCTATTGCAGGTTAGAATTCCCCCCCCCCCTCTTCCACCCTCCTGCCTTCGCTGCCCTTAAGCTGCTAAGCAGGCAAGGCAAAGGGGTTTTGTTCACCATGCTTTCTCAAACCTTAAATAGTTCCTGCCCATGAGCAGAGTGCAAACTGTTTAACACATATTTTACAGTGACATTACCACACAGTTACACACAAGGAACACTTTTCCAATCACACTGTGGTCATAGAGACAAGGCTTTTGCAATCATACACAGTTCTTGCAGTCATACATTCAGTGGTGCACCACGCATACACACATTTATTTACACATTCGCACATTCCTCCCCTGATCTGCAGTGTTCTATCTTGCACATGAGGAGATGGCTTATACACAGCTGGCTATCACAGCCATCTGGGTGCTTCTACTTAGGGGTGAGTTTCTCTGGCATAGCCAGGGCGATGGCTGCCTCCTCTCTAGCCTGGGCCAGATGCATGCCAGAGGGCCAGACTCGCAGATCTTGGTGCTGCCTCCTTTCCAGTGCCAGCATGGCAACCTTTTGAAGATCTGCCTGGTCTAGATTGGCATTCTCTTCTAAGGTGTCTCATTTTTCCACACTGGAAGCAGGCGCCTTGGGGTTTTGGCACTGCTCTGCACCTGAGTGTGGCAACGGGTCTGCTCTGGAGCCCTGCGTGGCCAGGGGCCGTGCAGATTTCCGTGAGCAGTGGGCGCTGAGCAGCCCTGCCTGAACGTGTGTCTGCCTTCAGATAGGCTGAACACAGCAGTTGGGCGCTAGCTAATTGTGCCACTGGCCATTTCCCCGTGAATGGATCTTCCTCACCCCTGCGCTGAATGGAGTTCAGCAGGGAACTTTTAACTGTCAGAGAAGCGCCAAGGCCTCTCATGCCATGAATTCCTTCAGTGACGTCTGCAGCTGTCACTGAGGGAATGCTCCCTACACTGCCCTGCTTAAGCTGAAATGACGGGTAGAGACTCCTTGGGGCTGATGGTTCTGACTGCGCTGGGGGTTTCTGGGTCTCTATCCGGACTGGGTCATCCTCTACTGAGAGTTTCCTACATTTGCTCCATGTGCGAATTATGCCCTCTGGAGCTTTGGGGGTTGCTGAATGCAGTCTCCTATCTGATCCCAGAGCTGAAGGGTTAGCGTACCTGTTTCTGGGTAAAGCAGGCAGTGTTCCCTCAAGTACACCAAAAGTCTCGCTAGCTCTCCACTGTGAAACCTTATCTGATACACCCTGGCCAGGATTTTGAACTCTTCCTCATGAGTTCTTTGGCTAGCGGACGGACGTTGTCGCTGAGGACAAGTCCCCATATTACCTGCGAGGGTCCTTTGAAGTTTCCTCCCGGGACAGGTCGACGCGTCTGTAGGCAAGGCAATAGGTTTTGTGTGACGAGTTGTCTGGGTAGAGCTCGGAGCGTGGCCTCCTGCCACGGGCCCTCGGTGGCCTCTGCGCTGTCAGGGGTTCACAGCTGACCCTGAGCGGAACGCGTTTTTCCGTTACTGCAAGCCGCCGCGAAAGTCGGGAGCAAGCTGTAGGATGCCTCACCACGTAGCTGTCTTCCCAATCGGATGGCTTTTCCGACTTGGGCTGCCGTGCTGTCCTCCGGGGTGAGTGGACACGGTTCTAGCGCAGAACCGGACCACGTTGATCGCTTACTCACGAGTAGGATCACATCGCGGGTCACCAGATGTTGGATTGGGGCCGTGAGGAGGCCCTTAGGATCCCGGAGGAGACTGGTCAAAGGAACGACACGAGGCAAGATGGAGCGAAGACCAGTGATTTATTGAGGGAAAATCATCAGTATATATTATGTTCAAGGCTGCATGTGGTAGAATGGTCATCTGACAGAAAATCACATCACCCATTTACCCGGGTTAATTGAGAACCTCTCTTGGGGAAGTTAATTAACTAAGGCAAACACTGACAGAGGAAAACCATTGTTTGAAGCTTACGCCAGGGTAAATATGGCTTCTATTTGCACCAAAGATTAGGCTGATCTGTGAGTCAGTAATTGCTTAATGGGTAACGGAGGTTAGCGTTCTGCTCTCTCAGCAGAACCGCCGGTCAGGTCAGGTGTGGGTGAATAAACCCTTATGATTTATACTATTAGTTCGCTCCCCCAATTTCCGTACTGGCAAGGGCCAGTGGCCAGGAGTCTGCTCAACTGGTTTAACCTCTGCCAAGGTTCCGTGCCAATTGGGCATGGGGAAACCGCAACTTCAAGAACACTAAAGTCTCCCTTGCTCAAAAGCCAGTTGTGTCTGACTCTAGGGTATGGTGCTTATCTCCATTTACAGCCAAAGAGAAATCTGGGTCTGCAGATGTCCCCATGTTCATGTGGCAGGCATGATTAGACACCAGAATGCACGGAATGTTGGTACCTTTCCTGCTGAAGCAGTATCTATTTATCTACTGGCAATTTCTTGCTTTTGAACTGCTAGGTTCATAGGAGCTGGAACAGATTAGAGGAGCTTACTCTGTCATGCAGCACTTGGGTCTTGAACTGCTACCTGCCAACCATCCGGTCACCAAGCTCAGTGTCTTAACCACTAAGCCACTGCAGCCCCATTTGTATAATAGACAGCATAAAATAAGCAGGTTATCTCTTTATTCCTCTTCTTATTTTGTTCAACAATGAATTTGCCTGTCATTTTTAGAGCAGCCACACTGTTGATCAACAATTTCATCAAACTGCCCACCAAACCTTCTAGATTCCTTTCTTAGCCACTCACTGCCAGCTCAGTTACCATTAGTGTAATTGTGCAGTTTTGAGGGAAGGGTTGACTTCCCCATCATGTACCACCATAATGTTTCCTATAATGAATCTCAATTACTCTTTTACTGCTGACGCCCACAGTTTGGAGAGATGAATGCCACCTTTATGTGCTCAGTTGTTGTTCTCTCCACCTAATATGGTAGGTAGTTTAACTTAATGAATTTTGTATCCATTCACCCATCGAGGATATAGCACTGGCATGTTCCCATCCCTCATGGTTAAGTCTTTCTTCCTCATAGACCCCAACATCTTGAACAACATTTCCATGACAGGTACCAGTTTCCCCATTCTTCTTTGTTCTGCTACAGTAAATTAAAGCCTGATTTCCAGTTTCTTGGTGCTTACTTTCTGTGATATGAGCTATATCTGAGAAATAATATGCTTCACAGCTGTGATCATTTTAAACTATTTGTTGGTTTTGTTATGTTTTCCTAATTCTAGTAACTTCTAAACCCAGTGATTGTTCCTGTTAACAGTTGGTTGAATAAATTGTCCATCCTTCTCCCTCTCTCTGCCCCCACCCAAAAATGCTGCGTGTTTGCAAGTTTTATGAACTGCTGCTAGTCTAGTGGACTCTGATATGTTGATTGTCTTCCCATCTGTTTGATTGTGATTTATCCCAATTCCATGCCGATCAAAATGAGCTCCATCTGACTGTCTTCCCATGGCTAGATCATAAACAGCAGGAAGTACCACCTGCTACATAGAAAGTATTTTACATCTAAAAAGCCTTGAAGGTCTAATCCCAATTGAATGACAGCAGGGTTTCTGGGGGTGGGGGAAGCTCTGCAAAAATGTGTAGTAAAAATAAATGTTTTGCAAATAATATTGGCCGGGGGGGGGGGTGTAATTCAGGAGCCTTGCAAATATTTTGCACTTATTTAGGTATAATTCATTTGGTTTTGTATTAAGAAAATTGGTTTTAGGGAGGTTATGTGTGTGTTTTCTCTTTTGTACCAACAAATGCTCAGCCATTCCTCCCCTATAGGTAGTCAGATATGGATTTGGCATGAAGTAAGTTTGTGATTATTTTAAGGCATCTAAAGTACACATAGGGGAGTGTGTGATGGCTGTTTGCCATTTATCAAATGTATTTACATTTCAGTTGCATCTTCACCTTTCAGGCAGAAAATAATACTTAACGCAGCACAGACTGTTAATGGTAGGAAATGGGATAAGAATCATGAAAATCTCTTTGTTTTGGTTTTGACCCATTCCTCCTAGCTGTACTTGCATTTTCTTCCTGCTCTTGTTTCATACTTAGTTTCAAGACTGTGGAGGTGGAGAAAAGTCGTCTGGAAACTATGCATATCTGATCCAATATCATTTTATCGTTGCTTATATTTTTAAGTGCCAATCAACCAAACTCCAAAATGTTCTATCCTTTGTCTTCTGTTTCCATCTCTGGCTGAACAGCTTTACATATCAGTTCATCCCATCATTATCGGGGTCAGCCTTGTGGTCTTTTGTGGTCCCTTGGTATCCAGTCTGTTAGCCAACAGGTCCATCTGCTATCTTTTAGGTGGGTGACAAGGCTTGGCCATCTTCTTTTTGCCACATATAGCTCATCAACCACATTACGAGGTCTGATTCTTTGGCATAATTCCTTGTTGTTGACCTTATCCCTGATTGTTACTCTGCACACCCATCTTTCCATTGCTCTTTGGGTTACCACCAGTTTTTCTTCATCTGATTTTGTTATTGCCCATGTTTCGGATGCATACAACATTGCTGGTAACACTGTTGAATTTAATACTTTTACCCTGAAATTCATCAGCAGACTGTCTTCACGCTTAGTCAGTAAACAAATTGTTAAAAAATGTCCCAAATATGCAGTTTAAGATGTCACCAGGGGGGGCCCGCCTGCACCCCAAACCAGGCTCTCTTTGCACTATCCAGCAGGGCCTGCAGCAGAGCGCCCACAGAATGGAGAGGATGAGGCGCCAAGATCCACCCTATATGGGACAAACGGGTGGTTTCTCTCCTTTATTCTCGGCCCTCATTCAGACTAGCAGGCAATAGAATATTACTCCCATGATCTGCCTGAGAAAACCATCTGCAGTCTGAACCATTCCTTTGATCTGTCTCCTCCTGCATGAGTTTCAAGGTCCCTTGCTCTGGGAGTGTTGCAAGTCCCTTCAATTCAGTAATAAAATTTTCTTGACGCTTTGAACCCACAGTCCTGGTTCACAAAACAAAGATGTCCAGTTGTCTTTCCTTATTTTATTGTAGAAGCAATGAAAATCCAAGAATAATCCATTTAAAAAGGCAAACTAACAGAATAGCTAATAAGTTTAGAACACTTTCCCTGGAAAATAAAAGATCATCCATATTTAGACTCCTAATCTACTTTAACCTAACACTTAACTTATACTTAAAATAAGAAAGCGTTGAGTTTCTAAGTTTTCCTGAACTCATCTCGCTCCAAAGATTAAGTTCAGCCTCGGTGGAAATTCAACTGTCAGCCTGGGCAAGATTCTGTCTATCTCCCCATCCATGGCCTGTTTCGGCCCCATTGCTTGAATAAAATCAAAGTCCCATCTGATCATTCCTATGTTTCCCGATTAGATGTCCTTTCATAGAGGGCTTCCCAATCTTTGAAGAAGTGCTTTCTAACTGATCAAAACCTGGGTTTTTTATACACAATTTTCTCCTCATTTCCCTCCTTAGGAATGATAAGCATGCCAAGGTGAGATCCTTATCTTCAATCTCCCCACGTCCTTGGGAACTGATCAAGCTGATCTCCCCAAAATCTTACAAGGTCAGGGCATGTTGGCATGATGCCCAGCTCTTCTGGATCCCTCTCCTAACTGGTTGGTAGGGTCAATGGCCGTTTATTAAAAGTAATTGAACTCTGGAAGCAAAGTTTATTCCCGGTCAAGTGAAAGTTTAAGAAAGCCCTCTAGCTATATCTCAGGTGCTTCTGTCCACTAGGGGCACTAATCCCAGTGATGTAACATTTCAGGAACGCACTTTGAATTGTTGCGCTTTGAAGGAGAAAAAGGCCCATTTCTCAACCTTTGAGATACAGTGGAAAGTAACTTAAATAAAGTAACTTTTCCAAGTTCATGACATAAGCTTAATCAAATTCTCTCTGATCCTCATTCATTACTCTAGTTGCTACAGTGTTGCAGCTTGCATTTCATACAAAACTGTAAATGGAATCATACAATAACAAAACTGTGTTGTGCAGAGCTTTGATCATACCTTTCCCTTTGGTTCTGGCTAATGACCAGGCCCAGCTGCCCAGAAACCATCCAGAAGCCTTGGAGGGAGGTGAGTGAAGAATCGGCCCCTCCCTTCCACCCCATCCTGAAACCTGGGAGTAAGGAAGAAAGAGGCAGAGAAAGACCAGGCCCAGCTGCCCAGAAACCATCCAGAAGCCTTGGAGGGAGGTGAGTGAAGAATAGGCCCCTCCCTTCCACCCCATCCTAAAACCTGGGTGCAAGGAAGAAAGAGGCAGAGAAAGACCAGGCCCAGCTGCCCAGAAACCATCCAGAAGCCTTGGAGGGAGGTGAGTGAAGAATCGGCCCCTCCCTTCCACCCCATCCTGAAACCTGGGTGCAAGGAAGAAAGAGGCAGAGAAAGACCAGGCCCAGCTGCCCAGAAACCATCCAGAAGCCTTGGAGGGAGGTGAGTGAAGAATCGGCCCCTCCCTTCCACCCCATCCTAAAACCTGGGAGTAAGGAAGAAAGAGGCAGAGAAAGACCAGGCCCAGCTGCCCAGAAACCATCCAGAAGCCTTGGAGGGAGGTGAGTGAAGAATCGGCCCCTCCCTTCCACCCCATCCTAAAACCTGGGAGTAAGGAAGAAAGAGGCAGAGAAAGACCAGGCCCAGCTGCCCAGAAACCATCCAGAAGCCTTGGAGGGAGGTGAGTGAAGAATCGGCCCCTCCCTCCCACCCCATCCTGAAACCTGGGTGCAAGGAAGAAAGAGGCAGAGAAAGACCAGGCCCAGCTGCCCAGAAACCATCCAGAAGCCTTGGAGGGAGGTGAGTGAAGAATCGGCCCCTCCCTTCCACCCCATCCTAAAACCTGGGTGCAAGGAAGAAAGAGGCAGAGAAAGACCAGGCCCAACTGCCCAGAAACCATCCAGAAGCCTTGGAGGGAGGTGAGTGAAGAATCGGCCCCTCCCTTCCACCCCATCCTGAAACCTGGGTGCAAGGAAGAAAGAGGCAGAGAAAGACCAGGCCCAACTGCCCAGAAACCATCCAGAAGCCTTGGAGGGAGGTGAGTGAAGAATCGGCCCCTCCCTTCCACCCCATCCTGAAACCTGGGTGCAAGGAAGAAAGAGGCAGAGAAAGACCAGGCCCAACTGCCCAGAAACCATCCAGAAGCCTTGGAGGGAGGTGAGTGAAGAATCGGCCCCTCCCTTCCACCCCATCCTGAAACCTGGGTGCAAGGAAGAAAGAGGCAGAGAAAGACCAGGCCCAACTGCCCAGAAACCATCCAGAAGCCTTGGAGGGAGGTGAGTGAAGAATCGGCCCCTCCCTTTCACCCCATCCTGAAACCTGGGAGTAAGGAAGAAAGAGGCAGAGAAAGACCAGGCCCAGCTGCCCAGAAACCATCCAGAAGCCTTGGAGGGAGGTGAGTGAAGAATAGGCCCCTCCCTCCCACCCCATCCTAAAACCTGGGTGCAAGGAAGAAAGAGGCAGAGAAAGACCAGGCCCCAATTGCCCAGAAACCATCCAGAGGCCTGGGAGGGAGAAGGTCACCATCCACCACTGCAGCCAGAGGCAGAGGAAGAGGAACAGCTGAGACACAGGGAAAACATCCACTGCCCGCCACTGCGATGCCCCTGGAGCAAGGGACCCAGAGACAACAACCCCACTTGGGGAGTGAGGACACAAGGATAAGTAGCTGATGTGAAAAATGTAGCTGAATTAATATAGAGACTGACATAGAGACTTCATACTGACTTAATATAGCAAGTAACATAGAGACTGTGTTTTAGAGTGTGATAATTATGCATGACAATATGTAGTGTAAACTGTTCTAAACTTTTAAAACTGTGATATGATGTATGATGCGAGGAAAAAAATGGCGTAGAAACCGGCAAACCACGCCACAAAGCTTGCCAAGAGAACCCTATGGACCAAAACAAAAGGCAAAACAAAAGGGCAGGCTAGGTGATACAGGATGCTTAACACCTCAGAGGGGAGAAAGGGGATGGACAGGAAAGGGGGAGGGGAAATGCAATGTTGTAAGGAGCAATACTGTATAGGGACATGGAATGTGAGATCAATGAACCAAGGTAAACTGGAAGTGGTAAAAAATGAGATGGAAAGAATAAGCATTGACATCTTGGGAATCAGTGAGCTCAAATGGACAGGGATGGGCGAATTCAGCTCTGGAAACCATCACATCTACTACTGTGGACAAGAAAACTTTAGAAGACATGGAGTAGCCATAATTGTCAATAAAAGAGTGAGAAGAGCAGTAATGGGATACAACCTCAAAAATGACAGAATGATGTCAGTAAGAATTCAGGGCAAACCCTTCAATGTTACTGTGATCCAAATATACGCACCAACCACGGGTGCAGATGAAGCCACAGTGGACCAGTTCTATGAGGACTTACAACACCTCATAGAACAAACACCAAGAAATGATGTTCAAATTATTCTAGGAGACTGGAATGCCAAAGTAGGCAATCAAAAAGTGGAGGGAATAACAGGCAGGTTCGGTCTTGGAACACAGAATGAAGCAGGACAAAGATTGATAGAGTTCTGCCAAGAGAACGCACTGGTCATAGCAAACACCCTCTTCCAGCAACACAAGAGGCGACTTTACACATGGACATCACCAGATGGCCAACACCGAAACCAGATTGACTACATACTCTGCAGCCAAAGATGGAGAACCTCCATACAGTCAGCAAAAACAAGACCTGGAGCAGATTGTGGCTCAGATCACAACCTACTGATTGCAAAATTCAGGCTTAGACTAAAGAAAATAGGGAAAACAAAGAGACCAGACAGATATCACCTAGACAGCATCCCTAAAGAATACACGGTGGAGGTGATGAACAGATTCAATGGCTTAGACTCAATAGATAGAGTGCCAGAAGAATTATGGACAGAGATGAGGGACATCATGCAGGAAGCAGCAAAGAAAACCATACCAAAAGAAAAGAAGAGTAAGAAAGCAAAGTGGTTGTCTGATGAGGCTCTTAAAATAGCAGAGGAAAGAAGGAACGCAAAAGTCAAAGGAGAAAGGAAAAAATACAATCATCTGAACACAGAATTTCAAAGAAAAGCAAGGAGAGATAAGGAAAACTATCTAAAAGAACAGTGCAAAGAAATGGAAGAAAACAACAAAAAAGGCAGAACCAGAGATCTTTTCAAAAAAATCCGGGAAATCAAGGGAACATTTAAAGCAAAAATGACCATGATAAGGGACAAAGACGGAAAGGAGCTAGCTGATGCAGAAGAGATTAAGAAAAGATGGAAAGAGTACACAGAGGAACTCTACAAAAAGGAACTCAACACTCCTGATAGTCACAATGATGAAGAAATTGAACCTGAGCCAGACATCCTGGAGAGTGAAGTCAGAAAGGCCCTAAAGAGCACTGCAAACAACAAAGCTAGTGGAGATGATGGTATCCCAGTTGAATTTTTCAAAGCTCTAAAAGATGATGGCATCAAATTACTGCATTCAATATGCCAGCAGATTTGGAAAACAAAACAGTGGCCACAGGACTGGAAAAGATCAGTATATGTTCCAATCCCAAAAAAGGGCAATGCCAAAGAATGTTCAAACTATCGAACAATCGCGCTCATCCCACACGCCAGCAAGGTGATGCTCAAGATAATACAGGATAGACTTCAGCAGCATGTGGAAAGAGAATTACCAGAGGTGCAGGCTGGTTTCAGAAGAGGCAGGGGGACTAGAGACCACATTGCCAACATACGTTGGATCATGGAGAAAACAAAGGAATACCAGAAACAAGTTTATTTTTGCTTTATTGACTACACTAAGGCATTTGATTGTGTGGATCACAACAAGATGTGGCAAGTGATTAAAGAGATGGGAATACCAGAACACCTCATATGCCTCCTGAGAAATCTGTACATGAACCAAGAAGCAACAGTTAGGACAGAACACGGAATGACCGAGTGGTTTGGAATAGGAAAAGGAGTAAGACAAGGCTGCATTTTGTCACCCTGCTTATTCAACTTATACACAGAGCACATAATGCGCAATGCAGGGATGGAGGAATCACAATATGGGATCAAAATTGCTGGGAGAAACATCAACAATCTGAGATATGCAGACGACACCACCCTAATGGCAGAAAGTGAGGAAGACCTAAAGAATCTCTTGATCGGTTTGAAGGAAGAGAGTGCAAAAGCTGGCTTGAGACTCAATATCAAGAAAACCAAGATAATGGCAACAGGCCCGATCAGTTCCTGGAAAATAGACGGGGAAGAAGTAGAAGCAGTGACAGATTTCACTTTCTTAGGATCTAAGATCACTGCAGATGGAGATTGCAGCCATGAAATAAAGAGGCGGCTGATTCTAGGGAGACAAGCCATGAGAAACCTGGGGAACATAGTGAAAAGCAGAGACATCACCTTGAAAACAAAAATTAGAATAGTCAAAGCAATGGTATTCCCAGTGGTAATGTACGGATGTGAGAGCTGGACAATTAGGAAAGCTGAACGCAGAAGAATAGATGCCTTTGAAATGTGGTGTTGGAGGAGAGTTTTGAGGGTACCTTGGACAGCGAGGAGAACAAATAGGTCAATCTTAGAAGAAATCAACACTGACTGCTCATTGGAAGGTCAAATAGTAAAGATGAGGCTAAAGTACTTTGGGCATCAAATGAGGAGGATTCACTTGAGAAGGCCGTGATGTTGGGAAAGGTGGAGGGCAAAAGAAGAAGGGGGAGGCCAAGGATGAGATGGATAGATGGTATTGTAGACACAATGGGCACAAAACTGGGAGGACTGAGGGGGATGGTGGAGGACAGAGGCGCCTGGAGAACGATGGTCCATAGGGTCGCAAAGGGTCGGAATCGACTGTGCGACTGAACAACAACAACAACAATGACGTCAGTTCCATGAACCTTGAATGATTTCCCTAGCAGGCTACAGTCTTGTGATCTATGTTGATACAGTACATTATAGTTCTACGATATACTCCCTGCAACACATTCGCCTCCGTAACAGCAGTTGATGGTCCATTGGGTGTATATTAATCAATATGTTCTCTCACTCTTCAGCCAATGTGAATAGACTGCCAAGACAGGTGTTGTATGTTGCCATAGATTTTGTGATACAGACTCCTGGGATTTGGCTATCAACACGAGTCACAGGAGAGTTATTAGTTATTAGACGGGAACAACTAACAGTTGCTGACTGTTAACCTACTCTGGATTTACACCAGCAATGCAGAGGTTGAAAGACACCATATGCTGTTCCAAATTCCCCAAGCCATCGTATCTTTCATATTTTTCACTTTACCAGGTTAATGAATTGTTGCAATAACTAAAAGTCTGGGAAAATTATTATCTAATGATCGACAACTGCATGAGTTCAGCCACCTGCTTCAGAAAATGAACAGAACCCATAACTCCAAGTTCATTCATTTTAACATGAATTGCATGCTGCCTTCTGCAATATGTTTAATCTATATATATAAAACCAAGGTGTCCTGACGTAAGTTGCTTATACAAATCCACATCCCTGCAGTGATCACGATGAAACTCGGCACATACATACCTTGGGCCAGAGAGACGGTCACTGCAGGAGTCACAAGCCTCATGGGGAGGGGTCATACCTGTCAATTTTTGGATTTGAAAATAAGGGAAATTTTGGGCACACCCCTCTGTGGGTGAGTCCAAATCTGTGGACATGGCCAAATATAGCGACATGACTTGCTGGGCTCTAGTCATGCCTGCCACATGGACATGAAAATGTCTGCAAACACAGACAGCACTGGCTCTTTGGCTGTAAATGGAGATGAGCACTGCACCCTAGAGTTGTATATGACTGGCATATTTTACTTTCTTAGGATCAAAGATTGCTGCAGATGGTGATTGCAGCCGTGGAATAAAAAGGCGACTGATGCTTGGGAAACAAGGTATGAGAAACCTGGGGAATATAGTTAAAAGTAGAAGCATCACCTTGCAAACAAAAAATTGCATAGTCAAAGCAATGGTATTCCCGGTGGTAATGTATGGGTGTGAGAGCTGGACCATTAGGAAAGCTGAGCGCAGAAAAATAGATGCCTTTGAAATGTGGTGTTAGAAATAGGTCAATCCTAGAAGAAATCAACCACGACTGCTCACTAAAGGTCAAATAGTAAAGATGACTCTAAAGTACTTTGGACATCAAATGAGAAGAGAGGATTCACTTGAGAAAGCCTTGATGCTGGGAAAGGTGGAGGACAAAAGATGGGGGTGGCCAAAAATAAGATGGCTAGATGGTATTGTAGTTGCAATGGGCACAAAGCTGTGTGGGCCAAAGAACCCTTTCCCCTTCTTCTTGGGGGACTTTTGTTTTGTTTTCTTTCTTGTTTACTCAGTGGCTTAAGTGACTAAGATGCTGACTGGGAGGCAGAAGGTCAGCAGTTCGATTCCCGAGTACTGCAGGACGGAATGAGCTCCTGTCTTTGTCCCAGCTCCTGCCAACCTAGCAGTTCGAAAGGAAGAAATTGCAAGTAGATAAATAGTGACCACTCCAGTGGGAAGGTAAACAACGTTCCGTGTGCTCCGGTGTCTAGTCATGCCTGCCACATGACCACGGAAACGTATGCAAACGCAGACAATGCTGGCTCTTCGGCTTTGAAACAGAGATGAGCACTGAACCCTAGAGTCGGATACGACTGGCTTTCGAGCAAAGGAACCCCCCCCTCTCTTTCATATAGTGATCAGGCAACACACACACACACACCCAATTAGGGTGGAGGAGCAAGGGATTAATTCTCCCCCTCTCTCTCTCATATAGTGATCAAGCAAAAAAAAAACCTCCCAAGTTAACTCTAGAAATGAAATCCTCCAGCCAGGAGGCAGGGCAGAAACAGCTCAATAAAGCAAGAAGTTGCCCCTGCATATATGAAATATATCACTCACCTAGAATAGACTCCTGCTCCCAGAAGCCAAAATGAAGCTTCCAGGACCATGTGGCTGCCAGGAAAGGGAAAGAGAAAGGGAAAACTACAGAACGCCCCCCCCCCCACCTTCTCTCTCTCTCCTTCCACAAGCAAAAGCCTGCCACACAGTGACCTCTGGCGGCAGGAAAAAAATACTGCAGCTTCACCTGTGAGGGCTCCGGTCAGGATATTTTTTTAAAAAAATACGGGGAAATATGGGGAAAATAATAAAACGGGATGGGGGTGGGAAGAGGGGTAAAAATAAGGGGTTTTCCCAGGGAAAACAGGATAGTTGACAGGTATGGGAGGGGTATGCACCCAAAATTGATCCGCAAAGGGGACACCCCCACCAACAGGAGAAAGTGCAAGGGAAAAAAGCCAACCGGGGGGGGGGGGGGGTTGTGATGTTATCGCCAGAGCTCAACAAATCCCCGGTTAACCAGGTCTGGAGCTCCATAACATCACAGGGCTCCACCCCTTGGACAAAGGGGATGCCACCACTGACAGGAGAAAAAGCAAGGGGGGAAAAGCCAACCAGAGGTGAGTGTGATGTCATCGCCAAAGCTCAAATAATCCCTGGCTGACCAGTTCTGGGGCTCCATGACAACAACAACAACAACAACAACAACAACAACAACAACAACAACAACAACAACATTATTATTATTATTATTATTATTATTATTATTATTATTATTATTATTATTATTATTATTATTATTATTATTATTATTATTATTATTATTATTATTATTATTATTATTATTATTATTATTATTATTATTGACTGGGTTGGCATGGCAACTGGATGGGGGAATGATGATGATGATGATGATGATGATGATGATGATGATGATGATGATGATGATGATGATGATGATGATGATGATGATGATCTGGCGATGACAGATAGATAGACAGATAAATCTTTATTGTCATTGTCCTGCACAGAACAACGAGATGGGGGGGGGGGGAACACTTATCAACCCAACAAAACCTAAACAAAATACAACTATACAAAATTATCAACATACTCCCACCCCACATATACACATTTAACCCCTAAAAACCTCTAAAACTCTTAGGCTTTAAAAACTCAAAAACTCTAAAAACTATATACAGAAGCTCCCTCATAGACTGCATTGCACTGCATTCAAAGCCAGAACCGCTTTTGGGTAGAAACTATTTCTCAAGCAGCTGGTCCTGGTCTTTATGACCCTATACCTTCTTCTAGAAGGCAGAAGCTGAAAGAGATCATTTCCGGGGTGCGTACTATCCTACGCAAACTCTACAGCTTTCTTATAACACCTGGTGGCATAGATTTGATCTAGAGTGGGAAGAGTACGCCCAATTTTCCCCTCCACAGTCTTTATGACCCTGGACAGCATTGTTCTTTCCCTAGCTGTACAACTCCCAAACCATACACACAGACCATAGGTTAACACACTCTCTATGGTACAGTAGTAGAATGCCAACAGCAGGTCCTTTGAAAGATTGTTCTTCTTGAGGATTCTCAAGAAGTATAACCTGTGCTGTGCTCTCTTCATCAGATCTTTGATGTTTGCTCCCCATGTTAGATCATCCCTCAGCTCCATTCCCAGAAATCAAAACACCAAGACCTGTTCCACACAATTCCCTTCAATAATAAGTGGCTGGATGTTCAATTTGCATTTTCTAAATGATCTCTTTTGTATTTTTTACATTGAGGAATAAATTGTTTTCCCTACACCACTCCGTCAGCATCTCAACCTCCTTCCTGTAAGCCAACTCCCCCTCCCCAGCAGTAAACAGACCAACCACTGTTGTGTCATCTGCAAACTTGATGATCTTATTGCTGGGGTAACTGGGAACACAATCATATGTGTAAAGCATGTACAGAAGCAGGCTCAGCACACACCCCTGCGGCGTCCCCGTACTTATACTGAGATTCGGAGAGACATGAGAGCCCATCTTGACCCATTGGGAACGATCTGATAGAAAATCTAGTATCCACCTGCATAAGCATGGTGGAAGCCCCAGATCTAATAATTTGGGCACCAGTCTATGCGGAAGAATAGTATTAAATGCAGAACTAAAATCTACAAATAACAGTCTCGCATAAGTCCCTTGTTTCTTCAAATGGGTCAGAACAGCATGTAGGGCTGTAGCCACAGCATCCTCCATGGATCTCTTTCTCTTATATGCAAATTGACAAGGGACAAATCCAACTGGTGAACAAGCCATAATATGGTTCTGCACCAACTTTTCAAAGCATTTCATTATGACGGGTGTAAGCGCCACAGGGCGGAAGTCATTCAGACTATCTATGTTAGGTTTTTTGGGCAGAGGTATAATAGTAGAGGATTTCAGACAAGATGGTACAGTGGCTTGGCCCAAAGATCAATTAAAAATCTTCATAAAAGTTTCTGCCAGCTGTTCTGAGCAGTCTCTTAATGCCCTACCAGCCACTCCATCAGGACCCATAGATTTCCTTGTGTTTATCCCTTTAATATTCACCTCACTTCTCCCTCTTCCACTCTGGCAACATTCTCTATGGGGAGTAATGACGATGACTCTGGCAACACTGCTGGATCCACTGCTGGTGTCACCTCAAATCGGGCGAAGAAGGTATTCAGCTCCTCCACCAGAGAAATACTACTCTCTACAGGCGATGAGTAGAAGCACTACTCTCTACAGGCGATGTAGTCAGTAACGTGCTGGATCCCCTGCCACACTTGCCTGGTATTGTGACTACTCAGGTGATGTTCAATTTTCCCTCTATACACAGCTTTTGCCATCCTTATAACCCTCTTCAGGTTCTCCCTTTCTATACAATATATTACCCAGTCTCCAGTTCTAAAAGCAAGGTTTCTGGCCTTCAACAGTCTCCAAACTTCACTCGTCATCCAGGGCTTCCTGTTCGGATACATCTTTACATGCTTTTCCCTGGTGATGTTGGCTGTGCACAATCTAATATAATCCAGGACCATTGATCTGTAGGTCTCCAGATCTTGATGGTCAAACACATTCCAATCAGTCTCCTGGAAACAGTCCTGCAGCTGTTGAAAGGCTCCCTTAGGCCACACAGTAACAGTCCATGTTTGTATCGGGGCTTGTTTCCTAAGGGTTGTGTATGCTGGTGTCAAAAGCAGGGACACTTGATCTGACCTGCCAAGGTGTGCCAAGGGCTTAACCTCATATGCCCGTTTAATGTTTGTATACACCTTGTCAAGAGTATTCTCCCCCCTAGTTGCACATTTAGTGTGCTGATGAAATTTTTGGAATACTGCCTTCAAGTCTGTATGATTTATTTATATTCAAATTTGGTTGGCGGGGCAGGTGTGGGGCCCAGATGGAAGAGTGGCCCCCGCCTGTTGGCTTATAAATTAAGCCCCCATTTCTTTTAATTGTCAATGAAGGCAGTTTTTAATGTGGGTTTTTAAGAGAAATGGGGTAGGTGGGTGGGTATGTTGGGTTTTAATTGGTTGTATTGTTTTATGTGTGTTTTAACTTGTGAGCTGCCCAGAGTTGGGTTTACCTGATTGGGCGGCATATAAATTTGAATATAAATAAATAAATAAATGATTGAAGTCTCCTGCGATGATCAGCATGGCCTCTGGGTATTTGCTCAGTTTAGTATTGATGCTTCCATACAAAATATCCATGGCCCTGCGTGCATTTGCAGTTGGTGCCACATACACCACCATTAATACTACTGCTGTAAATTCCCGAGGGAGATAAAAAGGTCTACATTTAATCATTAAATGTTCCCCTCCGAGGAACAGTGGCTATCCAACCTGACAGAGTCCGTGCACCAGTTGTGATTTACAAAGATACACACTACCCCACCTTGTTTCTTGCCAGAATCCTTTGTCCTGTCAAACCAGTGTGTAGTATAAACTTGCAATTCAATAGCTGTGTTGGGAATGAAAGAAGCCATGTTTCTGTGAGTAGCAATGCACAGCAATCCCGTAAGTCTCCCTCAGCTCCAACACGCAGCCTCCACTCATCAAGTTTGTTCACCAAAGACCTCACATTGGAATAGAAAATACTTGGGAGAGGTAATTTATATCATTGTTTTCTTATCTTTGCCCTCACGTTCACATGACCATTTCCTCTACTGCCTCTTTTCTGCCTTCGCTCTCTCCTCCTCCTCCTCCTCCTCCTCCTCATCTTCCTCCAGGTCCAGTGATTTATGATTTCTGGAATCTTGCAAGCCCACAGTTTTTCACACATAACACAGTCTCCACTTTCCTTCTATAAAACAACAATTCCTGATGGCTATAAATAACCCTACTTAACTGACCCTGTCTCAAAAGCAAGGAGCTCTCAGCCGCAGCATCTGAACGCGCTGCCATCTTAACATCACAATCACCCCTGGTAGGCTTTTTCCCCTTGCTTTTTCTCCCCCAAAACAGGCTGCAAAGGCCCCTACCAGCTGCCAGAAACAACCAGGGGAGGTTACTGTGCATGTGCGAAAATCCATACATGCACCTAACCCTCTGTTATGTATGTATGCATGTTCATTATACTGTAAGGCAAGATTGTAACCACTCCAGATACAAACGATATCAGCTATGAAGGAACGCGAGCAGACAGCCTATAGAGGGCAGCTGCGAGCGTTCACTCTCACATGGTTCACATTGCTCAATCACGGACAGCCGCGGGAAAACCTTCCCCGCATTCAGCAGCTGAAGAAAGACCTGCATTCAGCAGCTGAAGCAAGACCTGCATTCAGCAGCTGAAGAAAGACCTGCATTCAGCAGCTGAAGCAAGACCTGCATTCAGCAGCTGAAGAAAGAGGCGTGCCTGGGCGAGGCCACGCCGGTAGCAACCAATCAGCTACCGTGCTACAAGATTCAAATGTAGAGAGCTACTGTATATATTGAGATGTATCACCGCCATTCCTCATGCTTCACTGGAACCTCATGCAATGCAATAAACCTGTGTTAAACCAACCTTTCGGTTGTCCGGTTGTCTTTGGTCCCATACACTAAATTGGCGACGAGGATGGGATATGGCTGCCCACGGGACCAAGACATGCGCCGGCTACGAGATCAAGAAGCAGGGAGACTTGGAGCTGTTTGAGATAGACTTCAACGCAGCGCTGGTGGAGCTCGAAGTCTCCGATGAGGCCAAAAAGAGGGCCATTTTCGTCCGCATGCTCGGACACGAGACCAAGAGGACCTTGGTGGACCTGATCGCCCCGAGGAAGGTGGGCGACTTCAAAGCTTCAGAGCTCCTGGCGGCGTTGCGTGCCCATCTCCGGCCGGCAATAGCGATGTTCCCCGCTCGGAGCGCGTTCTGGAGGCGAGTCCAGGCACCCGGAGAATCGGTCGATGAGTTCGCCGCAGCCCTGCGGTTGGCCGCCGGCCCTTGCAAGTGGGAACTCCCCGACGTCACCCTCCGGGACTGCCTGCTCTGCGGTCTGAGGGACACAGAGACTCAGCGCGCGCTGATGAAAAGGGAGCCGCCTCCCACGTGGCAACAAGTCCTCGACGCGGCACAGGCCGCAGAGGCCACGTCGGCCGGGGTGCACGAACTTCAGGACTGGCGCCCGAAGACCGCCAAGGCAGAGAGTTCGGTGCGCGCGGCCCGGCGGACTTCGAACTCGTCTTCTGCAGAGAGCAGCGACGACGAGGACGTCCGGAGGGTCCAGAGAGAGGGCCGGCGCTGCGATGGCTGCGGCGCCGCCCACGCCCGCACCAAATGCCCATTCCGCAAGGCCGAGTGCCACAACTGCGGCCGGCGCGGGCACATCGCCAAGGTCTGCCGGAAACGACGCGAGGCCACCCGGAGTTCTCCAGACCGCTCGGCGAGGCAGGACTGCACCACGAGGCAGGACCGCACCACGAGGCCGAAGGACGGCACACGGACCACGAGGACGCGGGACGGAGTAGGACGAGTCTCCGACGACAGCGAGGACGACGCGCCGGTTTGCAGCGTTTCCACGGAGCACCCCCGTTACTTCGTTGAGGTAGTAATACAAGGGGCCCCTGTTAGGATGGAGGTGGATTCGGGTTCCTCATACTCCATTATTTCCCAGGGGGAGTTCATGAAAATCGCCCCCCGCGTGCGGCCCAAGCTCAAGGCGTTGAGGGCCACGCTGAAGGACGTGCAAGGGAACCGCATCCCAGTGTTGGGGGTTGGGAAGTTCCAGGTCCAGTTCAAAAAGTACACCGCAACGCTTCCCTTAGTCGTCCTCAAGGGGGGTAAATGCAGCCTCCTCGGGACTCAATGGTTCCAGCCCCTGGGGTTGTTCATTGGGGGGGTGCACGCCGTGGGAGCACACGCCGCCGGGACTGATCCAATACAGAGCGTGTGCGACGCGCACCCCGAGGTTTTTAAAAAGGGGCTAGGAAAATTCAAGGGCCCCCCAGTGACTTTCGACCTGGACCCTGGAGTGCGTCCAATCAGACTTAAACCGCGCAGAGTGCCTTTCGCACTAAAGGACAAAATTGAGGCGGAATTGGACAAATTAGTGGGCCAGGGGATTCTCGTTCCTGTTGATTCTGCGGAGTGGGAAACTCCAATTGTAACAGCGCTCAAGGCCAACGGGGAAGTCCGAATATGCGCTGATTACAAGTGCACCATCAATAAGGCGATCCGCCCTAATGCGTATCCGGTGCCGGTAGTCAGCCACTTATTGGCCAGGTTACACGGGGGGAGGTGTTTCGCCAAACTCGACCTGGCCCAAGCCTACCAGCAACTCCCGGTGACCCCCGCCGCAGCTGCTGCACAAACCATAGTCACCCACAAAGGGGCGTTCCAGGTTTTGCGCCTCCAATTCGGCGTGAATTCGGCGCCCGGGATTTTCCAGTCATTGGTGGAACGCCTCCTGAAGGGGTTGGAGGGGGTGTTACCCTATTTTGATGACGTATTAATTACAGGGGGGAGCCGGGCCGAATTAGCAACAAGGTTGGGAAAGGTCCTGACAATATTCGAAAAGGCGGGGTTGAGGTTGCGGAAAGACAAATGCGTCTTCTTCGCTACAGAGGTTGAGTTCCTAGGGTTCCGTGTTACTCCCGAGGGAATTAGGCCAGCCCAATCCAAGGTAGCCGCCATCAAAAAGGCCCCTCGCCCCACCTCCAAGCCCGAGTTGCAGTCGTTCCTCGGACTGCTCAACTTCTACCACTCCTTCCTCCCGCGGAAGGCAGCCGTGGCAGAACCGCTACACAAATTGTTAAAAAAGGACGAGGCATGGAAGTGGGGCGACGTCCAGGAAAAGGCTTTCAATGACCTGAAGCGACTCCTGGCATCAGATGCTGTACTGACCCACTTCAATCCCAAACGCCCGGTGGTCCTGATATGCGATGCATCCCCGGTGGGGGTGGGGGCGGTGCTTTGCCACGTGCTGGAGAACGGTAGGGAGGCCCCGATAGCTTTCTACTCTAGATCCCTGTCCCAAGCGGAGAGGAATTATGCTCAGACAGACAGAGAGGCGCTAGCAATAATTGCGGGGACCAAGAAATTTCATGATTTCGTGTACGGCCGCCCCTTCACCATAGTGACTGACCACAAGCCTTTGCTGGGCATCTTCACCGCAGACAAGCCCACACCCCAGATCCTGTCCCCGAGAATGCTCAGATGGGCCATTTTTCTCAACGCGTATCAGCACGCGTTGGTATACCGGCCCGGGAGGGAGATAAGCCATGCCGACGCTCTGTCGAGGTCCCCCATTCCCCGGGATTGCTGCCACGTGGGCGGAGTAGAGAGGGACCACCAGGTCTTAATGATAGAGGTCCTAGACTCCCCTCCAGTAGTACCGGCCGAAATCGCCAAAGCGACAGGCAAGGACAAAGCGCTGGCCACAGTTTGCTCCTGGGTGCAGAAAGGGTGGCCCGTGTCTTCCCCAGCAGCGGAATTCGACACATTCTTCAAAAAGAGATTAGAGTTGTCCCTGGAGAGGGGTTGCCTCTTGTGGGGACAGCGGGTAGTGATCCCCACGTCTCTCCGGCCGAGGGTGCTTAAACTGCTGCACGTCAGCCACCCGGGGATCGTACGCTCTAAGGCACTAGCCCGCAGTTACTTTTGGTGGCCCCAGTTAGACGCCGACATCGAACACATGGTCGGCACTTGTGAGGCGTGCCAAAGCTCAAGGCCAGAAGAGGCTCGCTCGCCACCTAGGGAATGGGACGCTGCGAGGGGACCCTGGTCCCGAGTTCACGTAGACTTTGCTGGCCCATTCAGGGGAACGCTTTTCCTCCTCGTGGTGGACGCGTTCTCTAAGTGGTTGGAGGTCATTCCAGTCTCGAGCACCTCCTCGACCACAACCATTAAACAGTTAAGGAGGGTCTTTTCCACGTTCGGTTTACCCGACACCCTCGTCAGCGATAACGCTAGCTGTTTCACGTCCGCCGAGTTCAGGGCATTCATGGAACGCAACGCCATTCGGCACGTCACCTCCGCCCCCTTTCACCCGGCCACCAATGGCCAAGTAGAGCGCCTCGTGCGCACCACGAAAGACGCGCTACTGCGCATGGGTCCCGGAGACCTCGACCTGAAATTGTGCCAATTCCTGCTGAGATACAGGGTCACCCCCTTAGCGTCAGGGTACTCCCCCGCAGAGCTGTTGATGCGCAGGAAGCTGGCCACGGGGATATCCAAGCTAGACCCCACGAGAGTAGAGGACAAGGGGCGGAACATAGGGGTGGAACCCACCAAGAGTTTCGGCATAGGCGCCCCAGTATACTGCAGGAATTACGCCAGCGCGGGGCCAGCCTGGGTGCCGGGCACCGTAGTAGACCAAACCGGCCCCGTCTCATACCGCGTAGAGACCAGTACAGGTTTCCTGTGGAGGCGACACGTGGACCAACTCAGGCGTAGGGTCCCCGGAGAGCAAGACGAGGATGAGGCCAGCATTGATTCAGCGTTAGGGTACTCCCCCACCCGTTTAGCCCAAGGGGGAGGAAAAGGGGAGCATGGGTCCCCACCAAGGGGGGAGGAAAGGGAATCGATCCACGGAAATCTTTTGCGGGAGTCCCTGCCAGAGAGGAGGAGCCCCGGGTTGCGGGAGTCCCCGTCAGAAAGGAGGAGCCCCAACCACACTCATACCCCGCGGAAGCCGCGGAAGTCCCCCCGAGGCTCAGAGGCCCATAGAGGTTTAGACGTTGATTTACAGTACCAGGGGGAGTTAGCGGAGTGGTCCCCCACCCGTCCTAGCGAAAAGAGGGGTTTCAGTTCAGCCCCTGGTACCTCCAGTCCCAGTAGCCCCTGTGAGTTAGAATGCAATATAGCGCCCATGTTCCGGAGACCGACACCTCCAAGACCAGAGGCATCAGCGAGTCCGCCCACCACCACAGTCTTAAGGTCCCCCGAGCAGGGATCAGAAGGTAGCCATTCCCCAAGGGCGACCTCATCGGTGCCGCGGTTCACACTAGGAGGGTCCCCGGGGTCCGAGGGCAATAGGCAGGGATTTACCTCCCAACTGTTCATCCCATTCCCTTCCCCAAGCGCAAGGCAGGCACGGACGCCCCACAGAGCCACTAACGAATCCCCGTTTCCCGTTGCAGGACAAGCGCCCGCGGAGTCAGGGATCACAGGCTCTCCAGAATTAGGGCAGGCACAAGCACGCCCCAAGCGAACGTGCGGCAAGCCACAATGGTTGCGGAACTTCGTCCCATCCTAGGGGGGAGGGATGTTATGTATGTATGCATGTTCATTATACTGTAAGGCAAGATTGTAACCACTCCAGATACAAACGATATCAGCTATGAAGGAACGCGAGCAGACAGCCTATAGAGGGCAGCTGCGAGCGTTCACTCTCACATGGTTCACATTGCTCAATCACGGACAGCCGCGGGAAAACCTTCCCCGCATTCAGCAGCTGAAGAAAGACCTGCATTCAGCAGCTGAAGCAAGACCTGCATTCAGCAGCTGAAGAAAGACCTGCATTCAGCAGCTGAAGCAAGACCTGCATTCAGCAGCTGAAGAAAGAGGCGTGCCTGGGCGAGGCCACGCCGGTAGCAACCAATCAGCTACCGTGCTACAAGATTCAAATGTAGAGAGCTACTGTATATATTGAGATGTATCACCGCCATTCCTCATGCTTCACTGGAACCTCATGCAATGCAATAAACCTGTGTTAAACCAACCTTTCGGTTGTCCGGTTGTCTTTGGTCCCATACACCAAACCCTCCCTGTGACGTTCCTGGCTGTGGCACATGCATGAAATTCCATGCATGTGCCAAAGCCACCCGGCATTCCAAGCGGCCATTACGGGTGTTGCTGTCCCAGTGACTACTGTCGGTGGGCGGCCAATGCGGCCTGGTTCCTCGGCACTCCTGAAGTGTGCCTCGGGGGGAACGGAGAACCCACAGCTGGAGGGCAGGCAGAGAATGGGACCAGGCCACCATCTTCCGCAGGCCTCGTGGCTGCGGTAGTTGGTGGCCCAGCCCTGTCCTCTGCCCAGTCCCCCAAAATAGATCCTTCCTTCCACCTGAGGCAACCCTTGGGACAGTGGGGGAGCCAGGCTGCAATGGCTGCCTGCCGACTGTAGTCACTGGGGAGGCTGCCAGAGGCCAGTGGCCCTTAGTCTAGCTTGCCCGGGCACCAGGCCATGATGTCTATGCAGCCTGGCACCGTGTGGAGCAGCTCCCAGAACCGCCTCCAGGCCTGTCTGGCGTTGGGGCCAGCTGCAGCAACGTGGCAGTAAAAATAGGATGGAAGTATGGGGTGGTAAGTCCTCTTCTTGATATATTTTCAAGCTCTGGCATGATTTTTACACTTTATCAAAATCTTTAGGAAAATTCAACTTGTACTGATCTAATTATATCCAGCTTAGTTTTCTATCACCATGTGATAATTCATCACAGGGCAACCACACTGTCCAACCAAGAAGCCAAACTGCAAATAGCTGTTAAGTTTGTGTATTAATTTACAGTAAAACCTTGAGTTATGAATGGCTTGACCTGTGAAAAACTTGTAATATGAAAGGAAATCTCAGGAAAAAATTGCTTCAAGATACGCATTTTTTGAGAAATGAAAAATGGGTTTTCCCACACTTCCCACGGCCGGGGGAGGGTGTTGGAGCATTTCTGTTCCATTTTTGGAATTTTTCATCATGTTTTGGCACAGCCAGAAGCTTTCCCTGTAACCAGGAAGTGCTGAAAATTCCCCCATCCCCTCAACAGCTGTTTGGCAGGTACTTTTTCTGCAATTACCAGAGGTGGCCACTGAATGGCACTGTTGGAAATGTGTCAAATATGCATTGAAAACCAAAATAATATGTTCCGAAGCTGAGAAAAAAACCAAATAAATGTCTTTTATCTGCAAATCTCTTTATAAAGTGGCTAAAATGCAGAAAAAGTTCCAAAGTGCAATTTATGAAGAGTTTTGAACAGAAAAAAATTGTTGTTGTTGTTTGTTTGTTTGTTTGTTTGTTTGTTTTGCTTTTTCTGAGCTCCGGAATGGATTTTTTGCTTTTCAATGCATTCCTATGGGAAACCACATTTTGAGATGCAAATTTTTAAAGATACAAAAACCTCAAGGAATGAATTAATTTCGTATCTCAAGGTTTTACTGTACTTTGTTTGATTGATGCTGAAAATTGGAGAGTACAACCCCATACCTGTTCTCAGACCTGAGTACCATTAAATTCTCTCCCAAGAAAAGTTAGCCCACATATTGGTTGAATCTGGAGTAGTTCGCAAAAAAAAAGTATTCCAATAAAGTTTATCTTTCTGTTGCACATAATGCGGTGGTTTTCTGGCTTACTTTATTTATATTGTAAAGTGAGTCATGGAGCCTTCTGAAATTTTTGAAACCCAAACAGTGGCATGTCTGCATTAGCATTCCAGACTTCAATTTGATACGGTTGCAAACTGACACTATAAAGAAAAGCTTCCACAAATGAGGGTCAGAATTAACACAGTAGCAAGGCAGCTGCTCAAAATGGTGAAAGAAAATAACACAAGGATCTTCTTCATCTGTATGATTCTTAGTTCAAGTTACAATGAATTTCATCTGCTTGGGGATGAATTGGTTTCAAGAGCTCTAAGCTCAAAATGTGTGCTTCAAAGTATTTTGGAACAATGATGGTTCGGCTTTAGAAATATCTAATGAATGAGCTAGGAATGGTTCCAACATGGGTGTTCCCTATCACCAGTAAAAGGAGGTGAGGTTACCTAGTCTCCTGCATAATACTCTTACATTTCTAGTGGGATGGTGTCATGCTCCTATAGCAGTCTGCAACAGCCTTATGGCGCTTAGTTCATCATTTTTAAGTAGGACTCTTTATGAGTGAACATTGTGTGACGCTTGACCGTTAGTATGTTGTTCTTTTTTATGTGACTGAGTTGTGACTGCAGTAGGCTTTTTAAATTCCATCACATATCCAAAAGGGACTGGAAGGAGGACATAGCGATCCCAAAGGTTGTTTGGTGAATAAGATTTGAACTTATCAGAGAGTAAACAAAACAAAACAAAAAGATAAAAACGTTTTGTTTTGTTTACTATCTGATATGCTAGAAATACAGACTAACATGGCTTCCATTTCAAAGATTTGAACTGTTGGTGGTATTGAGAATTTAGTGGGGTGGTGATGGTTTGAACTCCTTTTTTGAAAAGAAAAATGAAATTTCTGTAAGTGCTAGCAAAGCACTTCCTCTTTTCATCTTTTTATCTGATTCACATTGAAATGTCTCCTGACAGTAAAAGATATCCAACTCTGCTCCCAACATAATTCTGGAGGTTACCTCAACAACAGAAGCTGAAAATGGTATGAAAAGCTATTGTTTCTCCATAATGTCCACCTTATCCTAGCTGATAAGGTGTTGCAGGTTCTTGTAGTGCTTCAAAAAGCTAAAAAGCCTATTTAATGACTGGAATAAACAAAATTGATATGTGCTCCAGATGCACCAATATGTCAATCATTATATATCATCAAGAAGGTGATTAGAAACAATAGTCATTCCTTTTCAGAACAGGGTGATAACTCTTCAGAGCTAACATTCGCTTTCTTAAATCATAGAACTGGAAGGGATTATGAGGATCATCAAAATCCGGGACCAAAGCTAGGGTATGGCAACTTGGGCTTTGCCCAGGGATCTCTCTGTCTGTCTGTCTGTCTGTCTGTCTGTCTGTCTTGGTTGTTTGGTCGCCTGATCGATCGATATAGCTATAGACCAGGGGTTCCCAACCTAAGGCCTGGAGGCAGGATCTGGCCTGCGGTGCCAGTTCATGTGCCCCACCCTCGCTCTCCATGTGTGTTTCATTTTAGGGTGGCCTGTAAGTCCCTATCCACACAGCATATAGATACATTGGATACATAAGATATATGGATGGGTAGGGACTTACAGGCCACCCTGTAAACATTTCCAAGCTGTTTACATTGCACCGCTTGTGGCAACGCCAGTGCTGGGAGTGAGGGCAGTGGGCCACATGAAATGGCGCCATAGAGGAGGATAACCATTGGCTTCCTGGCTTTGTCTCACCCAACCATCCCCCTCTGGGACCTCAGCCCCACAAGGAAGGACTAGCAAGCCCTACTCACCCTTTCCCCTAGCAGACAATTCATCTCCGTCGAGAAGGGAGGTCCGAAGCCTCCTTTGAGGGTTGGCATCTCCCTCCCTCCCTCCTTCCAGGAAGAAACAAAATGACCACCTCAAAATGGCCACCCCCATCATGCAAGCAGGGCAAAATGGCCATCTGGCCCCTCCGATGTCTCAGAGAGTGTGGCCTAGCCCATGACTTGAAAAGGTTGGGAAGCCCTGATATAGAGAGACAGACCTATCTATCAATCTGTCTAACCAGGTGTGGCCTAATAGAGACATAAGCTCAAATCCCAGCTCAGGCATGAAAAACTCACAGGGGGTTGCATGAATAAAACCACTCCTTAAAAATCTTACTTTCTTTTTTATTGTTATATTATATTTTCATTTGAAATACCGTATTTTTGGACCATAAGACACACTTCCCCCTAAAAAAAAGTGTGTGTGTGTGGGGGGGGGGAAATGAGGGTGCGTCTTATAGTCCAAATGCTGTCTAGCAAGGCTGTTGTAAAAGGATATTTTACAACAGCCGTGGCTGGCCGAAGACCTCCACCACTGCCACCACAGCTGTTCGGCAGACCATTGCCACAGGTGACCACAAGAGGGCACAAATGGCAATTTCCCATTTAAATGCATTGGAAATTAATTTCTTCTACAGTATTTTAAAGCTTTTCTGTTTGTATGTTTCCAATGCATTTCAGTGGGAAACTAAACCTGTGCATAAAAAGAAAGGGGTTAATTTACTTTTCTTGCCTTTGTCCCTGCTTCATGTAGTCAAAATGGAGGGGGAAGCCATGCTTCCTAGTTGAAGGGAAAGCAAGAGGCTAGGCTAGAGCATCACTTCCTGCCTCAGTGCAATTGGACTGCCTGCCCATTTCCCCTGCAGCGCCACCACTGGTTGGTGGTACAAATACAATACTATTTGGTTCAGAATATTTTTTTCCTTTTTTTCCTGCTTTAAAAACTGGATGCATTGTATGGGCAGCTGCGTATTATGGTCTGAAAAATACGGTATATCTTTTAGCTGGCATTAATTGGGTATCAAGATGTAGTATAGTTTTGCACTTATTAAAGAGCTTATATTAGTTTTATATAATTAAAAGAGTATTATGATATAGAACTAGTGAAATGAATTGTGTTGATATATGAAATTTTCATTGTTTCTTTTAAATCTTTAATAAAAAATAAATTTAAAAAATCTTACTTAGATCTATCTATCATATATCTATCATAAACTTTTGATTGTGTTGATTGTGGGAAGATTCAGTGTTCAGTACTTTAATTATTTCTTGCATTATTTTCACAACATAATGCTTGTCCTGTTTGACATAATTCCTAGTTACAGCTCCTAGTTATAGCCTTACCAGTTCAGAAACCCAGAGATAAAGCATCCTTGTCAAATAAGCTTTCAGTGCAGGAGTTCTCAATCTTTTTAAGCCAGGGGCCAGGTCACGCTCCCTCAGACAGCTTCAAGGGCTGTTTGGCCATTTTGCCCTTCCTCCACCACATGGCACTTCCTGGTGTGGTGGAGGCAGTGGGGAGCCACATGAAATGGCACCATAGGCCGCAGGTTGAGAATCCCTGCTCCAGTGTATGCTTAAAAGCCTCCAACAAAGAGCAGTCTACTGCCCTCTGAAATATTGTGTCCAAACACTTTTTGCTATCAGGAAGTCCCTCCTCAAAGCACATTTTGTAACTTTCATAACAGACAAAACCTCCCAAGTTATGACAATAACTCTCACTCTGTAACTTTTGCTAATGCAGCAATTGCTAGTAATTAGACACCTTTAACACTGGCCCAGAAACAGTATAATAAATATGATTACCTCAGCATAACAAATTGCTCACTCTTCCTTTAAAATTGTAATCTGTTATATCTGCACCACCAATATTCCCCAGAGGGTCAAGTGGAGAAGTATCATTACCTCCTTCCTCTCCACATAATGTGGACAATAGGCAAAAGACAGAGATCAGTTAATACTAAGCATTTGAGCCAAAAACTATTGGACACATTAGATCTTCCAGTTGCTTTCATCAGGAACATGTGATGGCTCCTTTTTTTTGGGGGGGGGGGCAGGAATCTCCATAAGTGCTTACACTAAAGAAGTGTATAATGTCTAAAATACAGTGCTGCTATTGCAAATATCTTTTATTTTAGTTACATTACTCAGACACATAAGTGATTGATTTATTTGCTGATTTGATTGATTTATATACTGTCCATCTAGTGCATGACCATGACTCTGGGTGGTTTACATAGGAAAATAAAAACCTTCCACCCAAGCCCACCCAATAATAAAAGAAACCAACAAACTAAACCAAAATTATTATTTTAGTGTCTTGCACAGAAGACAAAGAAGGAGCTGCAGTAAGGGCTAAAACACAACTTTATTGCATGATGGTCAGGGTGAACATGAGGTAATGGCGGACAAACAGCTCTATTTATAGTACACTGTACATTTGAATATCCCGGGTGGTAGCTCATTGGCTACTGTCTGCGTGATGTCATAGATCATCACGCCCATCTTCTCCAGGTGAGGTATCGCGGGAAGGTTTCCCGTTCTTCAGGTATTCGGGGAATCTGTGCCATGTGAGCTAGATGCTCACTACTGCCACCTGTGGCCACTTAGCTCGCATCCTTATACCGGTTGCTACAATGTGTCTCTGATTAGATACAAATGGATACATTGACCAGATACATTCTGTTAAAAGGGACTTGCAGTATTCATTCAATACATAACATCCCTCCCCCCTAGGTGAGGACGAAGTCCTTTAGCCATTGAGGCTTCCCGCATGTTCGCTTTGGGCGAGTGGCAGCCGCACTTTAGGCCAGAGTTCCCACACGCTCCTGATTACTCTGTCCCTGTCCTGCAGTACCCATGAACTGACTAGGGCCAGTGACTTGTCTTTCGCCGTAGCCTTGGTGATCTCGGCCGGCAGAATGGGGGGCGACTCTAGGGCCTCGATCAGGAGCACCTGGTGGTCTTGCTCTACCTCGCACTCTGGTCCCCTGCCTGTGGGAGGGGTGACCTGGAAAGAGCATCGGCATGGCTGATCTCCTTGCTGGGGCGGTAGGTCAACGCGTACTGATACGCATTGAGGAAAATGGCCCATCTCAGCATACTGGGGGATAGGATCTGTGGGGTTGGCTTATCTGTCGTGAAAAACCCTAACAGGGGCTTATGGTCGGTCACGACTGTGAACGATCTATCATAAAGGAAGTCATGGAACTTTTTTGTTCCTGCAACAATCGCCAGGGCTTCCCTATCTGTTTGCGCATAGTTGCGCTCTGCCTTGGACAGGGATCTCGAATAGAACGCCACCGGGGCTTCTCGCCCGCTCTCTAGCACGTGGCAGAGGACCACCCCCACCCCCACCGGTGAGGCATCACAGACTAGCACAACGGGTTTCTTTGAATCGAAGTGGGTCAAGACAGCCTTGGAAGATAGAAGCTGCTTGAGCCCTCAGAATGCCCGTTCCTGGCTGTCCCCCCACCACCAAGCTGCATCTTTTTTGAGTAACTTGTGCAGTGGCTCTGCAACTGATGCCTTTCCCGGCAGGAAAGAGTAGTAAAAATTTAGGAGCCCTAGGAAAGACTGTAGTTCAGCCTTGGTGGTGAGGCGAGGGGCATCCTGCACAGCTGACACCTTTGACTCTGCTGGTTTGATACCCTCCGGGGTTATTCGAAAACCCAGAAATTCTACCTCTTCAGTGAAAAGCACACACTTATCCTTTCTCAATCTGAGCCCCGCTTTCTCAAACACAGTTAGTACCCAGTCTAATCTCTTGGCCAATTCCTGTTCCCCTCCTGCCGTTATCAAAATGTCGTCAAAGTAGGGGGAAACACCTGGGAACCCTTTCAACAATCTTTCCACGAGGGACTGAAAGATTCCTGGAGCCGAATTTATGCCGAATTGGAGGTGTGTCACTTTAAAGGCTCCCTTATGGGTAACAATGGTTTGAGCGGCGGCTGCAGCTGGGGTCACCGTTAATCGTTGGTATGCCTATACTAAGTCTAGCTTGGCGAAACACCTTCCCCCATGCAAAGTTGCTAACAGGTGACTTACTACCGGCACCTGGTATGCATTTGGGCGAATTGCCTTATTAATCGTGCACTTGTAGTCAGCGCAGAATCTGACCTCCCCGTTAGCCTTAAGCGCCATAACAATGGGGGTTTCCCACTCGGCGGAGTCCACCGGCACCAAAATCCCCTGACTCACCAGTTTGTCCAGTTCAGTCTCAATTTTGTCCTTTAGTGCGAAAGGCACTCTCCTTGGCTTCAGTCTGATGGGTTGGATGTCGGGATCCTATTCGAATGAGACTGGGGGGCCCTGAAACTTCCCTAGCCCCTTCTCAAAGATGGCAGGGTGTGCGTTACACACCTCCGTGATCGGGTCAGCTTGCACAGTGTGTATGCCTCCAATGAAAACCCCCAGGGGACCAAAACACTGCGTACCCAGGAGGCAGCAGGACCCTTCCCTTAAAACCACTAGGGGCAGCTGTACGGAAAACCTCTTGAATTGTACCTTGAACTCTCCCACCCCCAACACTGGGATGCTCTTGCCCTGAACGTCCCACAAGTTAGTCTTTAGGGCCTTCAGTTTGGGGTGTGACTTGGGGGGAATGCGCAAAAATTCCCGGTGGGAGATGATGGAGTACGACGACCCCGAGTCAATCTCCATCCTTACTGGGACCCCCTGTATCAGTACCTCAATGAAGAACCGGGGGTGCCGCAAGGGCACACTGTGAACCGCCTGGTTGCGGTTGTCAGGAACCCGTCAAGACACGCGGAGCTCCTGGGGCTCATCATCATTGAAGATTTGGCTGACCCCATCTGCCCCCTGTTGGGGCCGTTCTGCCTGGCCCTTGCCGTCGTCTCGACCTTTGCGATGTGCCCGCGCTGCCCGCAGTTGTGGCACTCCACCTTCCGGAATGGGCATTGGCTCCAGTCGTGCGATGCCCCGCGTGCATTGCAGCGGCGGTCCTCTCTGGCGCAGTCTCGAACCTCGGGCCTTCTCTGCACCCGCAGCACGTTGTCGTCCTCACTGAAGTCGGAGGCAGACGTGGTGGACTCGGAGGGCCCCTGCTCTCCATGGGAGGAACAGCTGTGGACTGGGACCGCCGGCAGGTGCCCTCCAACCGCAGTGGTCCTGGCCCGGCACACCCGTTCGCCTTGTTGCACTGACTCGGTGGCTTGGGCGATGTGCAGGACATGCTCGAAAGAGATGCTCTCATCCTTGGCCAGCAATTTTTTCCTGGCTCCCTCATCTCGCAGGCCCAGCATGAGCCTGTCTCTCAGGGCCTCACTCAGGGATGCTCCACAATGGCAAGGCATGGCAGCCACCCTCAGGGCTGCCATGAAGTCAGCCACGGACTGACCGGCCTGCTAGCACTGCTGCTGAAAGGCCAGCCTTGCCAGGAAAACCGACACTTTCGGCCGAAAGTGTTTCCTCAGCTCGGCGAGAATCTCGTCTAGGGGTACTTCCCTGAGCGGCCTCGGCATCAAGAGGTTCGTTGCCAGCTCTAATGTCTCCAGGCCACACTGGGCCAGTAGGAATGCCCGGCGCTGGGCTTCCTCCTCGATGCCCTCGAGGTCCATTGCATATAGGAACTGCTGTTCGTAGAGTTCCCATTTCTCTGGCTTCGTGGTGTCAAAGGGCGCAATGTTCACTTTTCGGGACGCCATCCCACCTTCATCGCCAATTTAGTGTCTTGCACGGAAGACAAAGAAGGAGCCACAGTAAGGGCTAAAACACAACTTTATTGCATGATGGTCAGGGTGAACATGAGGTAATGGCGGACAAACAGCTCTATTTATAGTACACTGTACATTTGAATATCCCGGGTGGTAGCTCATTGGCTACTGTCTGCATGACATCATAGATCATCACGCCCATCTTCTCCAGGTGAGGTATGGCGGGAAGGTTTCCCGCTCTTCAGGTATTCGGGGAATCTGTGCCATGTGAGCCGGATGCTCGCTACTGCCACCTGTGGCCACTTAGCTCGCATCCTTATACCGGTTGCTGCAATGTGTCTCTGATTAGATACAAATGGATACATTGACCAGATACATTCTGTTAAAGGGGACTTGCAGTATTTATTCAATACATAACATCTATCAATAAACATTAACAATAAAAAATCCCAATGGCAACAGTCGGGTGAACCAAATTTAGGTCAAAAGAAATTATGACAGGGGCAACATGTTACCAAACACTTGCCTAAAGAGTTGAGCTTTAAGCAATTTCCAGAAAGTCTGGAGCGAAGAAGCCTGGTGCACATGTATTGGAAAGTGCATTCGAATGAGACAGGGCTGCCATTGAGAAGGCCTGGTTTCTTATTGATACCTGATGAGCCTCCTTCGGTGTGGACATTCTGTGAAATCAAGGCCAGGGAGGACTGAGTGGTTTGGTTAGCATTTTACTAGAAGAGACACTCCAGTTGGGTATTTTAAAGACCCACAAGATTCCTCACCTTCAGTGCAAGAATGAAAGGGAAATTGTTTTCCTTCTGAGGATTTTTCAATTTACTCAAAATAGCTCTCTACAAAACTAGTATCTTTTCAATTTGTAAAGATAGAAACACACACCTGCAGACACAAAGAAAACACAGGACTGTTCAAGCAATCAAAAAGATGTAAGAAACCCATCTGCAGCCTCTCATTCTTAAAAATCCAAGCCACATGTCAGTAACTATCATAGCTTTGTACAATTTGTGAGATTTACACAATTTGTGTGATGTGCATAAAAAGCATCCTTGAAAATGCTATATCTTTGATCAAGAGAGACATAAAAGAAAGACTTTATTGCTTCTCAATTTTATGATGATTTACACCAGCAGTTTGTTGGTCCAGCTTTTAGTCATTACATTGTACCAATTGTTGATTGAATATAAGGATACAGTACTTTAGATTTTAATTAATATTTTATTTAATTATCACTACTTGGAAGGATCATTTATTATGTGCAAGATTATCCCTAAGCATGGTCAAGACTGGTGAGTACTCGGGTGGGAGTGTGTGTTATGTGCTGTCAAATTGGCACCAATGTATAGTAACCCTTATATAACTTTCCTGGTAAATGAGATATGTACGGAGTGGCTTTACCAGGTCTATCAGTTTCCATAGTTGAAGGGTAGGGGATTTAAAGCCCAATCTGTCACTCATTAAGCACTACTCTACACAGGGTTGACCACCAGGAAATTCCTATTTGAAAGCATGGAAAGTTGCTTCCTGTCAGAGGTGGCAATACAAGACCAACTGGATGAAACATACCTCCATTTTCTTCCCTCCTGTCTGACTGAACTGACCCTGGGTGGGTGGATTGATCCAGGTTTTTTCTTGCTTGTTCTCTAAAACAGTTCCTTTGGGAAGAATGCAAGAGAATTTAAGTGTCATTTAGCCTGGCAGTTTAGGGTTGTTGTTTTTTTTAATCTGCTTGCATATCAAGAGAGAAGTTGTCAGAAATCCAAAACTCTCTACTCTACTCTGATTATATACTAGTTCCAGATGTGAAAGTGTTTTGTACCCTCATTAAGAGGTCATTTGGCATTTAGGCATTTCCCAACTGATGTAGGTGAATTTAACAATGGCACAACAGCTTTTTTAAAACTCCACCACCTACATGCACACCAAGGCACACATGCATGCACACGCACACACATGTATGCACACATACACATGAACATGCCCAAACTCCAAGTCTCATTATGGTCATGTGTGTAATGGGCACGTGCACTGTATACTTTAAGCATTTTCCTCCGGTCTTTATATAAATATAACCAGGAGAAATTTTTAACCAAGGCTGCTCTCACTATTTAAACTTCTATAGTGCAAATTGCCATTTTCTTTTTATTGTCAACGTCTGCAACTTCATTAAAGTTAATCATGTGTTCATTTTATACTGCCCATACTGAGTGTCGGCAGGCTGTGGTGTGAATGACCTAAGCCATGGCAATAAAACCTTGCAGGCTGCTATATAGTGCAAGTGCCAGTGTTTCAAGAAAGTTAACATACACCTGAGATTTTGAATGAAAAACAGAACAATTGTTCAAGACCATTTCCAAAATGAAAGTTGTATGAACATGGGGCAGCCAAAATAACATTGGTCTTTATTAACGAGAAGCCGGCCAGCCTGTCTGTAGACAATTTCAAGTTGTTTAAGAGCTTTGTGGCTAGCAAGGGTTAGAGTTACATTGTAAATGCAACCAGTTTCATGTTCAGCATATCTGTTTAGCTCAATATTATGGTGTCTGCAATCATGTTTGATCAAAACACTGGATATTTTGGAGGTCTACATTCCTCCCATGATGCATGCTAAAATCACTTACATCAAATAATGAAATGCATGCATGGAGCAAGGAAATCAGATGTGAGATGAAAGACATCTCGGAGGCAACAACCTAATAATACTATAAACTGTTTTGCAAGACGTCATCCAAGCGTATCCTTTCTGATGATTCTCAATAACTACACTCTCACTACCTGTCATGATTAAACATTCACAGAGCAGATTCCCCTCCCCTCCCCCTCAAAGGTATGTGTGCAAGTTCAAGTCTTATGGCTAATTTACAGGAGGGGGATTTGGTTTTTCTGCATTGAGAACTATTTTTTTAGACTAACCCAGCATTTCCAAAACTATGGAACACTGGTGGACTTCAATTCCCAGAAGCCTAAGTCAGTACATTGGCTGATCGGTGCTTTGGGGAATTGATGTAGGCTTCTGGGAACTGTAGTCCAAAACCCAAAAAATTGGGAAACACTGTCAAAAAACTATAATTTTATTAACGAATATTCTGCTTAACATTGTGGGTGTATAAGACTAACAATTCCTCTCCATGGGTTTTACCAAAATGGTAAATTGACACACGTTAATTAATTCTGATTGAATGTAAGTGCTCCAAAACAAGAAAATGGAC